>JAKWJA010002499.1:13756656-14488658 GCA_027704765.1 Solanum habrochaites
CATTACTCCACTACCTTTATAAATTATAATCATGAATAGTACCACAACGGGCCCCTTAAACAAAACTTTTAACAAAATCCAACCCAGTCCGGGTTACGCACAGCCCTGGAACCCCGCCTTCGGCCCTTCTCTCCCCCTTACGGACTTTGGAGGGCGTGGGTCCGTATTCTTACTCCTCATCTCTTGTTCTTCACTCCCTCTCGTCCCTGTGACCCCCCTGCCCTCTCTTTGCACCGGAAGTTCAAGAGGGTTAATTCCTGGGTTTGTGAAAGATTTGTGACGGCCGTCGTGAACGAGCGGTCCGTCCTGCCAGTCCGTCGTGACGTTCAGCAAGAGAGTCGATCCTCGTACTCAATTCTCCAGGATCCAAGTGTTTGGAACGAGCCCAACACAAAACCCTCGACGGTCGTCGCGCCCATGCCGGTCCGTCGTGGGACCTTCGACCAGACAGTTATTACCACATAAATAACCGGACTTCTCAAAACGACTAAAAATGTCGTTACCAGAAATAGATTTTCCTTAATTTGAGACACTAATTATTGGACAATTAATTTCAAATATTTTTCACCCACGACACAGAAAAGTAATCGAACACACTCTTTTTCTTCAATATCTTTGTGTTCTCATTTCTAAATATTTCTCTATTACTTTTTAAAAAACTCTATCTTTCTTACAGTTATTTACTATTCCTTTACACCGAAGAAAATAAGAGCAGTATTGATGGAAAAAAATAATTTCCTACATCAGTCTTATTACATATAAGTTCATCTCCGAAACCTCACATAAGCCACCAAAAATAAATTGACCCAAATTTTCACTATTTTAGAAAGAAGTAACGAAAATAGGCTTAGTACAAAAAAAAATTCCACTTTATCCAATATTCTAAACGTTTTCCCTTAGTCTCATAACTCTATATTTTTATATTAATGGAACTATTTATTACACTTTGTAAAGTGTAAATTTTTCTTACACTTTGAAAAGTGAAACTTTTTCTTACACTTTACAAAATGGAACATTTCCTACACTTTATAAAGTGGAAGAAAAAATTATATTTACAAAGAGAAATAATTTTCACGTTTTGAAGCTTTATGAAGCTTTTGTCATGTTTTTCATATAATTATATTGATTTGACATATCATAAACACGGAAAAAATTATTACCTTATGTATTTTTTATGGAAAAAAATGTCCAAGTACCCCCCGCAAACTATGCCTGCAATTCCAGATACATAGTAACACTTATACATACTAATTCCTATTCCCTACCTACCTACCCCACCACCCTAGCCGCCCTAGAAAATACGCCCCCTTTGAACTTATTTTATAAGTCATTTTTAAACCTACCCCTTCGGCTACGTGAAACTAGCTATAACAAAAAAGTCCACACGCTTTGGACCTACAAGATATGTGCCACGTACACCCGAAAAGGGGTAAAAATGATTAATAAAATAATTTCTGGGGCTACTAGGACCTTAAGTATAGTATAAGTGTGTTCTCTAAAATTTCGGGCGTAGGTTTGAGGGGGTATCTTGTACCTTTATCCCATTCTATTTTTTAAATTTTAAAAAACTCCTCCAACTTTTAATTAAGGGCACTCAAATGTAGTACCTTCAACATCTATAGTCTTCTATTTTTGTTCATTTGAATCACAAAAAAATTTCTTGTACGCACCAAAGTTAGAGTTTCTCGTTTACTGGAAAAACGAAATATACTGATGAAATGTCATCTATTATAATTGTCCTCCAAACACATTACAAAATTCAACTAATGTCGTATCAATAAATCTTTTCATCAATGGTATAAAGATGGGTATACATAATACTTATTATAAATTTACCGCTAGGCGAAACATACCCTACTTATATCTTTATCACCAAGGACAGAAAAAAATTTGGAGAGTGGATTATTTATAATGAAATCATTGACCGATATTTTGAGGGTTCCAATGACTATAATATGTTTTCACATCAAGTTATAATACTTGACATCTATGTTAGAAAGGAGGCCTAAGACTTAGAGTCGACAACAACGTTTCTCTTTTATCGGTCAATGTCCATCCTGATTCGAAGAATTGGAATATGTTGAGGTAATTTCCAAAACTCAATCTATTGGATTTTCCTGAACATGACTCAGTAATCAAAATATTCCTTACCGGTCAATATGCTTTTATTTTGAACTGAAACTATATAAATTATTGGTAATGAATGCTCAATACTCTATTTATTATTATTTTGTTGATTTTTTCATTATTTTTAATTTATATTATCTTTTAATTATTATTATTATTATTATTATTTAATATTTTAATCTTATTATTATTATTATTATTATTATAAAATATTTTGTAACGGTTTAACTCAGCAAGATTGGAATTTCGCTCCAAGTGTAAGATTTTCTTTACTTTATAAAGTGTAAGAAAAAGTTTCACTTTACAAAGTGTAAGAAAAACATACCTTTTATAAAGTGTAATAAATTGTTCCATTATATTGAAAATATACACGTTATTAGACTAACGGAAAACGTTTAGAATATTGAATAAAGTGGATTTTTTTTTCTTCCGCTAAGCCTATTTTAGTTACTTCCTAAAATAGTGGCTTATTTTGGTCACTTATATATTTTTATGACTTATTTAGGTTCCAGACTCAATAGCAAGAGTAAAATAGATACAAAATTGTTAATTATTCGTTGATTTTTTTTATAGATTGGACATCCTAAAATAGTATAGTAGACAAATAGAGATGAACGAAAGAGTAATGCAAAGATAAAATAGACATAACATGACGATACATTATTCGTTGATTTTATAAACTAGACAAATATTATTAAATATCCCAAAATAATAAACTTCCTCTGTCCAACAATATTTGGTTAACTATTCACTTAACACACCATTTAAGGAATAATAAAAAATAGGGATAACATTACTATATTGTCCTTTAACTTTATTTAATTTAATGTTTTAAAAAATGAGTTAGATGATAAACAAACACAAAAGGCAATTATTTCTTAATTTTTAAAATTGTATATAAATATTATTGGACAATTAATTCTAGTATAGTGGACAACTATTATTTGACAGAGAAAATAGTGAATAAGTAAAAATGGTCGGAAAAGAATATGATTTGTGTGAACACGCAAGTTATTATTTGGGTAACAGATGCTATTTGTGGAATTATTATTACTCCTCTCGTCCAACAATATATACTTGTCAATTGTACTAAATATAGATGTCCAACGATACTTGTCTACTTTATGAAATTCATGAATAATTTACACTTACATGTGTTTGGTATGAAGGAAAATGTTTCTTGGAAAATAAGTAAATTCTAGCTTATTTCTCATGTTTGGTGAATGAATAGAAACTTTTTTTTAATGTTTGATTGGTGAATGAAAAATATTTTTCAAAAACTATCTTTTATTTTTCACTTCAAACTGAAAAATACTCTTTAGAAAAAATATTTTTTAATTCAAAAATAAAACCTTGATAATTGGACTAGGACTCAAATTTGACATCTCCACTCTAGGAACCAGACCTCGATTATCGTTCCAAATTTCGACCCTGAGATCTGACCCAGACTTTAATCCATGAAGATATTTGTAGAAAATCCTTTTGTTAAAAGAAATTGACATAGTCCGTTGGGGTGTGGATGGTCCGGGGCGGGGGTGACATAAAAATGATATTTTTTAAAAAATTTTAAAATATTTTTTCAGAAATTTTTTTAAAAAAAATTGATGGGGATGGTAAAAATAAAATTAAATTATATTTAAATAATTTCTCAAAAAATATTTGGTTCTTATTATTTTTTACAATGGAATGGTCAGGGTGGAGCATTGCTAGGGGTGTGCATTATGCTTTTCGCTTCAATTTTATATTATTTGGATTTTTTATTTTCGATTTTGAAGAAGTGTAATCCAATTCGAACCAAAATAAATTTGATTTGGTTTGATTTTTCTCTTTTCGATTTGTTTTTTTCTGATTTGGCTATTTGGTTATAACTTAATTCACAACTAATTAATAACATAATCAAAGTTATATTTGCATTCTTCAAAAATAGAAATTTCATTTAAGGAAAAGTAAGAATATTGATTCTCTTAAATACCTTTCCATTATAATCATGAGTGAAACATTAAAACACAATACTATCAATAATTTCAATGAAACTTAACTCTAAACTCTAAAGTATTATAACTAAACACAAATTGCATTGAGGTTGAACCATCGATTCAACTCATGTCTTCAATTAAGTCTTAAACCTGCAATATGATGAAAAAACTTTTTAGAAAGAAATCTATAAAAACAATTAACACACAAATTAAACAAAGATAAAAGTATTCATTACCCCCTGAACTTGAAGCTTTTTATTTGGTGTACATCTAAATTTTATTTCGTTTTAATTATTTTTCCCAACATATAACCAACGCGTGCACCTTTATGTTCGATCACTCTAACCGTGTCTACAAAATGATGTAAACATTGTGCTTTAAAATAATTTCATGCAGTAATAAACCACCCATAAAATTTAAGTGTTTACGTAAAAAAAAAAAAAAAGTATAAGCCCCATCGAGTAATTATGTATTTCTTCTGGAAAAAAAAATAAACGTCAAGTTGATGCAAGCATTTCAAAACAGGATGTAGAGAAGGACCGCACGTGGAGTTAGCAGTGTACACCAAAGAGACAATTACATGGAGGAAAAGAACATTGGAAAAGAAATAAATGAAATGCATGTGTGAAAATCAGTATATTCGTACAGGTGTGCAATTGTTTGGGTTAGTGAAGCTCTTTACAGAATCAAGGTAAAATAGTTTGTAATAAAATTGATCTTAATGAAATGTGCACTAATTGTTGTGTAGGGAAAAAAGGATGTAACTATTACGGTACTGATGGAACTTTCATTTGCGAAGGAGACTCTGAATATATAAGCAAGATAAGGAATGATGCAGGGAAGGCTTGTCCTTTCAGTTATGATCCAAGAATTTCCTACGAAATTTGTCCACGTTCTAAAATAACTAACAAAATTAATTTTAATGGAATATCCACAATTGTTGTTCAGGTAAAAAAGGATATAATTATTTCAGCGCCGATGAAACTTTCATTTGTGATGGAGAGTATGAATATTTAAGTGAAGGGGGAAAATGATCTCTGAAAAAGCATGGTTGCATTTTTTTAATCTGCAGGTACTCGATGTATGAAAAATGAAATAAAAGCACATTGATGATATTTTCTGATTGACTAATGTAATGTAATATGGGCCTGGGAGGCTTTTTTACCACGACTTGTGCTACTTTAGTATGTTTAATAAATAAATGGAACAATAGTTTGTTCTAGTTTCAAAATCTTGAGTCTACATTTTCCATTTTAGATCAATATATATTCTATCATATATTTTGTGTACGACAAAAGAATAAAAGATCCTTAAATAGTTTTATATCACAACGGAGTGAATGCCAAAATACTTTGATGTAAGCTATTGAATTAGCCATTAATACAAGACTTCTTACCTATACACCTTTTTGAAATACGATTTATTTTCGAACTATGAGTGAATGCAGAATACTTTGTATATATATCAGATTATTTATTTTTAAAAAATGCACATAAAAGAACTACCAAATTCGTGTCCACAAAAATTGAAGTAGTAAACAAGTTATTAAATTAGTAAACAATTTCCAATCGTATAAGCTCATCTCCATCTAATAGTAGTCCAATTTACCTCTATTGATGTATCATGGACCATCACCACTACTCTCCTGCTTCTTTTTATGAAATAAAATTAGAGCAGAAAGATCAGTTACCCCTAAACATTCTAATTCAATGTTTTTTGATATTAATTTATACGATAGTTGTGTTTGTTGAGAACTAATTTAACTAGTCTTTAAAGTAAAATATAATAAGTTGTATTGATTTCTTTCATTTCATCTAAAAAAAATATTTTCTGATACACTTACGTCAACAGGTCCTTGACAGGCGCGAGATAAATGTGACTGGGATATGAGGAGCTAAATTTTCACACAGAATAGTCGGTGGCAGGACAGTGCTACGCTGCGAGAGAAGGACAGGAGCCACACAGGGAGCCGCGAGCGCTCGCAGAAATTCTCGTGATTTACACCCAAACGGTGCCGGAACCGAGTCCTTGACCACGAGATCAGTCCATCAGTTCCACGTGCGCCGCGCTAATAGCTACAATTCTGAATATATTGAAAATAAAAGATAAAAAAGAACTAATTTGAAGGTACAGGGAGGTTATTATTGCTATGAGATTAACTAGTATCCACATATAGTGGAACAATAGAATTGCAAGGTCAAATTATTTTAAGAAATATTATTAAGTATTTCTATATATTGTTGATATATAAATAAAAATAATAAAAAAGTATTTATTGACAGTGAAGTTTTATTGACAAATTCATACTAAATTTGGACGAAATATTAAATTCATGATACGTTGATCAAGTTAAATTACTGGTTAATAAAATCGGATTAATAATTAAGAAAATTAGTAAACTAGTCACAATTTCTAAACTTAATTAGTAAAAACATCTACACTTTAAAATAATTATTAAAAATGTCAATATTTTAAAATGTAATTGTATGATGTATCCAAACTACTATATATATATAAATATCTATATATCTATATATAATATATATTGAGGGACAATATTTTTTCCCAAAAATAATATTTTCTAAGATTACAATTCTGATAACCAAATACAATTTGTAGTTTTGAAAGTAATAACAAACATAATTTTAATTTTGAATGGTAAAGTAAGCACATAAAATGTAAAAAATATTGGTATGCAATTATAGTAAAAACATTATAAAAAAGAAAGTTGATCTAATAGAATGAAAAATGAATTTAATTTTTTTTGAAATTGTAACTGATGAGAATTTTATGTGATATGTTCCTTTTTCTAAAAAGTATTATCTCCCTTGATTTTCTACTTTCTAAATAATTGTAATCTTTAAAATCAAACAAATAAAAAATACATAAATTAAATATATAACAAACTAAAATGTTGACATTTTTAGATAAATATTGAAAGTGTGGCTAAGGAAACATATTAAATGTCAAAATATTGACATTTTGAAAATTTTCCCCTTAATATTTAAGTCAAAATTATGACTTTAATCAAGTCCAAATTACATTTGGGTCAAGTCCATTAAGTTGACAAGATGAGCCCAACTCATGTTCTTCAGACCGAGGGATCAAAATTACTCGGACCAAAATATCCCTAAATCCCTAGCTCGAGCCTATATGAAGAGGTCTTCTTCTGACCAAAAGATGATATATATACACACACATACATACATATAGAAATATATAGTTTCTCTTCTGTGGCGATCCTCAAGTCTTCCACATACAAAGAAGTCTTCGTTCCATGTGTTGAGCCACAAGTATTCCGTCAAATCAAGAACATTCGTAAAGAGAAATATCAGGGGATTACATATTTTATTAAAGATTTTATAAAGATTGTAGCATTCACATAAATTCAAATATAAATATTATTGTTTGCTTGCTATTTTTTCCTATCCTATTTACTGTATTTCAGGAAAGAAACTTTAGACGCATTCAGTGGGACAATCTTTACCCTTCATATTTTCTATTCGAAAACCCAAGTTCAAAAAAACCGAGATGACTCCCAAGAAGATCAACTCGAAATCTGCATCTGCATCCAAATCTGGATCTCCATCTGTACCCGCATCTGCATTGAAATCTACATATGTATTTAAATATGGATATACATCCATATCTCCAACTGCATCAAAATCTGCACCTTCATCGAATTCTGTATCTAGATTTACATATGCTTTTGCGAAAATTAATGGAACCAAAACGTCGTGGAAAATATCCTTGATGTTACTGCGGGAAATATAAGACCTATCACAAGGAATCAAGCCAAATTTCAAGGACAATAAGCCTCAAAGTGACGTTCGAATCTGCTACTACCATTGGTTTGTCTCCAAAACAAGTGATGTCTCCTGGAAAATCTGGAAAAGAAGACATCAGTGAGATGGTCGAGAGAGTTCTTGCCCAATTGAGCCCATCTACATACAAGAACTCCTCCCTTTGGCTGACAATGATTTCATAAGCACGGGATCTAGCCCACATAACGTGTTTGCAGCTCATGTTTGGGAAAATCAACACTATATGACTAACATTTTATCCGTAAAAGAACAACTTGTGAGCTTGACAAGAGATATTTAAGGCTTGACCAAGTACGTTCAAGATTAAGATGCTCAAATTGTTAAGCTAACTGACAGGTTGAGGAATGATGATAAGAATCAAGTTTATGAACTAAAAACGTTGCACGTTTACGAGTTATTGATCCGCGTCCTCAAAGCATGGAGCATGCTAAGAGAATCCAAGTTTCCTCTGAAGAAATGATCCCCATTAACAAATCAAGGAGTTCATCATAGGGACCATCAAAGAAATGTATGAGGTTGCTAGAAAATCCTCCTTGACATATGCAAGGCCATAGACCGCAAGGATTGATAGCTTAAAATGCTTTCCTATTATCAACCTCTAAAGTTTTAGTAGTTCGATGGTAAGGGGAGCCCAAAGAAATATGTGTCACACTTCATTCAAACCTGCAAGATGTTGGAACATACGATGATTACCTCGTCAAACAATTCATCCGCTCTCTTAAGGGCAATGATTTCGATTAGTATACGAACCTTGAGTCTGGTTCAATTGATTGTTGGGAAAAATGGAGCAAGAATTTCTCAATCGCTTCCATATCACAAGACGTACTGTAAGCATGGTAGAACTTAGAAACACACGTCAACAAAATGAAGAGCTGATCTTTGACTTCATCAACAGATGGAGGCATGCAAGTCTAAATTGTAAGGATATACTTAGTGAAGCTTTGGGTATAAAGATGTGCATTCAAGGTATGCATTAGGGTCTTCGCTATATTTTGCAAGGAATAAAGCCTTAAACTTTGAAAGAACTGGTCACTCGTGCTCATTATATATAAGCATGTTGTCGGTCAAAACTAAAACACCACCTGTCCACGAACTCCGTAGAGGCAAAGAATTCAAGAAAGTGGGAAATATTTTCCAAAGGCTGAAAAACAAAGAATCCATGAACGTCAATGCTTCTCATGTGAAATTCACCACAAAAGTGGTTAATACGCAGAGCGTAAAAATGACTTTTTTGAAAGAAGGACAAATCAAAAGCTCACCTTGAAGGAAATGCAGCGGAAGGACTACCCATTTCTTGACTCAGATGTTTCCACAATCTTTGATGAACTCCTTGAGATGAAACTTTTTGAGTTATAAGAGATAAAATGACCAGATAAAGCAGGGAGGAGTGATGATCCAAAATACTTCAAATACCACTGGTTGGTTGTCCACTCTATCGAGAAATTATTCATCTTCAAGGATAAAATCATGAACTTAGCTCGTGAAGGGAATTTGAACATGAAGATGAGAAATTGAGTTCAAACCAAATCAGTATCGCTTCTGACTTACCTAATTTGGTCAAGACCTACAATTTTTTCGGAGGAAATATAGAGCAAGACGTTCGAACATCAACCAGACAAGAATGATTAAGTTTGGGGACTTCGAGCCAATTGATATAAATAATTTGTTATCTTTTCCTATACTAAGAGATGTGAACTTTTTGGGAGAAGGATCGACAAGAGAAGATAAAAGACCCATCAGATGATCTTGATGATTGAGGTTGGACTCTCATAACTCGTTAAAAACACCGAAGATCTAGTTCACATAAAAAGACAACAAAACAACACGTTAGGAAAAAGATGATAAGGAGACCCGAAACCAAAACTTTGATCTGTATCCTAGAAGGAAATAAAGGCGCACCACTACCAAAATTTGTGGCGACCCATTACATTAGGAGAATATTTGCCAAATTGTTTTTACATCAAGTTCATATGGATGACACAAAAGCTCTATGTTGTAATGTCGATGAGAAAGAAGCGAAGATGCAACTCCATCATGTCCATCACCAAAACATGCTACAAAGTCGTCTTAAGAAGTCAAAACTCCATCATGTCCATCATCAAAAGATGCTCCACAGCTATCTCCTAGAGTCAAAAATACATGTATGGCCAAAATCACATTCTCTGGCGATCATCTTCTATTTGCTGACACATTTCATAATCGTCCTTTATTCATGGTTGGTTTTGCATGTGGAAAAAGGTGAATAGAATCCTAGTCGACGGAGGGTATGGAATAAATATCCTTCCAATTATATAATAAAATAACTTTAGATATCAACAACAAATCTTACTGATCTAAGAATTCAATCAAAGAGGACAAAGGTCTATAGGAATCGTCGAAATAGACCTCACCATCAGAGAGTTGTAATTAAACATGTAGTTACATGAAATTGATGCAAACACTTCATGTAACATTCTTCTTGGTGTGGGAACATGAAAACAAAGTAATCCTATCTACATACCACCAATTTTTGAAGTATTATGAGGATGGATTTGAAAAAAGGATAATTGTATATGATAATCCATTCACTGAAGCTGAAGCTCAGTTTGCTAAAGTAAAGTTTTACTTGAAGAAGTATTACGCATAAGTTGATGACATTACATCCAGAGATGTCAGAATCTTTAACAAGATGGATAAGGTAGCGGTCAGTAAGGCAAAAGTTGCAAACAAGGAAGATCCAGAGCTTGACAATCCAAACAAGAGGCCTAATGTGATTGGTGTTTTTTCAAGTAAAAAGGTCACATTCATTCTTCGTTATGTCCCAAAGGAAAAAGAGGACAAGGAACACTCTCTCGATTTGCGAGAAAAAATGTTTGAAGGTTTGACCCTTCCTGTAAGGTGAATTGATATGATAAAGTCATCCACAAAATAACTTGGGAAGTTTGTGGATCCTAAGTTATTACTTCACTAAAAATATGTGGACACTAAGTCGACCCAATATGAAGCACTTCCAATAAAGCATACTGAAGAAGGTTTTGATCCTAATGCTTACACACTGCTAGCAAAAGATGGATTCGATTCTAACGAACCATCAAAATTGGGGAAGCTTTTATCAGAACGTGTCATTAGGTAACAACGTGAAGGGGTAAGCTACAAATAACCACCACCTATTTAAATCTCTACAATAATGGTAAGCAACAACTACAGAACTGCGAAAGATGAGTCTGCTTATTCTAACAAAAGGCCTTCTATCTTCGATCGACTTGGAAGCTCAACGAAGAGGATTTCTCTATTTGAGAGATTAGGGCCACTGAGTAAGAAAAACAAGGTTTGGATAAATAACACGAATATGTAAGCATCTTCATTACCCAATTCTCCAAATGCTTCTAAACACTTTCAAAGTCTGATCCCTTCTAGAAAGAGGTGGCAAACAAATATCGTGGTCTTATGTGGAGAAGTACTAAAAACAAAGTCTCATGTTGTAGTCTACACCAAGCAACGTGATGAGATTGAAGAAAGTCTTGGCTCTTAATGACATGTCACTACATAAGATGAAAGACATAATTTTTCTCCAATTAAAATTTTAGAGAATGTTTCATGGTGTTACCGTATATCTTCAACGATGGAGAACCTCAAGAAGATGAAGATGCTAAAGTTGTGCCACACGAACTTGAAGAAAGGAGAAAGGTGATAGTTGATGCATTGAAAGAAATCAACCCTGGAACTGATGAAGATCCAAAACCCACTTATATGAATGCTTCACTGGCGAGTGATGAGGAAAGGGACTATGTTGACTTACTCAAGGTATAGGATGTATTTTCCTAGAGTTACAATGAAATTCCTGGATTAGACCCGAAGGTAGCAGTCCATCAACTTGTAGTGAAAAGCGGTACACGTCCCATCAAGAAAACTCAATGGCGTTTTAGGCCTGAATTGGTTTCCGTTATTGAAACTGAAGTTAACAAGATTATTGAGGTTGGCTTTATCTGTGAAGTTAAGTACCACACATGAGTTTTAAGTATTCTCCTCCCCCCGTAAAGCAAGAATGGGGCCCATTGATTTTTTGGCGTTGACTTGTATGTGACTCTCAATCGTAAGGCATGTCCCAAAAGATAAATTCCACACTACTTTTTATCCCTGAGCTCATGATTGATTCCACTACTAGATATGAAGCGATGTCTTTTATGGATGGTTCATCCGGCTAAAACCAGATTCGCATGTCACCAAAGGATGAAGAGTTGACCGCATTACGCACTCCTAACGACATTAATTACTACAAAGTAATGCCTTTTTGTTTAAAGAATGCAGGGAGCAGCTATGCTAAAAATCTTTGATAAAATTCTTCACAAAAATATTAAATATTATGTTGATGATTTAGTAGTGAAATCAAAAAAAAATGTGATCACGTACAAGACTTGAGGATAGTGTTTGATCTACTATGAAGGTATCAACTTAGAATGAATCTTTTGAATTATGCGTTTGGAGTTACCTCTAAAAAATTCCTTGGCTTTATTGGACAATATCGAGGAATCAAAACTGATCAAGAAAAATAGTTGAAATTCTAAAAATGGTCGAGTCAAGAAACATCCATGAATTGAAGAGTCTGTACGGGAATCTAGAATATCTTAGGAGATTAATATCGAGAATAGCAGGAAAGTGCCAACCATTCAGTCATCTTATTAAAAAAAGACACTCTTTTTTAATGGGACCAAGCTTGTAGTAATGCCTTTGAGAGCATCAAGTCTTACTTGACAAAGCCTTTAGTTTTAGTAGCTCGTGTTACTGGAAGCCATTGATACTTCACATTTAGCTCAAGACAGATCAGTGGGAGCACTCTTAACCTAAGAGAATGGCGAAGGGAAAGAAAATTCCATTTACTACTTGAGTAGGATGATGATACCAAATTAGTTGATGTACTCACCAATCGAAAAACTATATTTGTCCTTAGTCTTCTCAATTTAGAAGATGAAACACTACTTTCAAGCTCACGTTGTCCACCTTATTTCTAAAGCCAACCCCATAAAATTTGTGATGTCAAAATCTGTCCTCAATGATCGACTAGCAAGATGGTATCCGTCCATTTTCAACAATTGAAATTTTGTATGTTCCTCAAAGGCTATTAAATGAAGTCATTGGCAAACTTCTTAAGTAGACACGACCCGATCTACTTTAGTGAACTCACTTATGAATTACCATACCATGATGAGATGCTATGGTGTTGACGTCTATCTGCTTTGGAAGATGTAGCTTGAGGGGGGGTCCACACATCTTGAAGCGGAGCCATCCTGGAGTGATACTCATACTTATCAAGAGAGATATTGCCATATTCCGTTCACTTTAACACATCTGCGCTCCACTTCATATTGCAGAAATGTGAAGCCTTGAGGCTGATTTAAGCAAATCGACAATTACCAAGTTTTTGGAGACTCCAAAGTTAGGTCATCAATTTTTGGTAGCCATAAGTTAACAATCCAGCTTGTCATCTATCATGACTATGCACAAAATTGATTAGATGGTTCGGAGATGTAATTCTTCAACATGTTCCAAGAAAGGAGAATAAGAAAGCTTATGACTTAACTTTTTTGGCTTCAACACTGATTTGCCTAACCAAACTCAAATCAATATCTTCCAAAATGGATAGTACCACCATATGTGGATGAAGAAAGAAAACTTTAACATCTTGCAGCTATCTCACAAGCTGAGATAGTTGAACGGAGACATGCCTTTATTGATTCTTACTGTGCTATATCACTTGCAGAAGTTAATAAAGATAAACTGAATCTGTCATCAGTGCTCTTACGATTTCCTTTACTATAAAGATACTCTATATCGAAGATCATTCGAGGTGGTTGATTATGTCCAACTTACACCCTCAATGCGAATATAAAACACCATTGCACGTTTACAGAAACTAACTAATGTTGAACACATCGTTCTCGACAAGGAATTTTTTTACAAACAATACCTAACAATAAAACCGTCGCTCTTTATCAATTGTTGTTAACTACTCCTAATGACTTCACACCAAAAGTAAATTTGGGTATGAAATATAAATAGGCAATTTATAAATAATGAGATTACGATTTTCAATCTATTTTAAGTCAACACGAGGACTAGGTATGGTTTATTCTGGTTGATTACAGAAACCAGGTTAGTGTTTTCACTTGACAAGACAGCTTTGAAAACTCTTTTAAATCGGATGCTTCCAACCAGCGATCATAAATACTTTCAACAAAACTCAGTGACTAAAGTTTATTTAATGCTTATTATGGCCTTATTAGATAATTATCGCTTGTATTCTCTCGAGCTATAATTGATTCTTTTATAAGGAACTAACTTAAATGTATGTGAGCTGAAGTTATTTTCTCTCGAACTCTAACTTTAATTTCAATACAGTAAAGAAAATTCTTCTTTTTCTAACAAGTGGTTTTCTCTCAATAAACCACTTGATTCAGGCAAGTCTAAAGTGTGCACTCCTTAGAACAAATTAAAACCAAAGCTTGAACCTATAACATGTAAAAAGAGATTACTCTATGCTCATTTTACAGATTCAGATTCACATTATCATCATAGATCCCACACACCTGATTTGAATACTTAGTGATTTATAATTCTGCGTATATAACAGTTGATAAGATTGAACATAATTTCTACCTCTTTAGATAGCAAAATTGAAACTAAAAAATCAAACTTGAAGTCCTAAGAGTCCACTTTGTTTATTTGTGCAGTCGTGGTGAAAAACAACATAAGCTCAAAAATTTCAAAGTCCTCTTCACCCTTGCTCGTCACAATTCGATAATCCAAAAAAATAGTTTTAAAAAAAACCTAAATAAGAATCCCAAAAACCTTTTAATAAGAGACCTAAATAACTAGGATTGCATTGACGCTTTTATTCACGGTCCCCATCACGCCCCTGGCAGGCTTCACAGTCCGTAAAGTTAGGGGTGGGCATTCGGTATTTTGGTTTGGTTCATTTTTTTTTTTTTTTTGGTTTTTTTTTTGTTTTTGGTTCTTGTAAAATGTGTACCGAATACCAAACTGTAATATTTCGGTTCGGTTTTTATTAATTTGATTCGGTTTTTAATGTCTTTGCATAGTGGGCTTTTTAAATTTAAACAATTTTTGTTTGTTTGAATTATTTCAACCATATGGGCTAAAACGTATAAATAGCAATCACATCAAATAAGTGCATTAAGTAATTACTAACTACAAATACATATCTCAATAGGCCATAGGCTTAACACCACAAAATTTTAAATTCCCATGTCACTAAAACACAACAATTTTTAATAAACAATGCAACTAAAATAAAAATTGCAATTGTAGATTTGTAGTTAACATTATAAAGACCATTACAAGTAACATTAAAGTCTTTCATTAGCTCATAATAAACACTATGACAACAAACAATGTATTTTAAAAACTTCTTGTCTTCTTCCATGAGCATTTTCTTCAAGTCAAATGTCAACAATAACAAACACCATATGGTGTTTCTTGACTTTCTTCCATGAGAACCGCCCCCGAACCCTCTTCAACAATCTTCACGTGCCGATGTGCCAACAAAATATTTCTTCCTTAATTGTCTTGACTCTTGGACCTTTTAAGCTAAAATCAATGTTAGAATACTACTTTTCAGAATTAAAAAATGATATGATTAAATAAATGATGTATTAAACTCACCGCTTGCAAGTCAATCATAGATCACAATGGCAAGAGTTTCTTCCACTATTTTCATCTCTATAAATAAGAAAAAGAACCATTTCAATACAAGATCCAACACATAAGTATTTATTTTTTTCCAAAAGTAAATAAAAAATAAAGGTCTTTAACCAAGTTTAATTATTTTTTTCAATAAACTCCAAAACTTTCTTCACACAAATAGGCCTTGGTTCTAGTCTAACAACCCAATCTTTGGACACAATAGATAAATTTGGCACACATTTGGGAGTCAAAGAAACTTCTAAAGGGATCTAGAATATGACCACGGTTGCTAATGGCACTTCCAAGGCCACACTCGACATAGAAATAGCTCATACATCTCAAAAAAAAAAAAGGGGCTAACTGTGAAAGTAATGAAATCTAGAGAATTACTTTCCACCAACTCAAAATATTAAAATCCCCCAATCAGGCGCTTTCTCTTTCAAGAGATATATATCCACTCAGATAAACACCTAACCTCCAAATCATCTTGCTTATATTTCTTCATGTGGCACTTAGTTGTCTCCAGAATTTCCGGACACATTTTGAAAAATTCCACAAGCAGAAGAATAAGCTGAGTCAGATGAAGATGGTGACTTTTGGAACCTTTTCCATACTTACATAATATCGCAAACAAATCCCTCAAGTAAACCTCTACTTGCGTATTCACTACAAATTTAATGCGAGACTAAACAGAAGTAATAAAAAATCATTTTGTTCATTTTTTCAGACGTACCCAATATTTATTTAATTTGTTTCATTCCCGAATCCAGTTTTAACTCAAATAAAGGTCATCATTTCCATAACATAATTGCAAATAAGCAAATCAAGTTCAACATATTCGTCAAAATGAACATTACAAGTAACATACCGTGAACCTGAAACCTTTCTAGGAGCGTATAAAAACATATTTCACAGAAACTTTGTGACATTCTCACATTAGCTCAATCTTCCTAGTAGAATTAAACCTGCGTACACTGTCCCTCTTCACAAATACATCATTAAAAGAAAATAAAGTTAATTACCATCATAAAAGATCAAACCGCTCAAAGAGCCTTCTCAAACTTTTTTTTCTGTTGTGTCTAACATCAATTGTGGAATTCCACCTAGTAGGCACATCTACAAGACAACATCTTGTCACATTCTATATTTTGCAATTTCAACACAGTTTCAAGAAGTTTCTTGTCCTTGAATAAGATGATCTAACTATATTCACCATTTGTCCTCACCTTCTTGATAAATATACCAATTCTCTTTCAAAACCATCTTGCAACATGATATTAAGATATTTAGCCATAATATCTCGACAATGGAAAATGCTTACCTCCATCAATTAGTTCCCCCCACATATCTAATTTTTTGGACAACTCTAAAACTGCCACATCACAATTTGAAGAGGCAATTAATCAATCGTCACAGTAAAAGATATTTCCACTTCAATCAAGTAACAATTCTAATAGCTCACCAATGCTTCACCCTTTATGACTAGCACTATTCTTTTATGAAGCCCCCAATCCCTATCAATAAAGTGAGAATCAACCACCTATATTGATGCTTGCAAAAACCGAAGTCCATGTTTCTGTTTGTGAGACAAATTCCTTGTTTGTATTCTCTTGGAAAGATTGTTTCAGTTTATTCTCCAATTCCAATCATGAACTTCGTAACAATCCCTTGTTATGGTTATACGAGATGAAATATAAACAAAAGGTAGGAATTTACTCTCATAAACTTCTTAAAGCCTTCTTTTTTCATCAAAACGAAACTAAAGGTGTTCAGGCCAAATTATCATCTAAACTAACCTCTCCTACATCCCTCTTGCTTCACATTTCCAAGTCTCTAAAATTGTTCGTTTGAATATTTAATAGTTTTTTGAATACCAGTGCAAACAGTTGGAGTGTTGATTACACTTTACACAAACACCGATAAGTCACAAATGTTGTTTAGTCCACTTGTTCAATTTCTTGTTGTTTTGGCAGCATAGTATTGTTTTACATGTAAGCACTTTTCTTTAATTATAACAAACCATTTTCAAAAAAATCCTTTTCAAAGTATTTGCCACATGAGATCGAGGATCCATTTCTTCGTTTCCTTGCTTTTTTTTGTTTTTGTGTGCCAATCCGATTTTTGCTATTAACTCAGTGGATTAATCCGTATGACCTTGACCTGCCATACGTATTCGACTTTGATCAGCTTCACCCATTTAATTTGTTGTTCAAACATCAATATAAAAAAATTCACAATAAATCGACATAACAGTACAAAAACAAAATCAAAAAGAAAAAAATGAAAGAAGTCAAGAACAAAGAAGAAAATTAGAAAAACAAACCTGACTGGGCTGACCGCTGGACACCGGTCGCCGGTTGAAAACTTGAAGTCGCTGGCGGCTGCTGCTTCCTGAAAGGAAGAGGAAGAGCTGCAAGAGCTGAGAGGAAGAGCTGCAAGAGGAAGAGGAAGAGTTGCAACATGAATATTGAATTAGGAATAGGGACATAGGGTTTCAGATTCTTTTTTTAAAAGATTATTAACATCAATAATTATTAACTAATATAATATAAATTATAATATAATATTTTGGTTTAAACTGAAATACCGAAAACCAAAATAATATGTGCCAAAAACTGAATCAAAATACCAAGAATACAAAAAAGTAAACCGAATATCGAACCGAAAACCGAAATACTGAAAAATTTTGGTTTGATTTGGTGTTTTGGTTTTCCGATGTTTATGCCCACTCCTACGTAAAGTCTGTGTAGACGTCCGTAGTCTATACTTTAACTGTCTCAAATTACGAACACTTTACAATGCTTTCTGGAATCTATTGATGGAAAGCATCACAGACCGTCATAGTTATTACGGTCCGTGAAGGCGTCTGTAGTCTTCACTTCAACTTTCTCAAACTGCAGACATTTTGTACTTTTCATTGGATTCTTGTTGACGGACAGAATCAAGGACCGTCAAAATTATTACGGTCTATGAAGACGTTCATGGCTTTCACTTCTATTTTCTTAATCTTTGGACACTTCTCACTGCTCTCTAGAATCGGGTTCGTAGATTGAACCACGGACCATCAAAATGCTTATAGTCCATGAAAACTTTTGTGGTTTTAGCTTAAAATAAACTTTCTTAATAATGTGGGCTTCAAATCTCTAGTCCAAATACTTTAACGTCAACTGGACACTTACACTAAATCCATGAAGTGAGCCATGGACCGTCAAGCTGACCATGGTTTTCTACTTTTCTTCTTTGTTTCCTTCTTCCTGCATTATTTATAAGCACATCAAATCATACCAAATACACTCAATGCTAGTATGAGTTCTTTGTTTTTAAGCGTTAAACTGTACTTGGATATCACGGTATATCAACACCCTCAACTTAGAACTATTACTTGTACTCAAGTGATGAGATTTATTATCCTCTTACTTCTCAAAACCTCTTCCAATCATTGACAGTATTTAACAACCATTTTCCACACCTTTTGTACTCCAATTGTTTGAATCTAACATATAAGGATCTATATATGACATTTCATTACTTACAGTCAAGCATGCATATCTGTGTGGAGTTAATTATCTACTTAATAATCCACTGTGTAAATGCAAATCCCAGGTAACTCACAGTACAAAAATCCTCGCTCAGATATTGGGACAAGTATCTACTCTCACCGCTCTAAAGCCTTCTAATACTAACAACAACTACTATAGGCTTGTACTTGTTTTCTATATTCTATCTTTCAGACAATTGGAATATGATAACTGTAGGACTTTATTGGCTTGTAACATAGGCTCGTGGCTAGGTAAATCATATTTGGATGTTCGATTCTGTGAGTGACTAATCCTTTGGTTTCCTAAAGTTTACTTTTCACAACCCCAATCGACTTTACTCTTTTGTGGAATATGATAACTGTAGGACTTTATGGGCTTTAACATAGCTCGTGCTAGGTAAATCATATGATGTTCGATCTGTGATGCTAATCCTTTGGTTTCCTAAAGTTTTCTTTTCACAACCCCAATTCTACTTGAATCTTTTGTTTTCTTTATTTCTTTCCTTCCAGCAGCCACACCTCTTTCTTTTCTTTTTCCTTTTTTTAAAATTTTTTTAAATATATATATACTACTTGGATTTTAGTTTGCTGGTTGAACTCTCTCGGGTTGTACTCACCCTCAACTTAGGTGTTTAGCCTGAATTGTACCAATGTACATTTGGGTAAACCAAGGTTTTGAACTGCGTAAGGTGAGAATAAACATCTATTTTAGGCTCAACATGGGCTCAAGTGGTAAGTTTTTAATTAAAACAAAAATAGACTACTGATCCTTTCTTATCCAACTCTCCTATATTTCAAGCAAGACTACTCAGGTAAGTTCTAGTTTATACTCTTAGCGCTAGACATCAATCACTACTCATACACAGTTACACATGATTGCATTATCTAGTTTCTTAATCTGGTTATTAATCATTCAAACTCAGAAATGTTCAACAAGTTAGTATATAAAATGTCATACAAATATCCTAATCTTCAAAACATTTTAGAATTGGTTGTTCATTTTGTTTCTAGATAGCAGTTGTATATCTCAGCTACTATGATAAATCAAAACAAGAAAAAAAAAACTCGAAATATGGAGACAACCTCCATTTTCGAAAGCTATGGAATGTTTCTTTGACCAGACCCTCCCCACAAGAAGCAAAGTCCATATAGCATGTACAGTAAGGGCGATGAGGAGGGGTCATACAAACGGCGCTCTATGCCTCTAGTATTGGGATCTGCGCTAGAATCTTTATCACCAACTGCTTTCTCATAATGGAGTGGTGCAGTGAGTACTTTAGACACCTCAGGGGTGGGTGTTGCAATTTCGGTTTAAGCAGGTGCTCCACTTCCAAATGTGCCAGCTAACAGTGTGTCTTGTTGTTCCTTTGCACGGGATGCTCTTTCTCTTTCAAACTTCCGAGATTCTTTTTGAGCTTTTTTCTCTAATTTCTATGCCTCGAGCAATGGGCGAAGAGGAGCGTCCTGGTCGAAGTTACGAACCTATGCTCCCCCCTTTCATGTGGGCGGGTGTGTCACCCAAATTTCATCTGGGATAGTCAGGAGGTGCGTGATTTACATTGAAAAGTGACTCAGGTGTAGGATTGAGGAGGCTGCACCGGTTGCTTGGCTAAATTAAAAATCTGAGATCGCATGTTAGCCAATTGTGCCTTCAGCTCATCAGTCTCTGTCTGATTGATAACGAGGAATCGGTCTTGTACGCAATTCTCAATGCCATCTAAACTCTCTATTAGTACTTCTAACTCCTTCCAAACCTAACTAGTGATGTCATTCTTTATAGCAGATACTTTGGTTTCAATCATTTGAGGCATTCGATAGACTATCTCATCTGCTAATGGCCTAGTTTGGCGCTAATCTGCAATCAATTTCTCAATAAAAGCGACAAGGATAGACACAAAAGTCGACCGAAATTTGTTTAAGTTTTGGTTGTGGTGCTTCTAGGATTGCTGGAGAGGTCACCTGCTTCGACCACTCTATCAGTTTGAGGCAATCTAAATGGACTGGCCAGAGCAAAAGCAGACGATTTATTGGCTATATATTTATACAAATAGATGGTTCACCAAATTCTTTTATCTTTGACACTTGAATAAGTCTAGAGAGCCTTCCCGCATCAATCAGCTAATACGGTTGGGAGAATATCTGCTTTGGAGATCATAGAAGTTTCTATAAGACAAGGGAAGGAAATCCACTTCTTATATAGATTCCAATTCTCGCGAATTTTAGTAGATAGATTCTTCATAGTATTTATGGGTAAAACACTCAGTAGTAATTCATGCTTTACCAGTGAGGCGAGGATGGTGAAAGTATGTGAAAGTGAGTCAATTCGTCGTTATCCATTATGCGCCGTGGTACCATGCCTTATAGTACTTTAGCTAGGAAGGTCAATATATCTTTAGAAATATTAGTTGGAGTAATAGTTACCTAACTTGCATGTTCCTCATCACTGATAATCTTTTAGGTAATCCATTGCAACACCCTTTCTCGAGACTCCTGATCTTCCATGTTGGTTGTATTGCTGACGTCATCGTGATTCCCTTTAAAAAGTCCCACTAATGATGGGGCCATTTAATCTGGTCCATGCAACATTCGTTTGATATAGATTTTTGAAATATCAATGGACTTTCCCTTAATAATGATTAAGTCAAGTGGACCTAGTGTAGTAACAAAATATTTTTGCCCTCGTTTTGTGGTTTCGATGGTTGCAACCGGGTTCTTAACTGTCATAAAAATTCACGTGGGTCAGGTGACTAAAGCAAATCACCCGGTTCTGCTTGCATTTGTCCATCCATTCGAACTGGAAATGAACACTCTTGTAAAATATACAAAAGGCCTTGAGGTTACTGCTCACTCCCGAATATTAAAAGGTAACAATAGCCCACCTTTGAATTCTGGTCTGGAACAACCTAGATGAAAAGAATATTAGGTACGGTCCACCAACCATATATTATGGTAGTACACAATGAGTTTTACCTAGCGATCTGGATGAGGTTCGTGAGCATGCACATTTGTATCATGGTTTATTCATCTGAGAGTATCTCCTCTAGCTCGCTTTGATTAGTAGCTTGTTGAGCTGTTGTGTCATGTTCTATATGAGTTACCGAAGAGGAGGTGTGAGAGTTCTCCTGCAAACTGCCTACATCTGCAGCACTTTCCCCATAATTGTCCTCATTATTGCTACGTGTTGCAGAGTAAGATGGACTGCTGGTAGTTGTAACATTTTCTTAAGCACTACCACCTTCTTCAGACTAAGAGGGAGTGTTTTGGAGCAGGCATCATTGGACTTGTGATCTAGTGGCCCGAGGTGAAAGATGTGTTGGAGTGACATCTAAGTGAACCTCCGACGCACTAGCCTCAGATGTGGCATGTCCCATAGATGATTAAGACGTTGTAGGGGGCAGGCTTGTTGGCACTCTTCATCCTTGGTCGGCGTGACATGGTACATATAGACATGAACAGAGTTAGCCTGAGTGCAAATAATTGACACACTATTGAGTACTCAGACTTCCCCTATGTTCAACAACATCATGACGCCTTGCCTTAAGAATTACGTCACCCAATATATCATCGTGAAATCGCAGAGAATCAATCAAATAAAACTTCAGTCAAGTAATGATCATGGTTTCATTGACGGATCGTGGATTGGACCACGGACCGTAAGGTCCTTCATGAAAGCTGGGAAAGTAATGTTCACGAATGACTTCACAGACCGTGGAATGGACCACGGACAGTAAAGTCCTATGTGAACTCTTGGAATAATCAAAACAGCAACAACCATCCACATAAAATGCACAAGGAATTTTCACGGACAAGGTAACGGTCCGTGGAGTAAACTAAGGGCCTCGATCTTGTTCGTGAACTTAGTGCACCCCTATTCTGTTACATACGTGGTCCGCAACTAGGGTTACGATATGTGAGCATATATACGGGCCGTACAGTTTAGCGTGGTTCACTATTACCCAGGTTTAAGATATGTAGTTCTTCATTCCTACTCAAATTACTAATCTTCCCATGTTTAGGGCAAAATCAAAATTTACCACAGAATCACATAAGAATCAAAGTTGATGGAGACTGAATACCTTACCCCAAACCATTAATTAACCATCTGTGACCCCAATAACACCAATAGTCATGCAAAACTACAACTAGCCCCACCGACTACTATATGCAACCACGAAAGACGATCATTCAAGACCAAGAACAAACCTAACCGAATGAATTAAACAAAAATATTATACTTACTGTGAGGAATCTTGAACTGTATGTGTAGCAATGGTGTGATCAAAGAAATTGATTTCCATGATGTACACTTAGTGGCTTATATATTGAAGCTTTGGGCAATCATTACAGAAGAAGAAAGAAAGAAGAAAAATTTGAAATGGCACGATATATCAGACCTAAATACAATTTTCAAGTTGGAAAAGTCTAATCACGGGGTGGGTTGGGTTTTTTTTTACTGAATTAACTCCTTGAACAACGGACCGTGGAATAGTCCGTTGAATGTCTCACGGTCCGTCTACCCTACCGTAAAATTAGTTATGTAATGAGACCTACCTGGGACAGATGACGATCCGTAACATCCCCCATAAAGAGGTTTACGGTTCGTGAGGTAGCCCGTATATAACACTTTTTCCTTGTTCAGTTTCACCTAAAATTCATTGTAGGTAAATAAGGTCCGTATACATTACTATTGAACCATTGAACCCTTGTTTGTGTTTTGCAGAGCCTTCATTTATTGATCGTCACTAGAGGACCGATGAAGTTGGCCCGTAGGGGGCGTGCCCACGATCTAATGGAGGCCTCCCCTCAGATTACAGACTACACGTTATTCTGAACTTTCTACTAAGTATTCCCACATATGTCAAACCAGTAACTATGCTAGACACCTAACCAACAAAGAAATGCAAACATAACCTAAATTAAGGAAGCTGTTGCCTCCCAAGCAGAAAAATTAAAAAAATGTTTTGTGGGTCACGGCCGAGGCGAGAGACTAGGTGTCTTGAATTACTTATACTTCATCGTGCATGCATTCTTTCACGATCTTGTTTTCTTCCTGGGCACCTAGATATGCCTTGATTCGTTTTCCATTATCTTTGAACCTCTCTCTTTTATCATTTTCCAGTTCAACCCTCTAGATTGAAATAATTGAGTGACCTTAAAAGGGCCATACCATTTGGATCACAATTTTCCAAGGAATAATCATAATCTAGAATTAAATAATAGCACCAAGTCCCCAGGAGAGAAACTTCATTTCTCAATGTGATTATCATGGTATTGCTTCATCCTCTCCTTATACAATGTTGATATCTCAAATGCTCTCAGACAAAACTCATCCATCTCATTCATCTGATCTAGCCTTAAATTTGTCGTTTCATTCAAGTCGAGATTCAGCCTTTTCAATGCCCAATGTTCTCTATGTTCCAGTTCAATAGGTAAGTGACATGTTTTTCTGAACACCAGTTCATATGGAAACATACCAATAGGTGTTTTAAAAGTTTTCCGATATGTCCACAACGCATAAATCTAGAGTTCTGCCGATTCTTAGTTAGCATTTTTATTGATTGTACCAAAATTGCCTGATATCTTATTATCACAATTCCCACTTGGCCGCTGTGATGTGGTGTGAAATTGAAGTAGCTACCTTCTGTGTGTAACCCATATTATGTGAGAAGAGTTGTACACTATGTTGAAAAAGAGAACCCCTCACTAATAGTAGGCTCAGGCTTTCCCAAACTCTTGAAAGAATAATTCTTCTTAAGAATACTGCCACACTCTTTCATCATTTTAGGCTAAAGGCTACCAATTTCTGACCCATTTGGATAAAGAGTCCACTACTACCAGGCTATACTTGTCCAAGGAACTCACAAAGGGTCCCATGAATGAAATCAAATTCCCTCACATCTAAAGCTCTGACCCAAATTGTGTCATAGAAACTCATGAAAGTCTGATTATGGTCCTTGCCTTAGGCAAAATACAATTTTATTACCAATATCGGTGCATCTTGGTAAATAGGTTGCAAGTAATACCCACATTGAAAGATATTATGAGTTTTTTGAGCTCTACCATGGTGCCCACCTGCAGGAGAGGAATGACAAGCTTCCAGAATAATAACATTTAAGCTTCGTGAACACATCTCCTGATGATATTATCAGCACATACTCTGTAGAAATAAGGATCATCCGAAAAATACTTACCCACATAAAGTAAGAACTTTTACTTTTACTAATAAGTAAGCCCATCAGGTATCAAATCACTGACTAAGAAATTAGCAAAATCAGCAGACCATGGAATGAGATCAAGAGTAGCAGCCAATACATGCTCATCTGGGAATGCATCATCTATTTCAGGCTCAGTATGTTCTCTCTATGCAGCTTCCAATCTTGAAAGGTGATCCACTACCTGATTTTCACAACCTCTTCTATCATTTACTTCAAATTCAAATTCTTGAAGTAGTAAGACCCCAAAAATGACTTAGGTGAATTAGAGCCTAAAATTGTTTTCATAATGGTCTAAGGTCATAATTAAGTCTATTATATTATATAGAGGCAGTTTCTAAGGGTTTAAGTGGATTGAAAGCCAAACGTCAAGGGACGACCAAGACGTTCGACCACTAAGTCACCTATATGCCTCATATGTGGTTTTATGTGCTATTGTATGATTTAGAGGTTTTCAGGCACTTAAATGAGTTATTATAACATGTATAGAAAGTGTGTCGAGTTTCGTGGATTTTGGAGGTCAAACGTCAAAGAACTTCCATGACGTTCGAAAGATGTGCCTTGAAATGAACTTGTGTGTCTAGGCATATTTCGAGTTTTGCATGTTCGTTTTGGGTGAAATTCATGTGAGAGGTACTAAACTCATAGACGATCATGTTTGGGTTTGAAAATTCAGGAAAAACATCCCCAAGGACTAACCAAGGGTCCTTGAGGAAGGACTCGTGTTAGTGGCCAAAACTGCCTAAAGGCAATCCACCTACAGATGGCAATCGATGGCTAGTGGCCTGGTCGACGCCTCGTAGGTGGTGGGAGTCATTTGGGACTTATATTGGGGAACTAAGATCCCATTTCCAGGTCTTTGAACCCATCTATGAAGGCCAAGACGTCCCATAAGTGGACCTATGCCCCCGTCGATGGGCGACCGTCGATGGTCACTGTGGCCTGCATGTTGTCTCACTGTTAAGTTAGGGGTTATGTTGTAATTTCACCCCACTTCCAAATAAGGGTATTGGCAATATTAAGGGCTTTGGTATCTTTACTCCCAAAGACTCAATTGAAGCAAAAATGAGGAAGAAGCTGGTGTGAAGTTTTTGAGGTGAAATTCTATTAAGTGAAGATTATTGACAATTGAGGTATGGCCTATTGATCTTGAAACTTGTTTCTCAAGAATCCCAACCTTTCAAGATGTTTCTAAAGTTTTAAGTTTGAATTGTTCAATTTCATGATTCTACCATGGGTTCTTGTATCAAATGTTTTTAAACTCTTATTATGGATAATATTTATTTTGTATTGATTATTTTAATATAAATTACCTAATAACCCATGAATTTGGATGAACCCTAGTTTTTGACTAAGTTGTGGGTTACTTGATATTGATCTAATGTTGATGAATTCTTGTGTAGTTTTATATGGGCTATTAATTAATGTAATTATTGTACTAAATTGATATCTAGGTTGTATTAGATTGATGAATTTACATTGGATTGACCTAGTTCATTGATTATTGTAGTTTTTATGTTGAATTGTTGGTTATGGCCTTGGGTAAGGGTCTTGTGTTATCGAATTGAGTAATTTGACTTTGGACTGAAGTGTTGAGGATAATTTGGGGGTATGCTGTCCTATTTACTTTAACTTGATGTTATTTATACTTCAATTCTATTGTAATTGGTATGATCCACTTATGGTGGCGGTGTTATGTGTTTATTTGAAATTGATATGGCCTTGTCGGCGTTACTTTATGCAATATGATGATCTTGGCCTTGTTGGCAACTACTTGAAGTAAAATTACTATTTGTGTAGTTTGATTATGTGAAGCATGACAATATCTATCTACATGTGGAGTCATATATGTATTCTCCTATTCATGTTGTCTTAGGTGACCATGTTAGACTATGCCTTTGATGTTATGTGTATAGTGTTAGGGTTGAGTCTTGGTTATTCCTAATTGACTATATGAGTATATATTGGTTACATTTATGATGTTATGATAGTATATAGTATGACTTGAAGATGTTAGGTTTGTTCCAATGTAATTCTAGAATGACTTGTATTATGAGTTAAAAATGAAGTATGTGGTGTCTTGTCTTGGTTGACTTGTGTCCCTTGCTTGATATATGTATGATTATGAATATGTGATGTCTTGATTTAGGGTTTTAGAAATTTTAGTCTTGAATGTATGAATTACATGTGACCTTAAATGAACTTAAGAGTGTCATTTATGTGAAAATGGACTTATTGGTAATGTTAAGATTGTTGAAGTCGTAAGCTGGGTAATAGTATCCTTCAAAGTAAAGGAATTATAGACTTAAGGTTAATTGTCTGGAAAAACATCATATTAATCCTTAAAAAAGTCATCATGAGCTTCTTTTCGCCATTGTGAGGTAGCCATAGTGGACCTTTCTTTTGTAGGGTAAATGTGATTGGGTTATGAACTTGTTATGGAACTCTTTTATGTAAACCTAATGCGTGAATTACTCTATCAGGAAGAAGGCTAGCACCGAGTGAGAGTGAGACTAGATTACAAAGTATGCCCTTCATACTTCTTAACCATGTGCCTACATGGGATGTGTCTAATTCTACCCTTGCCAAGTATAACAACCTCATCGGAGTAGGATAAAACTCCGGATTCCATGTCTTGCTATCATGGTCTCTGTCGGTTATTGCCTATTCTCATCATATGGAATACCTATTAGAATTAGAGAAGTTTATGAGGTTTAGGTGGTGATATGGGACACTATATAGACATTGCACAATAGGCTTTGAAGGTGTTACTTGGAGTTCCTAGGTCTTGTCTAAGACCATTACTTGAATGTCCTTTATGTGATGTATGAGTCTTAATGAACTAATGAACTAATGACTTATGTTAAGAATCATGTAAATGAATAAGTACCTAATCTAAAGTGACTAAAGGACTCCTTAGCTTAAGTGTGAAGAGGGAATAAGAGATGATATCTTTATGTCTTATCTTTGGAAGTCTTGAGGATGACTCTAGTTAGGGAAGATGTTTGGTGTTGTGGACATGATCTAAGCCTTAGGTAGTCTTAAGGACTATTTAGGTAATCTTGAAGAGGTCAATCATGTATGCTATCTTCTTGATTTACTTAAGTAGGTCTTTCGATAGCCTTTGGAAGGAGAATGTCATATCATATATGTGTTAGTGTGTTAAGTGAGAATGATTCTATGTTAGGGAGTCTATAGGATCTCTTAAGTTTATGTGTAAGGGATTGTATAGGAGGTCACTTCCCAACTCACTCAAGTGAGACTTAAAGTCACCTTTGTTAGAAGAATCTTACCTTGATGTTTATGATGTTTTGTAAGTGTGTGTGTGACTCATTATAAGTAAACTATAGGGTCGTTTAGGCACATCTAGAGAGGGTGTACGGGTGGTCTCTCTTTGTGTGACATAAGTGAATCTTAGGATAGCTTTGAGTGGGATAACAACATGCTAGAAAGTGTATAATATAAAAAGAAGTGAATTCACCGTACAAGGAATTGAACTCACTATAAAGTGGGTGCTAAAATTATGATTTTTGGTTTAAATGTTATCTTATGTGTTTTTAAGTTGTTAAATGGCGTTCTTATGATTCTAATATGATTTCTAAAAGTAAAGATGCATATTTCCAATAAATGTCCATTTTTTCATGATTTTTATGCATAATGCCATACTTAGTACATGTGGTTGTATAACTCCATGATTTTATCTATCTATATAGTTCTTGGTAGGTGAGGAGATTTTGGGAAGTGAATACTTGGATGGTAGAATCGTTCAAGAGAAGTTGAAATATGTCCTCAATTGACTCGAGGGCATATGTGTCTTTTATGTTTTCCATTTGAAGTATTGTAATAGACTATGTATTTCTATATTCGTATTTTGTATGGGTTGTGTCTCAAGTATTCTTGTGTCTTAAGATGATGAGATTGTGACTTAGTATTCCCTATTGCTTTATATGAAATATTTTTTAAAGACTATGTTATGTTTTGTGAAAAGTTTTAATTACGCACTACTTTTCACTATGTTTATGCGATGAATGATATGTAAGGGCTTGTACAAGATCTCCGAGAGGTCAAGTGCGCCGGTTGCAATCCGAGATTTCCCTAACTCCTACAGTGTGGTTTCGGGTTGTGACAACTATTATTCTGGTGCCCACCAAATAAGCTCTGGATTTCTCAAATGCATATACTACAACCAACAATTCCTGTTCAGTGACTATGTAGTTTCACTGTTCTCCATTTAGGGAGTTACTAGCATTGTAAATTTGATGGAACATCTTGTTGCGCTTCTGACACAATACAACACCTAATGCGGTGCCACTGGCATCACACATCACTTCAAATGGTTCTGCCCAATTTAGGCCAATGATTACATGTGTTGATATCAGTTTCTCTTTGAAGATTTTAAAAGCTTTTAGGCAGGAATCATCAAAGGCGAACTTCACAACCTTGTCCAACAACTTACACATGAGGTGTGCAACTTTGGAGGAGTCCTTGATGAAACTCCTATAGAATTCGGCATGTCCCAGGAACTATGCTCTATTTTACCATGAAGTATCATTTTTCCCAGTTCATCACCAAGTTGGCTTCCTCACATCTCTGCAATGCCCTGCTAAGATTCAACAAACATTCATCAAAAGTATCACCTACTACAGAAAAATCTTCCATAAATACTTCCAAAGTGTCCTCGACCATGTTTGAAAAAATAGAAATCATGCATCTTTGATATATAGTCGGTTCATTACATAATCCAAACGATATGTTTTTAAATGCAAAAATGCCGTAAGGACATGTAAATGTAGTCTTTTCTGATCTTCAGGAGAAATGGATATCTGACTGTAACCAGAGTATCCATCTAAGAAGCAATACCACCCATGAACTATTAACATATCCAACATTTAGTCCATAAATGGCATAAGGAAATGGTCCATTAAGGTCTATCTATTCAGTTTCTTGTAGTCCATGCATACTCGCCACCTAGTCACTGGTGGTCGTGGGAACTATCCATTCTTTGGTTTGCAACTGACATCGATGCCTACATTTGTTTGCCACATTATTACGTAGGTTGACCAGTGTCATGTGGAGATCGGGGTAAACCACACCAACATCTAACTATTTGATTATTTTCTTTTTTACTACCTCTTGCATATGTGTATTCAATCTCCTTCAGTGCTCAATATTGGGTGTGCAATCTTCCTCAAGTTGAATTTTGTGTGTGCAAAAGCCTGGAGGAATTCCAATTATAATAAAAAATAGTCTAACCAATAGTTTTTTTAAAGCCTTTAACGCACTCTAACCACATCTTGTACCTATCCTTCATTTAAATCTTGTAAAATCAATTCAACCGTGTCTCTCTCCATATCTACCGGAAATCGCCCTCAAAATCATCAACAACCCAGCGGCAATGTTTCCAACACTCTCCTGTTTTTCTATATGGTACTCTTACGTCATCTTCAGTAACAACTTCCATTGTAGTACCACTTCCAGATCTCGTGGTTATTTCATTTATCTGTGTATGTTAAAATTCACCTCTACTGAATTTAGTCTAAACTTCAACTCACCTCGCTCAACATTAACCAAAGCATTTCTTGTAGATAAAAATGGTCTTCCTAAACTATAGGAACTTCAAAATCTACTTTACAATCCAAGATAACAAAATCTACAGGAAAGATAAATGTATCCACTTTAACCAAAACATCACACAAGATTCCCACTGGTCGCTTAACTGACCTGTCATCCATCATCAATCTCATTGTTGTAGGTTTTGGCATTCCCAACCCCAACTTCTCATAGATGTCTAATGGCATCAAATTCATGCTAGCTCCCAGATAACACAACTTTTTTGCAAACTTGATTGACCCAATGGTACATGGGATTGTGAAAGCACCAGGATCTTTTTTTTTCTTAACCAAAGACCTGGTTGCAATAGCGCTGCAATGATGTACATCATAATAAAAATCAAGACTTTAATATCTTTTCTTGGTAACCAAATCTTTCATGAACTTGGTATATCCCGACATTTATTTAAGAACTTCTACCAGTGGGATATAGATTGAAAGTTGCTTCAGGCATGATGATGAACTCTGTAAACATCCCATCTTCATCTTTCTTTTTGATTCTTTGTGTAAAAAGAGGAGGTCTGGGAATCTGCTGTGAAAGCAGTTTTTCATGAATCACTTTCTCTTGTCCTCTAGCAGGAGCTACTCTTTGTTGAACCTTTTCCAAGTCATCTACAAGTGCACTTTCATCATCCTCTGTGTCAAGTTGTTCCTCAACTTATTCATTCTTGGTACTTGTAGGGTTTTGTTAAAACCACTTTACCATTTCTAGTAGTGATGGCCATACATTGTCTATCCTTCTTGGGGTTTTGAATGGTATCACTTGGTAAAGAACCATTCTTTCTCTGATTTAGGGATGCTGATACTTGTCCCCACTATTTCTCTATTTGTTTAATACAGGTGGTGTGAGAGCCAACCAGCTGGCTCATGCTTGAGAACTCACCCTCATTTCTTTAACTCCTGCATCTATTGATTCAGCCTTTTGAAGAATCTTGGCCACCATATCTTCCAACTTAGATCCACTGGAATGACCAATTGTTCTTTCTCTTCTACCAGGGGGCACATATACACCTCTATGATTATTTATATACCCATCTCTATTTAGACAATATCCTTGCTCTATGTTTGGAAGTATATCTATTTACCATCTCTGGTATAGTTCTGACCTGCATTTCCAAAATTATACCCCTAATGTCCAGAGTTATAATTTTGGAAACCTCCTTGGTTTTCCAAGTATTTAGCTTCCTCATCAATGTCAATGTCTTGATCTTCGTATCTGCTTTGTTGTCTCATAACATTGACTTTGTTGGACTTGGACACAATTGCTTCGTTAGTAAATCAATTTGAGTTCTCTGATGTGGCATGTCCAAATCCCTTTCTTGTTCCGCTGACATCTCATATGTATACCCTAATTCTCCTAAGTCTTCATCTCTACTGTACCATGCCCTATTGTTTTTGGAAACTTCATCCAACATTTATATGCTCTAAGCAAATGGTTTCCTCATAAACGAACCTCGCAGACTGCATCAACAACATGTTCAGTCACATAATAAGAGACCTATAGAAAGCTTTTTAAATGCCTCTTAGTAAGATCATTCTTGGGGAATTTCTTCAATTTTTTGATGAACCTCCACCAAGTATCATGCATTGCTTCTCCTGGCAACTGCTTATGTGTACTTATCTCATCCTTCATTTCTAGTTCTTTCGATTCTGGAAAGAATCATTCTACGAAAGCCTTTTTTAATTCACTCCAAGTTCGAATAGAGTCATCTGACATCTCATTCAACCAATTAGTTTCTTCCCTATTAAGAGATATAGGAAATGAAATTAGCCTCATTGCAGTTAGATTAACTCTAGGAATCTCTTGAGATTTACAGATCCCCACATAATTCATCAGATGTTGATTCACATCATCACTAGCTGCCTCTATAAACATTTCTTTGAGATTAAGCAATTGTATCATTTTACTGGTGATGGTGAGTTTCACTCCTGGAGGTAACACAGGTAACACTATAGCTCCAGTGGCTCCAGCTCCATCAAAATTAACATCATCCTCTTCATACATCATGTGAGCTTGATGTTGAACTCTACCCCTTTGGGATACTGGGGGATGAGGAGGACGAAGTATATCATCCCTATTTTCATTAATTCCCCTAGGTGGGACTAATCCAGCATTTTGTTACACATGTTGTGCAACATCCTGTTCAGCCTCAAGGCCTTACCTTTGCCTCTGAGCCTCTAGTTCTTGAGCGTTAACCATCTTGCGTAAGTTCTTTCTGGATTTCCGGATTGTAAGGTAGAAATGTGGCTCACTTACTTTTGGTTGTGGGCATACACAAGCAGATTTATATGTAATAGATCAAAAATAACAAAACAAGTAAAATTAGGAAATTATAACTACAAGTCGAATACAAGTTAATAAAATACTACTGAATTGAAATTCCCTGACAGTGGCGCACAAATTTGATACGTCCAAACTTACACCTCAAATGAGAGTGTAAACGGTCGTTTTCACTTTACAAAACTCAACTGGAGTTTATCTAATATTTCTCAGCCTTATTAGATAATAATAACTTTTATTCTATCGAGCTACAATTAATTCTTTTATAAAGAACTTGCTTATATGGATGTGAGGCTGAAGTTATTTTCTCTCGAACTCTAACTTTAACTTTAATACCGTAATGATATTTCTTCTTTTCCTAACAAGTGCTTCTCTAACTTTAACTTTAATATAGAAAGAGATTTTTGCTTTTTCTAACAAGTGTTTTTTTCTCAAACAACCACTTGATTCAAACTAGTCTAAAGTGACTCCTTAGACCAAATAAAAACCAAAGCTTGAATCTACAACATGTGAAAGGAGTTTACTTTTTGCTCATTTTACAGATTCAGATTCACAGTCTCATCATAGATCCCACACACCTGATTTGAATGCTTAATGATTCATAATTTTGCGTACATAACAGTTGATAATGATTGAGAACATAATTCTGAATACTTATGATAGCAAATTGAAACTCAAAATCAAACTTGATAATCTAAGAGTCAAACTTTATCTTGTTGCCAAGTAGTACGAAAAACAAGATAAGCTCAAAAAATTCCAAGTTCTCTTCACCCTTGCTCGTCAAAAATTTGATAATCCCAAAAAAATAGTTTTTAAAAAAAAACTAAATAAGAATCCCAAAAAGCTTTTAAAAAGAGACCTAATCTAACTAGGACTGCATTGTCACTTTTCTTCAAGGCCCCCATCACGCCCCATGACAGGCTTGACGGTCCATATAGTCATCTGTGGTCTTGCCTTTAACTCTACAAAACATAAAATTTTAGTTGTTCTTTGAAATTTAGTTCACGAATAGAATCACACATCGTCAAAATTATCACGGTCCGTGAAAACATCCGTAGTCTTTACTTTAACTGTCTCAAAATCTGAACACTTTGCACTGCTTTCTAGAATCTTGTTGACAAAAAGCGTCATGGAGCGTCATAGTTATTACGATCCATGAAGGCGTTCGTAGTCTTCACTTCAACTTTCTCAAAGTGCAGACAATGTGTACTGTTTTCTGGAATCTTGTTGACGGACAGAATCACGAACCGTCAAAGTAATTATGGTCTGTGAAGATTTCCGTGGTCTTCACTTCAATTTTCTCAAACTTCGAACACTTTGCACTGCTCTTTGGAATCGGGTTAACAGACTGAACCACAGACCGTCAAAATGCTTATGGTCCGTGAAGATTTCCATGGTTTTAACTTTAACTTTCTCAATGTAGGTCTTTCTATTCTTCTAGTCCTCATACTTCACATTCACTTACACTGTCCGTAAAGTGAGACACGGACCGTCAAACAGGTTGTGGTTTACTACTTTTCTTCTCTGTTTCCTTCTTCCTGCATTATCAACAAACACATGAAATCATACCAAATACACTCTATTCTAGAATTAGTTCTTTGTTTTTAAGCATTAAACTGTACTTAGATATCCCAATATACCATGGGTTCTCTTGCGTTGTTTGGGAGAAGATGAAACAAATCAAGTTATGTAAGAAGCACATTTTAGAGTTTATGGATGGATAAATTTGGGCCAAAGTTACATTTTCATATAAAAAGAATGGGGTATTATTGTCTAATAATGGTAAAAGATTGCTTGGATTATGCTCGAAGATGTCAAGCCTTCCAACTTCATGCAAACTTTATGCATCAACCTCTTGAATTATATCCGACTATTGAAATTGAAATACAGGTTGTGGAGGTCAAACAAAGCTAGAATTCAAATTTTCAAGCTCCAAAATGCCCAAAAATGGGGTCTTGTACACTGATAAACTTGATGTATATATTGTGGTATACCGTCGAAAATACAACATACCATGGGAAAATGTGAAAACATATAGATTGAAGAAGGCAGAGATACAACATTCGAATAAAATTACAAGTTTTGAAAGGACCAAAAAGGAGTTGGATACAAGTCGTATACAACAGTATACATCTAATCTATACCAGATTCTTCAGGAAAAGTGTGCCAAAATCCAATTCAGAATTGCTGCAAGATTTTGGAAGAGTTGGGCATAAAAGTCCATTTTGCTGAATTTAGGCAAAGAGCCAAAGTTCAAACTTTCTCATTTTATTTATTTGCTATTGTATTGACTAACCTTTCTTATTTGATTTTGATTTGACTTATTTCATTTTCCAAAGATAGTCATTTCTCATTTTATATTCAAATAAAAAATATTTGTATCTTATACTTGGTTCTATTTTATTAGTCTTGTCAACACTTAATTAATCCCCTCAGAAAATTTTCTTTTATTTTTTCCCCCTTAAAAAAATAAAAAAAAAAAGAGTCTTCTTAATTATTTAAATAATGAGCGAAAATGTTTAAATATAAATAAGTGAAAGCATCACTCTTAAAAAAGCATCTACAATGACATCAAATTACATTTTTGAGCATCTAGGACGTTTGAAAAATATTCACAAATCATGTCGATATTAGAGGTGGTAATGTCAGAACCCTCTTTAGAGATACATTTCTACAATATTATCATATGAGATAATATCACTATCTAGAGGGACATATTTGCAGTATTATCAAATGACATAGTACCACCATCGAGAACGACATCATCGTCATTTATTGGATGTAATATCAACATGATCCTGCAAATGGATCAACATCATCCTATTAATGGATCATCAACAAAGCATCATTATCCCATCAATGGAGCATCAACATCATCCTGCCAATGGACCAACATCATCCTACCAATGGATCATTAACGGAGAATCATCATCGTATCAATGGATCATCAACATCATCCTGTTAATCGGTCAATATCATCTTGCCAATGGATCATCGACGAAGCATCATCATTCTAATAGTGGAGCATCAACATAATCCTACCAATGGATCATCAATGAAGAATCATCGTTCTATCAATGGAGCATCAAAATCATCCTACCAATGGGGCATCATTATCTTATCATGTAACAACATTATCCTACCAATGGATCACCACCATCTTATCAATGGATTATCATCTTTCTATCAATGAAGTATTGCCTTTCAAATCATATCAGGTCATCATCCACCGCGTCAAAATCGATGGATGCTGAAGTAAGAAAATTTATAGAAAAGAACATGTGCCGAATACAGTAAAACATATTACTTCTCTATTTAAATTACAATTTATGATAATAAGTTTATTTCATTTGTTTGTCGAGACCATCCAAGAGGATGAATTTTCAAATCAAATCATAGGTGCAGATGACATCAAAAAAGACGCAGCACAACGTGGAACTTTTTCTTAGCGTGAGCTAAGGATCGAATTATAAAGTCATCCACCTCGTTGCAGTTTGAATATTATCGAGTCATCAACATTGTTACAGTTTGATAATCATTGAGACATCCACCTCATTATAGTTGAATAATCATTGAGTCATCTAGCTCGTTGTAGAGATCACTGGAGTTTTCCATGCAAAAAACAAGTAATGACATCTATAAACCCTCAATAAATCATGAGTTGTAATGGACATATTGTGTGCGAAAGCGGTATCCATAATCTTTTACTCCCAATACTTCTTTATTTTCTCATCTAATGCAAAAAGATGTTTATGTTTATCCATTAAGACATATTCATTTGTTATATGAATGATCTTTCTTTATTTTTTTACTCAAACCGCTAGCTAAAATGGTATTATGTCAACTAATCATTTCCCTTGAGTGTGCAGGCTACATCTTTCACAGTAAAGTAACTGAAAAGCATCGTACGAGATGCTACGACTTTTTCCAATTAAAGTTTCTACTAACAAGTTTATTTTGGTCTTTATCGAGAGCATCCGAGAGAATGAATTCTCAACCACGAGTGCGGACGACATCAACAAGGATGCAACACAATTTGAAACTTCTTCTTAGCAGCAAACTGGGACATAGTCTGAAAAGGCATATAAAACTCTTAGGACGTGAGATGAGGAGAGACTTCCACCACAGTCAAATCACACCCCTATCAGAAGGCATGCGGGCTTCCTTTAGGTTTTATCAGTTTCAGTTTTGCATTTAAAAAATTTGGTTTTTAGCGGAGGAAACTTTCCAATTCAAGTGACAATGATCTAACATATTTGGAAATTATGTCTGTGTAAATTCTTAATTACGGTGTGAAGTGCACCACAATCATACTCTACTTATTCGTCGCTCTTCCATAACCAAATGTTATCTTAGCATAATAGATTTCCATTTCAACCAATCGAGTCGAACTACAAATAACCTGATTACCAATATTAAGGGATATGTAGGCGAGCTCAATGTTGGAAACTCGATTAAATTCTGATCTCCACTCTCAAATCTTATCCCCGAGCATTCTAGTCTCCTTATAATTCGATATCGGGATAACTTTTGAATTCTTTCAAAATCATGGCGTTGAATCAAGACTATCAAACTACAAGTGACCTGAATTCTCATATAACCTGAGATTTGTAGGAAATCACTTCTGAGGTTTGGTCATAATTCTTAAAGTCTGTACTAAAAAGTTTTTTTTTCCTGAAGGATAAATATGTGGTTGGTAAAAATTGGATCTGTCAATTTCATTTGCCTCGAATTTCTTTCATCAATCCAATTCAAAGAAGGGACAATTGTTGACACTAAATGTTTGACCTCTACGATATTACTTAGTCACCGAGCTTCTTAAATCCTCGAACGATTTTAAATGAGTCACTTTGTAAAATTCCAAATATTTTTTCAAGTTAGTTTTGAATAGTTTTGTTACTTTTTATAAAATATTTTTAACATATGTATGTATTTTACATAATTATGTATGTAATTGGTATGTTTTATTAATATTCAAAAACCGATTCAAGAAGTATTTTTTTTATTTAAATATGTTGTTAATATTTTAAATATATAATAGTTTATATCTTTAATTATTTTATATTGTTGAAGTTAAGAAACTGATTGATTAATTTGTTTTATCACAATTTTAGCCAAATTCATCAATTTAATTCAGTTTCCTCGAGAGATCAGATTTGGGCCATCTATTCACCCCAAATAGACAAATCAGCAACCCTTTGTTGCCTCAATTTCTAGCATATTCAGGTAGCCCATTTTCTAACTTCCAACAGCTCCATTTAACCATTCCACCTCGACCCAACCCAATTATGTATTCATAAAGAAGAACCCAGCGCGTGCAATTTCTAGAAACCCAATAGCTTGAATGACTAAAAAAGTTTCCGTTCCAATTCCATACATTCCCACAAAGACGAAGCAAGACATATATGGATGGTCTCTAATTCACTCGAGACGGGACAAATAGAGCCAAGCAGTGAAAAACACAACAACGTTGATTTGAAATAACGTCATCAGCGAGTCGACCGACGTCAAAGTAGATAAAAGATCTCTAACGTCCTCTCTTGCTCTCTTGTCGTCTTCTTCATATGTCCCTTTCAATCATGCGACAACAATGAAGGCATGCAGAAGCACCCTTAAAGTGTGGGATCGCTCAACGACGAGGGTGTCAATCCCTGCCATCTATCTTGTAATTTTCTCTTCCAGAATGGTTTGAAACTTCAGAAAAAGGGTGTTTCAATTTAATTGTGAAAGAATTGGGAGTTTGAATTTCGTTTTGGTCCCTTTTTCTTATTGGATTTCATCCACTTCCCATATGGTTAAAAATTTCTTATTGAGGTTTTAACCAAACTAAAGTCATTTATAAAGTCATTACACAAATCTATGTTTTCTCCTAACATTGACAAACCTAGTATAAAACGTTTTCACAGTAACGTTTAGGATATATTTTATTGTTTTAGTTGAATGGCGTCATATTATTTTTTAATATACGTTACTCCACAATAACGTTTTAACTCCTAAAACGTTACTCTAGTATGTTTTTAGTATTAAAAGGTTATTGGAAAAGACGTTTTATAGGAGTAAAACGTTACTTACAACGTATATCCACCTAAGGCTGTTAGGTTGTTTTTTGTTTTTTTTTTTTTAAAAATAAATTACCCTACACGTTCCATATAAATACTGTTTATACTAGTTTGGTAAACTTTTAGAAAAATATTTTACTTTGGTAAATTATTTTATATAATGACTTAATTTGGTTAAAAATTCCTTATTTTGAACCCTAATTTCCCTTCTATATATAGTTGCTTATTATTCACGGTTGAAACGGGGAGAAAAAGTATTGAGATGAATTAGCTGGAATTTGAGAGGAAATACGATAAACTACTAGCTTAAATATTTACATACAAATATTAGGAGATGGGTTTTGTTAGAAAGTTGGAAGAGTGAGTTTTCGTCGAGTGTGGGGATTGAGTTTTCTCCTGCTGCTCGTTTTGTATGAGAGTTCTAGTGTTATTCGAATCTTATGCTCATTTCTCTGTTCACATGAGTCGTCGATTGTAGTGGTTGAAGCTCGTTCTGTCTCGGTTATTGTCCGGAAAAAGGTGACTCTTCCCCCATACTATTCTTTTGTCTTTTTCTCATGGTGTTCCTAGTGCAATATGGTCAACATTTCGTTGTGGTGTTACTGTTAGTTATTATCAAATATTGGTGGCCTGCTTATGATGCATTTATGTTCTTAAATGATTTCGATGAGTTAATTTCAGTATCGAATTAAGACTTTTGTCGTCTTGTATCTAGTGTTGATGCTTTTCTCTTCCACTTCATTTGAGTTTTGTTTGTTATTTGAATGTTGTTAAACCTTTATTACCATGTTTATTCTAATGTTAAACATTAGGGGTGCTGCATTTAGTTTGTTTTGTCTGATGACGTTACTCATGCAAGCCTAAGAATTTTGAGTTAATTGACATGCTAAGGATGTATGTGATGCTAGCTTTGTATTATTTGTATCTTAATGATCCCATTCTCTCTTTTCTCATGTCATTGTTTGAGAAGGAGCTACTACGTATTCTGATATGCTTGATGTTTAGTGTTTAATTTTTTGTATGTGTTTATCATGTTTGTCTTGTGTTGTTAGTAGTATTGAGTTAGCTCCGGATTAGAATTTATGCTTGGTGTAATATAATTTTTCCTTCTTGCTATTCATTTCACGCGAAAAATGCTTACATTTGAAGTTTTGAGTCGGAATAAGAGTCTGAGTTTCTTATTTTATTTTCTCACTCTAGTTTTGTTGGAGTTTAGTCTTTAGAACCATTTGAACATGATCTTTATTGATATTATTGTGAGGCCCATACCCCATTGACCAAACTTGAATATCTTTGTGCCAATTCAAAGTTGGTTAGAGTTTGCAATCTATAAAGAAGAAGACTGTTTTGTGTGCACTTTCCAATTTGGTAGAAAGTATGTAAGCTATGAAGAAGAAAAAAATTTTTGCTTCTATAGCACATTTGTAGGTAGTGTATTTTGTTCTCTATAAAAGGGAGGATAATTCCTTCATGCTAAGTACAACAGACAAGAAGAATTACAAAAGTAGAGAACGAAGAGTGATCATCGACATAGGAAAATAATCTGTGAGGAAAAATGAGAGTGTGAGGATCTTGTAGTGAGGGTGGAAAAATCAAAAGTAGTTTAATTTCTTTTAAATGTGATGTCTTTTGGAGTTTTACCATCAGACACGACAAGTGTAAAATCCTACTATGTTAATGCGTTTTGCTCCTCTCGGGTCGTCTGTTTATTCCCTATTTAGGAGGGTTTCCACGTAAAATCTTAGTGTCATTATTTCTCTTTTATTCTCGTTGTTAACGAATTGTTGTAGTCCGCATGTTGTTGCCTTATTCGCAAATTATTCTTCTGTTACGGATTTATTCCACAAATTGGTATCAAGACGAGCACAGGGTCTGCTCATTTAGTAGAAATAATTTTTTTTCAATCTTATTGTACTATAAACTCAATAACAAAAATGTCGGAGTAAAAGTAAATGAGGTAAGCAAAATTTCAAACGGTATAGCGTTTCTCAACTGGCAGAGAGGATAAAGACTTGTTTCATTCCGAAAGGTTTGCACAAGGCACTAGGCGGCAACTCCAAAACAGAGCCGGAATCCATGAAACTTGAGGAGTGGGAAGAAATGGATAAAAAGGCTGGCTAGTGAATCAGATTGCACTTAACAGATGAGTATTTAATAACTATGATGAGAGAGTGCAATGTAGCATTTGGACAAAGTTAGAAAATTTATACAGTCCAAAACACCTGACAATAAATTGTACTCCTAAAGAAGCAGTTAGTCTGCGCTACATGGGTGAAGGTACAAATTTTTTTTGTCTCATTTAAATGTCTTTAATGGACTAAGCAAACGCCAGCTATCACATCCTCGGAGTAAAGATCGAGGATGAATATTAAAGCCTATGCTCCAACTCGGCTTCCATCTTCTATGGATGATATTTAGGCAACAACCATTTACATGTAAGGAACTCTATTGAGTTGAAGGATGTCACATCATCCCTTTTGTTAATGAGAAGAATGAGAAAATGGCCTGAAAATTCACACGGACAGGCTCTCATCACGGAAGAGTTAAGGCAGAAGTTACCAACGGAGCTTCAAGTAATGGTAGATCGAGCTCGTGGAAGTCCCAAAGTCGCGATCAAAATCGAAGCCAGAAATTGGCTACATTGCATCAACCAGACACTTCAAAAGAGATTGTCCAAATCTAACAGGGGCAAAGGGGAAAGCCGCGTCCAGAAGAATGTGACCAACACATGCTTCTCATGGTGCAAATAATGACGACTTGTTCTCCTCCTCATAATTGAGGAAAAGAATTCATGCACGTGGCAGGTATAGAATCGGAATTGGGGTGGTCGAGCAACAGCGCATCTTATCATTCCACACCGGTAGAGATATTTTTTGCAGACATGGGTTTTTGTTTGCCGGTGATTATGGCAATGTTCAATGTTCCAACACAAGTTTTTACTCAAGATTGTTGGATCGGACATTTTGCTTAAAAACAAATGTTGGATGCACTTATTGTTTAAAAAGATGTGTCGCCACGTACCTGATTTGCGGATTACTTGATCTCCGTGAATGCTTTTGACCAAGAATGTATATGAGACTACTTTTGCCATAAAAAATAGAGACGCACCAAAGGGGCATTGGTGATTGCAAAAGGAGTTGCTCGTGGCACTTTTACAGACAAATGCAAAATATGCGCAAGGTATTAAATAGCGCTCACTAAGAAATTCTGCAGATTGTATTGCATAAAAGACTGGGTCAAGAGCCGAGAAGGAGTGCAAATTCTTTCCCAAAGTACTATCTCTTGCCAAAGGTACAAAACGATAAAACCCTGTGGAACTACTGAGTAATTTGGTAACCAACATGATTCCTCTTTAAAAGACTCCACTGAAGAAAGTCGAATATACTTGATTTGGTATATTCTGATATTTTGTGTCCAAGGAAATAGAATCGATAGAAGGTAATAAATACTCACTTGTTACCTTTATTGATGAGCGTCTTCTCGAAAATTGTGGTTTATATCCTTGATAACCAAAGATCAGGGTGTTTCAAGTATTTCACACGTTTCATGCTCTTGATAGAAAGAGCTACGTCGCAAGCTAAAACGTCGCCGAACGACAATGGAGGTGAGTACAACTTCAAGAGATTTGAAGAGTAGCTATTCAAAAAAAACCACACCATGAATCAGAGATGAAAAGACAGTTCCTGGCAACCCCCACAACACAATGGTGTAGCTGAGATAATGAATTCGCACCATTGTTAAGAAGGGTAGAAGCATGCTCAGAATGCTAAATTACCCAAGACTTCTGGGGTGAAGCAGTTCGGACAGCGTTTATCTTATCAAGTGTGTCCAATACCGTTCCGTTGGAGTTTGACATCCGAGAGAGTTTGGAACCACAAGAGTTGTTTCTACTCTCCCTAAGGTGGTTTCGGTTGCAAAGCTTTTGGCACATGTACCGAAGGAGCAAAGAACCAACTAGATGATAAATCAGTTCCTTGCATATTCATCGGATAGAATAAGATTTCGGGTACAAGACTAATGGGATCTTGTAAAGAAAAAGGGTCTCAGAAGTAGAGATTTATTCTTTCAGAAAGTGAATTTGGACTGCTGAGTGATATCTATCCGAGAAGGCCAAGAAAATGGTATAGTTCCTAATCTTGTTACCATTCCTCTTCTTCTAACCATCCCATAAGTGCAAAAGTCTGATTGATAGTGTGTTGTGCATGAAGAGCAACTGATGATATTGTTGATCAGTGGAGCAACTTGGTGATAATACCGTATCAAATTGGAGTACCCAGAAGAGAACAATCTCAACCTCGAGGAGATCAAAAAAAAGGGGTAGAATCAAACCAATACCCTTCCTCAGAGTATGTCCTCTCAATGATGAAGGTAAGCCAGAAAGTCTTAAAAGGAGGTGTGTGTCTCATCCAGAAAAGAGCCAGGGATGAAGCCATGCACGAGAGATGGGATTCTCTACAGAAAAAGGCAACATACCATCTATTGAACTTCCAAAGGAAAAATGACCACTTAAGTGCAAGTGGGTTCCTTTACACTCAAGAAAGATGGAAATGGCAAGTTGTTGAGGTACAAGCTGCTATTTGTTGTAAAAGGCTTCGAACCACAAGAAGGTATTGAATTTTGATGAAAATTTTTTCAACACTGGTTGTCATAAATGACTTCTTTCGAACTATTTGAGCATATCAAGCTAGTCTAGATTCTTAAGTGAGCATGGACGTGAAACTTTGCATTCTTCACGGACTAATTGGAAGAAGGATTTATATGGACAACCGAGGGAATTTGAAGTATCTGGAAAAACACATGGTGTGCAAATGAATCAGAGTTCTTTATGGGTTGAAACTGCCCATGACAATGGTACAAAAAGTTGACTCTTTCATGAAAAGTCAAACGTCAAAAGGACTATTCTTATCCATGGGTATACTTCAAAAGATTGTCGAACACCAATTTATTTTTGTTGTTGTTATATGTGGATGGACATGTAATTGTATGACAAGACAAAGAGCTATTCAAAATTGAAGAAGATTTGTCCAAGTTCGATTTGCAGGAAAGACTTGGGCCAGCACAAACCAATCTTAGGGATGAATATTGTTCGAGAACGAACAAAGGAAAAGTTGTGGCTCATCTCAAGAGACGTCATTGACACGTGTACTAAACTCTCATCAACATGAGAGTGCTAAAAAACCAACCTGTTAGCACGGCCTCTTGCGGTCATCTAGTTGAGCACCAGATTTGTGCCCTACAACGAAAAGGGAGACATAGGAAATGACTTAAAATTCCCTTATTCTTCAGCAGTGGTGTGAGTTTGATGTATGTCGATGGTGTGTACAGACCTGAATATTTGCTCATGCAGTTGGTGTTGTTACAAGTGCTTGACAATCCTGGAAAGAACACTGGTAGGCAGTTAAGTGGATACTTAGGTATATAAGAGGTACCCCAAGAGATGCTTGTGTTTTAAAGGCCTGTCAATCTTGGAAGGGCTCCTACTGATGCGAATGTGCAGGTGAGCCTCGATAATAGAAAATCCCTTACGTATATTTGTTTACAATTTTCCCGGTGGAGCTATATCATGGCCGTAAGTTTGTCAGAAGTGTGTCCACTCTCTACAACTGAGGAAGAATATATTGCAGCTACTCGAAGCTGGCAAGAGATGGTATGGCTGTAACGATTTCTTCAAGAACTGGATTGCATCAGAAGAAGTAGTTCATCTATTGTGATAGTCGAGTAGTGCAATAGACTTGAGTAGCAATAACACCGATTTAACCATTGCTAAGGACGAAGCATATTGACGGTTGAGAGTATGCACTGGTATTTCAGGTTAACTGTGTTGGGTGGTCGTTATAAAAGATTAGCGACAATCTCAGGCATTCATGAAAATCCTACTAGTGAAAACGCCTTTTCAGATATGCTTACCAGGTGGTTCAAGAGACTGAGTTTGATGAGGCTATGCAAAGAACTTGTCGCATGGACTCAAGCTAGAACCTGGGAGCTACCTTTTGTCCTTCAGGGTGAATGGGTCTGGAGGGGGAGATTGTGAGGTCCATCCCATTTACCATACTTTGAATATCTTTGTGCCAATTTCAAAGTGTTGGTAGATTTGGTAATCTATAAAGAAGAAAAATTGTTTTGTGCCAATTTTTCGAAATTTGGTATAGAGTAGGTAATCTATGACGAAGAAAAACATGTTTTTCTTCTATAACATTTGGAGGGTTGTATTTGTTTCTCTATAAAAGGAGGGATAATTCTTCATTCTAAGTACCACCACAAAGAATTACAAAAGGAGAAAAGAGAGTAGGCTCACAGGAGGGAAACTCTGTGAGGAAAAATATAGAGTTTAGGTGAGATTGTAAGGAGGTGGAAAATCAGAAGAGTGTTTATTTCTTTTGAATGTGGTAGTGGTCTTGTTGTTTTGCTTTACACTCAACAACAAGTGTAAATCCTTACTATATGATATTGTTGCTCCTCTCGGTCCGTGGTTTTTCCTTATTTAGGAGGGTTTCCACTTAAAATGTTGGTGTCATTTTTTCTCTTTTATTCCGTTGATTAAACCGTATTGTTGTGATTCCGCATTTGTTGTTGCCTTATTATTACTGGGGCAGGGGGTATGTAGGTTATTTCGTGTTATTTTATACACGGATTTTTATTTTTCCCAACATGATCAGCTGAGCCTCCCTTCTCATAGCCCTGTCCGTGTATTCTATCAACGGCCGCTGTTTCCATCCCCGTGTGTAGCCTTCATGAGCCTTCATTGTCTCGATTTTCATCCCCTATTTTATAGCTTGTTTGCCTTTCAGAAATAAAGAACAAGCCCTTCCTTTTCTTTGGTTTATAAGTTTCTTTCGGACAAATGACTTTCTTTACTGTTACATTTAATGTCCTTCTTCATCTATCAGATTCTGTCTTTACATTCCTAGTTATTTTATTTATGCTAATAGTTGTGGTTTATTACAATGTTTTGCTCCTATGTTTCCCATACATAATTCTTTTGTGGACTTTACTTTTCGAGCATATTCATGTATGTGTTTGTATTTTCTAAAATTGTTTCCTTCCAACAGGTTAGTGTCAAATCTTGTTTATCATCCTCGTGTCAATCACCTTTTTACATAGTTGTCTTCTTACTATTAATATTTTAAGTTTTTTTGTGCTTGATTAATTCTTGTCATTTGTTAAGCTAGTTCAAATTGTCTTTCTTAAAATAATCTGTTACTTTGGTCTAATAGTTAGTTTTGTTACCCTTTGATTTTGAATTACTTAAATAACTTATATTCTAAATTAAGTTATATCTTAATCGTTTTTCTTACCTCAAGTATTAATTTTGTTTTCTTTTGTTTGTTGTATGATTTATTTCCCCAGTCCATGATGGACTTATCTTTCTTGCATCTCCGAGTCGAGCCATATTACTTTATTGCTCAAGTCAACTATCAGGAAATTTAAATACATGCTTTCTGAGGTTAAACAAAGCTAGAATTTGAATTTTCAAGCTCCGAAATGTCCAAAAAAGGGGCTGTATACACTAATTTACTTGACGTATACAGTGATATATCGTCAAAAATACAACATACAGGTGCAAAATTGTGAAATTGCAAATTGAAGAAGGAAAAAATACAGAGTTCGAGTAAAACTATAGGTTTCAAAAGAACCAAAAAGGAGTTGGATACAAGTCAGTATACAACAGTATACATCAAGGTATACTAAATTCTCCATTAGAAATGGGACAAAGTCCCATTCAAAATTGCTACAAGAGTTTGGAAGAGTTGGGCATAAAAGTCCATTTTGCTGAATTTGGGCAAAGAGCCCAATTTCAAACTTTCTCATTCTCTCTCCTTATTTATTTGCTATAGTATTTGACTAACATTTCTTATTCGATTTTAGTTTGACTTAATAAATTTCTCAAAGATAGTCATTTCGTATTTTATATTCAAATAAAATAGGAAAAATAACTTAAATACACAACTATAAGTTTTGTATTTTCTAATTTTCTCTTCTTTTTTTAAATATTACATAATTCCCTTTTTTTTAAGGAAAATACTTAAATCACAACTATATGTAGTATTCTCTAATTTTCTCTTCTTTTTTTCAATATTACATAAGTCTCTTTTTTTAATTTTAGTCAGAAGTTTAGATGATTAGTCTCTCTCTCCGATAACACACACTCCCCAATATCATGCGCTATTTTTTTCTTACTAAAACACTCAACTTCTGAATCACTTTTTTGAATTTTGAATTATTAATTTTAATTAAACGTTTCACACATTTAAATTAAATTTTAAATCCAAATTCAAAAAAATTTTGAATGTCAGAAAATTGGACCATTGGTTCCCCGATTCTTCTTCTTTCTTCTTATCCATCATCCGTCTATAGTTTCTTATTCTTCCTTCTTAATCCATTTTTACTCATTTAAAATTATTAAATATAAATTTAATAAAATGATTCGGAGTATATTGAATTCATAAATATATTAATCAAATAAAATAATTGTGGATTGATATAATTGAGTTAAATATTCAGTCCACTAACTCTGGATGACTTTAGTCTAAGTAATTGATTTGGCAACAGTGGATGACCCCACTTGTTAAAAAACCCATCTCATCCTCATTCTAGAGCCCATCTTTGCGCCCACTTGTGCAATGATGTGCAATGCCAAGTCCAATAAGAAAATCAATAGAACATGACATGTGTCAAGATGACCAGCCCCGCCTCCATAAAGCCCCAATTCAGGTCACTTTAATCGATTTGCTAATGGAATCCTATTCCAAATCGCACTCCTCTAGTCTAGCAGACTATAAATAGGGGTCCTCTCATAATTCAATAGGACAGAAAATTCTAAACAAGAAGCTAGAGAAACTCCTGTGGTACCAAAGTCATTTAATTCTCTACAAAGCTACAAGTTTACAGATTCAAGCATTCAAGTTCAAAGACGACAAAGATCAAACCACCAAATTCAAGAACAACTCGAAGCCCTTGATTTCAAATAAAACTCGAGATCAAGATAAAGTTTTCAAGTCAAGTTATCGTAGATTCAAGAACAGCTTTAAGCCCTTGAATTTATATTTGAAAGGCGAATTCATAGGAGATTATAGAGATGTACACACTCGCATTTGAAATAATAAAATCGATTGTTGTTATATTTTTTCCGTTCTTGATTATTGTTTTCTTCTCGCCTCCGGGGCCGTCGACGTCAATTTTATTTGTCTACAAATTCTGGCACTGCCAAGTGGGAACATCTCTACCTCATCATCCTCAACTTTCAAATCAACTCAAAGAATATCACAAGATGGACTTCCAATATGAACAACACCTCTCGCTCAACCTCTCCTAAGGTCACTAGCTCCAAGTTCTTCTATTGACGTTGAAGACAATCCTTAGAGTTTACCTTTGGAAGTTTTGGAGTTGTTACGATAAGCAGGTTTTCTACACAACTAGGACAACAACACTCAAGTGTCGTCTGCGTCAACTCCTGTTTTTGGGTCTTCCGAGCTCCAAAAGGAGCAAGTTCCGTCCACAATGCCCTAGAGGATGTGAATAGTGTGCTGAAAGAGATCAGAAGAAGACATAGGCGTCTACTTGAGTCATCTTGTCAAAAAACTCTCCCCCAGGGATAACTGTATTTCAACTTATGAATCATCTCCACATGATTCAGATTTTGGTCCCACTTAAAATAACTTACGTGACAATCATGTTACTCTCCTCCTGCATCGTCCGATGATCATAGAACGATGGTGACTGCTGCTTCCTCTCCTGAGGAACAACTCAGCAAATCTGACGAAGTTGGTTTGAAGTATTGACGAAGCATGTACACACCACAATTCCTCGAATTGCAGTTGATGGATAGGATAGAAGAACTTTTAGATGGAGATGCGACCCACGCACCTTGGAAGGGCATGAAGTTCAAGAAAATTGACGATCTGCTAAGAAAGCCTCGGTTGTTACGAGATGCCGTTTTCTTCTGACGGATGAATAACACCACTCGATCGCTTGAAGGAGTTTTTGGAAGGAACTATCAAATTAAGTTGAAAGTCTCCAAAGTTCTTCTCTTATGTATGCTACCCATACCTACTGCTAGGATTGCTAACTTTAAAAATGCCTGCTGGTTTCAACCTCCCAAATGTCAATACATTTGAGGGAAAAGGAAATCCAACAACAGTCGCGCACTTCGTTGGAGACATGGTAATAAATCTGGAATATAGAGACTATCTTGTCAACAGTTTGTCCTCCCTCTCTCTAAAAGAAATGCTTGATTGGTACACGGATCTCCTCGAACCTAACTCTAGTGATAGTTGTGGAGCAACTAGACAACTGAGTTCCCTCAAATCATTTCTATAGCCAAGGCGCTAGTGAGCATGGTAGAACTCACTAATACTCGCCAAAGAAGGATGAACCGGGTCATAAGATTTCATAAATCGATTGAGTGAACGCGAGCCTAAAATGCAAGGACATGCTTATGAGCTCTGGCCAATCCAAATGTGTATTCAAGGAATGCACTTGGAGCTTCTTCTTTACATCTTGTCCAGGAATAAACCCAAGAATCTTCGAGGATTTAGCTAGCTACTCCGCTCATTGATATGGACTTGAGCATGACATCTGCCGGAAAAGATATACTTTGTCCATGATCCGAAAGGAAGGGTACAAACCGGGAACCCAATAGGTGGAGCAAGTTTCTGCCCAAAAATGAACAAAGAATCCATGAGTGTAATTTGTCACCCGCAAAGTTCACACCCACGAACGAGGGCGTAAGACAAACCGGTAGAACAGACTTGTCCAAGCACGTTCAAATCAAACGTCAACGCTAAGGGAGATGCAAGGAACAAGTATCCTTCTTTGATTTGACGTTCTGATTTTTGATGAATTAACTTTGAGTTAAAGTTCATTGACTTTCCAGAGATTAAGCGACCCTCTGACCTGAAAACTGATACCCAAATTATGGCATAGTATCACAAACTTGTGAGTCATCCATCTTGAAAATGCTTTGTCTTTAAGAATAGCGTGATGCGATTGGTAACGAAAATAAAATTATCCGTGATGATTGAGAAGCTAGTTCTAACCGATTGCTATCACGTTTGGTGTCCATTGGACCATCCAATGTAATCTCTAAACGCATGAAGAAAAGCCAGTAGACAGGCGTTGACATAGATGGTGATGAGGGTTGGATTCTTGTAACGGGCGAAGACGCAACAAGTAGAAGCTTTACGAAAGATTAGTAAGGCTGATAGTAGGGATATGAGGGCGGTGAACTGGGCGGGGGTGCGGGGTACGGGAATGGAGTGCTGAGGGGGGATGATGTCGTGGGGTTAAAGGAGGAGGAGATATCAACAGGTGGTTTAGATAGAGCGTTAATGGTTGGGACCGGAGTTGCAATTTAGGGCAGTGAGAATGGACAGCGTTTTCAAGTAATGGGCGGTGCGGTCGGGAGTGCATGGGTGGTTGGAGAGCGTGGGAGGAAGAGGGGGGGAAAGATGAAAGGGATGATGAACGGCAGGTGAAGCAGATGTGGCATTGGTGAGTAAATCGTGGCTGAGGTGTGTGGATGGCAAACGGGCCAGAAATTTAAAGAAGGGGGATCTATGCCCATCGTGCCCGAAAACCGTTGGTTCTTCTCCCCACCTTTTATCACGTGCCATCAAGAAGCAAAATCAATCAATCAAAGCACCCCCCTAACAGCAAAGGTGAAGGGCATCACGACCAAAAACCTCAACGTCTGTTGACTCTAGAGTATTCCTTGCCAAGCTCGTGTCGACACAAAGTCTACTTAGGGCATGTCGAGGCATCAATGTTTCAATGTTGATAAAACAAACAATAAGGTGCCTCCTATTGTAAAGAAGGAACAACGATGAATCCTCACCAAGGTCTCTTGGGGAAGAAGAAGAAAAAGAAACAAGGGAATCTCAAAATGATTTCTCTTCGATCTCGAAAAATCTATTGAACTTTCTTTCCCCAAGAGCACTTCCGGTGATACTAAAATCACATTTACAGATAAAGATCTTCTATTTGGTGAGCACCTACACATCGTCTTTGTATATGTTGGGTCAATTTGCTAGAGAAGAACATAAATAGAATCTTAATAAATGAAGGATCTGGAGTCTGAGTCACAACATTTACCTCTTCCACACATTGAAGGAACTGGGCATCACGACTGGGGAACTTAGTGACGTCGTCGTTGATATACAAGGATTCATCAAGGGGGGGCAAGAGTCCATAGGCCTCTATTAAATAAGAGATCCACATGGGATATTTGAGATCAAGAAGGCCCCCGCATGTGTGCATTGAATTGACGCAAAGACACATACCAATATATTACTTGGTAGGCCCGTGGGTACAATAGAATACGAAAAATTGTCTCATATCTACTATCAATGTTTGAATTCTGAAGGTGGAATTGGAAAGAAAGATAGTTGCAGAGGATAAATCCTTTCACCGAATGGAGAACACTTTGGGATGCGACAATTCTAATATGATAGTTTATGGTTGTTAAAGGTCAATCCAATGATGTCAAATAAATCAAGATTGATAAATATCATTAGAAAAAAATTGATGCAGGCTATCGAAAGGTTTACAATTGACACCTAAAGACTCTTGTCCCATGCTTACTATGAGGGAAGATCCATGTCTTCAAAAGAAGCAGACTTCTAGTTTTGCTATGTTCCAACCCTCGAAGAAATAACAAGATCAACCATTTAACCTGAAGAAAATGCATTAAAAGAGGGCTAATCTTCCTATCAGAACGGATTGATGCAATAAACTTGTCTTCCTATTTGCTAGAAAAGTTATCGCCTCGCAACATCAAGTCTAGTATGGCTCTCCCTAACAAAGCGCACAAGAGAAGGTTTATCCCAATGCTACAAGTTATTCCGTCATTTCTTAATTTTGTTTATTACTGATGGGGTGTGATATTACGTTTGCTTGTGTAGAGGTTTTCCTCCGGCTGCCGACCCGATATACGACACACGTTGGTTGGAACCCGGGTCGGCCCAATACCGAGGGGCGGGGTATGTGGCCCGAGGTGGGCCCTTCCAGTTTCCATGTCTCAGAAGATGCCTCGCTCCAGGTTCGACCGGAGAATTAGGGGCGATCTCGAGGGTGGTCGGAACCCGCCACCCGTCGGTATAGGCTCAAAGCGGCAAGGGTAGCTGACACGCATGTCGCTTCCAAAGGAAGGGGAGGGGTTAGAGGGAAGGCCCGGAAATGGTGATGGGTGGCTGCCTTTAACGCGGGCGTGAAGGCCGGTACAACCTACGATCCATCAGCACTAGGGAAACTCCATCAGAAGATACACTAGGAATAGCGGGAAGGCCCTGTTCTATCCAACCGCCGCCAATCGGCATTTCGATAAGAAGGGCCAGTAATAATCATAATAATTTTGAAGAGAGTCACTTGCTCCCAATACAGACTTCTTTCTTCTTTGGATCAACTTGGCTAGCGACACAAGAATTCTTTCTGTGTTTTGAGAGGTTAGTTCCTCTAAATAGAATACACAAGAACCTGAGAAGTTATTTAAAAGTACAAGCGCCTGCTTCAGCATTTGATTCAAAAAGATTTCAGAAGTTTGATTCCTTCTAGATGATGCGACGAGTTGAACTTATGGTTCTGTAAAGAGGGAACTCCAAAGGCCAATTTCATACTTTGGTTTACAACCAAAGGCTGCGAGGAAGAGAGAAGAGTTTAAGGTTCCTAAATCATGTTACAATCCAAAATGAGGATGATTTTTGCCCTCAAACTAAGATTTGGTGTGGAAGAGGTGAAATATTGTCTCATGTTGTCAATATATCAGTCAATGAAAACAATGATCCTGTGGAAGAGAAAGATGCTAAAGATTTCTCCTCAACTTGAAGAAGGAGTAAAGATCACACAATAATTTCCTTGAAGGAAGTTAACCTTGGCACTCGAATAAGATCCGAAACCAACTTACTTGCGTGCGTCTCTAGAATTGATGAAGAAGTCGCTTACAAATATCTGCAAAGAATCTAGAGATATATTCGCCTTGGAGGTTACAAAGAATGTCTGGATTGAATCCTAAGTAGCGGTCCATCAATTGGAAGTCAAAATGGTCTCGTCCAGTAGAACAAGCTCAAAGACGTTTTTAGACCAGACCTTGGATTCCATTGATAGAAAATGAAGTTAACAACTCATTTAGCAGCTTTATTGTGAGGTCAAATATCCTACATGGATTTCATGTATTGTTCCTGGTGAGGCAAGAATGGTTCAAATTCGAGTTTGCGTTGACTTTAGGATCCCAATAATGCATGCCCTAAAGATAGTTTCCTCTTCCCATTCCAGAGTTGAGGAATTGATGCACCACTGGTTATGAGGCCAATGTTCACCAAAAGATGAAGAAACTCCACTTCATTTCGCCGCCAAAGTCTTTATTGCTACAAAAGTTTATGTCAGTTAGTTAAAAATGTTGGCGCCGCATATCAAGGGCTATGCAAAATTCTTTGACGACTTGCTCCATAAAAATGTTAATGTTCGTTGATGATTTTGGTAGTGAAGTCGGATAAACGGGTGATCATTTAAAGACTTAAAGGATGGTGTTTGAGTTACTCCGAGATATCAATTAAGGATGAATCCATTGAAATGTGCCTTCGAGTTTACTACTAGGTAGTTTACTTTTTATTTTGAAAAAAGAGGCGAAGGATTTTTTCCCCTTGATTGCACGAGCTAAGCCGCAAACCCCCCCTTACTCACCTCAACATCTATAAAAAAAGCTCTTTCTCCTTTTCATTTCATAATAATAAGGTAAGCATCCAGCTCTCGATCCAGAGCTACTGCTTCAAGAATCAACTGAGCTCAGGAAGTCAGGTTAAGACGTGGCTTTATTTGGAGACTCCAGAATTAAATTTTATCAGCCAAAGTCGATTCAAATAGCAAAGATGCCTGAACCTAGGATAATCCATGATTCAAAATTCTCCCAAGGAAGTTAGCCTACTTGAGAAGGTTCATCTCAAATCTAGCAGGGAGATGTCAACCATTCAGTCATCTCATGACGTAAAAGGTCTCCTTTAATTGGGACCCAATTTATCGAAGCTTTTAAAAAAAGTATCAAATTCTATCTAGCTAAACTCCGATTTTGGCAGCCCCTATACCTGGAACCCTATATATTTCTCTGACATTGCAAGCAGCACAAGAAAGGTCTGTAGGAGCCCTGTTCGCTCAAACCGAATTTGAAGGCAAGAAAATCTCTTTATTACTTAGTAGACGATTGACGCCAATGAGCCTAAATTATTCGCCAATTGAAAAGTTATGCTTGGCCTGGTCCTTCTCAATTCAAAAGATGAAGCTTATTTTTCAAGCTCATGTGTCCGCCTTATTTCTAAGACAAATCCCATCAGTGTTGTTAATGTCAAAACCGTCCTTTAGTGAACCGACCTAGCAAGAAATGGTACCACCCCGTGGCAGGTTCCAATTCCAACATTTGAGATTGTGTACATCCCTCAAAATCCGTGAAGGCAAGCACTAGAGGAGTTCTAAGCAACCATCCTATAACCAAATGAATTGGGAGTAACTGATGGAGGTTTCCTAATGAAGATGCGAGGTTAATTGAAGTTCGAACCTCCTTGTAAAATGTACTTTGATGGGGGCGCACATTCGCGTGGCGGAGCTGTTTGCTGGGTGTGGTGTGTGCATCACTTCAAAGACCATATTCTCATTCTCTTTTACTCGAAACCAATTGTTTAAAGGCTCTAATAATTTCGGCTGATATCAAGACTGATACTTGGACTGGACCGATTGTTGACATGAAACATTACATTTACAGGTCTTTGGTGACTCTAAATTGGTGGATTAATCAACTCTTAGGAAGTATGAGTAAACAAGCCTGAATTCGACCTTTATCAATGATTATGCTCAAAAGTTTGATAAGATGGGCTTGGGGGCTTAACCCTTCCACATGTGCGCGAACAAGAATAAGAAGCTGATGCCTGGCTACTCTAGCTTCCAACGCTAACCCTTCCTGATCAAGACGCAAGTAACTGTCTGTTAAAAATGGATAGTACCCACCATCAAAGAGGAAGAATAATATTGAAAATAAGCTTGATCATATCGTCGCCATTGTTTGAAGCTGCCAAGGAAGGATTGATACAACCCTCATTGACTCCTATGTGATGGGATACTTCCAAAAATCCAAGAAAAAGGACTGACATACGTTCGTCGTGCACCTCTTTCCTTTACTACACAAGGATACTTATATAGAAGATCATTTGAGGGTAATTTATTACGATGTTGGGAGAGTGAAGGAAGCGATCAGCTCTACAAGAAAGCACACTCAGGAGTATGTGGATCACATCAATCGACCAAAACTTCATTTTCACATAAAGAGGATGGGGTATTACTGGCCACAACCATGTGAAATATTGCTTATATGATGCTATAAAGATGTATGCTTGTCAATTCATGTGAATTTTCATTCATCAGCCCACCCGAAGTATTGCACACGAACCATCGCATCTTGGCCATTTGACTCTTGGGGACTGGATATGTAAGGACCATTACCAAAGTCTTCATGGTGGACACTTGTACAATCTTGGCTGGCTGCAACTGATTACTTTTTCAATGGGCCTGAGCTTTTCGCTTAAAATAGGTGAAGAAGAGAATGTTGCAAATTTCACATCGAGTAAATATTTCTATCATCCGCTTGGCAAATCCCTCTATATATAATAACAGACCATTGCAAACATTTGAATAACAGTTAATGCACAAGATTTGTGATCTTTTTGACTTAAAGGCAGCGAAATGAAGGATATGGTGGCGTATAATGGAGGGGGTGGGTGGTGAAGGAAGGGTCCCTCTCATCTTTCCCTAGGAATCTTACCGATGGATGGGGATCTCTTTTGCTTGGTTCTTCTCGTAGGAAGGGGCGGGAAGGCGATGCATTCCAAATACGACTTCTTGCAAACCTGCTCAGAAATTGTCTCTCCAAGATCCAACGAGTTTGCATGAAAAATGAAAGAATGTTGTGGGCATACAGACAACATATCGCACACCAAGCAACACACCATATTCCACTTGCTTTTGGAGTTGAAGCAGTCCTGCCACTCGAGTCGTCAATACCTCCTTAAGAAGACTTGCATTCAGAAGGGCTCACTGAGGAAGAAATTCTCGATTACATCTGCTGAGTTAGAATCACTTGATGAAAAGAGTTATAAAGCCCAACAAAACCTTGAATGTTATCAGCTCGTCTATATCTCGTGCTTGTTAATAAGAGTTGTTCGCTTGAGTTTTGTCAAGTTGGAGATCAAGTTTCGCGCCGTACGAGACCAATCATTACTGAGACTCGCCATACCCCTTGTTGACAACCAATTTTTGACCCACGTTGGTAAATTAGTTCCGAACTTCGTGAGTTTTTCAAATTGCTTAAGTTAATTAGTTTTAATCTTGCGAATATATTATATATATATATCCTAACGTTGAGTAGTATATGTATATATTAGTAATTGTGTATATAGTTTATATATATATATATATATATATATATATGATAATCTCTCCTCTCTCGCTCTCTCTTCTCTGTCTCTCTCTCTCCCTCTCCCCTCTCGGTCTCTGTCTCCTGTCTCTCTTCCCAGATTTAGGAGCAACGGTGACGGAGAACGGGGCCGGCACAGGCACCCGGGGGGCGCTGGAGGGATTTGATGTATAGCTAGGAACAGACGGTTTATTTCCTCCTTTCCTTTCCCACAACCTAGCCCCAATCCTTCGTGAGGCCCATCCACCGCTTCTCCTTTTAATTTTCACCCAAGCCCCATTTGCTATTTATTGTTCCCCAATCCCCTGTTCCAGCCCCAAATTAAGTCTCGTCCTCCAAATTTTTGGCGGCCAGTCGTCCATTGAATCCGCAGCCCACATTCCAAATTAATGCCTTCCTTTATCCAATTCTCAAACCCATTCCCATTCGACCCGACCCAACACCTGACCCAAAAACCCGGCCCCATCCCTTTCTTCTTCCCCCTTCCCTTACGCCATTCCCAGAAAAGCCAGAAACAGAGGAACAGAAAAAGAAGAAAAAGAAGAAGGACCCAAAAATGGAAAAATTGTCTCTCCACACGCGACCTCTCTCACCCTCGCGTCTCTCCCCTCTCTTACTCCTGTCCGGCGTCTCTCCCTCACGCGACCCCTTCCCCACGCAAAAAATAGACGTACAGCCCCTGCAACGTCTTCTCCTCTGCCTCGTTCTGTTCTTGTGCAGTGCTTTCGGCTGTGGCAGACCTGCGTTGTTGCGGCTATGCGACGTGCTCAATCCATCCCTTCCCCTTTTTCCCGTTTCCGCAAAGGCATGAATTTGCAGAAAAAATGGGTTGCTACATAATGGAAGGGATTTTCAAATTTTGAAATCAAGGTCACTTTCCCTTCCCCTCCCTCTCTCTTCCTCTTCCGAAAACCCTTTTTTCCCCTTCTATATAAACCCCACCCTCTTTCGAGAGGGGTAGACCTTCTTGGGTTGAAAGTTTGAGCCGTAAAATCGCGTTAAGGCAATCTTCTTTCAAATTTTCAGCTTTGATTTTCTGGGGATGGATTTTGGAGCAATATCGCTCCATCATCGAGCGACTCGTGTTCCTCCTTTGTGTTCGCGTCTCCCTTCGGTGGGTGTAAGAGATCGTCTTCGTCGCCTGCTCGACAACGTTCCAGTCGCTGCTTGCTCCAAAACATGTATCTTTCGCACTTTCTTTTCATATGCAACTGTCCTTATGATTTGCCCAATCGTGATTCACATGCTTGCTGTTATGAGTGTCACCCTTCTGTTTGTTGGTTGGTTCTGTAAAGTTTCTCGCGTAATGGTTGTTCTCCCGTCGTCTTGTTCTTTTCTTTCCGCTGGCGGTTTCGTCGGTTGTCTTAGGCTTCGTCGCTTGTGCTGTTCTATCCATCCCGGTTGGTCGCGAGTTTTGCAGGGTGAGTCCTTATCAATAGGATTGTGTATCGACAGAACACAAATCTTGGTTTAAATAAACTCGCTCGAGCATCGTCTTTCCCTTTTTGCTCTTGAGTTTTTTCTTAGCAGATTTATGTTTTCCTTTGGATTGGGTCGAGCCTGAATGGTAAATGGTATATTATTTTTGATCGTTTCGTTTGGATGCAACTGCTTCTTCTACCCCTCCCCATTTTAGATCCCCTGGGGTCGTGGCCTACATTACATTCTCTCAGAGTGTGACACTTGTCCTTCTCACGTGCATATATGTGTTTTACTTGGTCTATTTAGTTTCTTTTTCCAGTTTTTTTGTTGTGATTGACATGGTCCTCGTTATTTTACAAAGGCATGAATTCTTTTTTTTGTGTTCGCTTTATAAAGTGGCTTCCCATAACTTTCATCATCATATTGGGAGTTCGAACGTTGATAGCATTTTTTTTGATCCTGGGAAGACTGCCCAAGGTTTCGTAAAAAAGATAGCATATCTTACAATTTTTCCACTGTTTGCTCTGTCAACAAGTTAATTGGTGCTATTAATGTGTTCCTCTTCGTACTCTGCTTGCCTGTTCATATTGCATTTAATGGCGTCAATTATAATGGCCCTGTTCTTTCCGTGATTATATCATTCCTGTTAATCATATGTCTAAGCCAAGATGTTTAGGGTCGTATTTAATGAATCAAATGCCAATTTACAGCCCTACCAATCGCATCTATGCATTTGTATTTTGTCAAAAGATTGCTCAATTGTGCATGAATTGTTTATTCAGTAAAATGTACAACTCTGCCTCCCCACCACATTCTAGTCTAAATCGTTGATGATGGTTACCATTTCCAAGAATGTACATGTGTCATAGTGGAACATACTTGACATAATGCACCATCTAAGCTTCTACGGGGTACGCTTTTGTGAGCTTTAGTTTTTTTTATATATATAATGTATATTTTTTTATAGCATCTAAGATCTATCTTTCGTTATTACATGTTATATGCCTAACCCCTTCTACTTTTGTTTGCATGGTAAATCTCCCTTGAGTCCATTTTTCCATTTTCGGACTCCATGTCACCCTTGTCATTTTGGGAGAGCCTGAAGGCTCGAATGTCTGTCATTCGATCCATTGAGGCAAAATGTGCGAGAGTCCAAAATTCATGAGGGTTTGAAGAATTCGAGAAGTGGAATTTAGATTTTTTGATTTTTATTTTATATTTTTGTTTTATTTGTTATGCCTAGCCCCTTATGGTTTTAGTTTGCTTTTAACCTATTTTTTGTATGTTTAGATTAGGACATGTACAAAATGGGGTTTGAAACCCAAAAGCGGTGAGGTCGAGTTTCGGTCAAGGCGAACAGAACCCGAAACGTGGACCAAATCTCTCTCCCTCCTCTCGCTACTACTTGCTTGTGTGTTTTATTTTAATACCGTTAGTTTTTAGGATTGTAAACTCCAACCCATCGAATGCCTCCCGGTGTTTATCCAACTTTAAACTAAAATAAATGCTTTAATATAAATATTTCAAATGCGTAAAGTTTGTCTAGATAAAAAGTTTAAGAAGTTCAAACCTTTGGAGATAGATTCGCAAATAGAAGATAAATAAATAATAAAATATTTCAACTTGTTGATTTGGTTAGTAAAATTTTGATAAATTCATTCAAACTTCAATTCGCAAAAAAAGTGTAAAACAAAATAGTCAAATGATTATCGCCGGAAACCGTAAGTTAGCGGAGTGTCTTATGTGCCTCACACCTTCCTAGGACCGTAAAAGGAATCCCGACCCCCTAAAATATTTTCAAAATAAATTTTTCTTTTTCTGTTTAAGTTGTTTTTGGAAATAAGTTTTCTTGATTTTTCCTTAAAAATTAAGTGGCGACTCCCCGAAAAAGTGAAAATACTCTAAAAAGAAAACAAACTCTTTTCGAATATTTTTTTTCGATAACAGAAATGTGCGACTCCGCTGGGGAGTATTTTGGGAGGATTCTAACCTTAAGACCTAACATATTTTGACTATTGTTGCGATAACTGTTTATTTGTTAAAATAACTTTAGCGTTTCGAAAAATTGCATTTCATGGGCATAACTTCCGCCAACGGCAAATAGTTGCATTAGGACACGGAAGTTACGCGGCTTACCGGACTTCTCTCAGAAATACCCCCAAAATTTATTTGGGGTATGCGAATAAATAGTCGATGCGGGCATTTCCGTCAATTATTGACTAGCTCACAACCCCGATGTTTGTCCGACTCGGGTACCGTCTATTTGAAAACAATTCTAGAAAGCCTAGTTAGAGCCGAACCGAAAAACCAAAATTAGGATCAGCTAGGAAACTAATACCCAAGGCGTATTAAAGTCCATTTTAATAAAAATCTCCAAAAGCCGCGCTAGGTCTTCGACTCACTACGCATCATATTGTTTGACATTCGATACCTCTGTATTTAATGCGTATGTGTCATTCGTTGCTAGAATGAGGATATGTAAACCCTCCTAAAGCCCGAATCCCAAATATCATGAAGCCACTATACAATGTCCGCCAAAATTTCCGAGTCTCAAGTTGCCCACCCAAAAAAAAAACAAAAAAAAAAAAAACCATCTCCCATACCACCCACCTAGTCGTTCTGACCCGACTACGTAGCAGCCTTCCGGCCCTTCCCCTATCGCTGAAAATATTCATTCTCCCTCTGTGTTACAAGATATGTAGATAGATCAACGGGCGTGTCCAAAGCAACGGCAGGAAAATCATATGCTTGACGTGTGCAGCTTTCCCGATATTACGTCAAAACAAACCAAATTTCCTGTTTGTCAAATATATTTCCGTCCTCATTCGTGGGTTAAGATGTCCTCAAACAATGCGACTTGTGTGTTTAATTCTGTTTTATGGCGAGGTATTACTGCATTTTGGTACTCCGTATTATGTACTAACAATTTGCCTTTTGAGTTGTTTTTTACCTCTCAGGTACCTCTTACTGATCTTGGTCGATAAAGCTGCAGATCACCACTACTTCACCATTCAAAAGGTTCTCGCATTCTTCCCTGGACCAAACGCAATACAGACATGGGCGACAACAAAACCATTCAGCCTCACAGAGGTCGTTGGGTGGCTCATCCCGCCGTGGCAGAGCAAATGAGCTTATTCGTCAGCTGATGCAGCAAATAGCTGACATGAGGTTGGAGATGCCAAACGGAGGCAAGACACTCCTCCCCCTGGTTTTGGCCCAACTTTCCTTGACGCGAGACCTCTCCTACATACTTCCCCCCTCCCCAACTCGGATCCTAACTCAACACTGTTCCTCGACAGCAAACCCCCCCCTTTCGACCAACCCGTCCTGGATAGCTACTACCCCCAGCCACCCCTCCCATACGCCTCAGTCCCTAGTCACTCCGCTCACCCCTTCAACCCTCCTCCACACCATTGCCCACCATGTCCTTCCCACCATCAACTCACCCAACCTGCCCCCCTCCCTTACCGCAGCCCCCTCCCCCCCCCCCATCCACCCACCTCGCTTCCACACTTCTCACTGCGCACCGCCTCTCCCCACTTAAAAAACCAGAAATGCCAATCCCAAAATTGTCCTCACAACTATCAACCGCACAGAACGTCCCGAGCCCTTCTATAGCCCCGACCCTCCCAACAGAACCCTTTTCAAGTCTGTCCCGGCCGAGCATGAGGTGCACGGCTCCGCGTTGGACCATTATGAGGAACAGAAGAGAGTGGAGGGCGAGGTGAAGAAGCGAGGTAGACATAAAAAGAGGAGATCAAGAGGGCAATGAGATAATTGCAAAGTACTTACTCTCATGACTTCGCGGTTAAGCTACGCAGAACATGCATCCACCCAGAGTTGACCTACCTTAAGGGTTCAAGATCCCGAAGTTTGATACCTTCTGGAGGGGGGGTGGGCAACCCCATGGCACACTAGATCATACTGTGACCAACTGTGGGAGTTGGCAAAGATTAAGCGTTTCTGAAGGTTGTTTCAGCCGAATGCCTGTTGCTTGTATCTCTTGGAATGGTTCACATCCCCCAACTATACTCGACATGGCCTCGTTTTGGAGCGCAAACTGGCTAAAAGGATTTCTCGACAGATTCGCGCGTACACACGTCGAGATAGTCCCTGATCGTACGCCTTTGAGAAGATGAAGCAGAAGCTAAAATCTATCGTGAGTTCGCGTACAGGTGGAGTAAGCTTCCCCCCCGCCCAGCGAGGTGATGCCGTCCAATGACGGATAAGGAGATTTTGTTTTTGGAGGGTGTTCATACGGGTGCATGAAGCCCGAGTTATTATACAGGTCATCTTATTAATGATGCGCCAAGTTCGCCGAGATAGAGTCCAGGGATTAGGTTCGACTATCAAGGATGGGGGCCTGAAAGTCGGGAAAGATAGCCGGATTTCTGCATCGCCTGGTTCTTTCCCCGGGCTGGTAAGGAAGAAAAGTAGAGGAGGTAATGCAATCCTCACACGTGGAAAAATGTCCCCAAACTTACGCACGTGCCCAAGCCCGCTCCAACCCTCCATAAAAGCGTCATCAAGCATACCCGTTCAGAATCAAAATCATTCCGGCCACACAATTCTCGCCCCCACTTATCCAGGATCCCCATATTTTGTCCGTATCGTCAGAATCCACTCACAATTCCCCAAATTTTCCATCCATATGCAGCCGAACTACCCCCCACTTTATCAAGTCCCTCCCCTTACCAGAATGTCGCTCCCAGCTGCGCTAATGTACAACCAAGTTATCGATCGCCTTCCCTACTATCAAATACAAACCCCAGCTATCAAAGCCCCCATCCAAATTACCAGCTCCAATCCACACTACCCCGAACTCCAGCTCCACGCCTAAATGCCGCGCAATTACCAACACGTCCCTCCTCCCCCTCAACAGATCGGGTAGATTCCCCTCCGCCCATGTTTGAGAAGAAGCCCTCCAGAAGCTTCACTGTGTTGGCTGAAGCAGAACCGAATTGTTCGAAAGATTGGTCTGCGGCCGGATACCATCCACCCCGTGGGCCAAGCAAGCCCGGGATTCAATCCATATTCTACAGACCGTAGCAAGCAGCATGTGCCTTATCATTCCAACAGTTGTTGGGACATGATACAGAAATTGATCATTTCATCACAAGATCCAGGACTGATTGACCGGAAGTGGCTCCCTCGCGCTGTTCTGCCAACTTCAACACAAATCCTTCCAATCATGTGGTGAAAAACACCAACATGATAGACACATACGACGAATGGCGGTGGCTAGGAATCTGTTGCCCTTTCAAAGAAACAATGCCATCATCGAGGAGGGGAGTCTGCGCCATCTGGCATTCGTGATGCGACCAGGGAGATGCTGCAAAATTAGACGTCTTACGACGCCGATCTGATGTCCCGAACTCTGTGTTAGAAAAGGAGCGTTATTTTGTGCATTTACCAATCGGTGGGTCTTCCGAAGAGGCCCGAGACCCACCATTTCTCATTCCATTAAATTGCTTGAATTTTTGACTTATCAGTCGTGATGTTCAAAAAGGCCGACGACAAGTCCCCCTGTGCCATGACCCAAGCTCGCTTTTGGTTTGATTAAATGAAAGGCCCCTTATTGACTTTGTTTTATTTAGTTGCTTGTTATAATTTACCTTTCTAATTTTGTCTGCTTATGATTTCAGTATGTAGTTAATAAAACCTGTCTACTCATGTCATGTCATGAGCTAAAAGGCAAAATGAGGTAAATGACGACGAGGTTGGACGACTACGACAAATAAGCGGGAATGGATGTCATCGGTCCTATAGATCCAGCCGCTCCTAGTGTACACAGATCATTTTGGTGTTCGCCATTTATTCTTTCCCCAAGTGGGTGGAAGAAAAACCTCTTACAAATCGGTAACCAAGAAATGTTAGCCGATTTTGTCCGCACAATCTGTATGCATGTTTGGAGTTCCAGAATCCACTCAATTACTGATACGGTTCAAATCTTCACAGTCATCTGAGGAAAGATATATGTGAACAAGTTAAGATTATTCCCGGATGTCAACTACTTATCGCCCCAATGAACGTAGCCTGTAGAGGCCGCCAACAAGAAGATTTTTGAGAGATGAATTGACAAACAGGCGAGGCTCGGCATGAAATTTGCCATATTCTCACTAGGCTATCGAACACGGTCAGAACATCGACTGGGGCTACTCCAACTTGCTAGTATATGGAAACAGAAGCGGTCGTGGCCTGTTGAAGTGAATACCCTCATGAGGATCATCCAGAAGCTGAGTTCAGCAACGCTGAGTCGCGGGTTGCAAAACGGGATTGATCAAGAGCTTTGATTGATGAGAAGATATTGGGTCGTCCGTTTCCATGGCCAGTTGGTAATAGACAAGACATGACTCGCTCTTTTCACAAAAGGAGTAAGAGCAAAATTTTGAAGTTTGTCAGTTGGTTCTTAAGCGTATTTTTGCTTTCCCTCATCAAACGAGTACAAAGGAAAGTTCACCTTCCAAACTGGCAGGCCTACCTGTTTCGTAAAGTACTGTCGTGGTGCTTTAAGTCCTGTCAGAAATGGATGGCGCTGTATGGGCCCACGCCTATCAAACTCAGATCTGTCCAAAGATACTATACGTGAGGTTTTCGCTTTGCATTGTTCTATCAGTTACTGTAATCTGTTCTGTTTGTTTTATTTGTTCAGATTTGTGAATTATTATCCTTTTTTAACGAACTACGTCTGACCTGAATTCTCGAGAACGAGTACGTAGGCGGCCATGTCGGCTTCGGTCACCCCATCATCCCCTTTTTAATCATCCTTTGTTTGAAACTACGTTCCGACCTGATTCTCAAGAATGAGTACCTGGCGGCCTTGTCGGCCTCNGAATGTCAGAATACCCAGTAACTCACTCAACCGTATATACATGATACTCCTCGGAAATACATCGAAGATCATGACCCATGGGGACTCGCGAGGTCCATATACCGACACGACGATCTCCAAGTGTCTGTGCGGACGACTCAACGCACAATCATAATATCAAACAATTTTCGCACGGACGGTCTCCACGTGCCCAAATTACAATTTAACATCTCACACTCCCCAGCACGGACGATCTCCACGTGCCCACTTATACTCAGTCTCATGTCTATGCATGTTGCACTATTATTTCAATAAGGGGATGATGATGCATCTCAATCAATCAATATAACAAATAACATAACCACCTCAATTATCACAACTATACAGGTTGAATAAATACACACAATCACACAAGGAATTCAAGTCAATAATAATCACTAATGCCTATAGCTTTGGCATTCTCAAATTTCAATCCACATTCTATAATAGAAATTTTCCTTTTTATAACACCGTACTCGTACCAATGCCTCACACCATTGATACGAGACCACCATTCTTCCCCCTTACCCCTTGTCTATTTTCATTTTTTTTTAATCTTTAATTAGGAAAACGTCCTTCAACAAGTCTAAAAGTCTTCACTACCTTAGATGCCGAACTTGTGCCACAATCTTTTAAGATTTTTCCTTTCCTTTTCGCAAGTGTCAGAACGTTCCCACACCAATTGCAATATTCGTAAGTAAGCAATTTTTTGTGAGACGTTCAAATTATAATGTCTATCATAGACACTAAAACTCACTCATTCAAACCAAACCCAAATCTGATATATATTGGTATGCCAAATCAACTGGCAAATTCAAGCCAAGAACAACTCTGACCTCTCAAATGGACTAAAACAATCGTTCGATCATATAAAATAACACCTGATAAAACCAATCCCAAATATATTAAAAACTAGCATTTTAATAATAGAATAAACACGAACCAACTTTTCACCCTTGGCAAAGTGGAACGCCCCTCCCCTTTTTGTTTCTTTCTTCTTTGCACTGCCCATTTCAAGCATCCCCATTTCAATATAGCATAAAATAAGAACATAATCCCAACAATGACTGGCTCAACTTATTCCTACCATTCTGAAACTAACAATATAAAATAAATTCTTTGTGACAAAATCCAAAAACATTACCTGCAGCATCAACTATTCGACTTCGATCGATTTATATTATATATATATATATTATATTTTTATGAATATAACCCAATTGCTAACAATGTAATATAATTTAGTAATCATCACCAACTACCATTATTTTTTATCACCCATTATCAATATAGCACAAAATAATAAACATAATCCCAAACACTCCGACAATATATTACTATATATAGAATTGAAAAGAACGAATATCTCATATCTTAACCTGAAAAATGGCTATGATTTTGTCCCCTCGTTCGTGCGCTTACGGTAGTTTCTGCCTCCACCCCTTTTACTTTCTGAACAAGAGTAGTGAACCGTGAAACCCCACTAATCTATTATCTAATTATTTATTTAATAAAAGTTTCATCAATTGTTACTCATAGTTATCTAATTGTTTAAAAATACCCTTTAAATTTACAAAGGAGTCAAACTAGTCCTAGTTCTCTAAAACGCCATAGGGGTCGTTTACAGTTATATGCATATGAAATGAGTTAGGTGTATTACAATTGTTAAGTCAATTATTAATTCATTTTTTTTTAAACTAAGGTGAATTTTAGTAATTTCTTCAGTTATATGGTTCTTCAAGCCTAGTCTCTAAAAGATAAAAAATATCTCGACAAGACTTGAAGCAGGGGAGGCAATTGTCATCATTTAAATTTATTAAATATTAAACTTTATAAAATGATTTCGGATTATATTGAATTCATAACTATATTAATCCAAATAATATGTGGATTGATATAATTGAGTTTAAATTATTAAGTCCAATAAATAGGGATTTAATTAAATTTAAAGTCTAATTAATTGATTGGGCACATTGAATGAACCAATTTGTTAACCCAATTCATCTCATTCAGAGCCCCTGTGGCGCCACGTGTGGCATATGATGTGCATGCCAAAAGTAAATAAGAAAAACCATAGAATCATGACATGTGTCAAAGATGCCAAGCCCGCTCCATCCGCTCCATATAAAACTACCATTAACAATATAAAATTTGGATTATATTTTTTAAAATAAACGCGTACACACCTTTCTAGGAACTAGTAAGCTTAAATCAAATTATATGATAAACACGATCACACCGTTGATTAGGCTCTTGAAATCTAGCACCAAGTGTTGAAAATTGTAACATCACACACTACGCACATGAACCATAGGCTCATGCATAATTATTTAAAACATAGAAAAGTACAAAAGAAAAGAAACTATTAAGAGCTTTCGACTTTAGATTCTCCTTCACAAACAAAAGTTCCATCGGCACTGAAATAGTTGCAACCCATTCTGCCTGCGCAACAATTGGTGCATATTCTACCTTCACTCCTTTTATTACCTGGACATATGGAGTACGCTATTCTTGGATTACAATTACGAGGACAAGCTTTATTTGTTTCGTTTATAGTCTTTTTTGTCTGTCCTTCACAAATGAATGTTCCGTTAGCACTGAAATAGTTGCAACCTTCAGTGCCTGAGCAACAATTTGTGCATCCAACTTTGAACTTTTTGTTTCCAGATTTTGGACATCTCCCATATTCAATACTTGGATTACAATTATGGGGACAAGCATTTGCTGCATCCACCTCACTTAAAAGTAAAATAGTTCCAGCAAAAATAGCTGAATAAATAAATAAATTCATTAGCAAATATGCATAATGGTTTCAATTTAGAATTACCAAATATGATAAGAAATTGAAAGACTTACCAAACAGAATGAGCATTGCAACTTTGTTAAAAGCCATGTTTTCTTGTGTTTATTACCTTAAACTTGTTATTTCTGAGTGAGGAGTGTCATATCTGTTTGAATCAATCCCCTTTGTTAGGCAACTTAGCTTACTCAAATTGGTTACAGCAATTGTTAAAAGGAATAGTAATTGGAGTTGAAAGAAAAGATGGTAGTTGGGCAAATTGGTAAGATTTGCAACCAGTTTTGACTTTTGCTATGTTTACTATGTCATTAGTGACATAGGTATGGTTTTATCCTTCTATAAATAGCAGCATTCTTGCTCATTTGTAGAACACACCAAGTTAAGAGGGAAAAAACCATTTTGAGAGCAAACTGAGGTAGCCATAGACTTATACAAGAAAATAAGTCTGTGAAGAGAAAAATAGGTGTGAGCGATATTTTAGTAAGACGGAAACCAAAAAAGAGTGTTGTTCCTTTGAGTGTGTGTAGTCACTTTGAGTTAGTGTATTGTTGCTCAACAGTGTCAAAATTCCTTATATAGTAATATCAATTGACTCCTCTTAGTCGTGGTTTGTTTCACTTATTCAGAAGGGTTTCCACGTAAAATTCTTGGTTGTCTTATTTTTCCATTTTATTTCCATTACTTTTTACAATATAATTTTGTGTTTGTCCAGTCGTTTTTCCAACAAACTGGTATCAGAGCCAAGATTTTATCTGAGTCTGCTCTGTGGTTGCAGCACAGTCTGAACTTCACAGCAGAAAAAGATTTACTTGATTTGCGATAACTATATTTTTGGGGAAACAATGGAAGCCAAACACAATGAATGGTTACTTTGAAAAATGGTGTTATTATGTCATTTGGAAGGAAAAATGGAAGATCTGCTTATGGTCAAGAATTTTTATAAACCAGTATCTTCCCACTGTAAAGCTGATAATATGACAGATGAAAGAGGGGAATTGTTGCATAGAAAGGTTTGTGGATTCATTAGGCAATGGGTCGAGATAATTGTGTGGAACCCATCTCTGGAGGAAAACATGTCGAACCCGGGGGAGCATCTTGAAAAGTTTGTATGCTCGAAAGACTGGCAAACAAAACAAAATGTTCTAATAAAACAGATGTGACGTTTGAAGAATAATGATGGTTCTCGATGACAGGACCAGCTGAAAATTTTCAGGGATATGAACCAATTATCTGCTTATGGGAATTCAAATTTGATGAAGAAATTCAAGGCCTTGCTTCTTCTTGGTTCCCTACCAGATTCATGGAAACTTTAAGAACGTCATTGTCAAATTCTGCTCCGGATGGTGTGATATCTACTGATGCGCCAAGGTAGGGTCTTGAACGAAGAGATGAGAAGAAAAAAACCAAGGTTCCTCATTCGTCGGATGTCCTGATACTGGCCCAAGGGGGAGAAATAAAAAAAACTCGTAGTTCTCAGCATAGAAGCAAAAATAGGAGCCAAATACAAAGGCAGACTTAAGGATATGAGCTGCTATCATTGTGGCATGAAAGGGCACACAAAGAAGTCTGCAGGAAGTTGAAGGAGGGAGAACAAAAACACAAGAGGGAAACAAAGAAGAAGTGCAATGAAAATTGCCTAGCACCGTCACCCGAAGATCTTGTTAACGTTCTTGATGCCAAAACATGATAAATATTGTCTTTGTGATGAGTCAAGCTGGGTTGTGGGACACTGGGTGCCGCATCTCAGTGACATCAAGGAAGGATTTTTCTCTTCTACCACTCCTGGGTGATGTTGGGAACCTGAGTTATGGGTAATGATGACTGTTTCAGGGTGGTTGGTATTGGTACAATTGTTTGGAAACTAGTGTTGGAACTAAAATAGTTTTGACATGTGAAAAACATGCTCTGATGTTCGTCTGACCGATTTATGTTGGTGTTTTAGATGATGGAAGGATATGTTAGTACCAAAGGTGATGGAAAAATGGAAGCTCATTAAGGTTCCTTGGTGCGTGGCTCGTGGTAAACAAAACATCGTGGTCTATACTGGACTACGGCCTCGCTTGTGTTTGATATGGTGAATGAGGTGTGAGAGCGAATAGCTCTTCAAAATTATGGACAAGAGGCCTTAGCCCATCAGCGAGAAAGGACTTAATGTTCGAGACAAGAAGAAATTATTTGTCAACGAATTTCCAAGTGCTAATTAGAAAAATGTGTAGCACTGCTTGGCTGGTCAACAAACTAGAGTTCCTTTTAAGTCCTACCCTCCTTCGAGAAGACAGAGTATGCTTGGAGTTAGGCCTTGATTTATGTGGTTCCAATAAGACAAAGAACATTGGGTGGTGCCACTTACTTTGTAACTTTCATGATGATGGCTCTAGAAAACTTTGGGTCTATGTTTGAAAGACTAAGACCAAGTGTTAGGTGTCTTTAAGTAGTTTCAGGCTTCAGTTGAAAGAGAAACTGGAAAGAAATGAAATGTAATTCGTACTGAAATGGTGGTGAATATTGTGGACCAGTTGACGAATACATGCAAGAGAATTCAAGGGATAGGACCCCAGAAGACTCCTCCCAAGACCTCTCAGCTTTAATGGTTTGGTGGAGAGGATGAACAGGCCTTGAGGGAAAGAGTTAGACTGTTTGCTTTCTGAAGCAAAGTTGCCAAACTCATTTTGGGGTGAGGCTTTATTGACCGCTGCCAATGTTATATAATCTATCTCCTGCTTTGCTTGACAACGTGATGTTACCAAATAGTGTTTGGTATGGAAAGGATGTTTCCTTTACCATTTGCCGAGTATTTGGTTGCAACAAAAGCTTTTGTACATGTGCCGACATATGAAGAGGTCAAACATTAAGAGCCCAAGAACAAGGCAATGCATTTATGTTGATTGGATTGGCCTAGATGAATTTGTTCAGGCTATATGATCCAGTGGAAAAGAAACTTGTTGGAAGCGTGATGATTATTTTCATGAGAATCAAACAATTGAAGAATTTGACAAAGCGGAGAAGTAGAACTTCAAATTTTGATGGTATAGCCCATCATGATGAAGTTCCTTCACACAGGGTGCATGATGTATTGGGTTGATAATCATGGTGACGCCCAGAATAATGTATCAAAATCAAATGTTGATGGTGATAATAACAATGTATTGTTAATTGATGATCCTGTTGCTCATGGAGTTGTGGAGAATCAAATATTCCGATTCGGAGGTCCACAAGACAGCGGTTTCCTTCCGCCCGTTATTCACCCAAGGAGTATGTGTTACTCACTGACGGCGGGAATGGGGGAGAACGAATGTTATGAGGGGGTGGAGGCTGGAAGAGAGCACAAGAAACAAATGGCTTGAAGCCCTGCAAGGACGAGATGAAGTCTTGCAGGAGAACCACACGTATGAGTGGTAAAATTGCCCAAGGGCATGCAGAGCTTTGAAGAAAAGAATGGGTGTCAAGTTAAAGTGAATAACACAACTTGAAAAGCACAGGTACAAAGCTAGATTGGTTGTTTAAGGGATGCGGTCAACGGAAAGGTATTGACTTTGAAGCGCAATATTTTCTCCTGTTGGAAAATGCCCTCGATTCGCACAGTTCTCGGTTGGCTGCTAGTTCTTAATTTAGGAGATTGAGCAGATGGATGTGAGACGGCTTTCTTCACGGTGACCTAGAAGAAGAGATTATATGGAACAACATGAGGGTTTTCCAAAGTAGATGGTTAAGAAAATTTTGTAGCAAATTAACAAAGAGTTATTATGGCCTAAACAAGCTCCCCAGACAGGGTACAAAAAAGTTGAATCTGTTATGGGGGCAGGGCTATTAAGGAAGATTCTTCAGATCATTGCGGATTTGTACAAAAATTTTCATGACAAATGCTTTATATTCCTTTTGTTGTATTGGTTGATATGTTGCTGTTGGCAAAAATACTTCAAGATTGACGAGCTAAAGAAAGAGTGTGTATCTTTTCGATGAAAGACTTGGGTCTGCCACGCAAGTCTGGGCATGAGAATTACTCGTCTTAGCGATAAACAGGAAGATTTATTTGTCCAGAAACGAAGTAACATGAACGCGTACTGGAGCGCATTAATATGAAGAATTCTAAGCCGTTGTATTAACCTCTTGCTGGTCATATGAAGTGAGAAAGAGATGGGTCCTACAGTAGGGGGAAAAAGAGAAACATGGCCAAAGTTCCATATCCTCCGTGGTCGGAAGTCGAATGTATGCAATTGGTGTGCACTAGACCTGATATTGCCTCACGCAGTTGGTGTTGTACAGTAGATTTCTCGAAAATCCGGGAAGGAAAAAGAGCATTGGGAAGCGGGAAAATGGATTACTCGGTATCTTAGAGGAAGCTCAGATTGAATGCTTGTGTTTTGGAGCATCAAATACATCTTGAAAGGCTATACCGATTCTTGATATGGCAGGTTGACCTTGATAACAGAAAATCCCATACTGGATATTTGTTTACTTTCAGGGGGAGGAGATCTATATCATGCAGTCAAAGTTGCAGAAAGTGTGTTGCATATCTACAACTGAAGCTGAGGAGATTGTGGCTACTGAAGCCGCAAGGAGGAGATATGGCTAAAGCGATTTATTCAAAGAGCTTGGTTTGAATCAGATGGAGTATATTGTCTATTGGACAGTCAGAGTGACAATAGACTGGAGCAAGACTCATGTACCATGCAAGAACAAAAACACATTTGAACGGAAGGCTTTCATTGGATTCGTGAGAAAGGGGAGAATGCATCATTTCACGTCACAAAGATTAACCACAAGTGAAATCCGCAGTATGCTGACCAAGATGATACCAAAGACACGTTCGAGTTATGCAAAGGAACTTCTTGTGGGTATGAGCTCTCTCAAAGGAAGTGAGATACCTTCTTCCAGGAAATGGGACTGGCGGGGGAGATTTGTTGAATCCATCCCATTTTTTTAGTCAACTTTAGCTATCAATGGTACAAGCAATTGTTAAAATGAATAGTAAATTGGAAGTTGAAAGAAAAGATTGGGGTGAGTTGCAAATTGGTAAGATTTGCACCCATTTTTTTGACTTTGCTATGTTTAATATTCATTAGTGACATAGGTATGGTTTATCGTTATTTAATAGAGATTCTGCTCATTGTAGAACCCACCAAGTTAGAAGAGAAAAAACCATTTTGAGAGCAAAAATGAGGTATTCCAGACTATACAAGAAACAGTCTGTGAAGGAAAAAATAGAGTGTGAGCGATATTTAGTGAAGACGGAAAACAAAGAGTTTTGTTCCTTTGAGTGGGTAGTAGTCACTTGAGTATTGTTATGTCGAATACACAGGTGTAAATCCTTACTATAGTAATTCAATTGCTCCTCTTAGTCCGTGGTTTTTTCTTCATTCAGAAGGGTCCACGTAAAATTCTTGGGTCCTTATTTTCCATTTTATTTCATACTTTTACCCATCTATCTTTTGTGTTTGTCCGCGTTTTCCCACAATATCCTCTCCCACCTATTTATGCACATTAAAGGTGACCGTTATCTATAAGGGAGTCTTTTGGTTGAAAATAAATTATCTCAAAATTAATCATATTAGATACTTATGTACCAAGTGTCAAACAATGGTAGATTAGAATTAACAACGTAAGGACTAACAAAATTAAAAATATTTTTGTACTCTCTCTGTCACTTTTAATTGTCATGATTTCCTTTTTTAGAGTCAAATAATAAAAAAATTTACTAACTTTTTACGAAATATTTTTTTATACATATTGATATGCAAAAAATTGCAATATACTAGTATTTTTCATATGATTTTTAATTATCTAACTTTTTTGTTTATGTATTCTAATTGGACTTTGAAAATTAAATAAATTGATTTTCAAAAAACGTTAAATGACAAATTAAAATGAATGAGAAAAATATTTTATTCCATAATTATTATATCTTGTATCTCTTTATTGGTAAAACTCATGCACTAATAGTGTAAATTTTGTAATACCATGTTGTAATAGATAAAATGCGATGGTAACAAGAGATGTTTGATGGTCATCGTCAGATACTCAATTTGTTCGACATTCGTTTCTCTTTAATTCATTAAAGAAAATAATGATTATTTTCCTTTCTAACAACTTTTTAGTTTTAATTTTTCATATAATGTGTTGATATCATAACATATTTTTAATTTTAAATTAAAAATCTAATAATTCTTTTACACTTTCTAAATTTCATACTTTCTCAGAGTTTATTTACTTGTCCACATTCGAATTGATGTATCTATTGAGAAAACAATTATGATATAGTGAGTTTATCATTTTATCTTTATTAATTATAATGTTGATAGATTAAAATTTTAAGATTTTTTTTTAAAAAAATTAAAGTAATTAATTAAGGATATAATAAATAAAATAATTTTGTTCTTTTTTAATTTGCTAAATAGACAAGTAATTAAGAATAATTATTAAAAAAATGAATGAATAATTAGAAACAAAGAGAGTATCAAATTAAAATTATAAGTTAAATAACTTGAAACAGAAAAATGGAGTATAAGGAAAAGGCCAAAACTATCCTTGAACTTATAGGATGAAGGGTTATAAAAATAGCTTCCTCATATTTAGTTAAAAAATACCGTTTCATTCACTTTTTTGGTTTACATATACCCTTTCATTCACCTTTTTGGCTCAATTATACCCTTTCATTCACTGTTTTTACTAACTTCATACATTTATAACTAATAACCAAATTTTTTTTTATAAAAATATTTATTATTTGTCATTTTCTTCTTAGATAAATAAAAATCTCATCTCTATTAATTATTTCCCACAATCTATTTAAATAAAAAATATATATACCTCTTCAAGATCCCAATTTTTTTTAAAAAGAATCTAGTACTTTTTGTATTTTCTCTAATTTATTTATTTAAAAAAAAGCTTATTTTAAATAATTAGTATATCATAAAAGTATTAATAGGGCCACAATATCATCTATCTTCCTTTTTAATAAATAAATAAATAGAAAAAAATTATTAACTTAATTGTTTTTTATTATAATCTGTGATATAAATAAAATCTGACAAATAAAACTTTTGAAAGAAAAAGTTCCACAAACAATTTTATTTAAAAGATTAACTTATTAAAAACAAAATTGTTTTTAAAAAAAAGATGGATGTTCGTAAAATGAAAATTTAAGTAGGAAAAGAGAGAAAATGTTGGTATAATGTATTTTAGATAAAATCATATAGTGTTAGAGCATGAAATAATATTTTTTTATAAAATATCGTCAATATATTTCATGTTTGATTTAATTAATTAAATAGTTAGCCGTTAGTTTTTTCTTTGTCAGTAGTCTAACAATTCAAATAAAAATTGGAGGAAATGGGCAGGAATTAAATCCACAAAGAAATATAATAAAAAAATTATAATATTTTTTTTTTTTTTTTTTTTGTTTTTTTTTTTTTTTTATTATTTTTCAGTAAAAAAATTAGGGTCTTGAAAGTATGTTATTTGATTGGATAAATATGATAATAATCTAATGAGGGGACTCTTTATATTATCATAGGAGGAAGGTCATATAATAATATTTTTTAAAATAAATAACAAGGAATTGTTCATTCCAAGTACTAAACGGAATCAAAAAAACTGAATAAAAAAAGTATTTTTAGACAAAAAATGAAGAATATTTTTAGACTAGTTCAAAGGTAATTTTAATTCTTTTCCCAAAAAATAATTGCAGAGAGTGCATTAGTTCTTTCTTTTTTTTCCTTTCCTTTCCACTATGCTTGGGAATCGAACCAATCTGCAAAAAGCTTCCAAAATGAGTGTAATTATATATGTATATAATTAAGCAATGTGGTAGGTATGACCAAGGATATCGAAACCTGAAAAGTGGAGGTAGGTAATGCTACGAATTTCAAACCCTTCGATTAAATAAAAAGCGACAAATTTATAGTACAATTATTTAGGTTACGATGCAAAAATGTAACTCAAACTTTACGTAATAAGATTTAAAATGTATTTAAATTCAGTTAATCAAATAAAAATTAATGTTTAAGGTTATTAATAGTTCGAGAATGAAATAAAATTCACATCGAGCTTAGGAATATTTTTATCACTTCTATTAAAGAAGAAACAAAATAGATATAAGTGTTTGCAACAAATTTTAAAGATGATAGAAAATAAATTGCAATTATGAATAAAATATGAAGAAAGATAATTTTATCGGTAAAGATAGTGGATACAAATCTGTTTATTTCTTTAATTCTTCTCTCTTAAGACTTTGAGGATCGTAGTAACGAATTTCTCGAACTAGGTGATACTAGATTTGATCTTCTTGGAAGGATTCATCCGTGATTCAAGGGCATATAATGTTTCTTCAACTAAAATAATTTAGACTTGATCGCTATGGAAGATTTGTGTTTGTGGGTCTTCTTGAGATTTATTGATTACCAAGGACGTCTAGCATATTTTGATCTATTCATGAATATCTCAAGACTCTATGAGATATTTTAAGATTTATTTAATATCGATTTATTTTTGCGAATATTTTAAGAAGTTGCAGGATATTCAAAATGCTTCTTTAAGGTATATAATAATATTATTTATATAGGCATAAAATAGGATTTAGGGTAAATAGCTTCCAAAAAAATTAATTGAAGTAGAATTAATCTTATAAAATCATACAGATTTTCAATGTCTAAATTATATTTAAATTTCTAATTGCACTTAGAAATTAAGATACACCCAAATATTATCAAATTGATATTTTAATTGTGGGTTCTCACATTCATATTTAAATATTTTTAAAAATATAATTTTACCATATATGATTTAAGAAAAATTATTGATTCATGTGAACCCGCAAAACCCCTGATGACCGAAGAAAATATTTGTCCAAATAGAAATTAGGCTTGACATTCGTCTATTCCACCAAAACAAGTCAGTCTTTAATTCAACAATGCGAAAGAAATGCATTAAGTAAAAGAATAATAGCATAAAAGTGGATAACTTAGTCAATCTTAATAAATTACTCCCCAAATATGATTGTCAGGTGTTAGTAAAAAACATACAAGATAATAAAATTGCAAGATTACAATTGAAAATAAAATGAAGAAATTAATCTCTTCAGGCTGAGGCGCGGATATCTCGTTCTTTTTAAGAAGATTCAAGCCCACTACAGCAAATGTTTTCACCGGTCCAGCAGTAGTCCTCTTTGACTTGTCCCCTCTAGGATACAACAGTCTTCACAAAGTATAACTCAACAACTCTGGACAAGAGTTGAGTCCAAAGCTCCAAAAAACACCTCCCTTCAACTAATCAGAACTCTCTTTTATACTAACTCTTTCCCTCTTTGTTTTCTCTTGTGTTTTTTTGTGTGTGTGTGTGTATATCTAAAACCAAATGAGAGACCACTATTTATTACTAAAGACGTCTTTATAGCAATGGAATGGAAGATAATGGAGGTAGCTAAATAGGGAGACTAATGGTCTTAGAGTTTCATAGGTTAAATAGGCAGTTACATAAGTTACATAAGTGACATGTTACAATGAGAGTTACATAGGTGAGTTACATAGGTTACAAAGATTAATGGAGGAATTAAGAATGAAATACATGATGGATAACCAATTGCTCTAATGGATGATGTAGAAGTAATCCATTCCAATGTTTCATTCTTATAACTCCAAAATAAAGCAATTTAATATGGTTAAATATTAATATTAAAAATGCTAAACCGAAACAATCCCCCAATCATTTTTAAATTTAGATAGAGGTTATCAGTTGAAGGAAGAACTACTATGCATAATGAAGGGTTGCTCTGCATTGAACCTCCACTAGTGAAACAGTAACTTTTTTTACTTTAGAGTCGTAGTGGTCTCAGACTTGAAATATGACTGCTTACGGGAAATAAAATATACGGCTCACACATATAATCAAGTGTTGACATGAGCTTAACAGGCCGGCACGTATGGCAATGTGGCTTATCCCGTTTCATGAGTGCATTTAGAAAAGCCCCATTTCTCATAGGAAGCGACCTATTCCACAAATCACATTAGGTGAAATCTGTCGAGACTGCTCCTGTAAGATTAACACTCCACCCATACGGGCTACAATATTCATTAAGAGTTTTATCAAACCTTAACCTTCACCAAACTACAGGAAATCAAGCATCTCACATCATAGGGAGGGAAAAAATAGTCCATTTTGCAAAAAGTCATCATATGATTAGTTTTCCCTTTGAACCTGGTTATAGGATCTCTAGTATCCAGGTTGGGTTTCCGCAATATGACTCAAGGATTTTTAGGCTTCAATCCCATCCCTCCTCGATGGGCTCCAGACCTTTTCTCTTATTAAGGCCCGTAAAGGAGGATCTGCCAAGATTATCACAAAATTTGACATAATCAACATTAAATGGTACCCATTTGTCAAATACGATCTTACATTACTGTGTTTCCTCCTTTATAAGTCTAGATTTACCGTTTTTGTAACTAACGATTTTGAACTCTACAATTCAGCGGTGCTATCACAATGAATAAAAAATATGGAGGAATTTTGGGTTTTTCAAATAAAGAACTTGAAAAACAATAAATCTCTTAACCAATTCTGCTTCCTCACTAGTTGAAGCTAAAAGCAAATTAGGTTTCAGCCTCCATGGTTTGTTTTTTAGAGTTAGCAATTATAGTTTCGCTTTTTTGATCTCCAACAAACCAGCACACCACACTAAAAGTAAAGACATAACCAGTGGTGAACAGGAATTAACCGACAAGGTTTCCAATCTGCATCACAAAAAGCCTTTTCAAGTACAGAGGATATTTTTTAAAATAAACCACAAACTTTTCGTTCCAATTAAATATCTCATAAACTCTGTATATAGCATGCCAAATGTCATTACCTGACTTACTTGTAAACCTGCCAAGTACGCCTACTGCAGATTGCAATATACAAGCTAGTGCAATTCAGTACACATCTCAACTTCCGATTTATACTAGCATATTCCTTTGATTTATTACATCTCATTTTAACTTTAACAGGAAATTAATTGTGAAAAACTGGGGAATCAAAAGGTAAGTAGAACATGCTTGCAATCATGAAATTATATTTCTTCAAAGGTTCTCAACATAATGTGACTGGTGTCAAGGAAAATCTCCTCACATGTTCTTGTTATTTTTATGCCAAGAAATAAAATTTGTCTCTCACCAGATCTTTCATATCCAAATGGCTTCTAAGAAAACATTTTTAGCTTCATCAAATAACATTCATTATAGCCAAAGCTCAAATATAGGCAAATGATCAAATGTGAATTATTCAAGACTATGATAGATGCCACTTATCACACTCATTTGTTTTAAAACTATTTTCAATATGCAGGAATCAAAACTTTTCATGTTTCATTGCTTTGGTGCCTGTTTAAAGCCCATATAGGATTGAGTGAGTTTAAATACTTTGCTTTTCTTGGCCTGCTTCAACAAAACACTCGGGTTGGTCCATATAATTTCTTCATTAGTCTCAATTTTTACGAAAAAGCAGGGTTTTACATCATTTGATGAATTGCAAATCAAAAATTGCAGCCATAGCAACTAAAAGTCTAATGGATGTAATTCTTGTTACCGGAGGAAAAAGTTATCAAAAAATTCTAGGGCCTTATATGTGGTTTCAAACCTTTGCAACTAGCCTAGCTTTGTATTTATCATAGATCCATCCGGTTAATTTTTGTCCGTAAGACCCATTACAACAAGTGTTTTTACAACCCAGTGGTATAAATAACTAACTTCCAAAGTTTATTAGACATTAGAGAGTCCATTCATTCATTTACAGCCTAGTGGTTCCAAAAAAAAATAGAATCATGTGAAGATATACTTCTTTCAAAGTAGAGGTCATTTTCAACATAAACACACAAAAATCAGGACCAAAATCTTTTTCTACTCTAGCTATTTTACTTCTTCTGAATCAAAATCAACAAACTTTTTATTTTCAAAGTTGAGTAGAAGAACTATTGGTATTGACAAATATTTTGTTCAATCCTTTGACCCCATATTTTTAGGATCAAAAGGGAAATTATTTTCATGAAAAATAGCATCAACAGATTCATTACAATATTATCGTCAATGATTAAAAAAATATATAGGGCCTGCTATATTTGAAGCATAACCAAGAAGAAAAGAACAAAGTAGTAACGTTACCCCCACAACTTGTAATCTTGGGATCCATTATAGCCTCACAAAGTCTGGACAACCCCAACACTCTTTAGATATCCCAAACTTGGCTTGTGAACCTTTCCACAATTCAAAAGGTGTGTCAATTTAGACTTTGTAGAGGCACACGAATTCAAACAACATAACAAGCAGGTTTAAGATAGCCTCCACCCCAAAAATTTAAGGGCATGTGACTCAAATTAGCATTGGGCATTAGTCAAGTCAACCAAAGTTCGATTTTCCTTTCTGCTACTCCATTTTAGATTGAAGGAGAGTAAGGAGGAGTAGTTATTTTAGAATTTTCCCAATGTCTAACAAAAGAATTGAAACTCATTTGATTCATATTCACGGCCTCTATTTTTCACTTCTAATTCTTTGTATTTTCTTCCAAACATGATTTCAACCTATTAGATAAGTTTTGAAAATTTTCAAAAAGCATCACTTTTATTTGTCATCAAGGGTAAAAATGTAAACTTAGAAAGAAATCATCCAATGAAAGTGATAAAATGATCTATTACCTCCACGATGAGATTCCACCAAGTTCACAAAATATTAGTATGAAACCCCTAATTATAAACAAATCAGTTTATCTCATACTTGAGAAAATGAACCTTTTAGTGATCTTGGCTACTTTACTACAAGCCTCACACTTTTCAAAATCGTTTTAACTATTGGGATTATCCTTAAATTACTCATGATTCCAAATACGATCAATTAAGATGACAACGAGATGCCAAAAAAGTAGTAGAAGAAAGTGCATATAAACCAGAAGTAGAAGTTTTATTCATTTAAACATTCAACTCTTAACCATCCCAGACATGCATTACCCCTTCCCCACAAAATACCTTTCGTCACTATTACATATTGAGCAGATTCAATAATCTGTTTTTTTTAAAGCCTGTTTTATTAAGAAGGAAAACTAGACATACATTTTTTTCTCATAGAAGGAGTAACAGAAGTTACATCTTCAATGTTAATATCCTTCCGAGGGGGGGGGGGATAAAAAGGTAAAACAAACAATTCAACATATCCTTTCCAAGCACTTGAGGTAGTGTGAGATCACCAAGGCATGATGGTTTTGGGCTCCTCAAAATGAGTATATTTTTTAAACCGTCTTTGTCCAACAGACATGCCGGTTTGCACCAGAATTCAGCCCACCATCCATCAACATTCTCAACCAGGTTATGTCGGTAACTCACCGCCACCAAAAGGTTCTCGGTAAACGTTTGCCTGAGGGTTAGGACACGTTTTCGGAATCTGCAAAAACGAGCAATTGCCCACTCTTGCCACAAACAAAGAATGGTCCCTTTTCTTGAATTGTTGGTTTTGTGCTTGGTGATTTTCACCATTAGTTTTCTTGGGAGGTCTGCCATATTTTTCTTGAATTTGTCTTTCTTAGGCTTTAAGAAGTATTTTTGTGAGTTTCAGGGTAGATATTCGAAAGTAATTAAATCTACCTTTGGACAGCTGTATGGTTGATCTCCTTCGTTTGTAAAAGTGCATTCTTGGCCTCTTGGCGTTTCTTCCATGCGGATTTCATTATCAAGCTTTCAAGAGAGGTTTCCTTTTGTTTGTGGAGCATGGTTTTTTGAATATTCTTCCAAGAGGTGGAAGTTTATCCAACTATGCACAAACAATAAGGGTATCTCCAATTAACCTGCTTCGGAACCTAGAGCTCTCCAACAATATGATGAAGTCTAGTCCTTGAGCTTGAGTTGATCTACCACTGATTGTTTGTCCACCATTTGGAAACGAAAAAATCTACTAGCTGCAATTATTTTTCGCTCCAGCCTCTTCGTTCATACTTACTCTGCCCAATGCCTTCCAAATTTCTTTGCACTAAGTAAGTTTATCATAATAATCATTAAAAAATTATCAGATAGAAAATTAAAGAAGAGAAGATAATTACCGACACTTATTTATAGGATCACCTCGTACTTTTCTACTTTCTCTAGATGAGAATAGTTTCAATCATCCTTCATAGTGCGTGATGGTCTTATTTATTTGGATTCTTTTCAGTTAAACATAAGAAAACATGAGAAGACTTAAGTAGTAAAAGTATTTTACCCTCAATCTCTTGAAAATGGTTAACCATTTGAACCCGCAAATATGGCGGCTTAAGATCTCCCATCCTTGACCATCCGCAGTTTTTTTTACTTGTAGCATCGTTGCATCTCCTTAAAATTGTTAGTGAAAAACTTACAGATAATAAAATTGCCAAGATTACAATTGAAAATAAATGAATAATTAATCTCTTCAGGCTGAGGGCGGATATCTCGCTTCTCTTTAAGGAGATTCCAAAAACAAAAAAAAAAAAAAAGGGGCCCACTGAAGCAAATGTTTTCAACGGGTCCAGCAGTAGTCTCTTTGATTGTCCCCCCTCCAGGATTTACAACACTTCACAAAGGAGCAGCAACAACGAGGACAAGAGGGGGGAGGCCAAAGAGCCAAAAAACACGCCCGGCAACGAAGAAAGAACGCGCTGGGGAGGGAAGAAAACGCGGGCATGATGCGGTTGTTTGCTCGTGTGGGTGTTTTTTTTTTTTTTTATGGGTCGTGTATATCTAAAACAAATGAAAAGAACTACCCACTATTTTATACTCAAGAAGTCTTCCTAGCAAGAATAGGAAGAAAGGAAGGTAGTAAATAGATGAGATAATGGTCTTAGGAGTTTCATAGGTTACAATGGGAGTTACATAGGTTACAATGGAGTTACATAAGTTAATAGGTTACAATGGAGAGTTACATAGGTACATAGGTTACAAGAGTCAATGGAGAATTAAGAATGAAATTACATTGATGGATAAACCAAATGGCTAATGGAGATGGAATGTAGAAGTCTCCATTCCAATGTTCTATTCTTATAACTCCAAAATTAAAGCAATTTAAATGTTAAATATTAATATTAAAAATGCTAATAACCAACACAGGAGTACAAAGTCATTAATGGTAATAAACATAATTTGAATGAAAGACACTAATACACAAGTCTGAATGTCTTTGTTTCTCAAATAGAACAAAACATAAAGTAAGGAACAAGAGGGCCCTTCAGAATAACAAGTAGCTACCCATTCAATTTATACTCAGAAAGCTTGAAAAAGATGAAGGAGAAAGGTCATGGCGCCCGAGCTCAGAACCTACATAATGTAGAAGTAAGAAGTGAGTACCAAACAATGTATACTCAACAAGCAACCACCTAAGCAAAACAAAACTAGCTAGAATACGAGTATTCATTTCATCTCAACTGAACCGCCTCAACTATTACTATCCGCATAGAATTTAGCTCAATCTAACAATTTTACATTACACAGTTCTCAAGGCTTAACAATCACAGACCAAAATTACAGTTGACAACCAATAAGTTTTGAGTATGTCAATCACAACGCATCGTTGAGTCAATTAGGTGTATAAGTTAGACAATTCACAAAGGTATCAATTCAAAGCCACAAATGAAGGAAAAGATTGTTCCAAAAACCATTGTCTATCTACATAATGTCACTAGCCGAAAAAAATTTCTTTCAACTTTATGTAGAATCACTTGTCGCAACCATTTTTCTTTGGTACAATATCACTAAGCGGAATCATTTTCCTTCGACTTTATATCATATCACTTCTGAAATCATTTTCCTTCGGCATTATATCATATCACAAATTGAAACTATTTTCTTCGGCTTTATATTATATCACTTGTTGAATCCATTTTTCTTCGACATAATTATCACATATCTCATCACGGAGCAAAAAACTCTATGTAAATACCCAATTCCACATCATAAGAAAGAGACGATAACTCAAACAATTCAAATCTACAATAATGTCATCAAAGCATTTTCATTATTCAACAAATTAAGGTCCACAATAAGGCAATTCATAAAGCACAATTATCAACACATTGTCTTTTTTATTAATCATATTTTTACTTATTAAGTGGAATCAAGTGGAATAACTAAACTCATTACCTCATTTTCATCACTCTCCAACACACAATGAAGGAAAATGCGAAATTCTATAAGTTTTACAAGATTTAAAATATCACTTGCCTTAATTCAATCAAAAATCAATACGAGACGCGAGCCTTCCATTGGGAACAATGTCCAAAGCAACACAATCTATATCAATAAGATTTTGGAAATAACAACATCTTAGCTACACTTTGAAGAATGGATTAAATCAACTGAAACACTCAATTTCATGAATGAGGTTTGAATTCAATAATTTTTACTTAAAGACGTAATCCAAGGTATTTGAAACTCATTGGTGAAAATCATTTCAAAAATAAAATTAAAAGCAGTTCATAGTCACTATTTTACTTTGGAAAAATAAAAGGCAGTTCATAGTCACTATTTACTTTGGAAAAATGACAAATTCAATTATATCCCAAACCTATCGAAGCATAAGGGCAAGATCTCTTCTTTAGTGGTCATTCGTGTAAAGTTTGACTCCCTCATCGCTCGCCATCCAAATTTTGGCCCGATATGCCTTTATGGACTTTAGTGGGTATACTGACATATCCAACTCATTTTTATTTCTTTATTGTCCACATTGGAAAACATTCATTGGACATATCATAGAAATTATATGAAACGGAAAGAGATCCAATTTATTGCCCTAAAAATTTCGTTTACATAAACACCTAATTCGACCAATAAATCAACCCCCTTTTAAATAAACTATCCGACCCATTTTCAATAATTTTATTTAATTTTTATATTTTTTTAAATAAATTTCCAAAATAAGTAATTGGTTATTGAAAAATAGGGAAAATCTGAAGAAAAAAATATAAAATTAACGCTAAAAGTTCAAAAATAAATATTATAACCTTAAATTCAATTAATTTTAACATTCTTTTAGTGTTATTTTTTGATAAATCCTAAAAAATGAGTTAATTAATTTAATTAAAAAAAGATGAAAAAAAACTGTGTGAGAGATTACTAACGCTTGTTAGCTTTTTATTTTTAAATATTGTCATAAAAATTTTTTGTTATTTTTAGTTATTTTATTCAGTTTGAACCTAAAATTAAATATATGTATCTATTTAATAGAGGCCCTCCCCAATATTTTTGATTTGATTTGTGTCGGATCGCCTCCTGTTTCGAACTTATGCCTTTAAAATTTAATTTCATACACAGGATGTGATTCGTGAGTCAGACTCATAGCTTATTGGATAATGTTTTGTGTTGTAATCGATTACAACACAAAACTTCTCAAAAAATAGTTCACAGTCACTCTCTTTGTCCGGGGGGTGTAAAAAAAAAAAATTGTAGGTATTAAGGTATGATATATTATTACGAGAGAGAAGAGAGAGCAGATAGAGAAGAGAGAGAGAGGAGAAGAGAAGATATAGTATATATAATATATATATATATATATATATATATATGTATGTTATATATATATATGTTATGTATATATAGATATATGTATGGAGATTTCAAATAAAATAGATGTACAAAAATATATATTCATTTTAGTAGTGAAAAGTTGCAACAGTATAGATTAAATTTAATTTTTAGTAATTTCAGAGGAATGGATTCTTGGCGTTTTTAAAAATGGTCTCAAAGAAACGAATTATAAAAAGTTACTGACAGTAACATTTTATGTCTGTTTTTTCGTTAGATTTTTATCTTTTTGTCATTGATTTTTTTTACTGAAATATAACATAAAATTTTACCGAAAAATACGTTTATACTAAATTTATAAAATATCAAAAAAAAATTATTTTGATAAATGAATTTTAATAATAACTTATTTTAATAAAAAAATATTCTACTTAAGGCCTACAAGGCAAAAAATGTAAGAGGAAAAAACAACCCACAACTAAACCGTTCAAAGCGACAAAGCCAACCACCCCCAACCCACAACATGCCAATAATGTTACCAAGCCTCTCATGAGTAAGATAGAGTCATGAATCGGGTGTTGGGGGGACAGGCTCCGACCTACTCTTAACACTATTATATGCCCAAAACCAAAACCTAATAACTCCGAAGGAAGTGGAGCATACTATCAAAGTTCAGCTTCAGCTTCAACTAACTAGCGTTTTTCTTAATAATATTTTAATTAGAAAGCAGTTGTATTTCAAAAAAATAATAATATATTTATTTAGAAAAAGGATATTTTCACCCGTTTATAATTATAGGGGCATTTATGGACCAAGGTTTTGTCTGCAAGGGCATTCTTCAGCCAAACTATAAAGGGAGGGTATTTTTGTTCCTTTCACATAGTTTAAAGACATTTTTGATTATTTTTCCTTTAAAAAATTATGATACACAGTAACTTTATATTAAACAATTATAAAAGAAATAGTATGAATTATATATGATGATAATTTTAGAAAGAATTTGTTTTATAAAATAAGAAAATATAAATAAAATAAGAAATAATAATATAATAATAATAAGAAAAAGAATCTTTTTTTATGTAAAATTTAGTGCAAGCAATGGGTTGGAGTTGATTAAAAAAAATTTGATGTTTAATTACAAAAAAATTGATGTATACACCAAATTTAATGCTCTTACACACTTATTTCCTTGTCCATACAGGACACCCACCAACAATACCAAACCAAGAATAAGACGAGGAAATATAAAACTCACCAGTTTATACAGAGCAACGTTGTATGAAATGAGACCCTCCCAAGACCGTCTAATACCCCCGTCCCCGTCTTCCCGATCTGACAGGGCATTGTGAGGACCTTGTCGTGGATCTGTCCCCACCTGCATTGCCACCCCTAACCGCCGGAGGGAAAAAAGGTTAAAACATCAAACGATTGTGTCTTATCGGTTATTTCGGTTGAATATGTCACTACTGTCACAGTAAAATGGAGAAGTTTACCAGTAATTCCTTTAAACCCTCTCCCCCCGGCACTCTCGTCTGTAATTAAGACTACACCATCTACTGTCCCCCCCCTCAAATTGGATGTTAAAAACCCCAAATTAACTAATCTACCCACATTTGAGCGATTAGCAATAAGCCTGAATGTTTCTACTGTAATACATAACCTGACCCGCTAAATGCAATTCATTAGTACTAAATTAAACTTTCAAACCTATAGGCTAAAAACCTCTATCTGATGACCAAAATTGGGTGTAAACCAAATTTCAAATGATATTTTTAGTGTAATTTTTTCCAATACCTTCGTTATAATTTTGAGATAATTCTCATTTTTTTTTTAAAAGATCATCGTTGAGGTGGAGAATTTTGGGGGTACGAGGTCATAGGTCATCTTCTTCGTATCAATCTTCCAGTTTCGATTTGGATTCACTAGTTAGCTTTGTATCGCTGAGCATCTCCACCGATGAATTTGTGTTTAAAAAAATTCACAGCCCTCCACAAGTCACAGGAGATTTGTACCTCAATATCGATACAAATTTTTGTCTTTACCGCTCAAAAATTTGTACTGATATTGGTCATTATTGGGAATCTGATGCACCATCTCTGCCCGGTGCATCATCCCTGGAGAGATATTCAAGAAGAAGTATTGATTCATCACCCAAAATTTATGATGTTTCAGATTAGAATGTTGATTCTCCGATGAGAATCAACAATGACATACAACATAATGCGTCAGTTTCAGTTTCAGTTCTACCACCACCACCGCCTCTATTGATTAGCATTCTGGCTTGCGTGATGCGTACAATTTCCACAACCACCACCCCACCACCAATTAAAAATTGAGATGGTCCAAAAATTTCAACACCACCAATTTCAAAGTCTCTATTTCTTGTAACTCTATCAAAAATTGAATATCCTAAAAATCAAGTCCATTTAAGAAAGAATGTAGGATAATATGAAGGAAGTTTTTTGGGTCAGAGGATTAGAGGGTCGGGTTACGGGGATATAAAAATAAGAATGGGTCATTTCTAAAAATTAGGTAAATTAATTTAGTCAATTTTAGAGCTTTTCATGTCACGACCCAAAACCGGAAAAGCAGCCACGACTGGCAACCCACACTTTACCCTCCTATGGTGAGCGAACAACCAAATCCTAAAACTTAAATCATTTCAATTTAATATCAAATAAAGCAATGCGAAAAGACTTAAACTCATAAAATAAAAAGACCCCAATTCAATAAACTTCAAAATTCACTTCTATTATTCCCCAAAATTGAAGTCATCACCACAAGAACATCTATGTTCAATTACTAACTAAGAGTATTCTAAGAAGCTAACAACAACAAAGCTAGTCTATGCCGAAAACTTTCAAGGCATCAAGACATGAGGAGGAGATCCAGTCCAGCTAGAAGCATTAGCTCACCCCTTGAAGATCCGGTGTGACGACAGAAGGACTGGACTTGAACACTGTTGAGTCGAAGATTGGACGGCACGTTTGCCTTGCAAGACACGATATACAAAAAAGAAACATAAAAACGGATAGGGGGGGTGTCAGTAACAATCCACAAGGTTACGAGTAGTATCATCAGGCAAAAACTCAAAAATATCTGGAAAAAAAGATATAGATAAAAGAGTAACATTAATAAAATCAACTAAATCCTTAGCAATGCAGCATTTACAAATTTACCATTAATCCTTGGTTACGAACACCATTAAAGACACATCAATGAGGACTCACGCACTCCTCAATCATACTCAATTTGGTGAAACAGTTCTTTAGATTGAGTATATTAGTATCTTTAGTGTCAAGATTATTATATATTTACCTGTGAGTCGGTGCGGACATACGCTCATCCTATTCTATCAACATGGTACCGGAACGTGGGCACCCGAATCCAATACTATCCTGGATGTGCGGAACGTGGAACACTTCCGATCCATCAATATTCTAATCCTTTGGTACCGGAACGTGGCACCCGATCCATATACTATCCTGGGCATGTCGGAAAAAGTGACACCCGATCCTCATATTCCTTATTCCTGGTGTAGGAACGGACACTCCGATCCTCATTTTCTATCCTTGCGTACCGGAACGTGCACCGGGTCCCTAATCTCATACTTTCGTTCATTCAGCCTTGTTTTATACAAGCATCATCATTAACAAAGTAGATTAGGGTGTTCTGCAAGATTAAGATTCAATAGCGGTCTCATGTTTGTTTTATCACAATCATATAATATATAAAGTAAGAGGGAAATAACTGCATAAGCACACAATTAAGCATTGATAGAAGACTTTTAATAATACTACCAAACACATATCAATTCGTTATTAAGAGGTTATACGAAATAGTGTAAAACATAACCTACCTTCACCGAAAAAAATTGCGACAACAAGCTATCTTACCAAGCTGCGTTCTCCCCTTCTCCCTTTGATCGATTCTCTCTCTTTCCTCTGAGTGTTCTGTTCTTTTCTTATTCAAAACCTCTTTTTTTACCCTAATTATCATATAATTAAGTTTTAACAGATGGGCACTAAAATCACGACTAAATAACTTAAGGTTTACCTCTTTTACCACCCTCAAGTAATTAGATGATAACATTACCCAGTCCTTTATAATTAAAGCAGGAAATAGTTCAAAAACGCCCATTAAATTAATTAATCAGGGATCCGACCCCTCCTGGGACTACGCAGCCCGTGGACGGCCGTGTGCCTGGAACGGTCGTCCATTGGCTGTCCGTCGCAAGGGTCAGAGAGTGAATTTGCACTGAGACTCTGTTGACGGTTCGTCACCACCTGTGACGGTCGTCCTGCATTTCGGTACGAAGTTCAGAGAGTCGGATTTTTCAAGTACCCAAAATTTTAGATTTTTCAAGTAGTTTGTTGAAACGACACCTCCCCGAAGGTCCGTCGTTGACCGTGGAGGTCCGTAGTTGGCATCCGTCACTTCTACGTCATGTTTCCAGAATTAAAAATCTGTTGCTCAAAACGACTAAAAGGTCGTTACAATAGATAAATGTACCCATCGTTCGCCCCGAACGATTCACAAGAAGGAAAACTTAAGGGCGAAAGATACCTGGAATCTGTAAAACAGATCGTGGGTATTCGTTCTCGCAATATCTGCCTCCTTTCTCCCAAGTGCTTTTTAACGGGTGATTCTTCCATTGAACGTTGATAGATGCTAATCGTCCCTTGACCTCAACTTGCGCGAATTTCTCTATCTAAAAAGGCAACAGGGCTTCCTCATCATACGGGAAAATTCAATTAAGCACAACTTTGAATCCTAACGGATAATGGTAGTTCCATCCCCATCGGTATCTTTTCAAACATTGACACATGGGAATACCGGATGTATCCGGGAAGCCCTGGAGGCAAGGCTAAACTCATAAGCCAACCTAACCTACTCGCTTACGTACTTCAAAGGGCAATGTACCTTGGGCTTAGCTTGCCTCTTTTACCAAAACCAGATCACCCCCTTCATGGCGAATTGGCGAAACTTTCAACAAGACTTGTTCACCCTCCATGAACTCTAAGTCTCTAATACCCTTTCGATCTGCATATCTTATTGTTTTTGTCTACTTTGCGCCGCTAGAAAGCTTCTCTTGAATGGATTTCACTTTTCACCGAAGTTTCCTCAAAGGTCAGACCCCAAGGTCTAAACCGCGAGATGGCATCAAACCAACCAATGGGAGAACCCTAATCTCCTACCATACCAATGCTTCAAATGGGGGCCATATCAATGCTTGAAGTGATAAACTATTTTGTATGAAACCCTGGCTAAGGGTAAGAACATATCCCAATGGCAACCGAATTCTACTCACCACATGCACGAAGCATATCCTCCAACACTTGAATCGTTTTCGCTCAGAATGGCCATCGGGTCTGAGGATGGAAACGCTGGTACTAAGGTCCACCCTAGTACCCAAAATTATGACATGCAAGGTTTCCAAAAAAACTTAGAAGTAAAAGTAACTGCGTTACCTCTATCTGATATGATGGATGTGGAACCCCATGCAAACAGAACCAATCTTCTGAGATGTAAAGTTGCTAACTCTCTGCATTGTAAGCACCTTAACCGGATGAAATGAGCCCAGGACTTAGTTAAATCTTCCACAAAAAAAATAACCCAAATGGAGTCGAACTTGCCCAATTCTTTGGACGGACAACCAAGAATACATTGAACTTCCTACCATTTCCATTCCGGAATGGGCATTCTCTAAGTGTTCCTCCGGGGCCCTTTGGTGTTCATACTTACTGTTGACAATTTGGCATATTGGCCAATAAAATCCAACAATATCACGCTTCATTCTCATCCACCAACGTGTCTTGTGCTTTAGGTCACGGTAAATCTTGGTCTGACAACTCGGATGTATCGAATACCTTGAAACTATGAGCTCGTCAGCAAGTGTTTGATTCAAATCATCGACGCGGGGGTACACACTACCCTCCCCATTAATCCTCAAAACACCCCTTCACTCATCGATTTTCGCTTCTTTAGCCTCTCATGAACACTTTTATTCGGATCGGGATCCAATTTTCCTAATAAACTGCTTCCTTAATCTTGTCAAGGAAAAGGATAAGAAGATCTTGCCTCCACACAGCTAAAATATCCTCCCCTCTCATTTACTTCTAACATCATAAGGTCGTAGCAGAATCGAACCTCCTAAGCTAATGGGCGTTCTAGGAAGCTTGCAAGTGAGCAGACTTCCCATGCTTCCCGCCCTTTCTACTTAAAGCATCCGCGACAACCTTCGCCTCCCCGGGATGGAGGAAGATGATACAAAAATAGTGATGGTCGTAGTCCGTCAGAGTTCCAATCCATCTTCCTCTGTCTCAAATTCAAATTTTGAGTGAAGAATACTTAGATACGATGATCGTATAGACTCACACTTAAAACCCATATAATAGTGTTCTCCATTGCTTTAATGCAAACACCATGCAGCCAAACTCTAACATTGGGTCTGGATACTTACGTTCATGCACCTTTTATTGCCTCGAAGCATAAGAAATCACCATTTTATCTTGCACTAGTACTGCACCCCCAAACCCGAATAGGATGCAATCACAATAGACAAGGAAAAAAATTAGTACCTTCCACTGGCAAGGTGAGATGAGAATGGTTCGCAGTAGTCAACAGAGTCTTGGAGCTTTGGAAAGCTTTCCCTCACCCACTCATCCGACCGTATACAAATGGAACATTTTGCTTTAGTCAAGTCGCGTCAGTTGGGAAAGCAAAAATAGAAGAGAATCCATTGACAATCGGCGTGGGTTAGTAGCTAGCTAACACCAACAAAGCCTCTTATTTCTTTTTTTTTTTGTTGGACACATTAGTAGGTCTTTACCCAATTTTTTCCACTACTTCGAATCTTAGGAGGGACCAACATCACCCAATCCTTAGAAACCACGTGCCACAAGAAGGACACTGCATCTCCAAAACTCACACTTAGAGGAAACTTGGCATTAAAAGCTTTTTCTCCCTCAACATTTCCAATACCATTCTCAAGATGCTCTCATGTTCCTCCTTCTTTTAGAGTATATCAGTTATATCATGTCAATAAATACCGATCACAAAGAGATCAAATATTGGCTTAAAATCCATCATCAAAACTATGAACGCAAACAGGGGCATTCGTCTACAGACCAAAAGACATCACTACACAATTCGTTTAATGCCCATACATGGTTCTAAAAAGCAGTGTCTTTTCTTTGACACATCGTGCCCGTTATTTTCAATTGAATGATAACCGGATTCAATCATCTTAGAGGAAAGACCACAAGCCACATTGTAACTGATCGACAAGTCATCAATTCGAGAGAAGAGGAGACTTGTTCTTTTAGTCACCTTGTTCAACTGCCGGGGTAGTCTTATGCAATCGAAAAAAAACTCCCCATCTTCTTCTTCACAAAACAAACGGAGCACCCCAAGAGATGCCACTAAACTTGGTCTAATGAAGCCGTTTTTGCCCTCAACAACTCTGTGAAGTTGGGCTTTTTAATTCTCTTAACTGCGGGGGGCCATTCTATAAGAGGGGTATGGAATGGGGCGAGAAGAGCTACCCGGGTTTTCTTCAAGATCAAATACAGCAAAGTCAATATTCCCCTATTCTGGTGGACATACCGGAGATTCTGCAGGGAACCACAAAGAAACTCCCGGACCACCGAACCGACTCAATCGAATGGTTTATTGGGTGTGTCATCTTGCGATGTGCCAAGAAAGCTAAACACCCTTTACTAACCATTTTCTAGCACGAAGAAAGGAGATTATGCCGCCACAAGTTGAATGGCTAGTCACCATCCCACACCAAGGATGCTTGTCACAGGATTGGCTAACGTCACCGTTTAGCATTACAATCCAAGATTCGGCAAATTGCGGAGAAAACCAAGTCATACCAGAAAGAAATACATCCAAATCAACCATTTCTAAGATAACCAAATTCTTAATAAGGTGCTCCCCAAAAGTCCACCAAAAAACAAGACCTATATACCTTTTCAAACTACAACAGACTCACCCACCGGAGAGAGTAGAAGTAGAAGAAACACGAAATAGGCGTATCAAGTCAATTCACAATGTAAATTAGACATTAGCATAATGAGACGAAGATACATAAGAAAAATGTGGAATCCAGGGATCAAACGACCCCCCCAGAAGCCATTGCAAATCCAACAAACCAGAAAGAATTTACTGTGATGACAGCACAGATGTCTACGCCTCTGATATTCCCAGGGAAAGCATAACAATGGGCCCTTTCGATTGTTTTGTCCGTTGCCCCTTATCATTGTCTTGTGATGTAGTGGCTCCAATTTTGCCCACTCACCCGGCCGTTTGGTGACACCATTACCTCGACCACCACGTCCTCCGGAAATAAACGGCCTCTGCCCTGACCACCTCTACCTCTAGCTGTGGGGGTCTATAACTTGTTTGGACAATTATCGTGATATGCCCAGTCTCCCACCACACCAATAACATCTCGAGATTCACGGCATAGGTATCTCAGGAATGTTGACCGGGTCGGAGGTGGACCCCCGACTATAGTCTGTAGTTGAAACTGAATGGGGCGAACTGAGTAGTAACATCCGGGACGCACTTGTCCTCCTAGAGTAGAGAAACCCATTTAACTCACGCCCTTTCGAAAACCTCTTTGATTTGTCGATGGCCATGGTGAATTTGCATCTGGTTCACTCCTTTCCACCTCTTACCACGCAATTCTCCACTTTTTTGGAAGGATGTGCCGTAGCCGCTTACCTGTGTAAGGCTTGAACTTCTTTGCACTCTGATCTCAATCTTCACAAAACGGCGAATCCGACTCTTGTGGGGCTGAACAACAAAAGTAGTTGGGTGGCATATCTTGATAGTGCACGAAACTTAGGCATCATATGAATTGACCGACATCCTAACCTGCTCTAGGATCAAGAACTCATCCCTTTTCTATCCCTCAAAGTCGGGAGGGGTGGGATAACTCTCCAATTAAACCAACACTAGAAATGAGGCCCAACGTCATAGGGTGGTGCCTCGGTTGGTTGGACACTCAACATGTCGACCGCCACCAAATTTTGGCGTTCCCTTGAAACTGGTACCTCCGCACCAAACACCAAAACCGGTCTACTATTACCCAATCTTGTGTAGCTAGATCATGACAGCAAACCAGAAAAATCATAAGAATCTCCAGATTCTGCACCATTGAAGACTGGAGGTTCAATTTCACGAACTTACTGAAAAAGTTCATGCTGATCATTTGTCATTTTAGCCCAGTAGTCAGGCGTGGAAGAGGGGATGAGGAAACGTTGCCTATGTCAATGAGGCATTCCATACGGAGGGACGCCATGGGGCGGCATAGTGGCGGCATGTCGTACCTTGAAAAAAACGGAAGGGGTTGGTGCAAGAAAACCAATTGGGGGGTGCCTGACCCTGATCATACAACCCACTAAGATAAGCGAGCACACTGATTATCATTCGGGGGTAGGTTGGGTGGCATTTCCTCATGATGTTACTTGTTCATTTCCCCTTTTTCTTACTCTTCCTCAGTCGGTGGGGAGAGTCCACCCGCTCCTATACCAGCACCAGATGGGCTAAGTGTCGTCCCTACCTCTTAGAGGACGTCATCCCGACGGACCTCTACTGAGGGAGCATCGTGCCCATGTGCACTTCGAGCTACAGCCCCAGTGGCTTGGCTCAGATGCCATCTTTGTCTTGACGGATGTTTGCTGTTGGCGTAGTCAGTTGCTATAGTTCTAACATCTGCGAAATAGAGTGAAGATGGTCAGATCCAATTGTATCACCAGGATACAGATTGGATCCAAGTAATAGGCAGGAAAAGAAAAGAAAGAAAGAATGGAATTTTGCCTAAATCTTATAGCCTCTCAATAGAAAAGTAAAGGCGTCCCCCTACCGTTCCTTAAGCCTCTACTTAGGACCGGTTCTTGTGTGCTGAGAAACCAACGAACCTAATGCTCTATAACAAGTTTGCACGAACCCAAAAACGAGCGCGACTGGCCACCCAAATTACCCTCTATGTGAGCGAAAAACCAACCAATTCTAAACTTTGCATTTCAATTTTTGCTATCAACATAAAGGCAATGCGGAAGATCTATTAAACTCATAAATAAAAGACAACAATTCAATAAACTTCTAAACAATTTCAAAACTTCTAGTAATTTCCCCCAAAAATTGAAGTCATCACCACAAGAACATCATTGATCAATTTAACTAAACTAAGAGATTCAAGAAGCTAAAACAAACAAAAAACGCTACGTCTAATGCAGAAAACTTCAAGGCATCAAGAATGGGGAAGAGGAGATCCAGTCAAAGCTAGAAGCATTAGCTCACCCATGAAAGATCCCCCCCACCGGTGTGACGAAAGACTGACTTGACTATGTTGAGTCGAAGATGAAGGCACGTTTGATTTTCCCTATTCCCTCCACCCACCACCCACCTCTACCCTTCATTCTTTTACCATAACCCCTGCATAACCACGATACACAAAAACGAAAACATCAAGAGTAGGGGGTCAGTACAACCACAATACCTGAGTAGTGGTATCCATCGGCCCCAACTCCAAAATAGAAAACAGTATATATCATAGTTAAAGGTAACATCATAAACAATCAAGAATATCCTTAGCATTGACAGCATTACAATTACCATAATCCTTGGTCTACAACACCAAAGCACATCATGAGGAAAAACTCACGCCTTCCTAATCATACTATTTGGGAACATGTCTTTAGATTGGTAAGATTAGTATCTTCAACGATTTTTACATTATATTTATTTACTCTAGTGTCGGTACGCGTGCACACTCCTGTATCCTATTCTATCCTTGTACCGGAACGTGGCACCGATCAATATTACTCTCTCGGTGCGTGTCGATACGTGGACACCTCCGATATCATTTTATCCTGGTTACCGGGAACGGGGGCATCCCGATCATTATTATTATCCTTGGTGTCGGAACGTGACACTCGATCATCATATTTCTACCTGGTGTCGGAAAGGGACAACTCATGATCCTCATATTCTATCCTCGGTACCGGAAATGGACCCGGATACCCCTAATCTCCCTACTTTCGTTCATAAGCCTTCTTTTATACACAAGGGCATCTCATTAACACAGAGATATAGGGTTTATTCAAGATTATTTAAGAATTTCAATAGCTTCATCATGTTTATGTATCACAATCATTATATATATATATAAGAGCAATCATGCTACACACAATTAAGCATATAGAAGACTTAATAATATACCCAACAATATCATTCGCTATTAAGAGTGTATCGAAAGGTAAAAACACATTTAACCTACCTTCACCGAAGAATTGCGATCAACAAGCTACTCCCAAAGCTGTGTTCTCTCCTTCTCCCTGATCGATTCTCTCTCTCTCTCTTCTCTGCTTGGTTTTTTCTTTGTTTTCTTATTCAAAAAACCCTCTTTCGTCACCCTAAGTGATCATTTATAAGTAACGGTGTAAAAGATGGCGCTAATTAATTCACTAAAATAACTTAAGTTACCTCTTTTAACCCTCAAGTAATTAGACTTATTAAACATTAAACCACCATAATTTATAATTAAAGCGGAAAGGGAAATAGTACCAAAACGCCCTTAAATTAAATTTAATCAGGATTCCGACCCGCCTGGTGGGGACCTACGCAGCCCGTGCGGGCCGTCGTGCCTGCGACAGTCCGTCTGCTGTCGTGCAAAGGGTCAGAAGTGAATTTTGCACTGAAGACTTGTGACGGTCCTCAAAACCTGTGAAGGTCGTCACACCGTGACGGTACGTCCTGCCATTTCGTTACGAAGTTTCAGAGAGTCGATTTTCAGTACCATTTCAGATTTTTTCCCAAGTGTTTTTTGAAACGACAACTCCCCGACCGGTCCGTCCGTGCCCGTGACGTCCGTCGTGGCATCGTCACTTCTGCCAGTTTTTTACAGAATAAAAATCTGTTTGCTCAAAACGCTAAACAGGTGCGTTACATTTCATCCGCAATGAGGAGCATAAATGGTGAGTTTAATAATAATAATAAGGGTAAAAATAGCTTTATTTTAACGGTAGAGGTATAATCAATCAACAAAAAAAAGTTAAAAGGTATTTTTAACCTTTTTCCCTTTATTATACAGTAGAAAGTAGTATGTAGAAAGTATATATGTTAATTATGCATTTTTGTATACCCTTTTGGTATCTGTAGTGAAAAAAATTAAAAGGATAATAAAATTGAAGGATTACAAATTAAAATAAAATGAAGAAGAAAGTAGAAAGTTAATCCTCTTTCAGGCCTAAGTCGCGGCTATTTGGCTCTCTTTAAGAAGATCAAGGGCCACAGCAGCAAATGTTTTCATCGGTCCAGCAGTAGAGTAGTAAGTAGTTGTCCTCTTTGTGTACCCTCCATGAGATACAACAGCCTTAAAATAATAAGAACTCCTTTTAGATTAACGCGTTTCACCCTTGTTTTCGCTTTGTGTTTGTTGGGTTTCAACCAAATGAAGGACCTCAACTATTTATAATACAAGAAAATTCTTCCTAACCATGAATAGGAAGATTAATGAAGGTAGTTAAATTGGTGAAGATTGATGAGATACTGGTCTTAGAGGTTTCATAGGACAATAGGAGTTACATATGTTACAAAGCGAATGAGGAATTAGGAAATTAAGAATGGAAATAAATGATGGCATAACCAATGTAATAGATAACGTAGAAGTTATCCATTCCAATGTTTTTTATCTCACAATTAATTCAGTTAATAAAGTCAAAAGTAATGACATTACAAAACTACCAAGTCAAAGATGAATAACATAATTAAATTGATATTTTAAAACACAAATACCTATCAATAATTATTTTTATAACTCTAAAATAAAATAATATTAATATCTTAAAATGTTTAATAACCTAACGTATCTTTTCTATCACTTTATAATAAGCACAAGTTTAGAGCATTTCATGATTCATTGGTTTCATTATTTTTTTATTTAAAAAATTATTGGTTTATGTGGCCACTTTTCAATACATGTTGGAGGTACCCAAAAAAAATCTTTTTTTAATGGCTTTGTTAACATTCTGTAAGATTGCACATACTATGAAATCTGCGAAACTGTAATGCTAAATGATTAGAAAACTAAAAAGTTTATAATAATTTTATTTTTTATTTTTAATTAAAAAATATTAAAATTAAGAGGTAAAAAAATTTACTTAAAATGATTAAAATAACATAATTAATATATTATTCTGATCAAAAAGATTTTTTTTTCTGGAAATTGTATGAATAATTTTAATTTGGATATTTTCTTGAACTGATACAATGTTATGAAATATATATATATATATATATCCATTTTAATCCAAAAGTATTTTTGAAGTCTTACCAAAATATTATTATGTTCTTTTGTGGATTGCATTTTTTGTAAAATTCAACTTGCTCCTATTTTTAAGATTCCGTACCTTGGCAATTCAATTTTTCCAATGGGCTAAAAATTAAAATTATTTAATTCTAGAGTTTAGAGTAGATTAAACATAATCACATATTTGTATTATATATCCAAGTTAAAGAAGATTAAAATATCTTTTTATCTTCGAATTAAAGTATCATATATGTTAATAAGTAGCATTAATATCGCAACATTTTCTAACCTCAACTTATGAGTTATTATTTTTTTAGCTTATAGTATGTTTAGATTTATATTTATACCACAAAAGGTCCATAATATATTTACTCCTGTTTAAAACTACCATTGACAATGTAAAATTGAGTGAATTTCCAAATGGTCACTCAAGTTAAGAGAATTGTCTTAAAATATCATTTATATTTTATTTAGGACCAAAATATCACTCAACTATCACTATTTCCTCCAAACTATACTTGACAATTCAAAAAAGGAGAATCTCTCCAAGTTGGACATGACATGTCATTAAAGTCTTTTTTTTTCTAATAACGGAATAATTTAAATTCATTAAAATCATTTAAACTAAAATAATGATCATATTGTTTTAATTTTATTAATTAATTTTATTAAAAATACAATTTGCATACTCCAATTTTTCTCATAATTTAAACTTTTTATTTTTTTAGTTATGCAGAATGCTTTTTAAAACGACTAAATCTCATTAATTTTAAATACTAATAAAACACGCAATTACATTCAAAAAATATTGATATACAACTCACTCCATGAACTCTAATTTACTTCAATTAATCATAAATTGTATATAAATCAATTATAGTAAAGATCGATTACTTATTAAAAAATTATTTGGGGGCTTTGAAGCCATATATACTTATTATATAATTTTTTTTTTAAGAAAAGGGAAGGGAAGAAAAAGAAGAAAAAAAGCGAAAAAGGAAAAGGAAAAAAAAGGGGGGAAACAAGGAAGGGTGGCGGGGGCGGAGCAATGGGTTGTAAACGTAAAATTTATCTAATATTTTTACTAAAAAAATTGTTATAAATTTTCAAATAATTGTAATTTTATTAATTCTCAGGTTTTTTTTCAAAATTAATATGCACATAGAGAGTTTTCTATAGTTTTTTTGCTGTGGTGACAATATATAAACGTTACTAGACTTTTTAAATTACTTTTCTTATAATTTTCATAAAATCCTATGTAATTTAGATATTTTATTTTGTAGAGACATTAAGTTTGATGAATTAAATAGGATCTATGATTTTTTAAAAATTAATTATTTAATGACAGGACATATCAACTAGAATTTAGAGAGAATTTTGAAGGTATTTGAATATTTCTCAATGGATTACAAATTAGAATGTTATTCCACTTTCTCTTTTTTTTTTTTAAAAAAGTATCGGATCGGAAGCATGTAATTGCAAGTACAATACTATTATTGTAATAGTTAATTGACCTTAATATTATTGATTTATTATACAACTATGATTAATTGATGTTAATTAGTGTTGCTAATGAGTGATTTGTTATAAATATTTTTTTTGAAATATATAATGTTACAAAAATTTCAAAAGTAATAAAATTATAGGACAGTTTAAAAAATGGATTCTTCATAACATAAAAAACAAAAATTAATTGATAAAAAGATTTTAAGTATGAAAAATTATTCTTAGAGCCGGTTTGGCTCAGCTTAAAGTGGTTCAAATGCTTGAAAAGCTGATATTTCTGAATTATTTAGCTGTGTGACAATCACTTAAAATGAAATGGCTGGCTCTATTTTAAGTTTAAAAAAAAAACTTTATTTTAAGACAAAAGTTAAAAAAAGCATGGGGTTTTAGAGGTTTTTTTTTTTTCTACTATAGTAAGATGTTTAAGTTGACCACATGTTTATCCTTTTTTACTTAATATTTTTATACGATCTTCAAAATTACAACAATAACCTACATCTCTTTTTCCATTTTGCCTATTTTGACTTTGGCATAGGCAACTTCAAGCACTTTTATCCAAACACCATTAAAAAACTGCTATATTTTTTTAAAAATACGTTTCAGAAGCACTTTAAAAGTACTTTTTTAAAGCCTTGTTTTGATTAAGCCTTATCCCAAACGGGGCCCTTAATAGATTAAAAAAGAAAGTTAATATAATATTAATAATGATGTTGTTAAAATATGTTCAATGAATTAAATTGTCTATTATTAAAACAAAGACTTTAATAACATGTTAATGCTAACTAGGAGAAAAGTGATGATGTTATAGTGTTCAAGTATATTTGGAGGAAAAATATTGGATAGTTGAGATTATTTTGGTCCTAATATGAAACATTTAAATATATTCAAAGCAATTCCTTTAATTAGGAGACCATTTAGAAAAATGCTCTATAAATTTTGGGGACTCGGTAGCCTAAAGGGCAAAAAAAATTATCAAAAATTCAAAAGGGCCCCGTGTGCAATTTTTTTCAAAAAACTAAAAGGCAAAAATTCTCTTAATACATTTAAAAAAATGATTCTTCATAACATTAAAAAATAAAAAGTGTCTTTTGATAAAAGATTTTAAGTATTAAATAGTATCTTGATAGATAAAAAGAAAGTAATATAAATGAATCATTATTTTTGTTAACTTGTTGGGGAAGAATAACAAAAGATACGAGGGATAAAGAAGAGAAGAGAGAGAGAAGAGAGCAGCCAAGAAGAACGAGACACCAATCTGCGAGAAGAGAAGCAAAGAGAACGGGATAAGACCACAAGGCAGAGAGGGGGAGGGGAAAAGCGAGCCGGGGAGGGCGGACGTGAGGGGAGCGGCGAGACGCGAGGCAAGAGAGATAGCAAACAGCAGGCGAACGAAAGCGCACGAGGTGGAAGAGAGCACCAGAGAGAACAGAAAAGCGGAGCGATCGCAGGGCACAGCCATGAGCACGAGAAGCCCCCAATCATGAGAAGTATAACGAGAGGAGCGCGCCTAGCGAAATAACGTCCTCTTGTACCGGTGAGAGGTGAGGTGAGACCAGAAGTAAGAGAGCGAGAAATCGCCTACAGACACAGAGAGCAAGCGTGGTACGTGGGGGACTTAACAACCCATGTCTGTCCCCAGGAGACAATGATGTGATTTAAGTGTCAAGTATATTTGGAGGAAATAGTGATAGTTGATATATTTGATCCATAAATGAAAATAAATATAGATCAGGCAATCTCTAATTTGGGAACCTTTAGCAACTTGATCATATAAAATTGGAATCCGTAGCCTAAAGGGCCAAAAAAAATTATCAAAAATTTCAAAAGGACACGTTAATCATTTTTAAAATCTAAAGGGCAAAATTGCTCTTGACACAGTGATTTTCTTCGGACACAATATTAATGCGGTCACTCTTGTTGAAAATAAAAATCGCTATCTTGCAGCAATTTCATCTAGAACTTATTTTCCACTAAAATCGCTGCAGGAACAACAATTCTCTCAATTTTGTTTTGTTTTTAAAACCAAAATCGCTACTACTATAGTAGAGTTTGATAAAAATAATATATATATTTCCCCCCTAAACATCGCTCATTTAACATAAAAAAAAATTTAGTTTTTTGAAAGTGGCATGGCTTTATTTTTAAAAAATTTAAAAATCTCTGACAAGGTACACATTGCAAGGAAAAAGACAACCATTGCATATAAATTCTTTTTCTTTTCTAAAGTCGCAGCCTTGAATTAGATTTCAGGGTAATTATCATAAAAATTAGTAGTACTAACAAATATCAGAATATTTAATTTGCTTAATGTCCATTTTGATTGATGTACTGTGATATATTGATGGGATTTAAAGTAAAATGATGCTTTGAAGGTAATGAGTTAATGTGAAAATATAGATAGGCTCACACACTGCAAGGAAAAGGAGAAGTAAAATCATCATCAAGTACAATGGACGAAAAATAAGTGTTAACTTAATTGATTTTTATCATAGTTTACTAGATAATAGTAAATTAACCTTTATTTTTAATAGAGTAACAACGTGAATATTGTGTCTAGACTTCTTCATGAGCAGTTTTTTATCCTTTTAGTTTGAAAGAAAAATTGATATGTTCTTTCAAAAATTTTAACAATTTTCTTACCCTTTCGACTTCAAGACTCATAAAAATTTGTATAATATTTTTTTTTGGATAAACATGTCAGAATGTCACATATATCCTCAGAAACTAGTAAAATTAAATTCAAAGTAATAATATAAACCATCACACCATTAATTAGGGTCTTGAAAATCTAGCACAAAACAGTTGAAAATTGTAAACATCCACTAACACATCTCACACGACTTACATGAACCATAGGCTCACGCATAATTATTTAAAACATAAAAAAGTACAAACACACACAAACAAAAATTAAAAAAACTATTAAGAGCTATCGACTTTAGATTCTCCTTCACAAACAAAAATTCCATCGACAGTGTAATAGTTGCAACCCTTACTGCCTGCACAACAATTGGTGCATATTCTACCTTCACTCCTTTTATTACCTGGACATATGGAGTACGCTATTCTTGGATTACAATTACGAGGACAAGCTTTATTTGTTTCGTCTATAGTCTTTTTCGTCTGTCCTTCACAAATGAATGTTCCGTTAGCACTATAATAGTTGCAACCTTCAGTGCCTGAGCAACAATTTGTGCATCCAACTTTGAACTTTTTGTTTCCAGATTTTGGGCATCTCCCATATTGAATACTTGGATTACAATTACGGGGACAAGCATTTGCTGCATCCACCTCACTTAAAAGTAAAATAGTTCCAGCAAAAAATAGATGAACTAACATAAAGAAAGTCATTTAGCAAAATGTTATGTGAGAGATTAGTCAAAAGATGATAAGAAATTAAAAGATTTACCAAACAAAATGAGTGAGGGCCAACTTGTTGGAAGGCATGTTTTCTTGTGATTATATTTTAATAGTACCTTGACACTTATTTTTTTTTGAGTTTTTTAAAAGTGTGTGAACATGCAACCTATTTTAGCAAGCTATCATCTTAGGGACGATAACTTATTTGATTATGGGTGTGTTTGGTACGAAGAAAAATATTTTTTTTTGAAAAAATAAAAAGATTTTTGATCTATTTTTTATGTTTGTTTGATGAATAGAAAATATTTTTAGTGTTTGATTTATAAATGAAAATATTTTTAAAAAAACAAACTTAATTTTTTTTTGGAATGGGGTTTGGGGGATCAATGATAGGAGTAAAAAAATAAAATTTTGAAATTGAAAATACTTTTTTAAACGAACTTAAATTTTTTTTGAGGGTAGGGGGTCGCGGATAGGGGTATAGTGAAAAATAAAAATTTGAAAATATTTTTTAAAAACAAATTTAATTTTTTTAGAGGGGTAGGGCTGGTGGTGGGGAGTTGTGGATGGGGTGGGGTGAGGTGAAAAAAAATAAAAATTAAAAATACTTTTTAAAAACAACTTAGTTTTTTTTTAGGGGGTGGGGGTTGATGGGGTCATGGGTAGGGCATGGTGGTGTGAAAAAAATAAAAATTTGAAATTGAATTTTTTTTTTTGAAAAATAACTTAAATGTTTGGGGATGGGGTGGGGGCTGATGGGGGAGGGGTTACATTGTATGGGCACGAGGGGTAAAAACACATATAACATTGGAAATACTTGGGAAGTATTTTTAAAAAGAAGTTTTAGATTTATTTTTAAACAAAAAAATATAATTTGAAGTTGGAGGATTGTTTTGGAAAATGTGTTCCTTAGTTTTTGAAAGAAAGTCATGTTCCTTAATTTTGAGGAAAATGAGTTGATTTGAAAAAACATTTTTCAAAACTTTTAACTCAACCAAACATGAACATTTTCCGGAAAATATTTTTCTTTATACCAAACACACTCTATATGTAAAAATGGAAGAATAAATAACCCAAACACTATTTACTACCTCCAACCAAACACAAGATATTATTATTCTGTGTTTTATTTTGAAATTATTACGCCTTATAATATCTCACACCAAACTACTCTTCTAGGTAAACTTATGCATTGTAGTGTGCCGATCAAAAAAGTCAATCAATAATTCAATAAAAAATGACGTACCTGAAATATCTGAATAAAAAAAATCTAATAAATTTAGAAATTTATTTATGAGTTCGACCATTTTTTTTATATCATGTGGTAATAGATAACATGTGATTCTAACAAGAGATGCTTGCTGGTGTTTGCTGGATACTCAATTTGTTCAATTTACTTTTCTCTTTATTTCGTTTAAAATAGAATAACCATTATAATAACTTTTTAGTTTTAATTTTTTTCACATGATGTAATAACATCATGACATTAAAAAATAGTTTGATGTATTTAACATATTTTAATTTTGAATTACAAATCTAGTAATTCTTCTATACTTTCTAATTTTCATATCAAGTTAAAATACAAGTTAAATAAATTAAAGGGAAAAGACTCAAATATGCGATTAAACTTTCAGAAAAAGTTTATTTATGTCATCAGTTAAAAGTTTGACTTATTTATGTCATTACCGTTAAAGAAAAAACTCATTCAGAATTATGATTTCTTTTATTAAAATAATTGATGACGTTACCGAATTATAATTGGTCACATGTTAAAAATGATTTTGTAAAACCATCGTTAAAAATATAGTATGGCATATGAGCCCTTTCTGTTGAACTTTGGTAATTTGGTAATTAACATGAATGAGCCAATTTTTAACTGTGACATAAATGAAGCATTCTCGAAAAGGTTTCACATAATAGAGGGAAAAGCTGTTGCTCTAAAGGTTAAAACCGAAAAAAGGAGTATAAAATAATAATTACAACACTGTTTTAGTTCCCATTTTTTTACCCTTTCCTTTCCACTATGCTTGGGAATCGAATCAATCTGCAAAAAGCTTCCAAAATGAGTACAACTATATCCGTATATATAATTAAGCAATGTGGTAGGTATGACTAAGGATTTCAAAACCTGAAAAAGGAGGTAGGTAAGGTTAGGAATTTCAAACATTTCGATTAAAATGAAAAATATAAATTTATATATAGAAGTACAATTATTTAGGTTACATATGCAAAAATATAACTCAAAATTTACATAATAAAATTAGAGATGTATTTAAATTCAAATAATCAAGTAAAATATTTACTTGTCAATAGTCCGAAGATGAAATAAATAATTCACATCGAGCTTAATAATATTTTCAATACTTCTCTCAAAGAAGAAATAAAATAGATATAAGTGTTTGCAACAAATTTTAAAAGGTGATCGAAAATAAATTGTAATTACAAATAATAAAATATGAAGAAACATTAGTTTTAGTAATAAACATTATAGGTACAAGTTTATTTATTCCTTTGATATAAAAAATATACTAAATTGAATATTTTAAGTTGAAGATAATATAGTAATTTAATATTGATATATATAGATGCTATCATGTATTTTTTACATTTTGCTTCTTAACCTTTCACATTCTTTATTCTAAAAATTCAAATATTTCAATTACAACTTTTCTATTCTTTGTTAAAGGTTAATAAGAAAAAGTTGGAGAGTCTCAACATTATATCTACCCATACTTATAACTTTTCTTGATTCTCCTGAATTACTTATCATTATTTTTATTTCCTATATATTTTTATTCAATTGGTGCCCCTCAAAATAAACACTATAACAATAGAATCAGCTATGAGTATTATGGCTCTGTCATCAAAATTCATTCTAGTGTTGATTGTTTGTTTAGTGATCAAAATTTACTTTTATGATTTAAATATATGAGATAACAGACTTTGTTAATGAAACATAAAAATGTGCAAAGTTTTGTTCCAACTAATGTTTTCCATTCAAAAATTAATTGACGCCATTTGTTTATATATAGTCACGAATCTAAAACGTTATCGGCGACAATCTCGTCACAATAATTGTATCGAATTTTCATGACAAATTATTTTTGTCTTAAAAATTTATTAATTATTTGGACACAAAGAAATTCATTACAATAAAATAGGTTGTTACAATATCGACAAATTAGAGTTCGTGTTTAATATTATAGATTTAGACTATTTATAAAATAATTTAAATTTAGTTATGATATTTATTAATCACTAAATATTATAATATATGGGACAAAGCATTTTATTGTCTTCTAATCAATCTGCGATTAGTAACAACAAAAAGGATCACAAAAATAGGATAAGGGGTGAAAGGACAAGGGACTGAAAAGGGGGGAGGCAAGAAATTGCACCTGTATTGGCCACGAAAAAAAGGCAGAGCGAAAGACAAGGGCGGGGACCTTTTCCTTCTACCCCGTCTTTATATTGCAATTGTTTATAATTACAAGGGACAACTTAAACAAAGAAATAATACAAGTGGCTTCATAAAAAAATAAACAGTCTTTTCGTTAATTCTCGAGGAAAAGTATCAAAACCAACAAATTCAGACGATTTTGTAAAAATGAAAAAGTTCAATACATATTACACAATTATAAAATGCATCATTTGAAAAGTATAATCCAGGTAATATGTATTGTGAGTGGGGCATGGTTCTTCCACTAGATCGCTAATATTTGTTGTTTAGTACTTGTGTTCTTTAGTTGATACGCTTTCATTGATATGTATTTGTGCTTTTTTATATTTGTTTCTATTGATTTGTGATTGATAAACTAGATAGACTAAGTCAATCTATTTGCTTATATATAGATAGACTAGTAATTTCCACATTACGTACGTAGATAAACTATACAAAAAGGATAACATCGGGAACTTACAAACTCAATTCGCAAATTGCGAATATTTCATGAATTCTATTAGCTTTCTATCAGTGTGAAATGAATGAAAATGAACGATAAAAATAAAAGAAATGAACCAACAGGATTTTCAAGATATTATGATTTTAAAGTATTATGTATGGGTAATCACATATTTTTTTTCCAAAACAATTTATTTTAATGACCAATAATGATCGATTATTCAGTTATTTTATAAAATCGAAGCTTAGCTAATTGTAGATGAGTAATTTTTTAAATTTTACTTAAAAATAAATAAATAAATGACAGAAAAAGTACTACATATATTTAAAGATACTTTAAAAAAATATTTTACGTTTAACCAAAATAATCACATTTGAATGATTGTGGGTAGGCAATTCATGTATGTGTGTTTGTAGGAGGTATAAATAATCATCAATATATTATTTCTATAAACTTTTAAATCTAAAAAAGAGAGCAAGAGAGAGTTGGCGAGAGCACTTCCAACCTCAATGGTTTCTAAGTTCGATTCCCAAGAAAAAGCATAATGGGGAAGATTCCTTAGGGGTTTTTTTATTTAAAACATGGAGACGCGAGATACAGAGATTTACTATAAAGGAAAATGAATCAGGTTTTTATAATGATTAAATATTCATCGGTAAGACTAAAATATTTTGCTATATAAAAATATATCATTAGTGATGAAATTAGATTTTGTTAACTACGAAGCACAATATACTGAGAGGACAATTGGATTTCGTTCATGATTGAAGAGTGTAAACAATGAGGAGAGACGATCGTAAATATTTGTCGGTGGTAGATAGTAATAAGACAGTTAGGTAATAAAAATATATTAACTAAAAAATTTTTTTTTAGACCAAATAAAATTTGTCAGACAAATGTTTAAAAGCATTTAGGATGATTTTTCTTTTTGTAGTCAAAATAATACTTTCAGTGATGAAACATTAAATCATCTTTGTATACTTTTAGAAACACAAATTTAGTGACGACTGAGTGACGAATTAATTTTCGTCTCACAAAATTTATATTGACCAAATATGATTTATAAATGACGAAATAATTTGTTCCTGATAGTCAAATTTGTTGTAGTGATAACAAACACGCGATTTGATTTTTTCGTAATTCTTTAGTTGCTCCTTTGGTCAGAAATATGTATTTCAAAATATTTTCAGTTTTTTAAATATGATTTAAAAAGATTTCAAAAACTTAATGAGATATTTTGATGTTTTACTAGCTCTAGAATAATTAAGGAATACACATTTCAGAGTACAAGGGAGTAATATCATTCACATGATAAGTTTGTTGTGGCATATTTTGTTAAGGAGTCTCACATTGGTAGAGTAAGAAAAATTGGTCTCCTCATATGAATTTAGACAAGCCTACCCTCATGAGCTAGCTTTTGAGTTGAATTAAGCCCAAATATCATATATTTTTTTTCATGGTATCGGAGTCATGTTCATTCCAATTCCGTTGTTCACCAATGTTGGACCCCCATTCATAAGTGTTCACGCTCCAATTGAGGTCTGGACATGAGGAGAGTGTTAAAAAATCTCACATCGGTAGAGCGATGGAAAATTGATCTTCTTATATAGATTTGGACAAATCTACCCTAATGAGCTAACTTTTAAGTTGAGTTAGACTCATGTGTCATATCTTATTAACTAGCTTTTGGGCGAAATTGAGTTAGACTCATGTGTCATATCTTTACATATTTAGGGGTGTTTATGGACAATGACATGGAAGAGTAAGGAAAACTAATTTCTACTGGCTGAATAATAGGGCATCAAAATGGAATATCTTATACTTTGTATGCACATGTACAAAGCAACACAGAAAGTGATAATCAACAAATCTATAAAAAAATCATTCAATGTTGATCAGCCACAAAGAATAAACATTATAATTGAATAATTTTACAATATTTCAAGTTCTTAATGTGACAATACCAAATTTCTATTATTCAATTATTAGAAAACAATCATTTATAAAATTTAATGTGATAATACCAAATTTCTATTATTCAAATATTAGAAAACAATAATTTATAATTTTATGAGGTTAAGAATTATTGCGCGAAGCGCTGCTTATTAAATTATCTAATATAATATAAAATACTGTTCTATACTCTTTAAGAACTTGTATCACAAATTATGAACTACTAAGAATGAAATATACAACTCTGAATATGAAACAAACAATATATGTTTGAAAAACAACATAATAAAAGACTATGCATGCGCTACCAAAATGACAGCTCAAGTGTCGAGAGTTTTACGTGAACAAATTATACTCCAGTTTATGTTTAATTATACATAAAAATATTTACTTTGATCTAATTTCTAAACATTACTTTTACATTTTCATAAGTTTTATCTTTTAATATATTTTTTCATGTTTTTTGAGTCTAAGAATTTTGAATAGTTCAATAAAAGTTATAGTCCACATATATTAATAACTCTGTTAAAGCTCAATTTGAAATCAAATCAATATCATGCTAACAAAATAAATTAATTCAACACAAGAATGACAATAATATTGAATATTTGTTCTTTAATTTTACATTGATTTAGACATTAGAAATACATAATCTAATTTTAATTTTTCTTTAATGTTTAATAATGTAATTAATGCCTTATTGAATTTATTTTAACATGATTTAGTACTTTTAGATTATTACTATTTTTGTTATGACTTTGTCACTATTTTATATGATGATTTCATTATAATTTTTTATTGAATATTTTAGTGCCACCACTCATCTCATTTTTTGTGTTATTTTTTTAAGAAACACCTTAGAGATAGTTGTATTTTGATTGGACTAAATAAATATTTGGACACAAGTTAATTACATGTTTATATGCATACTTTACCTTAAAAATCCAAAAACCTGGAAAAACAATCGAGGTTTATTAGGTAGGATTTATCAAAAAAATTTAAAATTCAACATAATAATTTTATTTGGAAATTGAAATTTTGAACCAACCTGAAATCAAGTTTTATTAGTTTGATTTATAAATTTAGAAATCTTACACTACTGATTTGATTGATATTTCAAAAACCCTAATCACTCTCCTAAATTTGGCACTGCTACAAATTTACTGGAATTATTAATTGTCTTGTTATTATAGGAACAATTTAATACTTTGATTTACTACAATAATTAGTTATAGGATGAGTTTACTACTTTGTTTAAGTTCCTATTTTAAATCATATGGTTAATAAAAAGTCTTCGAGACAACTTCTCAATCATATATGTTTATTCTTGTTATTGCATTTATTCAACAAACAAACAAAAGATATTATTACATCGTAATTTTCATGAGTAGGTTCCCGTTCTATACCCGTGACTCAAAGTTAAAACTAAAAAAATATTGAAGACATAATATATAAATATGTTATTTAATTTGATCTCATTTCACATAATGTTTTTTAATTTTGAATTTTCATAATTAGTAGACACTTAAATTAAATCTTCTGTACCAAATTGACAAACAAACATCGCAGTCTACAATAAATTTCATGGAAATTTGAATCCCACCCACATGACATTCTACGTGCATGTATTATGTCACGTATAATTTATGTGTCTAGTTGTTAGACTTTATACAAGTTTGATCGTTATGTCACAACGTACCCAAATTTAAGACATAAATTGAAATGCTGTTATAATATATACATTAAAATTTTAGTATTTAATGAGACTATATATTTAATCGATAATTAATATTATTATTTAAAGAAGGTTTGATCCTCTAATGAAGGTAATTTTTGATTTAGCAAATCACATATTTACTAATTTATGTATTATATTTCTTGATTTCACATAAAAAAAATTATTATACATAAAGTTCAATGAATACATCGAAATCATTGTATCTTACTAATTTATGTATGATTTCACAAAAATGTTAGATTTATTATACATAATTACAATATAATGTGTGTGTGGGGCGGAGCAATCTTGGACACAGAGGCCAACCGAATCCCCTTTCCATCTAAAGATTAATACCCTATAACATGGTCGAAATAATATTTATGAATATATAGTAGATATCAAACCTCCAATTATTCTGTGCGTCTATTTCTACGAATTTCTAACTTCCTTATTGAAATTCTGGTTTTGCCACTGGTGTATGGAAGACAAGTTTTGCTTGTGGGAGATAATTGTCCATCCCATAATAGAAATATTGAAGGACTACAAAATATTGAATTGCTTTTCTTGCCATCCAACATGACATCCAAAATTCAACTTATGTTACTGGGTTAATAAGAGCTTTCAAAATGTATTATTGTAACATATTTTATCATAAAAAGCTATGAAGTGAGATAAACTAATCCAACAAAGATTTATGTTTTGGATGCTATAAATTTGCAATTACTGCTTGTACATCAAATGTTCAACAAGAGACAATAATAAATTATTTTTGACATTGCAAAATTCGTTCGGGGATGCAATCTAAGAGGATTTGAATGAACCCACTAGTGAAAGCATCATTCATGAGCCTGAGATCATGATTAATGATCTGGGTTACCACAATTAAATGGATGTCAATAACTTGTTGGATTATCCGGGTGAAAGTGATACATGTTTGGAGATCCAAAGCTTAAAAAAATTATGGATACCAACGAAAAATGCAATGTTTTGATGAAGTTTGAAATAATGAATACTATAACCTTGAAACCAGTTTGTTTTACAACATAAAAAACACTTTATATCTAGAACTCTTTACAATTTTATGGTGCAATTCGAAAAGACAATACCGGAGCTCTTGGATGCAATGAGAAAAGCTAGAGATTAGCTTCAACTACATTTAAAATTTAAGAAAAAACGAAACACAAAAAAATCATAGATATATTTGTACTTTTGAAAAATTATTAATTTATGATATTATATGGGACCACATGTTTATATAAGGGTCTTCTGAAAATTTATCATCTTATTATATTATCGAAATTGATGATTTTTTCATTGATCCAAGTTAGGATCGACAAAAATATTATTTTACAAAGATTATTAATTTACCGCGTATTAATTTAGTGATGTTAGATATATATCTATATATGATATATATAGGGGTGTCATGGGAACAAAAAGAAGAATAAAGAGAGTATATAGTTGATTATAAATGAAAATGAAAATAATTATGTTTTGTTGATAATAGTAGAAAACGTGGTAGGATCCCTTTCCATTTGGTTACGTGAATTGCGGTCTTTCTCTCTTTTATCCTCTTGAGTTTCAAGAAGATGACAACATGCTGTTGAATCAAACCTAAAAAAAAATAAAATCAAATGCAAATGAACATATAGGTTTGAGGACCAAAGTGTGGGGTCTCTCAACTTCTCCTCTTCTTTGAGACACCCCACCTTGGGGCTACCTCCCTCTTTGGTAATTCATCTTTGTTTTGTGATCCATGTTGTTAATAGGTTCGCTTATAGTTTTGTATTGAGAATTGTCTCCTTTTGAGGACATTCGATAAAATTGGAATGATACAGAGAAGAATTATGAGTTATTTATTTATTGTAAAATTTCATGCTTGCTTTTGATCACTTTATTTGTAAATGGTTTCTTTGAATTTTATCAAGCATTTTTGCTATTTCGTTAGTGTCCTTTAATCCTCAATGTGAGGGGCCATCGCGCAATTGAGGATTCAAAATTTACACGTTGTAAGTTGGAGAGTGGATATCTACTTGTGTGTCTTTTTTCTTTGATTGACTTTTTCCATGAGAAAAAGAACCGTCACCCTTATGTTGTTAAACTCAACATTAATTAGAACAATTAATTTACATGATTTTAACCTGTGTTCAAATTTGGATTTTTTTAATAACTTTTTTTTGGCATCTCAAGATTTGCATGGAGCAAAATTAATGGGCATGTAAAAGAAAGGAAGATTTCCAGGCTAGTATTGTGTATGTTTTAATTTGTTTGTCTTACTTTTCTCTTTAATCTCTTTAAAAACAAGATGATTATTTCTTTTTATGCAACACTTTAATTTCAAATTTTTCACACGACATGTTTAAGATCACAAGATCAAAAGAAATTTTGATACACTTTATGTACTTTTAGTTTAACATCATAAAAATATTAAAAGGTCATACTTCTAAACGATGTGCAAATCAAGCTTCAAACGAACAAACACTTGTAACGGACTCATATTTGTTATTCCAAAGGCATCATTTTCTTTTTGTTATCCATGTAGCAAACAAATTGCCGTTTAGAAGGCATTCATAGTAAGCCTTTTATTATCAATTAATCACTTCAAACATTGAACCCTTGCAGATTTTCATTAGAAATGGAGAGTTTAAATGGTTCATCAAGCTTGAAAAACTTCTCCTTTTCGAACAAGCAGTCGATCATGGACTCTACTTCTCCCTTTCTCCAGTCCTATGTAGATTCAAACATGGATGGATCAAAGGGAAAAGCAAAGCCAACAGAGGGATCGAGTCACCATCATCGGTGGAACTCCGAGAGCATTCTTATAGAGGAGCAACCTTCTTGGCTCGATGACCTTTTGAATGAACCTCCCGAGACAACGACAGTTGTACACAAAGGTCATCGACGTTCAGCAAGTGATACTTTTGCATACGTAGGAGCAGCTGCAGAGAGGTTAAACACATGGGAAGAACCTAAAAATAAGAATGTAAATGTAGGAGCTTCTTGGGGTTCAGTTAACTATGTGAGTTACAAAGATTTGAGTGCAGTTCCCTATGAACCAAAGCCAAATTCTTCCCATGAACAGAAATTTAATAAGGTAAATTACCTACACATTTGAGTACTCGATCGATACACTTCTGATATTAATCAGAGGTCCTCCCATCTTTATAGGCTGCTCAGGAATTGAATGGTGCACCATCTGTGTCTCATGAGAAGCATAACTTGAGAGAGATCAATAATTCGAAAAACCAAGAGGGCTCTAATGAAAGATCAAACAATGCACAAGCCAAACATTCCATGTCCAAGGCAGATGCAAAACGTGCTAAACAGTAAGGTTTCGTTTCAATGTCATCAAGTTTGTTTTCAAGAACACTGCTTGAAAAGGCATGATACATAAACATGACTCTTAACTTGGCTTCAACGAGTAACGATGCCCTCTAACTTTGAGTGAATACAAGTAGACACTAAAACTTGAATAAAATTGAACAAGTAGACCCGCGTGTCCTACATGGGATAATACATGTAGGACGCCATGTAGGATACAAAATTTCCATGTAGGGTGATATGTAGCTGGACGAATGTGTCAATTTCTTCAATTTTATAAAAGTTTAAGTGACTACCTATGGATATCCAAAGTTAAAGATCATAGTTGTCAGCTGACGTCAAATTAATGATCATGTTTATGTATTATGCCACTTGAAAACATCACAAAAAATCATAACATATAAATCTATACAGGCAATCTGCTCACCGATCACGTGTCAGGAAACTTCAGCACATAGCTGAACTTGAAAGAACAGTTCAAGCTTTACAGGTAGAAAACAAAATACAAGACTCATCACTTCATTTTGTATTTGCACTTCAGGTAGAGATGTAACTTATTTCTATTTGGTGACATTTCAGGCAGAAGGATCTGAGCTTTCTGCGGAGCTTGAATTTGTTGACCAACAGAATATTATATTAAGCATGGAGAATAGAGCGTTGAGGCAGCGTTTGGATAGCTTATCACAGGAGCAGCTCATCAAACATTGTAATGCATCTTCTTTTTCTCCTTTTTAACGTTCCAATCATACTTTGTAATCGTTTCATAGCAAAACTTACTATGATGTTTGATTGATGCAGTGGAGCAAGAGATGTTGGAGAGAGAACTCACAAGGCTACAAACTATGTATCAAATGCAGAGGCAACAAATGCAACAACAGCATCAGCAGCCACAACAACAGAATCACTCTAAACATCGTCGAAACAAAAGCAGAGATCTTGAAGCACAATTTGCCAACCTCTCAATCAAGAACAATGAAGCCAATTCCAGCAGGGCTCAAGTGACTGGTTCAGTCCGGATGTAAAACGCGACTCATTCTTTTCACAACCTCCCGAGTTGGTTGAACGTTTCTTATCTCTTTCCCCCTTTCAAATATCGCAATTTTGTATTACTACAGAGAAAATTTTTAGACTAAAAAATATCTGATCCACGACATATCGGGGCCTGTAAAGATTATTGAGAATCCTGCCCTGCATAGTATATTCTTAGGCTTCTACTTGTTAACCAGCCTAGTCCTGACTGAACTATAGGCCTCTGGAGTTTAAGAAGGAATTGTGCAGATATATATAATGGTGAGGTTTGTTGTAAAAATGTGACTATGGTGACCATCCATTCTGCTTTCAGGTTTCACACATGTGACATGATATTATGCATACTAGAGATGGTTCTTGTATTAATGCAGATTCCAATAAATTTCTGTATGTTCTTCAAACATGATATTGATGTTATAAATTGTCATTATCGTGTTCCCGATCATGATTATCATCACTTAACAATATAGATATGAGGCTAATTTGAATAGACGATTAGAGATAGCTTGTGAGACTATGACTATAATATCAATCTCGTCATTCATTTAATAGTAATAAGCATGGAAAGTTAGCCTAAGATGTGATGTCATTTTGCAAAGTATAAAAGCCCTGGAATTTGTCTCTATATGTGTGAACCAAGTCTATGTTAATTAGTTATTTTCTTTTCAAGAATCTCATCTGTTAGAGTTGTCAATTTAAGATTTGGCGTCTTTTTGAGAATTTGAGGTCCTAAATTAGGAAATTGTGGAAATTTAGCATTTGGGTTGAATTTGGTCGACATTAAGGGTTTGATGCTCGGATCAGAATTTTGAGAGTTTTGTTGGATTCGCACGATGATTTTAGGCCTAGGTGAGGTCTTGGTTGATTTTGAGAGGTCCCGAGCTTGTTTTATTCTTTTTAGGCGTTGAGTTAGTTTCTTGTGGTTTTCACGAATGTCCGATCAAGAAGACCTCAAATTCATGTTTCAACAGCTCCATTGAGTTTGAATGCCGAGTATGATCGATTTGCACCTGTGGTTTATGTGCAAGTGGTTCATTTTCTAAATGAATCCCAACGGTCCTTTCGATGTTTTTAGAGTTGGTTGATTTTTCTTGTTCTGATATGCTTAGATTTCGTGAAGGGTACTTTTGGATCGCGAAAATCCCCGAAGCGAGACCCTAGTTGTGAAAGTGAAGGGTATCACTTACGCCTGGTTCACTTAAGCGAACCATGGGTTGTGATCGCGATGTTCACAAATGTTAACTCAGGTTCGCGAAAGTGAAGGTCCCCACTTCCGCAGGGTTAACTTTTGCGGACCCAAGGTCACTTTTGCGACATTAGAGAGGGGTTTATATTTGAAAATTTTGGGTTAAAGACCCATTTTCATTTCTGAGTTTGGGAAACCCTTGAAGACGATTTTTGAATGAATTTCTTGTGCAAAATTATTTGGGTAAGCTGTTGCGATCCTAAAACTTCATTACCCTTTGATTATTTGTGGACTTTAACATCAAAATTTGGAATTTTGATTGGTAAATGGTAAGGGTTTTCGATAACTCAAAGTTCTAATCTAAAATGAAGATTGTGAACTTATTTTGGGTCCTCTTTCGAAATGGTTTTCACCAATGAGTTCCTAAGACCTAGTGTAATGTTTTTCAAGAGTTGAATTTCATATTCAAACCTTATTTCGAAATTGAGTTTTGAGTAGATTGACCTATTTTTTAAAGGAAATAATGTGGTTGTTGTTGTTTACGAAAAATTTTGTGAATACGTAATTGTTATAGATTAGGTGGCTTGACATTAGTCGGAAGGGGAGAGACTCAACTCTTTGAGTGATTAATTGATTGCAATAAAGCAAGTGATCTTCTAAATTTTTTGTTTTAGTAAAATTCGTATATTCCTTTCGTTGTTTGTGTGTTGAGAGAAATGTAAATGAGGTGAGGGTAATTGTCCTAAATCTTGATAATTATAAAGGGGTTGAAATGAAAAGGCTATATGAAGATCATAATGATGTAAATGAAAAATAAATGAACAACAATATAGAAAATTTTCTTCTGGTATTTATACAAGTAAGACGACATCTAATGGTAAATTTTAACGAAATAAATATCCTCAAGATAAAATGGAAATGGAAAAAATATCAAAAGAATATTTACATGATAAAATTAAAAAACAAAAAGGATTGTACATATCTCCTATGTATGTGCAAAATATATGAAAATAAATCCAACAGCTTCCCTCAAATTGGAGGGGAGGGAGAAACCACCAACTTGCCTAAAAGTTGATGGTGCGCGGGTTCGGTCAAATACTTGGTAAAGATGTCAGCTAGTTGCGAAGAAGATCTGATATAAGACAAAGAAATTAAGTCTGCAAGATATTGTTGACAGATGAAGTGACAATCAATCTAGACATGCTTTATCCATTCATGGAAGACTAAATTTTTCGTGATGTGAATAACAACAAGACTTCAGAGTGAAGAGGTACTGGCAAGGAGATTGGAACTGATAGATCATCAAATAGGTGAACCAACCAAACAAGCGCGACTACAATCCTCCTCATAGATCTACACTGAGCTTCAACAGAACTGAGGGAAATTGATGTTTGTTTCTTACATTTACATAAAATAGGAGAAGACCTGAGAGAAATATAAAATTCACTCACTGATCTTCGTAAATTTGGACAAGTACCCCAGTCGAAGTCAGAAAAGGCCATCAATTTGTAAGAAGCAGATACAAACATAAATAGAACAAGACCAGGATCTTTGAGAAAATAACGAAGAACCTGTAAAGCAGTTGCAAGTTGGAGTTCACGATGATCGACTCAGATGTTGCACTGTAAAGGATAAATCAGGCCTTACATGTGTGAGATAATTGAGCTTACCTAACAAACGCTTGTATAAAGTAGGACCTTTTATGGGAAGCCTGGATTTTGTCTAGTAAACTGACATAGCATCCAAAGCGAAGAAACAAGAGATCATTAACGATCAAAAACTCATATATAAGTCCAAATGTGAATTTACTACTCACTTCGGAAATAATCATACTAGTAGGTTCTCCTCGCAACCTCCAGCCAGAAAATCATGCACTGACCATGATCTTTAATTTAAAGTCTTTGGTCCAGAAAGAGCTTTAATCCCAATTCACTTCAGTTTTTCATGTCCCACATATATTATCCACATATACTGCCACAATAGAAATAGAATCGGCAGATTTCTAATAACAAAAGAGAACAATCATTCATAAAAGGCTAAAACCTTTAAAACTCGCTTAAGTCCATAAAAATGGATCTTTTAAGCAAACATACATGGTTAGGAGAAGGAGCTGTAAGGCCAGGTTGAAATTTCATGTGAACCTCTTCATTCAAGTCACCATGTAGAAAAACATTGTTCATATCTAATTGAAACACATTCCATCCATTTTTCATTGCAATAGCTAAAATACACGCGATGGCGGTCATCTTGACTACTGGAGAAAAAGTTTCATTATAATCAATACATTCTCTCTGCACATTAGCTCTAATGACTAATCTAGCTTTTAGTCTTTCAATACATCCATCAGAGTGTTGCTTTACTTTATAAGCCCATTTATATGGCAGAGCCTTCTTACATGTGGGTAACACAACGATATTCCATGTGTTGTTAAGGCTTGAACTTGTAAATTCTTTGTCCATGGCTTCCTGCCAATATGGATGGTGAGTTGCCTGAATATATATAATAGGTTCATGTATACTAGTAATGTAATTGAGCATGAATTGAGTGTTAGAAGATAATCACCAAAAGATAAAGACTTTGGAGTAACATGACTTAGGAAACAAAAAGAAGTCACTTCAGTAAAATGGAGAGCATCACAAATATAGTCTTCAAAGTAATATGTTTCTTGTGATTTTCGAAAGATTTTATGAGTATAGTTTGAACAAAAGGTAATGTAGAAAGAAAATATAGGGGACATATCAGGAGAGAAATTGATATGTGAAGTAACATTGGAAGAAAATGAAGATTTAGAAAGACTAGTAGATATGGAGATATTATCAAAATCACAAGAACAATGAGAATTTAAATTTGATGTGGAAAAATGAGATTCTAAGGGATAATCAAAAGAAATGATAGTAATAGAAGGAAATAAAGTAGAACATAAATCAGATTGTGAAGAGAAAGGAATATACTCTTCATGGATAATAACATTTCTAGAAACTGAAACTTTCTCTATTTATATAGATTCAACACTTTGTAGCCTTTTTTTCATATGAATATCTTATAAACACACAAGGTGAATCTTAGATCAATTTAGTTTATGTAAAGGAAGATAAAAGGACAACGCCAAACCCAAAACACTTTAATAGAATCAGCGGATGGTTTAACTTTTAATAGAACCTCAAAGGAGTTCTGAATTTAAAAGGGAAGGAATATATTTAAAGGTAGTAATTGAACAAGCAATCACCTATCACCCCCAATAACCAATAGGAGGGTGAGATTGATATAAAAGAGCCCTTGATGTTTTCAATAAATGCTTGTGTTTTCTCTCCACTACTTCATTTTGTTGCGGAGTGTGGACACAAGTAGTTTGATGAATAATTCCCTTGGAAATAAAAAATTTAGATTGAATGTTCCCATAACCTAATTCAAAAGCATTGTCAATTCTAATAATTTTAACTTTGGAATTGAATTGTCTTTTTACTATAGAAATAAAAGATTGAAAGACAGAGAAGACATTTGATTTAGTGCCAAGTAGATGAGTCCAAATAACTCTACTAAATCATCAACAATTGTAAGAAAATACATATTCCCATCATGTGTAGTATATTTACAAGGAAACCAAGTATCCACGTGAACTAAGTCAAAAGCAATCATGGTGCGAATAAAACTAGAAGGAAAAAATATTTTTGATTGTCTTGCCATAGGACAGATAACATAAAGAGAAGATACCTTTGAACAAGATTTAGAAGATTGAAAAACTTTATTCATATTACTCATTGGCATATGGCCTAATCTATAGTGTCATAGCTTCTCTTTAACATTGGAATAAGAAAAACTAGAACAAGAAGTAAACATGTTTATTAAAGAACTTGAAAATGATAGACTATGAAGACTGGAACTAGATAGGTTTTTTTGTAGAAACTGTTGGTTGACTTGACTTGAAGATATATAGACCTTTATTTTCTTCACCAAGAACCAGAGGCCTCTTCAGTGAAGGTCTATGTAACATCAAAACAAGTGCTAGGGATAAAAAACACATATTTTTGAAGTTGTTAATAATTTGTGAATCGAGATAAGATTGAATTTGAAAGAAAGAATGAATCGCTAAGAAATAAGGGGAGAGACACCAGACATCCTGTCGCCCCTTTTATAGAACTCTGTTGGACACCGAGACACTTTTGACCTGCTTGCTCTTTAGTTTATGAGAATTGTGTAGAGTTACTATGATAGGTCTAGGTAAAAGATTGAAATTAGTGAAAGAATTCTATCAAAATTTTAATGCTCAGATGCTCAGATGATCCACTATCTAATATTCAAGAACAAGTGTCAATTTTAAACATGTAAGCATAAGAATTAAATAGCTTGGTTATACCGACACAAGTGATGTTTGCGGATTGATTAAATTTCTGTGAAAATAGCAGAAGATGCACCATATTTTCTTAACTGAGAGAATTCACATCTGAATAATTTTTCGCCCCTTGTTGAGTACATTCTCTTGTACTAAAAATATTGCTGGCAATAGTACCCTTTTGATACTTCTTAGATTTAGTGAACTTGAAATCTGAATGAAAATATAGCACTGATCAATAGTATGTTCTATCTTCTTACAATAGTTGCACACTAATTAAGTTTCTTTATGGGATTTCCTTATTGAGTTTTGTAATAATTGAAACTCCTTTCTCGTGCATTACCAACAAGAAAGGATGTTGATTTTCTTCGATAAACAGGAGTAACATGAAATATTCTTTGTTTTTCATCTTGAATAACAAGAGAGTGAACATGACCAATAGTAGGAAGAGGGGGAGATAACAAAATATTACTTCTAACCCTTATGAAAGTGTCATTTAGACCCAGAAGAAACTGAAGCAACCTTTCATCTTAATGAGCTATACTTTTTTCTTTTGCTCCACATACACACTCACAACTACAAGCAGAAAAGGTGTTTAGTGCATCTAAATCGTCCCACAAACTTTTCATTTTTATGAAATATATAGAAAAACTAGAAGTACTTCAACTACAACATTTTAATTTTTTTGAGGCTTAAAAAATTTGGCACCATTAGCCTGACCAAATCTACCTTCCATGTCAGGAGTGCAAGATAGACTCAACAATTTCTTTTGAGAGAGAATTGAGTAATCATGACAAGAACATGTCATTATATCTTGAGGAAGCCTTTTGAAGAGTTATATCAGTAGGAACAACTAGGGATCCATCAATTGATCCGAGCTTGTTCTTCGTTGAAAGGGCTATGATAAAAATCCTTCTCCAGCCACCATAACTCCTACCATAAAAAATTAGTGGTATGCAAGGTTCCTGGCCGGGATAATCTAGGGGTTAATGTAGAAACATTAATTAATTCATGCATTTTGTTCAGAACTCTATCACTCATTTCTGTGATTGAGTATTGGATGTTCAATTTCACAATTTTTGAATAGAGAAAAAAATGAAAAGCTGAAGGAAAAAAAGTACAATAAACTGCAACAAACGGTAAAAAAAAAACCATGAAAAAACAAATGAAGAATAATATAGAAACTTTTCTTCTTGTATTTCAAAATGAATAAAACTATACAATTAAGTTATATTTTTACAAGTAAGAGGACATATAATGGTAAATCCTAAAGGAATAGAATATTTTCAAGATCAAATTGAAAAGGAAAAAATATCAAAAGAACATTTACACGACAAAATTAGAAAAAGGAAAAAGAATATCTACATGTCTTCTATGTATGTGCAGAATATATGAAAATAAATCCAACAGTGAGTTACCTTGTAAAGATCCTTATTGATTGATTGATGAAATGTTTGATATCATGAATGTACACTTTAATTGCATGAATTGTTGTCTCTTTCACGTGGTGTAATATTGCTTTTGTGTATTGATTGTTGAACACCCGGGATGAGACATGTGAAGATTATGATGTCGAGCTCATTTCCTATATTTTTGAGTTGTCGTGGTCTTCTCCCGACATCTATCCTATTATTGGAGGCTTCATAGTCAGGTAGAGTTAATAAGTCTTTCAGTATGTTCCATTCTGTTTTAAGATCTTGAGATGATTGTTTATGCCTTATTAAGTATTTCCAAATATTTATTTGAGTTGAGTTTAATTGAGACTTTAAAGTTTAATTATGCATTTAAAGTTTCCATTTTGCTTGAGTAAGTCTTCCTCTAAGTAGTCAGTCAGGCTAAGGGTTTGCTTGGAAACAGTAGTGAACGCAGAATTTTGTGTAAGTGGTTCGACATTTAAAATAAAAAATATAACAACACATTATATTGATAAAAATTACTTAAGAAATATTAATAAACATAAATTAAGTAAACTATCTTCACGATATGTTTTCATAAATTTAAATTCATAAAAAAAAGGTCTGTGGAGGATCGAACTCAAGACCTCCTACACAAAAGCAATGAGCCCAAACAATAAGACAAGATCACTTATGTGCTCATCTACTGCGATTCATTTTACTAGTTAGTATATTTTATTTGTTAGGTTTTATATGAATATAAATACAAAAAAATTTTGACGAAGCAGTGTCGAGTGACACACCTTACTATAAGGTGGGCCCCTCCTTGTTTGGAAACCAACGATGATTCTAAAATGTCAGACACATTCAGGATGTAGGCTTAGAGCGTAGTGTCACTCACTTAAGCTCAAAAGTTACATGACATAATCCCTTAGGGAAGGGGTTATTTAAGTACTAGGAAGGAGTTGCCCGTGCTAGCACAGACTCAACATTTGTGTATTATTTTGTACTATATTTCCCCCCCACCCACCAAAAAAATGTTAAAAAGAAGGTCTAGATGTTATTGAATTTCATAAAAAATGATTTAATATGTTAATAAGATATAAATGCTAATAATTGTGCTGCATCTTATAGTTATGAATTTACCACATACAAGTAGAGATGCGATACAATTTAGTATAAGATTTTTAAATTTCCTCTCAACTACAAAAGAAATTAGATAACGCAACAATAAATTAGCTTAATAGGTGACAAACTTCCTTTTATAGAATAATCAATTGAATTCTGGCTTTGGAAAATGCATATTTCTATAACAATATTTCCATGTGTGCGGAAGGAAAGCATTTGTGTCTTTCTACTTTCGGAGTAGCTGCACACTCTTTCTTGCCGATCTCTCTTTGTTCTATGATCTCTCCATATCCCGTAGGTAATTGGTTAAGCCTTCTCTATGTTTTACCTTGTTTTGTAACTTTGAGGAATCATTTTTTCACCTGATTGGAAGGATTCACCTTAATATATTCTGGTATAATAAGGTAGTAGAGTTTAGCATACTAAACATTATGAATATCAAATACAACACCAGTTAAGAAATTGTTATAGTACAAAATATGGGCAATATACAAGTACATTAAAAAAATTATAAGCAAGGTAGAATAAGATTTTTCTCTCTCTATGCAACTTATAAAGAAGACATATTGTTAATTTAATGAAAGAAATAGCTATGAGAAGACATAAAGTGCGGGTCAGAGACATTAAATTTTTTATGCAAATTTTATGTAAGCTAAAATAATTCACATTGTTGATCCTACTTATCAATTAGCATTTTTGACCAGCCCCCTCTTTGTATATCTCTTTCATTTGGCTTTTTCAACAGTAGATACTTATTAAGATTCCAAGACATTCCAAAATGGAGTGGTCGATATCGAAGAACCTAATTGTTTACATGTTCTCTTGCTAAGAAGTCTATTCAGGTGTAAACCAATATAGTAAAATAGAAACTTTGTTTTTCTATAGAAGAGGAAGGTGTGTGATGATGATGAACAAAAGTTTATTAATTTTATCAAACCACATTGACATGATCATATGGATTGCATAGGCCAATTTTACAAAAACATAGAAGAAATGAACCATTTTATCTACGATGGATGGAAGATATCTGGTTGTGTAAAAATCAAAACAGTAAGTATATAGTTGAAAGAGTTTGCTCATAAACACGTAGAAATATAGGGGGTTATAATTCTAACCATTTTTTGGAAGGAAATACAGCAAGAGCCAACAACACTAAAAGTCTCCTGATTCTATATGTTGGGCTAACTAAACCGAAATCCATAGAAAAGTGTGCTCTAAACGAAGGTGGTTACTTGTTAATTTTTGCTGTTTGAGGCGCTTGCAGTCGTCATCGTGTCGCTTTTTATAGTTTGCACTCTTAAGACAACATGACTACATGACATATTTCCCTTATAATAAGAGTCAGAGGAATGTTAGTATATTTTACACATCTTTAGTTTAGGTCACAGATTTTAAAAATTTGTGCAAGTCAAAACTAAGAACAACAAATTATAATGGAACGTCAACCATAGTTATGACAATTTAAAAAGAAATAAGTAAAGAGAAAGTACTATAATGATTGTAGACACTATAAGAAATAAAAACTACAAGAGCGGAGGCTAAACTCGTATTTGTCTGTATAATCATAACAATAGCACTGAGCAATCCAAGGAAAACAAGAGTCGTTAAGACTATTGTTTTAATTGTGACATCTTATCTATAAGATTTAGGATTACTTTCAACCCTTTTGATCCAAATGATAGGATTATTAGCGAACATGTTGCCAGCCTTCAGAGATAGGCCTTCAGAGAGTCGGTTCTTCTAACATAAAACATGAATAAATAAAAATGACATTTTACACTTGTTTTAGTTAAAGAATCCCCTGTTAGGTGTTGATAAAATCCAAAATGTTACATATATCTTGGCCTAGTAAGTTTTTTGGGTACCTAATTGTTCTTAGTACAGTTTCCTAATGAGGTTTCTTTGGCATCTGCATGAATTGACTTAAGGTTTGGACCGTAAAAGTCACATAAAGTAACTTTTCAATCAATTTTTAATAGGCATTAACATCACATAATAGCTCATCTCCTATAATATTAGTTGCCTCATCATACTCCCTAGTAGCAAAAACTCAAAGAGTATAGATATGCTCCTTCGTTATGATTACACTCAAATACTTTCCCTGGTCATACTAAATTTACTTGCATTCAAGTACTTCAACTTACATAGAAAAATATAAAATCGAATAAAAACTTGTGCATTTGAAAGTGTGCGTTACATGTGTTACAAATGGTATTCCAAAAACACAATAATTCGCCACCAATTCTGGAATAGGGGTCATGTAATACAATTCTTGCTCCTAAGATTAAAGGTAATGATGGGGTTTATATGTGTATATTCATGGGAATCAAAATTTGAGAAATCTTTCTATAATATCAAGTTACGTAATCGCATTTCCCAGCAAGGCTGGTTCATATAAGTAAACTTGAATCCTCATCATAAGATAAGAGAAGTATATGACTAAAAACCAAGAGAGATCCTTTTAGTCGAGAAAAGAATCATTTTTATTTAGTTGTTCATCGGAAAAACTCAAGAGTACGAATATCTCCATTTTGTGTTATGATTAACTTAAATACTTCCCGTTTTTTTGGTCAATGATTAGAGTTTCAAACTCTAGTTATGATTAATAAATTAAATCCACTTAATACTTTCCCCGGACTCCAATCTGCTAAATCTATATTATTACTAAATCACTCTTATTCATTCCATAGTTTTGTTGAATATAATGGAAATAATCATTTATTCCAAGTGTTCAGTGAAACTCTATTAACGACATCATAACAATCATTAAGTGCACATAGTGTTATTCAAACCCGCGTTCTACTATACTCAATAATAGATTAACTCTTGTAGTATTTAGTTGCCTTCAAACCAATACTCCCTAGTGCCGAAAAACTCTGAGAGGAGAGTATGGATTATGCCCCTCATTATGATTCAACTGCAAACAATTTCCCTCGACTTTATGTAAATCTTAATTGGCATTCAAGTACTTTAACTTACATAGTGTTTTATTCAGAAAAGGAAAAATATTATGTTTTGGTAGTGTTTTTGAACTTTTTTAGAGTCGCCACTTAATTTTCAAAAAATTAAGAAAATAGTGTTTGCAAAAGACCTTAAACAGAAAAAATCTAGTGAAAGCAATTAAAGGGTTCGGGTATTCCTATTAATGTCTTAGGAGGTTTGGAAAGCACTTGGTAGACGTTGCTAACTTGCGGGCTATCCGACAATCTAACTTGTTTGTAACTTCTAAAACGTAACTTATAAACTTTATTGGAAAGTTTTGTGAAATTGGAGTTCTTTAATTTTTTATAAGCGAACACTTATAAATCAAAGAAAGACATATTTTTAAACTATTTAAATTTGGTTCAATTTTAAGTTACTAAAAAAATCAGGCATTCGACGGGGTTGGAATCTTTTAATTTCAAAACTAAAGACAATATAAAAACAGAAAGCAACAAAAGACACGAGAGAGAGAGATTTTGGGCCCAAACTCGGGTTCTGTCCGCCTGGACTAGATTTTGGACCCACCTGCTTTGGGTTTTTACCCACTAATTACAAAAAAAATGAATACGAAAAGGAAATGCAACAAGGGCTTAGGCACAAAATAAATACAATATGACAATTAAAATAAATTTAGGCTCTTCGATCCAATCTCGTCAACTATTCCGACTTGCTTCGGATTCTTCAACTTCAAAACGTGTTCGTCGGTTTTAATAGGCTTGACTCGAACAAAGAAAATTGAGCTTTTACAGCTCTCGAAAATATGGAAAATAGGATGAAGTTCGTGAGGACTCTGACAGATCTTTACATGCAAAGAAATGAAGCAAGTATGAAGTTAGTATTTTTGATAGAACAATAAAATTTGATAATACAAAGGTACTTATTTACAAAATGTAGACAACACATACCAAATCAAAACTCTTATAAGAGGTCTATTAAATACTCTTTCTCGAAACCAATAATGCAAGGTCATCAGTCTACGTAATTAATCATTAAACAATAAAACTAATTTTTTGAAAAGCATGAACACCTTTGTGGCTACCAGGACTAGTATATGATATGCAAATATAATAATTAAACAAAATGGACTGAAGGCAAATGACAAATATTTAATGCATAAGCAATTGAGGCACTACTCCAAATTTCCACCAACAAATACTACAAAACACATCAATAAATGCAATACAGAGGAAGGATAGAAAAATGTTTAAACAACTTTTGCTTTTTTTTGCTTTTCTAAAATAATAACATGGAATCCACCTAATTTCATGACTACATAGAGACCAAAATAAACGAATTGAGTGAATGGATACAGAGCATGAAAACTTGGACATTTGGGTTCTCGTGTTTAAGCTAAGGTTTCGAAGTTGGAGCCAAGCAAACATCGGAGCTACTTCTAGAGAGATAAGACATATGCTCAACTTATATGAAATCAAATTAATATATTTTAACGTCTAACATAATCTTCAAAGCAATTTTGCCGATATTTATCAACAAATAATCACGACTTAAAACTTATAGGAGAAGGAAGCTAAAGCAGAAAACAATGCTAAGAAATGACTTAAAAAGGATATAAAGAAGGTGACACACACAACTTATCGAGACAAGGATTGTACGTCACAAGAAAACGAACATAAAAACAACATTAGGCAGGGAGTGAGGGGATCAACTGTTGCTACCGTCTATGGGTGCAAAATTTCATATAGGACAGTAGGTTCAGACATACATGCTTGGATGACATTCTCGAATCAACAGTTGTAGAGACTACGACATGGCAACACTCAACAACCATGATCACACTCGATAATAAAAAATGAACTTTTGAAGCTCATACAACAGAACAGGCAAAGCTCATTATGATCTCCATATTTGAAAACCCAAACAAAGAAACAAAACAACGAACAGAGTTATACAAAGAAAGATTTAAAATCAAAAGAGTCTTCACCTTCTCCGGAGCAGCGGACAGGACAAGAGTGAAGCAGGGAGTGTGAGCTTACACGACGAATTCAAATTTCAAACCCAAGAATTTTTCTCTGCCCCCCCAAAAAACAACCCCCACCTTCAAGAACAATAAGAATGTATTTATAGGAGAATAAACTAGGGTTTTCAAAAAGAATCCTCCAGGACAAAGGCAGCTGCCTTTCGTACGAGAGCTTATCCAAATCCGTACTACAGGGTAGAGGATGGCTTGGATTATTTCTCTTCGTCCTTGCACTTGATCGTGGTGCCCATCCACGCGAGCAAGGACGATTCAAAACGATCTCTTCCAGCTGGAGGTGTATGATCGTACAACTAAAAGCTGAAATCGGTATAAAGGAAATGAGGAGGCGCTTTGGTTCCGTCGAGCGTGAGGAGCACCGTGTTTTGCTGCCACTTTTTCTTCACGAGTCTACTGTTGACCCTAAAGTCATTTCTTTTCTTCTCTGGAAGAAAGAAGTAGGCTGTGGACAAGTTCAAAGGGGTATGGGCTGGAGAATTGGGTTGGGAAATGGACAAATGAAATTTGCTGCTTTAAAGGAAATAGGCTTGTCTCAAAATTCTTGAGCTTCTGATAATTTAACAAGAAAAAGTTGGGCCTGCATTGGAGAACAAATGAGCATTTGAATGTGGGCTGGGCAAATGAGATTGCCAACAAAATATTTTATAAGGGCCCCAAAATGGCTTTAGGATAAAAAAATTAGCCGAGTTAGATCACTTGGCGAATTTCGCGTAAGTATACAAAACAGATGTATCACCACTAATTAGTTTGACGAGCTTCTTAATTTTAACAAAAATAAAATAATCGAGTCCAAAACACAAGTTATTATAAGGCTAAGCAAAAAGTAAAGCATTTAAACTAAATAATAAGAGTCTCGTCCATTGTCATTATTATCTTTTATTATTATTATTTCATTACCATTTTATGAAACTAATTATTTTAGATTGTTTAAAGTTGAAGAAGCTTGATAAATTAACCTTCGCCCCGGGGTCGAAATTAGGTGTCAACAACTATCCCTCATTTTACTTTGATTGATGCAAGAAATTTGAGGAAAATGAAATCGACCAAATCGATTTGACCGACCACATATTCATCTCTAGGGACGGGGTTTTTCACGGACTTACATGGACATAATTTCCACGACTCTTGGTGTATCGTCACTCAGATTGGAAACTTGCCTCTGGCAGACACCAAATCCGGATGCAAATCGAAAAACTACTAAAAAGACAAAAGAATAAACCCACATTGCTTTGAAAGGTGGTGGTTTGTGGTTTGATTGTGGTTGGAAGTGGAAGTATCTAGTCTGCTCGTGTCTAAGAGTTCGACCACTCCTCTTTGGACTATGGTCCAGTTCACTGCCTAAAGAAAAAGTTTCACGTTTGGTGCTTGCATCCCTTTCGTGTAGTCGCACTTGTTCATTGTGATTTTTTTTTGGATTTCAAGTATTCTTTCGGATTTCCGAAAAAATTGAGATAAAAGTCGATCAGCCGGGTTGTAAAATGCAATTGAAATGGAAGACAATGTATTTTACCATGTTGAAACTTAATTGCTCTTCTTTAATATTTGACTTCAACTTTATCCGTTTGATGTAAAGAAAATAAAGATAATAAAGCTTATGTTTGGAATATAATCTTCAATGTACTCTTCATTTGATGTCAAAATCAATAAAACTGATTCAGTGTTGATATTTTCTTGATGTCGTCTTTAATGATTGTTTCGGTATCTAATCTTGCCAAATAAAATATGCAGTTGATGTTGATGGGTAAATATTTATCTTGAGATGCACGATTTCCTTCTCTGGCCTTGCATGATTTCCTTGGGGGTATGAATATCTTCCCGCGATGCGTGATTTCTTGCGGGGTATGAAACCTTCCCACAATGCATAAATTCTGCGAGGTATGAATATCTTCTCGCGATGCGTAATTTTCTGCTAGGCATGAACATCTTCTCGCGATGTATAACTTTCTACGAGACATGAATATTTTCTCGTGATACATAATTTTCTGCGAGACATGAACATATTCTCGCGATGCATAACTTTCTACGAGGCATAAATATCTTCTCGCAATGAATTAAATTATGTTGAGAATTGAAATGAAATCTTATCGCGAGTGAATAATATGAATGCGATGCCCTGAATATTGGACTCGTGATGCATGTCTTGACCTCTCCGTTTTTCTGGCGATGGATGAATTTGGACTCGGTTGATGAATGCGTCTCCGCGAGTATGAATATTGACTCGCGATGCATGATTTTCGCGATGCATGAATATTAACTCGCCGATGTATAGATATCAACTCTTAAGTATCTTGGTACCAAGAAGATAGATAACTTCATCGAGCATTATAGTATCTCGGGTGCCTTTGGTAATGAAATCGTCTCGCTCACAATACAAAAAATGCCATTCAGGTTAGTGTATCATCTAGATTGACAATACAAATAAAATGACTTCTCCCGGCGGTATATCATCTCAAATCGACAATATAAATAAATGACCCTTCGGATAGTGTATCATCTTAACCGACAATACAAATAAATGATCCTTCGTGTAATAGTAGTATCATATCTAATATTATGATTCAGATGACGTCCTTTACGAAAATCGAGAACTCTTTCTTTGAGATTTTCGGTTGATTCATCTTTGAAACTAGCTGGACGTTCCTTAGATTTCATACTGTTGAGAATCAAAATAACGTGACACTCTCAATTATTCGATATGTGCAATGTAAAATAATTCCTACGTCTATAGGAACACCGTTAATTTTGGGAGAGCTTCTTCTCCCTTGATTCCTCCATATTCATTGATCGGAGGAATTTGCTAATTTCAAGCAAAGCTATAACCTGCGTCCACAGAAAAATTGTTAGTTTTAAAATGGACTGATCTGTGTTGATTTCTTCAGTTGTATGCTCCTTGTCATGTTATCTCCGGTTGACTCAACTCTTGATAGATAAGACAAAATATTTTATGCTAAAACAAATGAAACACAAAAGGAAAAATTTAAGAAAAATAAATTTTCGAGAAATAGTATTTTAAAAAGAAAAAGTCACTGCCAAGTGTCATATCAAGTCAGGCTTAGCAAACTTCTTTGAGCCTGATGCTTGAAGGTATATGTGATTATTCGATGGGGAGTATTCAAAACCATCCTAGACTGTCGACAAAACCATACTGAAATTTTGGGGTCATCCTCAAAATTTCTTTCCCAGTTACATGCCTCAGCTTATATTCAACTGTCGGGGAGTAAATCATGGAATTTTTAAGCTCCTCTCAAAAATTTTGTCCCAGTTGCAAATCTCAAAATATTTTCAGTAAATGACTTGTTGAGGAAAAATCTTCTTCTCGAGAATTTTTGAGTCCCTCTCAAAAATTCTGTCCCAGTTTCTATTGTAAAGATGAATATAAATCTTATGGGAAATATGACCGGACCCTTGTGGCGCCTACGTATCCCATTGAGGCAAGAATCAGGTCAAACGTAGTTCCCTCTCGAAGGTTAAACAAACTAGAATTTACCAAAGAAAACATGACCGAGCGCCGACATTTTTAAGACGCCTACGTATCTCATTCTTTGGAATTCAGGTTGAATATAGTTCAAATATACAGAAATATTAAAAGGGATAAACAAGGTGACCGAGGCCGACATAGGCCGCCTACGTATATCATTCTTGAGAAATCAGGTCAGATGTAGTTCATTACAAAAGGGATAAAATTTAAACAAAGAAATTACAAACAAACGGAACGATTACAAGTAAATAACAGAAATGCAAATCGAAGCTTCACACATAGTATCTCTTGAGAGTATCTGAGTTGATCTGTTTCGATCATGCGTGCCATCCATCTTCGACAGGACCAAAGCACCTCCAGATAATACTTCGCGAACCATGTAGGGTCCTTGTTAATTTGGTGCGAATTTTCCTTTGTACTCATACTGATAAGGAAAAATGCGTTTAAGTACCAATTGTCTGATTTCAAGGATTCTAGCTCTGACTCTCTTGTAGAAAGAACGAATCATTCTCTGTCGATATAGTTGATCAAGAAAAATGGCAACCATTCTCTTCTCATCAATCAAAGTTAACTGATCGATTCTCTTTCTAACCCATTCAGTGTTACTCAACTCAACTTCTTGGATGATTCTCAATGACAGTATCTCAACTTCAGCAGGTATGACTGCCTTTGTTCCATATACTAGTAAGTACGGAGTAGCTCCAGTCAACGTTCTAACAATTGTTTGGTAACCCAATAATAAAGCTTTGGAAACAGCATCATGCGACCTCGGTGTACTGTGTGAATCAATTTCCTCCAAAATATTCTGAATTCTTCTATTGTGGCTTTACAGCCCCATTAGTTTGAATATGATAATCAATTGAGTTTCGGTGAGTGAATCTTAAAATTGCTCATATATATCCTCTCATTGTTGAAGTTGGACTATTGAGATTGCACATTATTAGTAAGGGTAGATTTCTGGACTCGAACTGCATTTAGATTATTTCAAACAAAATCAGCTACAAATTTCTTGGTTACGTCGTTGTATGAAGCTGCTTCCACCCACTTGGTGAAAGTCAATGGCACCAAAATTAAATTGGTCTATAGAAGCGGCTGGCTTTTTCGGGCCTAATGGACATCTATTTGCCTTCCCCAAGCTACAAATGGCCAAGGTGAACTTCATATCATTCGGTTCGTTAGAGTCGGTAATCAATAAATCACCGTGCACGTTGAAACATTATGACATTTCTGGACAAACTTGCAACAATCATTCTCCATAGTCATCCAAAAATAACCGGCTCGAAGGATCTTCCTTGCCAAAGTGAGCCCATTCATATGCGTACCACAAACTCCAGCATGTATCTGTTCAATAAGTTTTGTAGCTTCAACAGCATCAACACATCTGTGAAGACCCAAATCTGGATTCCTCCTATAAAGGATTTCTCAACTTAATGAAATTGAGAGCCATACGACGTATCAACTTCTTTTGGTTGGATGTTGCATCTTCGGATACCATGGAAAATCGTCTGATTCTGCTTCAACATGTGCATAATGGAATGTATGTTCTTTCAAATCTATTCCAGTGGATCAATATAATCAATATTCAGATGTTTAATCATAGAAGCGATGGTGGCAAGGGCATCAGCCAACTCATTCTGTATTCTAGGAGTATGTCTGAAGTCGATCCTATGAAATCTCTTGCACAACTTTTGTACATGTTGCACATATGATATAACCTTCGAGTTCTTCACAGCCCACTCTCCTTTAACCTGATGAATCAACAGATATGAATCTTCAATAACTAATAGCTCTTGGACATTCATGCCAATGGCCATTTTCAAACTGAGGGTACAAGCTTCATATTCGGCCATGTTGTTCGTGCAATCAAATCAAAGTTTAGCCGCCATGGGATAGTGCTGAACATATTCTAACACTAAAACTGCTTTGATACCTCTTCCTTGATGATTTACCGCTCCATCAAATAATAATCAGGATACATTTCACAAATATCTTCACCCACAAACAATACCGTGAAAATAAGTCTTGAGCGGTTCATACTCTTCATCCACAGGATATTATGCAAGATGATCAGCCAATGCTTGCGCTTTTATTGCCTTCTGAGTCATACACAATATCAAACTCACTCAACAACATTTGCCACTTAGCTAACTTTCCGATCGGCATCGTCTTCTGGAAAATGTACTTCAATGGGTCCATTCTAGAAACGAGATATGTAGTATAAGAAGAGAAATAATGTCTTAAATTCTGGGCTTGGCAAGTCAAAGAACAACATGTTCATTCCAATAGAGTATAACGAGACTCGTATGGAGTAAATTTCTTGGTTATGTAATAGATAGCCCTTTCCTTCTTTCTTGTCTCTTCGTGTTGACCAAGTACGCATCCGAATGCACTATCTGAGATGGAAAAATACAGTAATAATGGACTCCTTCTCGAGGAGGAACTAGTACCGATGGATTGGACAAATAGTTCTTGATAGCATCAAAAGCAGTCTGACACTCTTCAGTCCACTTTGCTGGAGTTGGAGAGATGTTTCTTAAAAGCTTGAAAAATAGGCTCACAACACCTTGCTTGTGAGTGAGTATGAATTGGAATGCTGTAGTTTCAACCTCCTAAGAAACTCATCACTTTTTCTCAATCTTCGGCGGGAGGGGGTAAACCATGAATAGTTAATCTGGAAGGAGCGAGTTAATGCCCACTTCTACTGACTATAAAATCCCCAACAACTTATCAGCTGGGAAATTCAAAAAGCACATTGTCGGGGGGATTTAACTTCAGTTGTAATGACGCAAAGATCAAAGAAACTTCCCTTAGATATGTCGTGGTTATACTCTCACGGAAACTTGATTATGAAGTATTACTACACCTCATCTCCTTGAAAGCATATCATGGAAATCTGGTCGGACAACCCCCATATAGGTAGCAAAGTATTCTGAGGCAAATGGTATCACCCTGTAATTATATACACCCCAAGGTGTAATAAAAGTTGTTGTATTTTGCATTCGTCCCCGTCCATCATAATCTGATGATAACCTGCGTAACAATCCACAAATGACTGCATTTCGTGCTTAACACAATAATCAATCAGGATATGAATGTTTGGCAATGAAAAATTATCCTTAGGGCTAGATTTGTTTAGATCTCTGTAGTCGACAAAAATTCTGATCTTCCTGTCTTTTTTGGCGACCGAAACTACATAGGCCAACCAAGTCAAATAATATATCACTTCCACCAATTGAGACTCTATCTGCTTGGTGATATCTTCTTTAATCTTTAAACTTAAATCAAGATTGAATTTTCGAGTTTTTTGCTTCACCGGATTGAATCCTGGATTAATCGGTAATTTGTAAGACACAACATTGGTACTTAGCCCTATCATGTCACTGACTTCCAAGACGAACACATCTATGTTTTTAGTGAGTAAATGTATCAGATCTTTCCTATGAGTTTCATTCAAGTGAACACTGATTTTGGCCTTTTTGACACATTCTTGGTCTCCCAGATTTATAGTTTCAATTTCCTCTATATTCGATTCATGATGGTTTTCAAACTGTCGAAATTCCTCGGCAACATACTCTGATGCCTCATTTTTCTCTTCATATTCATCAACCTCGTCATCACCTGCCTCATTCTGTTCGTTCAGCTCCTAATATGACATGACATTGGCCGGTTTAAAACTTACATTAATGAAACCATAAACAGAAAAAGTCAGAAAAGCAAAGTATAGCACATGAGTAAATAAACAAATTTTCAATAAAAGAGTCTTTAATTCAAATTGGGAAATAATTCAAACTTTGGATATGACAAAAATCCATGTTGCCTTTTTCAAACCCTTACGAGGAAATTTTTAAATTCAAGCAATTAAGGAAAATGCAAGATGGTGGGTCTCGGGCCTCTTACGGACTAGCACAGATTTAAATATGCATAAATGATGCCCTTCTACCAAGGAGTTTTGGGAATCAGGATCGGCATGGAAGTCCAATTCTGCCACATCTCCCTGGGCTCAATATCACGGATACCAGCTAGCTCGACCTCTTCCTCAATCACAACATCGATCTCCTCAAAAAGGCCATAGATTCCTTCCCCAAGGTTTTCATGCTCGGCATACTCTCGAATTGGAAGGATTGATATAGATGAGGGATCGTCTTAGCCAAAGTTTGATCATTATTCTTCTTAGCCTTCATATCATCATCTATGGGCTCAACAATTCCTTAGGAATTCCTTGCCAATCCGAAACTTGGTTCAAATCAACTCTGCAACATCACCGTGGTAATCATCTTGTATACGGCAGGCATGGGAGGTTGTGGGTATAAGTCCATACCGGTGGCATTTACCATCTCCACCGTGTAGAAATATGTACCTCGCGAGACCTCATCAATGATTGGCGCCTGTCTGCCAGAGTGACTCCCTTCGCCATGAATAACCAACTCTTTGTCCTTCCAAACAAGTTTCATCATCTGATGCCGAGTAGAAGGGACAAGCTCCAGCCATATGGATTAAAGTCCTTCCCCGAAGAAGGTTATAGCTGCGGTCAATGTCCAAGACTTGAAACTGTACACTGAACTCTTTCAGACCCATTTGGATGATCAAAATTATCGGTCCCAACGTATCTCTCTGAACCCCATCAAAGGCTCTTACGTTGACTTGATTTTGTTCAAACTTCCCCAGGTCAAACCTTAACTGCCTCAGTGTCGACAATCAGCAAATGTTCTGACCGGACTCATCATCCACAAAAATGTGATTTACGACCTTCTCGCGGCATACGACAGTGATGTGCAATGCCTTTTTGTGGGACCTCCCTTCGAAAGGCAACTTATCATCGTATAAACTAATTCGATGTCCTCGAATTAACTTGGTTAATCATAGCGTCCACATTATCGCTACTTGAGCCGACGGTCATATACGTATCATCGAGAGCTTTCATCAAAGCCTGCCTATACATTTGGGAAGTCATCACGCAGGGGCCCCAACATAAATATGGGACGGGGATCGTCTCCAAATGCTTAAAACTCGAAAATAATCATTGCTGCATCTTCCTAGAAATTCGCCGGCCTGCCTTCTCTGGATAGTCCTTTACACTGATCATTCTTCTCTCCCTCAAGGGCCCAACTTCAGGAGTATAACATCTCCCAGATCGAGTTATTACCTGGAGCGACAGCAAGTTTCAATCACAACTTTGATCTGCCAAGTGTCTCTGGGGCCACCAAGGCAACAACTTTGAGGGGTGTCAGGATACGAAATCTTTTTCTCTTTGAAGCTTAATGAGGCCACCACCTTTTCTAGCTCATCATGCATAACTGGAGTTATCACCTTAGTCACACACCAATCATCATTTGTCGCTATTATGTTGATATTGACGCCTCCATGATTCGACAAAGGGTTGGTGTTGACATCATGCGCGGTTGCTTGAAGAGAGACCACTTCTTGATCAATCATATCTTGAATATTATGCTTAAGGTTGATGCAGTTTTCAGTATCATGTCCAACACTGTTAGAGTGATACACACACCTTTGATCAGGCCTGTAGAACTTTGAACTAGTATCCACCAGTTTGGGCCCCACTGGTGGATATATCCGGCCGTAGCCAGTCGCTCGTACAACTTTGTTTGGCTTTCGGTGAGCGTGAAAAAATCTTGGGAGGCTTCTTCTAAAATCTGGGTCAAGGAGGATCATAACTTCCTTGTAAGGGAGGAGGCACTGTTGATAACTTCTGGTATTTGGACGGGGATCTTGGCTTCTGGTATATGAATTTGTTTGGTAGTTTGGCGATGGAGCTTGATAATTCGCTGGGGAATTTTGGTATAGTGAAGCTTGGACTTGATAGACTAGAGGGGATGTTCGGTAGCTCAACTGTACATTGGAACAATTGGGAGCGAAACCTTGATAATAAGGAAATGTAATTTAGTAAAGTGGAGGATGATTTTGGTATGTGGGAGATGGATTTTGGTAAATTGGAGGAGGATTTTGATAAGTGGGAGATGTATTTTAGTAAATTAGAGGTGGATTTTGGTAGACTGGAGGAGGATTTTTGTAACAAGGAGGAGGATTACTTGGTTGACTAGCTTGATAAGAGTTTTGAGAAGGTCGGGAATGACCTTGGGAGAGGGAGTATGACGATCTTCTAGGGTTTTTCTTGCCCTCATATGAAATGGGAGCGATTTATTCTCTCTTTTTCTTTAACGATCCTGATGATTCGGGCGATGCAGCAACACAGGTTATTTTCCTTGTTTTTAAACCATCTTTGATAGTCTCACCAACCTTGACTATCTCAGCAAATTTTGCTCTGATGAGCAACATGATTCTATCAAAAAATTCGGGCTCCTGCACCCGCACGAACACTCAACGATTTCTTTTTCAGACATGGGCGATCTCATCCTCGCCACTTCTTTTATCCACCTATAGGCAAACTCCCTATAGCTCTCAGTTAATTTTTGCTTCATCTTCTCCAAAAAGCATCGATCTGGAAAAATCTCTATGTTGTAAGCGAATCGATCGATGAAATCTTTGGCCAATGCATTCTAGCTGGGTCATTGCATGGTTTCATTAGAGGTGAACCATTCAAGAGTTTCTCCGCACAGGCTTTGGCTGAAGAGCCACATCAATAGAGATTCATCCCAACCAACTCCACGAGCTGGTCACAGTAGGTTCTCAAATGAGTCATAGGGTTCCCCACTCCTCCGAAAGTACAAATTTTGGGATTTTGAACCTTTCTAGAAGGTCCAAATTTGGACGAATACATAAGTATTCATAACTAAGATCGGCGATATCAGGGACGTGTTGGAGCTCTGTCATGGATTTCTTGATATCTTCTTTTATGTCCACTTTTGCCTCTTCCTTTGCCCTCTACTCCCTTTCATGTTCCTCATAATGGTCCAGCTCAGAACCGTGCACATTGTGCTCGGCAGGGATATGAATTTGAAAAGTGGTTCTTTTAGGTAAGGGTGGATCTACAAAGGGACTCTGGGCATTTTGAGCGCTTTGATAATCTTGTGGGTAAGTATGAGGATTGATATTCTGATTTAAGTGGTGGTGGGGTGTTTGGGGATTGAAGTATTTGTTTGTTTTGTAGTGGTGGTATGTGGAGCGTTTGGAGTGATAGGGGGTATTTTGAGGATAGAGTACATTTGGGCGGGGTGGGTGGTTTGTATGGAGGATGGCGGAAAAGCATATTGGGATTTTAAGTATTCAGATCTGTAAACCAAACAGTTATGAGCCAGGTGTTGGTGGTTGGTTCTAAGTTGGATCCATATTTGAAGAATGGAAGTAGATGGAGGGTCTCTATCAGCAACGTTGGCAGGGGCAAAACCTGCGAGGCAGATCCTGTCTCTTGATTTCACTCCTCATTAGGCAATTTGCTACATCCCAATTGCAGAATCATTCATTCTGGTCTGCTATGGGGAAGAGCCACAACCAAAGTGGTAAGATTACTTCTTCATTATGTATCCCAGAACTTGTCTGTCCTTTGTCTAAGCTTTGTCTAGGGAAGGAATCGGCGGGACCTTTTGATCTGGTGAAATAGGGATGATATGCCAACCCTTTGATCGACACAGATAAGTTTCAAAAAGTACATGAGAAGGAGGAAAACAAGCTCAAAGGCAAAGTGTCAGTGTAGATTCAGATACAAAATGCTATATCACACAAAGAGCGGATCAAACCACAAGTTGATACGTTTGGGATATTTTCAAAATCCCGAGCAAGGACGCACACACATTTTTAACACGTAGGGGGTTGGCTTGATTAGTGTTACACTGTCTCCAGATAGGCTAAACACGTTGAGCTAAAGATATTCTTTGTAGTGTTCTTCAAGTCAGTGGACCTGGCTTCGCATCTCTCGTAACATGAAGGGGGAGAATGAATTTTTTTTAAAAATAGGGACCGAGACTGGGAAGGTGCCTACGTATCTCACAGGAGAATCAGCCCAACGTAGTTGAGTACAAAAGAAAATATTTTCATCATTCATCATTGCGATTTCCATGAAATTGAAAGCAATAAAGACTTTACAAGATACTAATACTGACTATATCTCATCTTCTTTTCTCGTTGCGCATCAGTCACGAGGATACAACTCGGTCGGGGAATCTTACCCATGTTGATGAGGGATTCGAGGTCGTGGCAGAACTCAAGATACTTTTCAATGTTGTGGTATGCAACATTGTGATAGGGACAACGCTTTCGAACTTCATACTGAAGAGAATGTGATACTTACAAGCCCTCGTAGAAACGGGTGAAAACTCTATTCTGAACTAATTCTGAGTAAACTTCCCTCATTGTTTTCTTGAACGGCGTGAATGAGCAACGATAGAATATGGTCCTTTTCATTACTGGTATGTCAAGACGCGGTTCATCACATGCAAGGAAGACGCCATCACCCCAAGTGTTCGGAGTACTGTCCATGCTGAACAAACGACAGACTGCATTCTTGAACTCTTCTATCGTATGCCCTTTCTGGTTGGGATGACACTCACAAGTCTTGTGGAGATCCTATGATTCCACATGGGAAGATTCTATTTCAGCAGCCTCAACATACGTCTAGATCGAGAATGCTTGAAAATGAGGGCGCAAGAAATGGCCTCTATCCATTTTTGGTAATCCCACAGATATGCTTTGAAAGAAATTTTCTTGTCTCCTTTTGCCAGACGTCCTTCGAAAGAAGGTGTGCGGGCAACTGCCTCCTTATAACTCTCTTCGTTGATTTCCTCCTCGGGGCTCCCAAGAGGAAACAGTAAGTCATACAGGCGCTATTTGAGCTGCTTTTATATGTCGATTTTCTCTTCTTCACTTGTCCCAATTTGGATACTATTTCCCTTGTCCATAGCAGTGACAATGGCGTAATGTTTTAGGATTTGGGGTATGAGATATGTTTTTTGAATGAGAAGAAATTGATGAGACCGAAAAAATTTCGGTCGAATATTTGTAACTGGTGACCTTGTTTGATATATCCTCCAGGAAATTTTTGGCTAGGAGTTTGGTTTACAATATTTCTCATTCACAGCAACATAGCAAATAAGCAATCAAATAACACATATATCGTGTCCTAAAACATACAAGGAGACCCTGTTAGCAAGGGTGTTAGCCTACCGCGCATTTACAATGATGTAGCGGAATTGAACAAAAACCAAATAGACAATTCCCCCCAAATAAATTTAGCAAATGAAAAAACGTTCAAAAGGTAAATATAAAAGGATAAAAACACTAAAAGACAGACCCACAAATAGGCCATTGAATGTCGGGAAAAGTGCAAATTTATAAAAGGCAGGCCCTACACAGGGGTCTAAAACGACAAATACATATAAAAAACAACCCGCGCCAAGGAGCGAAATCACTATGTCGCCTTCCCCCAAAGGATGAATACTGCTTCGTCGTTGTTCTCATGAGACGTTGCATTGCCTGATACATATATTGACAGCTACAAAAAAATCTTTCTCCCAAGCGTCCTTTGTCCTCTAAGATTTTTCATATCGACATCATCTCAATTTCTTCTGACCAATAGGTATCGAGATTCATTCATAACCACGTTTAGTTTTTCCACCCTTGAGTTGCCTTCTCAAGAGTATCTTGGCTCTGCACACTTAGCGTACACTTCTGGGCCTTTTATTTACATCTTGTAAAGGCAGTCCAATATTGACTTCTTCTTCCGTTATGCTGCGAAAGATACGCGGGGTTTGGGAGGAGACGTTTTGTATGTCCTTCTTCAGCCATTTTTTGTAATCCTCGTCATATCTGGCATTGAATCGGTCAGGGGCGATGGTGTCTTTAGCCATCCACTTGGCATACGCCTCTTCAGGTTTAGTTTGTCTCCTCCCAATCTGTCGCAAGACTCGAAAGGGTGCACAAGGACGAATTCCCCGAATACCTGGTAGAGGGAGCATAAGCTGTCTGCGGCTCTCCACGACGACTTCATTGGAGATGAAGTGATCGAGCATCCAATGGAGATCCTTTTCTCTCAATTCGGAGAAAATTTGAGCCCATCTTCCTTTTGTTCTCCGATTATTCATATTTGCCCAGTACATAATTTGATACGCTCAAACTTACTTCTCAAATAAGAAGTAAAGTGGTCGTATCAAGTAATGAACTCAACTAATAAGGTTGCGATCGTTCCCACGAGGAAAATAGTTTAGTTCAGACTTAACTTCAATCTATTATTACTACTATTTAGTCAATTATTTAGTTGGAAAGCAAAGGACAATAAAAAAGGTTTTTTTTTTAAATTTAAATGAATGAAAATAACTAGCTAAATTAAAGGAGACAACTAACAACTCCAATGTGGAGTTAATCAAATTAATAATAAAAGTTAACTAGGGTTTACGTGTCATCCCACAGGTTCCTACTTGATATTCTAACTATAACAATTTTATCCTAGTATCTTGATGTAAAGTGATAAGTTATGTATTTCTAAATTTCTTGGTCGGCCCCATCTAGAAAATTTTCAATCCGCACCTTGGATACGGCTAAGTGTGTTGCTTTACAACCCTTACATTTTAATAATCTTAAGCATCATATTTGATATTTTGATAAGTTCTTACTCTCGTACCAATAAATACAGCCTATTGATAGTATAATCTAAAATCTATGTTGATAATTCTTTCCTATTATATACCTCCTTGGTCCGGGGGCAATTAGCATTAAGGTTGGAATTCTAACGTTTTCCATCTGTAAAAAGACTTCTAAGTGAAATGAAAAGAATTATCAAACATGAAGGACACTATTTAGAATGTTATTTAGTTAGGTTTTACCTATGCAATTACTTCAATGAGAAAGAATAAGTCCAGAAGTTCACTTGATTAATCAAAAAAATCACCAACAATCAATTACTGCAAGTTGTTATTGAAGATTAAATATTCTCCACAAAAGTGTATCATAATAAACAATAATCCACAAAGAAGCTCAACCTATCCAGAGTCTACCCCTCAACAACAGGTTTTTCGAACTATTTAGTAAAAAATAAAAAACCTAATTAAAGAAGGACTCATATTTGCTGGAAACTGTCAAAACGCGACTGGGTCGACGGACCTCGCGACGGATCAGGTAGGTCACGACGGGCATGCGATTGGACTCTTAGTCCCATACTCATGCAAATTTTATTTACTACTCTCTTCATTACGCTCTACGTCAGGTATGACGGATCGTCAATAAGCCAAATGTTCTGTCAGGGTCTCCTATTCCGTACACTTGAACTTTGGAATTGGGTACTGGACCACTTCTTTAATCTCATGATGAACAGAAGGACGTACCGTAGGCACGATGGTCCGTCACGCACTCCATAAACCCAACTTGGTCAGACTTCCCCATAGCTTCAACACTGCACTACGATGCCATCTAAGGAATGTCACGGGCAGACGGACCGTCCCAAAGCTCCGTAGGTGGGATTTTTGGGGCATTTTCCTTGCTCAAAAACCTCTGCATTCATCTTTAGACAGATTTTTTGCCAAATAAAGAGAAACTTTAATAAAAATTAGTGCAAAAAAGGCTTTTGGGACACATAAACTTAAGGAAAAAAGTAATAAAATCACCGTGAAACACGGTTTACTCAACAATATGTCATTTCCAAATCTTTAAGGGTGTTGTGTCTGTCGAGAGTATGCCAGTTATGATTCCCGGGTACCCTTGCAAGTGGCTGTGAGAATCCACCCTGAAGGAGTATGTTGCATTCTTTCTAAGTATCGATGCCCATCTTTGCACTTCCCAAGGCTCGAGATACATGTCGGACAGGCTGACTGGATCTATAGGGTTAGTATTTGGTTTGTCCCTTGTTCTCGTACCTTTGTAAAGGAGTATGCACGAGTTTATACACTAGCGTTATGATGCTCAAACTTGGGCTATGTCGGGAAGACCATCGTTCCCAATAACTCTACAACAAATGTTAGAGGATGAATTTCCTTCCATTCTCTATAGGAGACCTTGAACTTAGGTTTTAAGTGGTGTAGAAGGTAGCATGTTCAAATCTGATATAAAGATCTCGAAATGATATGTCGGATTCTTGGCACCAGTAGGCAAAATTCTTCCCCAATCTTTACCAGTCCACAATATCTTCTATCGAAGGCTTATTAGGGATAAATATGTCTTCTTGTTTTCTTGCCCTTCTTTCTATCCCAGTACCTACTATGTCTATGCAGTCTCTGATCTCCTGCAAAGTCGGGGTAATTTCAGCGATTCCAAATTGAAACACCATTCGTTGTCTATACCAATATCTTGTGAGGACCTCAAGCGTTTCTGGTCAACCATTTATCAGAGCATCCACATATTTATTGAGGGTTCTTCTATGATCCCCGTCGAGATTATCATACCATATTTTGAGTTGGGGTGGTGTTGCTATGATCATGCGGAACTTCGAAAAATGGTCCGTATCTACAAAATAGAAGCTAGTTAGATTTACCCACCCCAAATTGGTTTTCACACGTACATCATACAAATGTCAAATAAAATAATGTGTCGTGAGGTCGGAGACCTTGGACACAGTTTTGACAATTTTTTACTAAATGGACTTAATACTCCTTGGTATTAAGTAATCTTAGGATAATGCTTAATTTTTTGTTTTGATTTCGCTCTCTCTTAGGCTTGCTAGGATTTGTTTCAAATTGACGATTACCCTTGTCGGACAAAAAACGGGGTGAAACTATCAAACAACTTCAGATGACTGCATTCCAACTATTCATTTGATACTTCCAAATATTTTTTTGTGTATTTCTAAAAGAAGTTGTGGAAATCCACGTAACTTCCATTTTCCTAATGCAAACTACTTGCCGTTTGGCGAAAGAATGTCATTATAATGCAACATTATATCAATAACAAAGTAAACAAATAAGAAATTATAGTCAAATAATGTTAGTTTTAAGGTTAGAATCCTCCAACTCCCCAGCAGAGTCGTCATTTCTATTTTATTCGGAAAAGGAAAAATATTATATTTTTGTAGTGTTTTCGGCTTTTTTATAGTCGCCACTTAATTTTCAAAAAATCAAAAAAACAAGTGTTTTCAAAAGACTTAAAACAGATAAATCTAGTGAAAAATAATTAAAGGATTCGGGGATTGCTATTAACGTCTTAGGAATGTTTGAAAGCTCCTAAGACGTCCATTAACTTACGGCTATCCGAGAACTAACTTTGTTTGGCTAAAACTTAACTTATAAAATTTATTAGAAATTGTTTGAAAGTGAGTTTCTTAGTTATTATCTAAGCGAAACTTATAAATCACGAAATAATTTTTAAACTATTAAAACTTGGTTCAATTTTAAGTTGCTTAAACATCATGGCATTCAACGGGGATTTGAAGCTTTCTAACTTTGAAATAATGACAAATAAAACAGATAGGCAACAAGACACGAAAGAGAGAGAGAGAGAGAGAGAGATAGAGAGGGAGATTTTGGGCCCAAACCCTGATTCAATCTGCCAGGACCGGATTTTGGACCCACCTGCTTTGGATTTTTGACCCATTTCCACCTGTCCTAAACTAATTATAAAAAAATGAATACGAAAAGAAAATACAACAAGGGCTTAGGCCCAAAATAAATACAATACGACAATTAAAATAAATTTAGTCTCTTCGATCTAATCTCCTCGACTATTCCTACTTGCTTCATATTCTTCAACTTTGTAACTTGTTCGTCAATTTTAATAGGCCTTACTCGGACAAAGAAAATTGAGCTTTTACAGCTCCCGAAAATATGGAAAATAGGATGAAGTCTGCGAGGACTCGGAAAGATTTTTACATGCAAAGAAAAGAAGCAAGTATGAAGTTAGTATTTTTGAGAGAACAATAAAATTTGATAAGACAGAGTTACTTATTTACAAAATGTAGACAGCACATACCAAATCAAAACACTTATGGGAGGCTATTAAATACTCTTTCTCGAAACCAATAATCCAAGGTCAACAATCTACGTAATTAATCATCAAACAATAAAAATAATTTTTTGAAAGTGAGACTACACTTATCAAGAGAAAAGCATGAACACCTTTGTGGCTACCAAGACTAGTGTATGATATGCAAATATAATAAATAAAAAATGGACTGAAGGCAAATGACAAACATTTAGGGTGTTGGTGTAGTTTGTGTTGGGTATGAGAAAAATGTTTTCGGAAAACAATTTCCCAAACGATTGTTTCCTAAAAATCAGCTGAAAACGACTCTGTAAACAAATCTGCGGGAATTCATTTCCATAAAATGAAGCCGGACGCGAATTGCACCCGTGCATATCCTCACTCTCCAACGATTAGTGAAGGAGGCGTTGATCTATTATTTCTTCGCTTGTTCCATCTCCAAATTTAGTGGTCCATGGTTGTTTCTCATTCCATATTTCTGTAAGAAATTCGAAGTGGTACTTTCATAAATTATAGTGTGCCATTTTGATTGCGAAGAGTTCTTCAAAAAATATTCATCTTTACCTGCTTTGTTATTGAAATTCTTGTCATGAGTTTGGAATTGACTTTTATTGCGGAATTTATGCATCGTGATTAAAATATTTTTGGTAAAATCTATGAATTGTGGCCTATTACTTTCGATTATTCATATTTTCTGGGATTAGACAACCCAAGTATGTTTGTTGGTGCTGTAATTGATCTGTTCACAGATTGTAGATTTGAAGAATAGGATTTAGATCCAGGTTTGTGGTTAGAAATGGAAGATATGGAGGAGTGATGTTTAAGGGTTTGAAGGAAACAGAGGCAATGGTGTTGGGTCAGAAGGGCTGATTGTTCATTAAGAATAAGATGTGTATACAGCTGTTGTTGTTGCCTGTGGTTAGAGCCCCTCTAAGATTTTAAATGCTGTAGGGAAGAAGGGGTTGCAATTAGGATCAAAACTACCTTCATTGATTATTTGTATTTCCTTTAGAATTCTTATTTTTTTTTTTTTTTTCCTTTTAATTGGGGTAATTTGAAGGAAAGGCATTTCAATTCTCTGCTGGTTTTGATGTTGATTTCCTCAAAATTGATCAGACGTTGCTATAAGCCTTGGCAGATTTTTTTATTATGTTCTTTTCTTTGTTATATCATAAAACGTAATTAAGTTATGGGTCGTGAAACAGATTGAATATGGACAAGCAAAGATTGAAGCTGATGCCGGGCAATAGTTGGAGGTGTATCTACAATCTGCTTTAGGCTTTAGAGGTTTGCGCTTAATGTAGCCTATAAAAATCAAAAGTAGCATTTCTAGAGAACCTAATAGGAATAAAGGATCAAGAAAGGGGAAATTTACATGATATATTTTGAATGAAGTGATGTGTTCATGTATACGCCAAAAAAGGATGAGCCAAAGGGGGGGGCATGGGTTTTATGAACTATGCCAAGCGCCTTAGAAGAAACAATTTATTGAGTTCAGCAAAAAATGTCTATTCAAGAAAAAGTATTAATATTTTTAGAGATTTTGGTTTTGAATGAACGATTTTCGCAAGATTGGATCACAATTATTATTAGGTAATCGAATCTATTAATAGATCTTTCACACGGTACTTCAAGCAGTTTTGATTGAAGCTCTACCCTATCCTTAATAAAACACCAGATGGTAGTATTCAACCGGAGGATAAGAACAACTATACGATATTATCCATGGTTTGTTAAGTGCACATTACTAAAAAATTTCAAGCATTTTATGAAAAATAGTACTATATTAACTTAGTTGGATTATAAGAATGTTGTGGAGCCAATAGAGAAACACATGTTCTTGCATCCGTTCCTATTGAACAACAAAGTAGATTTCGTGGTTCGAAAAGCACAACAACACAAAATGTATTGGTGACCATCATACTTTAATTTGAAGTTGCATGTATGTATATAGCTAGTTGGAAGGATCTGCTTCAGACTCTTGCCATATGAATTATGCATTAGAGAGACCACGGGTTTCAAATCCCAAATGTATCTATTCAATCTAAAGTAGTTTTTTTTTATCGAAACACTCAGGTGGACAAGTATATTGATAAACTCTATCATGACTTGTAGATAAATTCTAGCTTGAGATGCGGGGGATATGGTCTTCGTAAGGGATCATTCTCCTTATCAGGAGTACGCTAACACTTACAAGAGTCTAGTGATTCGTCCACCCAAAATGAAAAGGAATTAGTCATCTTCGGCATGACATCAGTGAGATCCACAGTTGAAACGGTGCCTTTGCTATCTCAGCGACACGATTACGATTCGTGTAATTGATAATGAACCTTTGGGACTTTAAAATCAAGGGGATGTGGTATTAACTTATGCATTTTAAATAATCACATAATTAATTTGGAGCCCCTCTAAGCCATGATAATTCAAGAAGTAGATGTGGAAACACTAGTTCACTCAAAAATTTTCAATTACTCAAAGCTCCAAAGGGAGGTCAAAGTATCACACCCAAAGAGAGAGGCGTGCAGAAGCTAGAGAATGGTCGTTGAAAAAGAGATGCATTGCTCATGCCATGTTACCCGATTAGATAGGAGAAGGAATTAGAGGTTCTTGAAAGAGTAGGAATAACTACAAGTCAAAGTTCATGATTGAAATTAGTAGATGGCAAATTTTGTGAAACTGTATCTTGTTGTTTTTTCTAACACTGTTGTTGTTTACTTTACCATTGGTTATAGTAGCAGACATAGATTTCTTTGTATTCTTGTTTGCTTCTGTTGTTGTCAAAGAGTCATTTGTTTTAGTAGTTATGGGATTAGATTGGGAGTCATTTCTGATCGCTTTGCTAAAATTGATTTTAAAAATCATCCGAATATTGTGTTCATTACTCTAAATATTGGTTGTGATCATTTCCTTGTATGGATGTTAATCACCATGCTCCCTACTTGTTCATTATATTGGAAGTAAGAAAGTAAATTTCTATGAAGTGTATATGAGTGACGCATATATGGTTATGATATTTACTGTTCTCACATGAAAAAAAGGTAATTTCTAGTTATAAAGGGGCTATTTGGACATGCAGATTTTTAAACAAAAGCCTCAATTTAGAGAGTGGGGGAGTTTTTCTTATGTTTGAATGTTTTCTGTAACACCAAATAATGGGCAAAAAAGGAGAGAAGCAGTTTAGGTGGTCAAAGCCAATGGAATATTTGATGTTGGAGATCTTAGCGGATGAAGTGAAGCAGGGAAATAAATCAACCAATCAGTTTAAGGTTATCTCATTCAATCGTGTTTCGAATGCCATTAATGAACAATTAGGAATGGACTGTTCTCCAAAGCATGTGGAGAATCATCTCAAAACGCTAAGAAGCACATGGAATATAGTGCAAACTCTACTAAACAAAAGTGGTCTTGGATGGGATGACAACTTGAAGATGATTACTGCTAGTCCCAGAGTGTATGCAATGCATATTCAGGTAAGGTTGTTGTATCAGTATTGACGTCGTTTATGCAACTCTATGAATATTCAAGATATTCATGAAATATCTTAGATATTAATTTTGACTTGAACTCTGTTTTTTTGTTTGTGAGAAATTAAAGAGTTGAGGCTTTAGTTTTATAGGAAAAAAAGAAAAGAGAGAGGGGGTGGTTTTAGTTCTGCATTTCGCCATTTCATGAAGTTTATGTTACAATTGGGTTATATGTTGATGTTATTGTTACTACCATATTTTTGTCCATTTAGTATGGTAGGCGCTAATAGATCATGATAAGTTTCATCAACAAGAAGATTGATATGTTTGAAGAAATGTCTCTTGTTTGTGGGAATGATCGAGCTAGGGGTGATTGTGCTAAGTCTTTGAGATATAGGCTTGGATTGTAGTTCAGAGAAAGGTAATTAAGATGATATTGAAGGACCGTCTAAGGAGAATGGAGTGCAAGATGTGAGTGAAACTTCTCAAGTCAAGTCAAGTCGTAAAAGAAATCGTCCTTCTGATGTGCAAGATGTGGTCGGTAATATTTCAACAAAACTTGGAGAAGTGGCAGCGGCAATAAGTAAGATAGCTAATAGCCGATTAGAGGTGGACAAGGTGTACGAAGAAGTTATGGAAATGAAGGTTTATGGGGGGAAGAGTCTTAGGGATGCTTTTGGCTATTTGGTACAAAAGTGATACTGTAAAAAGGGATTTCATGGCTTAAATAAAAAATATTGTTAACGTTGGTTGGAAAGGTTCAAGCGGCTCTAAATAGCTATATAAGTGAATAGGAAGAAACATAACTCTAGATAGTACTACTAGTATTAGAGGAACTGGATATCTTTGCCTTGAATTGATTTGTGGGCTTGAGACAAAGTTGTTTCACATGTTTACAAATTGTTAGTCGTTGATTTAATGGTGTTATTGAACTAAGTATTCATAATTCTTTATTATATATGTTGTACAAACTTATTGTTTCGATATTTTGTGTGTGGTGTACAGGAGTGAGCAATTGTGCACAATAATGTGAAAGCTTCAGGTAGTAAGTCTAGTGTTGGTAGTTAAAAGCATGTTACTAATGTCTGTACGCTATTTTCAAGTTATTTTTATTAAAATGAAGTTCGATACATATTTTATTAAAGTATCTTATATTATCGCAAAAATTAGATATCTTATTTTAGGTTAGTATTTGTAGTTGGTGTAGAAAAAATATAGAAACAATATCAAGATTAGTGGGACGGGATTAGTTGGGGGTGACTGAAAGCGCAAGAAAAATCATTTTCCTAAAAAAATTCCTCACTCACCAACCAAACACTAGAAATTGTTTTCCGAAAAATGTTTTCCACTCACTAACAAAACATAAGAAAACAAGTTAGAAATCAACTTGTTTTCCTAGAAAATATTTTCCAGGAAAACATTTTCCTTCATACCAAACACACCCTTAATGCATAAGCAATTGAGGCACTACTCCGACTTTCCACCAACAAATACTACAAAACACATCAATAAATGCAATACAGAGGAAGGAGAGAAAACTATTTAAACAACTTTTGCTTCTTTTTTTCTCTAAAATAATAACATGGAATACACCTAATTCATGACTACATAGACACCAAAATAAAGACCAAATTAAACAAATGGAGTAAATGGATACAGATCATGAAAACTTGGACATCTGGGTTCTCATGTTTAAGCTAAGATTTCGAAGTCGGAGCCAAGCAAACATCGGAGCTACTTCTATAGAGATAAGACAGAGGCTCAACTGATTATAACTATACGAAATCGAATTAATATATTTTAACGCCTAACATAATCTCCAAAGCAATTTTCCCGATATTTATCAATAAATATTCGCGAGTTAAAACTTATAGGAGAAGGAAGCTAAAGCAGACAACAATGCTATGAACAGACTCAAAAATTATATAAAGAAGGTGACACAACACAACATATTGAGACAAGGATTGCGAAGAGATACTGGAAGAGCACATCACAGGAAAACAAAAATAACAACAACATTAGGCAGGGAGTGAGGGGATCAACTGTTGCTACCGTCTATGGTTCTCGAACTGCAAAATTCCATATAGGATAGTAAGTTCACACATACATGCTTGAATGACATTCTCGAATCAACAGCTCTAGAGACTACGACATGACACACTCAACAACCATGATCACACTCGACAGTTAAAAAAATAACTTTTGAAGCTCATACAACAGAACAGGCAAATCTCACGTTCTAACTACGATCTCCATATTTGAAAACCCACACGAGGAACAACATTCACATATTTATGACTAAGTTAATCCCCATTCGATGCCGTTTCACATTATACAATCAAAGAAACAAAGCAGAATCCTCCATGAGCAATAAGAATGTATTTATAGGAGAAGAAACTAGGATTTTTCGAAAATGGGGGAAAAGGGCAAACTCGGAATTGCCTGAAACGATCCTCCAAATTCAAAAAGAATCCTCCAGGACAAAGGCAGTTGCCTTTCGTACGAGAACTTACCCAAATCCCACCAAATCCGGACGACAGGGTAGAGGATGGCTCAAATTATTTCGCTTTGTCCTTGCACTCGATGTTGCACCCATCCACACGAGCAAGGACGATTTGAAACGGTCTCTTCCAGCTGGAGGCGTATGATCGTACAACTAAAAGCTGAAATCAGTATAAAGGATGTTGAAGTTGATAAGATTATGAAGGCGTTAGTTATAGTTAGTTAGCTTTCCGTTATAGTTAACAACTTTGTTAGTTAGTTAATTTTCTGTTAAAAATCTGTTAATGTTAGACATTTTTTCTTCAATGTTCAACTGTATAAATATGACTACTACATGTAGTTCATAACACTTTTTCTTCTTCCTTTTCAATCTGAGAAATGGTTCTCTCTATTTTCAGCTTTTCAGCTCAGTTGCAGCCCACCATTAATGGTGGTTTATCATGATTTTGGGTATCAAGACATGCGATCGATATTAGTGCTTGTCTTCATCTATGTTTCTACTAGTGAAGATTGATAATTCAAGGTTTGTCTTGTTTCTGTTCTATGTGGAAGATCAGATTTTCTCTAGTCTCTTTGAAGATTGAATCTCTCAAGTTTTACCTGGTTTTACTTTTTAGATTCAGTTTTCTTCTGTTTTCTATTACGTCTTAACATTTTCATCCTTCTTTTGTTAATTGATTTGTAGCCACTACAATGGTAGAAGTGACTAATCTGAAGTAAACTAAGGGAATGAGATAGGAAGGTGTTATACTACAATCCATCAAACAATCCATGTGCACCTCTTGTACCAGTGCTTTCGATGGAATTGGTTATCGAACCTGAAAGAGGCCATGATAAGATCCTTATCAAAAAGATAAATTGGGTTTCATTAATTAGAGATTCTAGGAAACCACTTCCATTAGATCCAAACTACAAAAATGGGAGGGTGTGATAATATGGGACATCCTGGATTTTTAAACTCATTAAACGAGAATTGTTCGTTGTTTTTTGTTTCTGATAGTGTAGATATGTTGCTAGTGCTTTGGAATATGCGGACCTGATTTGGAGGATCGTTATGATCAACACAATGGTGCAAAGTTATATCAAATTCAGAAAGAAATCAATGATCTCATTCTAGGAGTTAGGATTTCACAAACGTACTTACACCAAAGATGAAGAAACTTTGGGAAGAACTGAGTGTATGCATCAAAAAATCAGCTGCAATTGTACATGTCGTTGTGGAGCAAAGGATATGATGCACAAGGTTGAACAGGAAGACGATTAATTAAGTTTCTTAGGGGTCTTGTGAGGTCTATTACAACATTAGAGGGACATTTTGATGATGAATCCAATGCCAGTCTGTGGCACCAGCTTTTGGCCTGTTAATACAAGAGGAGAAACAAGAGGTTTAAGTCAACAATCAATCTTTGTTGAACACCGTTCTCTTGTTGCTACCTTCTTCAGGTACTCAGAACTTTGGTACTCCCAAACGGCCAGAATTTCCAGACGAATTATATCTACTCTTTCAAATCATAGAGGACAGACCATATGTGAACACTACGGAGACCAGGAAATTTTAAAGCAATGTTATCAGTTGCACGAACTATCCAAAAGAACAATAATCGATATCAAAAGACCTCAATCTAATGGACAGAAAGGCTATACTCAATTCAGCACAAACAAACAATATGAAAAATCCATAATTCTAATAGCCATACAGACACATAACCAAGGGAAAGGTGTAGAGCAATTTTGTGTTCATGTGTTCTAATGGGAAACAGGCTGTAATCTGGGGGTCAAGCCAACAGTCAAGATATTGCATCTCAAAGGAACAGTATGGACAACTTGCCTACCTTACTTCAACAATTTCAGGCAGTAAAATTCAAGCAACATGCAAGTAACAAACCTACTGTGAATTTTGCAGGTAACATGCTGAATTCTTCTAGTTTGAAAAACTGTTCTGTGACTTTATAAGGACTAAAACTGAACTTGTGGGATCTTAGATTCAGTGCATCACATAATGACTTTAACAAACTTTACGTCAACCACACCTTCTACCTTTACCTGAACTATTTTAGTCAGTTACGAATGCTATAAAGTCACGGTCACAGAAGTTGGAAATGTGCAAATAATTCACAGATCCACATCAATGGTCTTATTCATTCCTTCTTTCAAATACAAACTGCACCAGGTAATTCTCTAACTTACATCTTAAATGTTTGTTTCTTTCTGAACAAATCTTGTTGTTGAGGACCCTCCACTGAAGACCTCTGAAAATTGCGTAAGCTCATGATGGCTGTCTCTCTTTGGCTAAGATTGTTTACAAAGAGCAAGAATTCCATTTCATCTACCACATGTCCATCACTCATAAAACTGATAGTTACATATCACACTGTATTTCTCATTAGTTACCTCATCAAAATTTTCTGTAATGAATAGTTCATTAATGAAAGAAAACTGGTTCTGTTGGTAGCAAGTATCATCCCTGGCTGATAGTGCCAGATTGTGTGGCATTATAGACTGCAGGTCCTTTTGTTAAAATGAAGAATATATTTCCATACCTATGATTTTCTCACACAAACAACCTGCATTTGTCCAATGTACAATGTCAAGGCAAACAAGACGACCTTTTCCACAGAACACTGTAGAAGCACTGCCATTTTTGACTTCGTCCATGTTGATTATAGGGGGACATATCACACACACACACATGACAATTTTATATTTTCCTACTTGTAGATGATTTCAGTAGGTATACTTGGACACATCTTCTAAGTCATAAAAGTAATGCCTTACATGTTATTAAAACATTCACTAATATAGTTGAAAAATCAGTTCAAATACCATTAAGGTGATTAGATCGACAAGCGACTTGAATTTACCACTAGAGTCATCCAATTCTTTCAATCCAGGTTATTATTCACCAAAGATCTTGTCCATATACATCTGAAACAGAAATGGTGTGGTAGAAAGAAAACATAAGTGATATTCTTGAACAGTCAGGGCATTCTTTTCAGGTCCAAACTTTCTACAAAGTACTGGAGAGAGTTGCATTGACAGCTACTTATATCATTAATAGACTTCCATCTTCACCTTTAAACAAACAAATGTTTCATATTGAATTTTGTATGGTTAAAACATTTGTACTCACATTAGAAGTTTTGGCTGCTTGTGTTATCCAACCTTCCCTAAAAGTTCCAAGATCAAAATTTGATCCTAAAAGAAAAAAAAAAAACTTTTTTCTCCACATTCTTGTGAGTATCATCGAATAAAGATACAAGGGTCATTGAGTCTAGACAATAAAAGATGTATGTCTCCAGGGATGGTATTTTTCATGAAAACATTTTCCTTTTGCAATGATAAAGATCTATTTTCTTTCCTTTTTCTTCTCCTACTATCTGTTTTATGATCAATATGATTGTTACTACTTCTCATCCATGTCTTTGACTCTAATGTGCAATGTGATTCTGAGATGTCAAATGACACAAATCCTCTTCATCTCCTGACTTTTCTAGTCCACAATCTATTCCCTAACTCAACAAACAACCCTGTCCACCTGATATAGCAACCAGAAAGTCTCACAGGGAACCAACAAATTGCCCACTACCTGTCAGATTATGTTTCACTCATACTTATTTCACAACCTATAGGAAAACCCACACATAACTCCTACTGATTGACTGCATGTTTTCTTCTAAACACCATATATCTTTGCAGAATTGGATCCAAAAAGTGCAAGTTTTGCTTTAAATTTTACTCATTGACGGTGAGCCATCTAGCTATGCAGAAGCTGCTCTGATCCTGCATGGAAACAGCCATGACCCACCAGGAATTTGCGCTTTACATGCTAATAATTACTGGTCCCTTATCTTTACCTATTGGAAAGAAAGCTATGGGTTGCGTTGATGGTATTAAAATTCAACACAAGGGCTGATGGAAGTGTGGAAAGATACAAAAGAGTAGTATAAAGGGTACACTAAACATTTGGCATAGACTATACAGAAAACTTTTTCCCCATGTTAAAATGCAACTGTAGAGCCTGTTTTGCCATAGCTACAAAGAAAACAGTGTAATATTTAACGCTGATGTTATATGATTTCCTCATAGAGATTTGAATGAGGAAGTTATATGGCTGCCCTCCTGGTCTTGTTGGTCACAAAACAGGGCTAGTGTGTAAAAAACAAGTCCTTATATGGTCTAAAACAATGAGAGGACAAGGGTAGAGAAGCTAACTGCCAGCTTGAGTTCAAGGGGAATATACTCACCCTTATATGATTATTCATTATTATATACGAAAAAGGGTTCTCTACTGTGTTTTTAGGTGTTTATGCTAGATGATATTATCCCCAGGAACTGATTCTGAAGAATTGTAGTCCAAAAATCCTCCATGATCAGTTTCAAGATCAAGGATCTTGGTTTAGACTGGCATTTTTCTGGGGATTGGAAATTTTATATAAAGATGAGGAGTATCATATCCAGAGGAAATTTTATTCATGATCTTCTCAGGAATTCCATTGTGATAATATACTACCATGACTCACCATTGGATCCTAATGCTAACTTACAGCTCATGAGGCAAGTTATTAAGTGAATCTACCTTGTATAGGAAGATGGTAGGAAAAGAATTTCCTCACTCACAACGACTTGATATTGCCTATGGAGTGCAACAATTTAAGCAATACATGCAAGATCCCACGGGAAACCTCATCTTCAAGCTGCATTTCACAGGTGAGATATCCAAAAATTATCCTTACTCTTGGCATTTTTAGCATATTCTATGATTTTGAGGGTCAGGCTTTTTGCGACTCAGATTGGGCATAATGCCTGACTTAAAAAATCTGTAGTGTTACATTGCTTGCTGGGAGAATAGTCCCAATTAGCTGGAAATCTAAGAAGCAGGAGGACCATTTCATTATCCTCTGCAAGAAGTGCGTACAGATCATTAGAAAAGGTGGTTGGAGACTGTTTGGTAATAGATTGTGATGATACTGTTCCTCTACTGGTCCTTTTCCAAGTATATTGTGATAGTCAGCGATGCACTGATAAGCCAAGAATCCAGGTTTTTCACGAGCGAACACCAAACACATAGAAGTCACTGTATTTTGTGAGGTCCAAACTTCATGAAGGTTTAATTTAATTCACATAACATCAGCCAAGTTGATTAATTGGAAGATATACTCACAAAAGGCTCTCACAGGAATCAAACATTCTGCCTATGATGGACAAGTGGGCTGTGTTTACTACACCTCCAACTTGAGGGGGGGTGTGACGTTGATAAGAATATGAAGACGTTGTATAGTTACGTAAACTTTTCCGTTATAGTTAACAACGTTGTTAGTTAGTTAATTTTCTGTTAAAAATCTGTTAATGTTAGATATTTTTTCTTCAATCTTCAACTGTATAAATATGACTACTACATGTAGTTCATAGCACTTTTTCTTCTTCCTTTTCAATATGAGAAATGGTTCTCTCTATTTTCAGCTTTCAGCTCAGTTGCATCCACCATTAATGGTGGTTTATCATGATTTTGAGTTTCAACAAAGGAGACGAGGAGGCGTGTTGGTTCCGTCGAGCAAAGCGTTTGCTGCCCCTTTTTCTTCACGCGTCTACTGTTGACGCTAAAGTCGTTTCTGCTCTTCTCTGGAAGAAAGAAGCAGGCGTGGATCGGTTCAAAGGGGTATGGGCTGGAGAATTGGGTTTGGAATTGGACAAATGAAATTTGCTTCTTTAAGGGATGGGTTTAAAGGAAATGGGCTTGTCTCAAAATTCTTGGGCTTCTGATAAGTTAACAAGAAAAAGCATTGCGCCTGCATTGGAGAACAAATGAGCATTTGAATGTGGGATGGGCAAATGAGATTGCCAACAAAATATTTTATAAGGGCCCAAAATGACTTTAGGATCAAAAAAATTAGCCGAGTTAGATCACTTGGCGAATTCCACGGAAGTAAACAAAAGAGATGAATGAACATTAATTAGTTTGACGAGCTTCTTAATTTTAACAAAAATAAAATAATTGAGTTACTTATAAAATAATTAGTTTAAAACATAAATTATTATAAGGCTAAGCTAAAAGTAACGCATTTAAACGAAATAATAAGAGTCTCGCCCGATGTCATTATTATTCATTGTTTATTAATCATCATCATCATTATTATTATTCTTATTATTATATATTATTATTATTATGATTATTACTATAAATATTTATTTATTATTATTGTTATTAGTATTATTCTTACCTTTATGAAACTAATATTTTAGGCCTGTTTAAACTTGAAGTAGCGCGATAAATTAACCTTGAAGGGAGTCGAAATTGGGTGTCAACACAGAATAAATATTTTTTTAAAAGACAATAATTGCGTAGTTGAAGTGTGAGTCCAAGTTTCAAATTGGATCTTTCATAAGACAATATTTTTGTTCACTATTCTGGAATAGGGGTCATGTAATCAACTCTTGCAACATAAGATCAAAGTTGTGAGAGGGTTTATATGTGTATAGTTCATAGGATCAAAAATTGAAACGTTCTATATATCAAGTTTGAACATCACATTTCATAGTGGGATGGATCAGTACTTCAATGCTTGAAGCATGCGAGCTTTTTAAGAGTAAACTTAAAGCCTCATCATAAAATAGAGAAATATATGGCTAAAACTAAGAGAATCCTTTAATTCAAGACGAGATCCTTTTTATTCGGTTGTCATCTAGGAAAAAGTCAAGAGTACGGATATGCCCCTTCATTGTGATTCCACTTAAATAGTTTTCCCGATTTTAGGTCAAGGACAGAGTTCAAAATCCCCGTTATGATCCTACTAATCCCACTTAAATACTTTCCTCGACTTTGTATCAAGCATAGAGTTCAAACTCGTGATATGCATAATTCTTGTTGAAATTTTTCTATTGATTTTCCAACCAGTAAAATGGATTTTACTCATATATCAGTGATAATTTAAACTCCAAAGGTTAGTATGCTTATCCTAAATCTATTGATAGATCAATAGGTCAATTCCTCTTATTGTAGATCCTTAACTTGACACAACAAGTGAAAATAATTTCTAAATATCAATGTAATGAATGAAGAAAACTCCAAAGCCTAAAATCACCAAAGCTTGAAAAAAATGGATTGCGATGGAAAACCAGGTATGAAATTTAAAAAAACACCTAACTAAAATAAAGAAAAACACATAAGTAATTTCGAGGAAAAAACCAAAGGATTATGCCATATGAAGAAACACCAACAAAAATCTGAAATAGAAATAACCAAGGAAACATAGAACAGGAAAAGCATAATTACCTAGTCAAAATTGAAAGCACAAGATCGAACATCAATAGCAAACCCAAATGGGAAAAAGACAAATGTTGACACAACCAGATCAAATTTGGTGAAAGAGAGATAATTTGGAGAGATTTCTGAATTTCAATTTCAGAAAAAACAGATGATACGGAAAACTAAACGAAAATACGGAAAAGACTTACCTGGATAGAATGCTGCAGAAAGGAGAAAGAACTTGATGTGCAAAGAATCGTGGAGTATAAAGTGATGAACACAAGTGAGGTGTAAATTGGAAACACGGGAATAGACACGTAGTGATAATAGGAAATTGAAAAGACAAAAATATCCTTTAAAGTAGTGAAACAGGCATGTTGAAACAAGCCTTTTCTAATATAAGAGAAATATACGTGACATTCACATCATAAATTACTTATTCAAAAATTTCTTTTGAATAAGCAATTAATGATATGAGTGACACATACATTAAAAAAATTGTGTACAATAACTATGTGTTTTATGAAAAACATGTTTATGCCTTTAAGAAATGGTGTGAAGGAGGAAAAGGGGGAAGGGCTGCCCACACGTCTTTTATTTTTCCTAGATCAGTTATATTTGGTAAATCTTATTTTGTTTTGTAAATGTCAAAAGGTATCCTTATATTAAGTAGTATAGAATCTTAGTTAGTTATGGAGTCTGATTTTCTTTTCTCCGTTTTTTATAGGATATAAATAAACTTTATCCTAAACATCAAATGCTTCAAGTTTATCAAGTATATCTTCCAGAAAATATTTTAAAATTTTTTGTAACTTATATATGAATTTGTGCTTTCATGAAATAAATATACATGAAAAAAAAAAAGAAAAAAAAAGAGTAGTGGATTTGATTATTGGACGTAGATTTGGAAGAAGAAAAAACTCAATTGCTCAAAACATAAATTTTATTAGGTGTAACTTTTACATTAATTTTTGAATATGCAATTTGTGAGTTATTATATTGAACTTTGATAAGCTTGTAAATTACCCCAAGTGTAGAAATACTTTAAAATTTGAATTGAACTACTCAATATTTATATTAATGAATAAAGTTTCTTGCAACAATATCCAAGGTAAAGTATCGCAAAAACACAAAAAAAAATCTCATTGATTTGAACTAATTCTTACTAGTAAATATAATAATACTATATTCCCAAATATTTGTGCTGAACTTGAAAATCTTCCCAAATATTTGTTGTGAACTTGAAAGTATTATATCTTATAAAATTATCACACCATAACTAATAAGTACTAAAATAATATACATAACACATCCCTATCCATGTTTTATAATGATAAATCTATTCAAACAAAATTCATGTATGATGTTTTTTTTTTTTTTTTTCGATGGTAGATTTGTTGAAAAAGTATGAAGAAAGTTAAAGTTGAAGCATTAAATAACATCTATTGCATTACATACATCAAGTTGATATATAGTCAAAAATTGGATAAATTATTATAAAATTAAAAATTATAATATACTTATAGATGGAAATAGAAAAAAGAATATCTTCCTAATAATTGGAAATGGAATAACAAAAAGGATAATCTAAAAATTAATTTGAAAAGTTGTTGTTCCTGTTATTTAACTCAAAAACGTACCCAATCACCTAGAATCAAAAGACAAAAGAATTTTTTTGCATTTATAGGTATACGTGAAATATAATATTGTCTTTTGGCCTAATCACAAGTTTGATTTTCTACAACCCTCTTTGTTTAAACCCAAAACATGATCGGCATAAGATCCACAATGCAAATGATTTACTAATGAAATGGTAAACATATTATTTATAATTTACTATTTCTTCTAGTATGCAGTGACATTAAAATTGGACCAATGGACCATGCATGCACAAAATATCAGAAATGTAAATAAATATGAATATGTAAAGCAACAAAATCTACACATCCAATGGATATATTACATAAAATAGTTATTAGAACTTTGTAAAATCTGCAATATATAAAAGTTTATTAAAATCAATATCAATTAAATAGGAATCGATCTTTATGAATATATATAACGAAGTCAAGATAAGAGGTACAGGAATTTTCTATTCTAACGTTTTTAAGGTCATCTAGCTAGAAAACGAAACACTCTCTATTTTTTGGCTGGCAAATATTTGTACGCTGATCAAAATTAAGGGTTCAATTCATAAGTTTAAAGGTAAAAAATAATTCATAGTATCGTGTTATAAAAACAATGTGTATCGGAAGGAATTCAATTTTACTGTTTTTTAGTGTTATTTTTATACGAGTATGAGAGTAAAGTTATTCATTTAATAATATTGGAGATATGAAAAAAGCAAACTATATATATAAAATAAATTTGGAATTAAGTGTGAGATTTATGCATAAAGAATCATATCAATTGTTGGGAGAAATTTGAGTACCCCATTAAATGTTGATGTTTCAATCTTCTAGGAATTTTTTTTTATCTTTTTATTTTTTATGGAAGATAATGCTCAATTTTAAGTGTGTGAAAAGATTGTTTGAGTGCTTTTTTAATGCTACTTGCTAATTAATATCCTGTCTCAATTTTGCTTTGTGCACCACTTCTTTTCTGAGAAGTGTAGATTGAATTGCGTGATATTTTTTTTTAAAAAAAAGTGGGATTTAATTTCTTTCTTTAGGTTTGACTTATCTGATACTAGCATATTTAGGTTCCATCTTGAGTAATACTATTATGAGTGTGTAAGTATTAAATAAAATAAGAAATTTTTTGGAACTAGGTTCAGGATAGTGAATATACATATAGTTTGTTCTTATTTATAGTTCGTGATACTTTGACTATCTTGAGAGTACAATTGGTTCAATTTGGTTGAGACTTTTCCTATAAGAGCATCTTAAAAATAAGTGTTGCTCTGTTTAAAATATGATAGTTGATTAATTTTTTTTCATATGTATTGTGAATTTTAACCTACTTAGATATTGTTACGAGTAGTTAGCCTTTGAACTTATGACTTTTCATTTGGGAGACGTATTACTGTCTTGGCCTATTTGTTAAATTCTTAATTTATACATCCCGCTTTCTCGAGTATTGTAGCTTGAATTGTGTTATAACTGCTAAATATGAACAAAAGAGATGGTCGAGTATAATGATGATGATCAATGATAGTTGCTATGTGATGAGAAGACCTTCTTTAAATTATCGTGATGTGAAAAATAATTGCTTAATTTTTATTTTTTTAAAAATGATGATTGAAACGTTCCTCATATGATGAGATTACTTTTGAAAATAATAGAAGAGATAGATTAGAATAAGAAGAAGAAAATAGTGGGGGATGAAGTGTAGAAAGAGCAAAGTGCTTAGAGAGTAATAAATCATATTATTTAGTTGTCTCATTCATCCCCTAGCCAACATTATAACTTGTTAAAATCCTATTTATTCTATTCGAGGTAGAGATTTATATAGTTGACAAACCTATGATTCTCTGTGAATGCATTATGAATTCTTTTGTGAATGCAACAAGTTTATATTTGATGTGAGTCCTTAGATTACATTATTTTATTATTTTTTTTAATTCGAGTGTATAGACTACTTTGTTTGAATACAATTATTTCAATGATAGATAAGTAATGATATTGACTTTCTTTGACAGAACATGCTAACAAGCTTAAATTTGAGGAGTCAGAGTAGGTCGGTCAAGTCAGGGACCAAAATAGATGTATTATTCCTAAGCTTGATTTATAGAGATGGAGACGAGTAAAAGTTTAAGCGGGGTAATAATGTTAAGACAAAATACCATTGATTATCATTTGAGTAGTTATGTTGTTGTGTCCTTAATATCATTTTTTTTAAATGGAGGAATAAAACAATGTAAAGATGAAAAAACTTAAAACAAAATTGAAAAAAATGGGGAAAATGAAAGAAAGAGAAAAAAATGGGGAAAATGAAAGAAAGAGAAAATAATATCAGGGGTGTATATGATCGGATTAGTTCGGATTTTCAAATATTAAATTAAATTATTCGTGTAAATTTTTAACATTTCTAAACTAAACTAAATTAATAAAATTCAAATTCTTTCAAGTTTTTTTCATTCTAGGGTTAGCTCGGATTTTGAATAACAAATCAAACCATTGTTTTAAAATTTAAATGTATAAACAAAGTCAAAACTAATAAAATTTAGATTTTTTTATTTTTCGATAAATGTGCATACAAACATCATAATTTCTTGTGATTCAAAATTTCTTAGTCAACGAAAATACACAATTATTTAAAGTGTTTCTAAAAAATGTTCACGACCAAAAAGGGTCGTGAGTGCACCATACTTACCTTCCTAGGTGAGCGAACCACACAATCTAAATCACATATATCACTATTCAACTTAAAATAATATTAAATAATGCGGAAGCTCAAAGATACTAAGCAACCATTTAAATGAAGTTCTAAAGTTTAATTTATTTATATCCCAAAATCTGATAGTTCCAAAACACGTCCGGGACACCTATTTCAAAATTACCAAGTCTAAGAGTAGTAAGAAACCAAAATAAGCAAAAAGATGGTCCATGTTCGAATCCAAAGACATCAAGAGTGATAAAGAGAATCCAGCACGAGATAGAATTAATTGCCCACCCTGAACTATGATGTCGCTGAAGAAAAGGGGAGAGGGGAAGGGAAATTGGCTAGAGAGAGGGCAGTCGAAGTCGATGGTACACTTGATGCCTCCACAAAAGAACGGAGAAAAAATACAATAGGGTCAGCTACAATGACACGTCTTAAGTAGATCTCATCGGTCAAATCAAAATAAAATCAATATATATTGAATAATAATATAAAATCAATCAAATACTTAACAGGTGGCAAACACAAAACACATGAACATTGACAAAAACCAAATAGGTACACATCAATCACAAATCAAGCACAATAGAGGACCATGCCTCCCACCATAATCATTGAAAAATAGGTATTTGAGGTTGAGTATATTAATTTAATTCAAGATCATTTCATTTAATGTATTGTGTCGAAAGTGGACCTCCGTCTCATATATGCTTTTTTTTCCCTAGAAACAAAACGGGGACAAAAAAAAGGGGGGGAAACCCCAATCCAATCCCCCACAACAACACTCTACCCCCCCCTCCCCCCCCCCACCCCCCCTCTCCCACCCCCCTCCCCCCCCCCTCCCCCCCCCCCCCCCCCCCCCCCCCGCCCCCCCCCCCCCACCCCCCCCATCCCCCCCCTTTTTTGTTTCCCCCCCCCCCCTTTCTTCCCCCCCCCCCCCCCCCCCCCCCCCCCCCCCCCCCCTCCCCCCCCCCCCACCCCTGTCGGACATGGACACTCCGATCCCATAATCCCATGTCGGAACGTGACACTCGATCAATTATCTCATTTGTGTGATGTCATCAAACCTTATTTATTCAAGACGTCATTTTAATAAGAGTTTTCAAGCATATGAGTTCAATCAGTCTCATAATTTTAGGGCAAACCACAAACCACACATCAAAAACATACAACCACACAATCAAACATAGGAGACTTACAATATCACTCATAACAATCATCGTATTTAGAGTTTACTATCACATAGAAATAAACCATACCTCGTCCATACGAAGACCGAAACAACAAGATACCTCTCCAATGCCTATGAACCTTTTCGATCTAGCAAATATATATACATATTTGCAAGTAACGAGCTATAGACATCCTAACTTCTATGTCTATCCTAGACCCAAAATTCACCTAACTTTATATTATATCTAGATATCCTAAAATTCAAACCTAAGAGAAGTCTTTAAGTTCCTCCACTTAGCAACAAATTTAATATAATCATATAATATAAACCACCAAAATTTAATTATCTATCTCAATATATAAACTTTCATTCTTATAATCTAACAAAATTTATAATATTAACATTAGTGGCCACTAGTTACGAAACCAGTGCAGAATATAACCGTCGAAGACAATTCCTAATTTCCCACTAAACATTCACAATAAAGCCTGGCACGAGACCAGTGGCACACATGCATAATCTTTCGCTACTTGTTAGTTAGAAACCATTTGACCTATCACCCATTAATACTCAATATAAACCTTAGCAATGAGCCATGGTCACGAGATAGGGGCGCACATGCATTATTCTAAAAAAAAATCAGTAGTTACTCATATATAGAAAACGTATCACAAAAAAAATATATGCACGATGTGTGTGATGCTACCGTGATTTTCTTCGTTCCACCTGCTTTTCTACGTTCCCCTCTTCTTTTCTTTACAAAATTATTTGTACCCTAATTATTATACTTCATTAATTATTATAGTGATAAAGGGACTCACTATTAAGTTATAAATATTTTCTTAACACTAACTAAATAAATTTGTATAAATTACCCCATTAATTTCATAGTTTTATAATTATGAATAGTCCAAAACACCCATTTAAAATCATCGGAGAATAGTTTGAATAAATCTCTAGTACTCAAAAACGATCCAAAAGAGTAGTTACAAAAAAACACAAAATATGAATGAGTATTGATGACACAAAAATATTAAATAAAAAAATAATAAAATCATCATATAAAATAAATATTATAAAGTCAGAAAATTTTATTATGAATGAGACACAACTTACGCTAGTTATATGAGGGGTACTTTATTATTATTAAATTTGAACTCGTGGGACCTACACTAGATATTTCTTCTTTGCCTCTTATTTCTCTTTCCTCTTTTTTTCATTTCCTCTTTTTTTTCCTTTTAAATTTATTTTGAATTGTATTGTATTAGAGATCCATCTTACTAAATTGGTCTTATTAATAACATTTTAAAAAAATGATGTTAATTATTAGTATTTTACGTAGTTTTCATAAAAATTTATTTTTAAAAAGTATTTTTTGTTAAAAAAACACAGACAAGTAAATTTTTAATTTAAAGGATTTCATTTATTTCCTACATGATTGTTTGTTTTACAAATTTAAAAAATAATATTCTTATCAAAACTCCATAAGATACTAATAATTACATATTTTAATAAGTAATTAATAAGACAATTAGTAAAAGAATCTCTATAAATACAATTAATTTATATATATATATATATATATATTTTTTTTTTTTTTGCATATGACAGATAGATTTAATGGTTTTTTAATTACTTAAATAATATCAAAGTGAAAAATGAGTTAAAAACATATATATTAACATGATTTCAAATTCAATTTACCTTCAAGTTGAAAAGTTGTATTTCAAATTTTCATGATCAAATATTAATTTTCAAATAAAGTAAAAATAATTTTTAGATAAATTTTAAAGTAAATATTAAAATGATATGAAATACAAAGGTGAAATTTTTTAAAGTACTATAAATGAAAAATGGATAGAAAAAAATAAAATAAATTTTAGTTGTCAATTTATGAATAAGTGTGACCATTTAAAGAATTAGTGAACCTTTGTATGCTCGTGCTTTTTGAATTATTAAACAATAAAAAATTTATAGTCAAACTAATATTAGATAAAAAAATTATTTCCTATATACCAAAATCATAGAGTAAGTAATTAGTTTCATAATAATTTAAAGAAAAAAAAGAGGAAAGAAAGAGAAAGAAAGAAAAAGAAAGAAAGAAAACTAAAGTGCAGGTCCCACATGTTCAAATATAATAGTAATAAAGTATTCACTAATAAAAAATAATAATAAAAATAGCTTCTCCACTCCAAATGCTCTCGGCGCAGGTTAACTAACGTGCGCAGTGCAAGTGAAAATGGCGAGGGGAAGAGGAAGAGGGCGAGGACGAGGCCGGAAAACATCAATACTAACAGTTGGTAGCTCAGTTGGAGCTCGAGTGGAAGCAATCGAGTTGAATCAGCAGGAACAAGTTCAAAATGAGGAAGGTAGTTTTGAAGATAGACTCTCTGTAAGTTCTAAAGTTTCAAGGAATTTGAGCTTAAACTATTCACTGGAAAAGGAAGAGGTACATGGTAACTCAGATCTAAAACATTCTGATGGTGAGAATAAGGTGGATGGCAATGGAACAGTAACTGAAGATGACAACAGTAAGGGAGGTATAGAAGGGGAGAAGAGTAAGGACTATAAGGAGCCTTGGGTTAATATGTTTAAAAATAATCGTGCAGCTAACAATGGAATGAACTTGACTTACTTTCCTCCACAAATAGTGAATGGGCAAGCTATGGTTCAGCTGGAAGGAAAAGAGGTACAGATTGAAGAAGAAAAGTGGAAATGTGCACTTATAGCCTATGTAATTGGTGAATATCCTGGATATAATACTATGAATAGGTACATACTGATGAACTGGTCGAAAGTGGATAAACCTGATGTATTTCTTCATGAGGAAGGATACTACATAATCAAGTTTAAGAGCTTGAATGAAATGAATGTGGTGCTATATTCAGGGCCATATACTATAAGTAATAGGCCTATTATATTGAAGCAATGAAGTCCTGATTTTGATTTTGGGAATGACTTCTTAATTGAAATACCTCTATGGTTAACTTCCTAAGGTGCTATAAATTGTTGGGGGGAGCTGGATCAAGGAGTCGGATGCTAGTTGGCTTTTTATAGAGTGCATTATTTGGCTGATGAGTGTGTACTACAAAGCAGACAAGAATCTCCTATGCTAGAATGCTTATTGGAAGTAAATGTTACTAACGCATATCCTCAGAAGATAACCAGGACATGGATCAAAGGGTGAACATTTATGAGGATGTTGTGATGGACCGTGGAAGCTCTATATTGTGATAATGTCAGAAGATTGAACAGCAAGGTCAACAGCAACAATGGAGGAATCTACCAGAAGAGAGGCCATGAAAAAAAGTTACACAGACTTGGCAATATAAAGAACATTCAAAACAAGGAGAAGAAGGAGAACAAAGGGAAAGGCGCTAGAGAATATAGAAGTGATTCGTCTTTGTGCAGGAGAGAAACAAGAGATAGACAAATGTTTTGAAGAGGTCGAAAATCAACCAAAACACCAGGAACTTAATCTAAGGCCAATTATAGGAAGCAAGCAGTGGAATTCAGTTGTCCAATTTGTTCCTATGTTATCAGCTCATACCAATGACGACATGGATGGTTGAGATGTTCACTCATGAATAGCAAGCTGGATTGTCACTTACCTAGTGGGAAGACGGTGGAGCTTATTAAAACTTGTTAATGAAGTGAGTTTTGGAATGTGAAGGGCAGGAATAAGAGTATAAAAGAAAGAGATAAAGCGTTTTTACAGCTTAAGAAGTTCCTTGCAGGGTTAATTGAAACTAGAGTGAACAAGAGGTAAATGCCAAAAACTACAATTAATAGTATCGGCTCAGGATGGAAAAGTCTGCAAATTACACAGGAGGCTGTTAATGGGAGAATTGGATTTATCTGGGGGGATGTGAAAGTTGGTATTGCGATTAAGCAAGTAACTAGTTAGCTCAGATTATACCATTGTCATATAATGAGACGAAGTAAAGGGTATCAGTTGTTTGTAACTCACAATAGTATATGGGAATTTTAGATGTTTACTATAGAGCAGAGGAAGAGTGTATGGACTGATATGAAACATGATGGTTTCAAAATGTTACCACCAGGCCTCATAATAAGGAGATTTTTAATGCTCTTTTGTCACCCAAGGATAGACTAGCTGGAGCTCCTGTCAATTTGAATGAGATAAAGGATTTTGCAGACTGTGTCAAGGTTATGGGCATTAATGAATTGCAATGGAAATGTAGTTACTATACTTGGAATAATAAGTAGACTGGTAATGCTAGAATCTCAAGCAGGATTGATAGATCCTTTGGGATGATGCATGGATGGGTAAATGGGGTCATGTTATTTTAGAATATGGTAATCCAGGAGTTTCAGATCATAGTTCAATGCATCTGTTACTTCATCAAAATTACCAACAGGTGAGAACAAGTTTTAAGTTCTTTAATGTATGGATTGAAATGAATCCTTCTTAGAACTGGTGGAGAAAGTGTGGAAGCAGGAGAAAGGAAGGGATGCAATGAAGATGGTGTGGTACAAGTTGAAGTCTCTTCAGCCTGTCCTGAAGCAGCTGAATAGGAGAGAATTTAAATATATAGGCAAGCAGATTGAAGAAGTTAGAAATGATCTTGCAGACATTCAAAATCAGCTTTGTAACCAAGCAAATGATGAGTTAGTTACTAAAGAAAAAGAACTCCTAACAAAACTTGAAAAGTGGTCTTTGATTGAGGAAAGTGCTCTTAGGCAAAAAGCAAGAGCAAAATGGATTAAGCTGGGGGATGCAAACAACAAATATTTTAGATCTGTGATAAAGGAGAGAAATTATAAGAAGCATATTAGAAGTTTGATGTCAATAGATGGAAGGATGATGTATGATCCCCAAGAGATTCAAGCTGAGTTTGTCTTATTTTACAAAAGTCTAATGGGCACAACAACAGATAATCTTCCACCTATAAATGTTCAGGTGATGGAAAGGGGGCCTGTTTTGTCAAGACAACACAGAGCAAACAATAAAGACAGGAGATAGCTGACAAGCTTTGAAGTTATGGGGAATGATTAAGGCGTCCAGTATTGATGGTTTACAAGGCTCATTTTTTAATCTACATGGAAGATTATTGAACATGATGTCAGGATGTATCAAGAGTTTTTCTTCAAACAGGGAAAACCTTTTTAAGCTTTCAACGGCACCCTGTTTCTCTAATACCAAAGGTACATAGTCCAAGATTGTGAAGAATATAGGCCTATGGCTTGCTTGTAAATGTCCTGTAAATCATCCCTCTCCAAAAAGTAATAACTCCGTACATGAAGTTATTCACACTGTGATCGTGATAGTCAGCAGACTAATTCCGGGAGCGAAAATTAGGGACAAACATAATCTAGTCATGAATTGTTAAGGTTATACTAGGAAGGAATGTTTCTCTAAAGTATGCTTAAGATTGATCTATAAAAAAGCTTATGATCGTAGTAGCCTTTTAGAGCAAGTGATGGTAGGCTTGGGTTTTCCTGACTTATTTACTCAATGGGTAATGTAGTGTGTTAAAACAGTGAATTACACTATTGTAGTTAATGGTCAGAATACTCAAAGGTTTGATGCAGCTAAAGGGCTTAGGCAAGGAGATCCAATGTCACCTTTCCTTTTTTCTATAGCTATGGAGTACTTCAGCAGGTTGCTCAAAGGACTTAAATAAGAGAAGAACTTCAAGTACCATCCTAAGTGATCTAAGCTGGATATCACTCATTTGTGCTTTGCAGATGATTTGCTGTTGTTTTCTAGAGGTGATCTTAATTCCATTAAGGCACTTCAAAAATGTTTTTCAGAGTTCTCTCAAGCTTCAGGTCTGAAAGCTAATCTTACTAAAAGCTCAATCTATTGTGGTGGAGTCCAGAGGGAGGTGAGGAAATTAAACATTGTTCAACAGCTTGGATATACAATGGAAGAGCTTCCTTTTAAGTACTTGGGGGTGCCTCTGTCTGCAAAGAAGTTGACTACAATCCAATGGTATCCTCTTATTGATAAAATCATGGCAAGGATCAACTCTTGGACAGCGTCCTATGCAGGAATCGCTCAACTTAGTTAAGACTTTTTGTTTTGGAGTGCAGGCTTACTGGCCATAATGTGTCATTATTCCTGCAAATATATTACGCTGATTGAAGTTTATGAAAGTTATCTATGGCCGGGGTAGGTTATGTTACAAAGAAGGCTCTATAGCATGGGAGAATGTGTTTTCCTACTATGAAGGGGATTAGGCCTTATCAATTCAAATATGGAATAGGGCTGCATAGCTAAACTATGTTGGAACTCAGCAAACAAGAAGATAAGTTGTTGATCACATGGCTACATGCTTACTATATAAGGGGACAGGGGGAATGGAAAGATGAGTACTATGCAAGCTGGGTGGTTACGAAAGTAATGAAGCAAAATTGATAGTTTGATCAATTTCACAAGTTCAAACAAAGGGAAAAGGTGTACTCAGGCAAATATACTATCAACTGAAGGAATGGCAACAAGGCCAAGCATGGACATGCCCCCTCATTATAGTAATGTCAGCAAGACCAAAATCCTATAAGCACAAATGTGGATTAATGATGAATCACAGTATCATTGTGATAATGTAATCATGGGGTTTGAATTAGTATAAGGTGTTGTGTTATGCAGAATGCTGAAGAGACTATAGAACATTTGTTTCTACAATGTCAATTTGCAAGGAAGCTGTGGGAGAGTCTTTTGGGAAGGATAGATCATCAAGGTACTGTTCCATTGGTTTGGGAGCAATTTCAGCAATGGTGTACTCAACATGGGAAGGGAAAGAGAGCAGCAACACAAATGTTCAAGACAGTGTTGACAGAAGGTATATATGTCTTATGGATAGAGAGAAACAATAGAATTTTTGAACACAAGAGCAAAAAGGAGGAGAGTATAGCTAAAGAGATAGCTTATTTAACTATTGCTAGAATTCCTTTTAATATTTCAAAGATGTAATTGAATTTATGAGTAATAGTGAGTAGTGTAGGAGGTAGTATAATTTGTATTTCTGAAGAAATTAGTTGTTGTGATAGTTGCTTTGATTTGTATTGTTGATTCTGGTAATTAATAAAAGTTTGGTTACAAAAAAAAAAGTATTCACTCATACAACTAGTGTAAGTTGCGCATCATACATAATTAAATTTTTCTATAAAATCATAATGAAAATAATAATAATAATATAAAAGTACTAAATCGTGCTAAAATAAGTTTAATAAGTATTATTTACATTACTAATATTTAAGGAAAAGTAAAATTTGATTGTGTATTAAATTGTTCTAATGTAAAAGTAAAGAACAATATTCCTATTATTGTTTATTTAGTGTTGAAATTGATTTTCTTTTTGCATTGTATTAAAATTTGATTTGATTTAATTGTCTATAATTATTCAATACTAGAACTATAATCTTATTAGACCATTCCGAATTCTATTAGTAACGTGAAATATATATTACAAGATAAAAACTATGAATAACAAAATATTTTTAAAAAATAAGATACAAAGTAAATATTTTTCTATATAACAAAAATTTTAAAATTACATATATAATCGGGTTGGTTTGGTCTCGAGTTTGTTTAGTTAAAAATCAAACCAACCAAAATATAATCAGAATTTTTTCAATACCAAACCACTAGTCGATTTTTTTTTTCGATTTGACTCAATGTGTGGTTTGGAACTGTTTTCAATTTGATTTTGTATTTACCCCTAAATAATAGTGTAAATAAATAAAGGAGGACACTATGTTAATTTGGTCCCCCAAATGAAGACAAGACACACTTTGCAAACCATCACAAAGCTGAAAGTAGAATCAGCAAAATGGTCCAAAGGTTTTTGGCAGATTAGCCTACAATTACAAAACATTTACCAGATCAGTATTCCAATGTTTAGTCATCTCTTTAACTTTAACTTTGATAGGATCAGTAGGAAAAGAAAAGGGAACACATTAGACTAAGGCAACTGGACCTCACTTTCCAAAGCATTTTGAAAGGAACTTAACAGGAATGTACTCAACAAAAATACCAATGATGGTGCAATATCATAGAATTCTCCAACTTTCAAGCATGATCCTACAATACAGGCTCTTATGGTCAACTTAGAAGAGCCATACAAAACCATAATTCCTTGGCTTTCTTCATCTGATGAAACAACAAATAGAGATGGAATGTCGAATGATGTCAACATCTCACCTGCAATGTTCCTCTTATCAATAACAGGAGTACTGCATATTAAGTTCGTTTTGATTGCGCATATGATGTCGCCAGTTTAAAAGCTTTAATCAGAATGTTGCTTTTGCATTAAGAGACAAGAACAGAGAAGGCTGAATTCTGTAAACACCTCCCGACTCCTTTACAAGAACTTCAGGATTCTCTAGAGAAAATGAAATATTAGACATACATAAAAAGAGAAGCACAAAACCAGAATGACTTATCAGTAAAAGCATCTAGTACCTTGATCCTAGTTAGAGTTCAGCATGCCAAAATCTGCTATACCTAAATCAAGATGTAATATCAGCTTAATCATGTTGCAGCCGTAGTTTCATGGATTCTATGGCCATTTCACCGCCTTAACCAGGGCAAAAAGAAGCTCCGTTAACTTGCTAAGATCCGACTTCCAAGTATATCAGTCTTCAGATTTCACCTTACTGATACGCGACCGCAGAGATTAAACAAAAATCTTCTTTAAGCAATTGTCTTACATGCACTGAGGAAAGCATTGACAAAACATCATTCTACAGCAATTGTTCAGTTGGAGATATCCTAGCATATGTCCAGATCACACAATGAAGCTCAACTCGCCAGTTTCCTTTCCAAGGAAAACTCTTCAAGTTAGTTCAAGGTTTATTCCTTTTCATGACTTTCCAAGATTTCTTTTTCCTTTTCCACCTTAACAGTGCTATCTTGTTACATTTCAACTTTCGATATTCTTGGCGATGCTTTAGCCACAAAGGGTAGTCCTTTCCTTGCTTGCACTCGATAAAATCAGCTAAGTCATCAAAATCAGGGACTTGTCCAGCTTCTGATCTGCACTTGAGAAATATTTTCCCATTGGTTGTTTCCTCCATCTCCTCTTCCATTGCTTCCACATCTTCTTTGTTATAAACCTCAGAACTGCTTATTGCTGAGCTATCTCCCTTCCTTCTGTGTTTATCAGTCAGAGAATAAGGTAAGCAGGAGGGGTAAAGGAGGGAGGTGAGGTAAGTAAATAAGATAACAATGAAATACAAAATTATAACCTGCAACAGCTAAAACTTCAATTTTAAGAAAATAAAAAACCTAGAAGTTCCGTATAAATTTCCAAAGACTAAACAACTCCTAGAAAGGCACAGGAATAAATTACAAGTGCTAACATGACTAACACATATTCTCAACTACTAAGTATCTCCTATATAGATCTTTTTCTTCCATTGTGCACTACCTTTTGCTAAGTCTGCATGTATTCGAAGAAATTGTAGGTTCTTCAAGACATATTTCCTCCAAGTCATCTGTTACAGGTATTTTCCTAGTGACCTTAGATCTACCTCGACCCTCTTAACACCTTCCTAACAAAGATTTCATATCTACAGACTGGTGCATCTACGATCGGTGCAAGACATGACTATACCATCTCAAGCGACCTTCTATCATTTTATCCTTGATGTGTGCTACTTGAACTTTCTCGCAAATGTGGTCATTTCTAATCTTGTCTAATTTGTATGACCACACATTCATCTCAGCATCCGAATCTCTACGACACTCATCTTGTTGATGTGCTGGACTTAGCGGCCCAACATTCCCTCCGGTATAACATCCAGCATAATACTAGCTTGGTACCATAATACCAGAAAAAAAATACAACTATACGTACAAGAGATAAAAATCTAACCTAAAATACATGTCATCAGTTTCATATTGTTACTAATGTTAGGCTACTTTTTACCTTGAAGTCTCACTTTCACGTTTCTGGGGAGAATATCCCGTGGGATCAATGTTGTTAAAAGTACTGAAGCGCTCTCTTTAAGTGAGAAGTGAACGAGGGTTATGCTTTTTCCTGCTTCTCGCTTCCCGAAACACTATGTGGGATTAAGTTGTTTCATAGTAACACAACTTTTGAGAAAGATAATTCTATGCTATATGATCTTGCTATCCCTTTGAAATTCGTCTCTCATCCAAATTTGTGTTTGCCTTAGTTAATTGGCTTATCACTGATTGATGGTTGTAGCTCTTCTACAAAGATAACTCCTAACAAAGTTAAATTTGAAAGATGTCTAGCTCATGACTGAAACAACTATAATTTTAACAAATAAAAGTCTTAAAAATTAAAAGGAACATCTTAGCACATGTCTGTTCCAGAAAAGATTAATTGCTCACAAAAATAGATGGAAATCACATTAGAGCTAACACGCCAACACTTCTATAGTATCAGTTTACGACAGTAAATAATGCTAGAGAAAATAAGGAATTATAAGTAATATGATCAACATACAAGTTAGGTATCAAAAGGCAGGATCGAATTGAGTTCTCTACATCAGAAAATCTAATGGCAATATAGGTAAGGCAGATTTTGGGACAGAAAGTGTGGACAACATGTCCATAAAGCTTAGGTTCAATAGAGAGACAAATGTTAATTTAACTTGAATAACAAAAGTCAAGAAGGCTTAAAAGCTGGTCAGTATGCATGCAAGCTTGAGAGTATATTTGAAGAATGAGAGACTTCATAACACAAGGTACAAACAGAGGTCTTTATGCCAACAAAGTTAGCCAGATTTCATGCAAATGCAGATTTAGTACAAGCAAAGTGGAAGCAAGCAAACGTATGGCTTCAAGCTCATAAATGATACATGGTGATGGTACTATATCAGTACCTGGAACTTGAACACAGGGTCCTTGCCTTCTGAAACTTTGATGCAACCACAAGACTAGATCTCTTGTCCACTACAGCCTGTATTATGCACTAACAGCTTGAATTACAGTAATGTAGGCTATATATTCTTTCAAGAGCAAAAAAGATTAAACCTGACCTCCTGGATTCTAACAGCAGATAATCCATATGAAAAGGAGTCTGGAGTTGGATCAACTAGTGACTGGAATATATCCAAATTACCTTCTTCAAAGATGAATAAATTCAGCAGAGCTATAACAGCAAACAAGCAGCCTTTTGCTAAACAACCAAGCCTCTTAAAGAAACTGAATGAAAGCATTCCTGAAAAATGAAGAAACATCATCTTGGAAACTTTATGCTTCTCAGAGTCTATTTCCATCATTTGGCGTGATAAATTTTGGACTGAACCGTATATGCTGAGCTCTCTAAAACAGTCAATTATTCCCAAGATAGAATTGTATTCCCCACAGGATGAAAAATCTTTCAAGGTTTTTGAAGAAGCAGAATTCAAGTTGCATCTGAGGCACCAGACCAGTTGTAACAAGGAAGAGCTCATTAGCTTCAGTGTAGAAACCAGAAGGCAAATATCTTCCAGACTTGCATCCACTATTGCGTTCTCTTCGAAACTGTCCGAAGCTCTTAAAATTAGGCAACTTAAGGTGGACATAATCTCATCCTGGCAGGAGTTCTCTAGAAGATAGCGACTCTCTTTTACATAGTTAACACAGGAACTTATCAGGTCAGATTTCATTTCAAAAAAAAGTTTAAGAAAGTGAGGTTGTGATGAATCCTCAAACTTCAAAACTAAATTATTGATCTCATTTCTTGTCCTTGCTAATATACACAATTCAAAAAGGGGATGAATACCCTTCCCTTCTGCACCTTTTGTAGAAGAATGACTAACAGATGAAGACTGACAGGCATTTTGCAACAGGGACAAGTGCTTCATGTACAAAGCTACGGATTTTTCAAACAGTGAGAGGAAGAATTTGAGAGGTCTATGATTTGTCCTAAGGTTTTGAATATCCACTAGCAGAAAGGTGGCCTCGTGAATCATTGAAATCAATTGTGCTTGCATTAGTTTTGGGGCAGAAAGAATGATCGGATTGAGAAGCAGAGATATGGCCGCAGACAGACTCAACTCATGAGCTTTTAATGAAGATTTGAAATATTCATTGTTTACCAATAATAATCTGTTAAGATGATCTCCAGACCTAAGCTCATTAGACCATGATAATAAGAAGTACCTAGACAAAACTTCCATTACTATTCCTATATCACCCTGACCAGATTGAGGCGTAAATAAAACTTCATCAGAAGAAGCTAGAGAATCAATAAGCTTAAAATACTGTCTCAATTGTCCATGTACCAGAAGCTCATCCACAAAAACCTGCATATGCATTTCCCATAAAGGGTAAATTACAGCAGATATCTTAAGTGAAGTACATAACATGAGGCAAGGTCAACAGTAATTACAAGATGTACAACAGAAAGAAAAATGAACTGGGAGAACTAGAAAACCTAACAAAGACTGATGGATGCCACTGACAATGAAACAAAATATCTTATAGATCAAATTAGGGTTCTGGCAATACTTGTACCTCATACACTCCAAAAAGAAACAGGCATCTTGCGGTGAAAGAACTTCTCTTAAGAAATACTGAGAGTGTCCATGACTGTTTAAGAAGAAGTTTTGTATCATATACATGCTGACTTGCGTACTCATGCCAATCATTAACTGAAAGACAGCGCCTACCCTTTTTCCTTTTTCACTCCCCCTCTCTCCCAGATGAATGAACATGGAAAGAAAAATATTTAACATGGAAGATAAAAGTTGTGCACTTCTCTCCAATATCTACACAGTACACACTCATTCAGCTCTCAACCAGATTTTGCATATACAAGTTTCCTGAGAAAATTGTGCTCCGATACTTCTTCTTTGAGGAGTAATATAGTAGATCAGTATCGCAAGATGCAGCCTGCGTCATGAAGCTTTTAGTTTAGACATGCCACTGAGTTAACTAAAAAGTACCCTACAGGCTACAACCCCAGTGAGGACCCTCACCCTACACTCTCGTTTGCTCATCAGAGATTTAAGGCGGAATGGTCTAATGGACTCTTATACTTGTATGAATTTGTATTATGGACCCTTCTACTTAATCCTTTGCCAACTGAACCACTGAACCCATGTCACGTTCCACCTCATTTTTACCAGCCACGTAGGATATAACATGGTACAATTAAATTAAAGCCCCAAAGTTTTATTTGAAAAAGTCTTTTCTTTTTCCAATTATCTTCCAGATTTCTCTTCTTCTCCTCTCTCATTCCAAAGGTTTTCACCATAAAAATGCATACCAACAAGAGCATCCGTACACCGCAATGTGGTGGTGGAGCTATCACTCATAGATGGAAGAGGGTGACTGCTCCACATTCGATTTGGAAAAAGCAGTGATGGCTCCAAACGGCTGCGATACTCGCTCCAAAACCTCTAGATCTCACGACTCGTCCAAATTACTCAAACTCAGATTCTCTTCATTCACTCATTCTCCATGTTTCTTTTTCTTTTTCTTCCCCTCTTTGTAATTTTGGATCAATTTAACTTTTAAGTTCTTGTTTTTTTAATGATTTTGTGTTCTGACGATTTGTAGAAATTGGTGTTGTTGATAGCTCCAACAATATGTTAAGTTCAGAGGAAACGAAATACTTGTTGAAGAATAGGATCGATAAGTCTATTAATTTCTTTGGAGCAATGAAAGAAATTTGTTACTTGTGAAAATTCTTTGTAGAGTAATAAAGACTGAATTTGTTCAAGAAATAATGAATCCTTTGAAGAAGATGAAAGGCAGCCTGAAACAATTTTAAAAATGAAGAAAGAAATTGGAGATAAGTAGAAAAGCCTAAAAAAAAGTTTTTTTTTGTCCAGAAATGGTGAATGAATAGATGGGGAAGAAGATACTCTTAATTAGGTCAAAACTTAACATTTTCAATTTATTTCAAGACCTCACGCTCTTATTTTATGTGTATCACACGCACTTTGAATAAAAATGTCACATAGGATGACAGGTCAAAAAAAGAGTTTGAAATATCAAGCTTCAATAGGTTTGAGGGTTTAGTTGGTAAAATGTTAAGTAAAAGGGTTCAGAATACAAACTCATATAAGTACAAGTGCCCATCAGACCATTTCGCCGGGATTTAAATCAGACTTCAATTCTTTACCTCCCTATTGTAGTGCTAGTGATACAACAAGTGAAGACACACTGAGTTACTCACTCACTCAGACCTTATTAATGGTCAATCATATTCTATTTTGACAGTTAAGGAAGCATAAGATTTCTTCATGAGCACAAATAGAGAGCCATATACCAACCAACAAGAGATAAATAAGCAAATTACCTCAAATGTTGCACACAAGAAAGAAGTGTGAGGATCAGATGGCTCAACAAAATGGAGGGATGCAACAATGTCCTCTGTGGAGATTGTTCTACAATCATTATCCTCTGATGTGAATGCATGAGAAACTGATTTTTGAAAAGTAATTTTTGTCCTATTTCCTGCTGCAAATGTGTTTATTGAACATAACCTTCGGAGCAACACCAAAAGGATCTTCCCTTTTTCTAAAAGAAGATTATGTTGGGACACAAGCAAGGTCAAGGTTACCATACAACACCTCAGCAGCAAATAAAAAGTTTCAGCATCTTTGGACATATTCTTCTGTAAAATACCTTGTCTCTGATCATTCACAGAAGTATCACGGGGAGCAGAGAATAAATGGTCAAACCGCTCATACATTTCTTCAAATAATATGCCAGAGAGGGTCTCTATATCCTTTGATGATGCTTTAAACCCATTGTGATCAACATCCATGTCCAAATCATCAAAATCAAGTTTATATGTTGGACTTTCTAATGAGTTCAAGGAGAAATGGACAAGCAGACAATACAAACTTTTCAACACAGGTAACTTCACACCCTGCATGGTGGAAGAATGGGGCACAATAAATTAGAATCAAAAGAGAAAATGAAATAACATATTGACTGTCGATTAGTTTAGTCAAAACATATTTCTATCAACAGGCATTTTAAAAAGTACTTTAGGGAAACACTTAACAAGACAACAGTGTGCATTTAATTCAGTAAATTCAGACTCCCCCAGTAGTACCAAAAGATTAGTAGTACTTGGAAATCAACTGAGGACTTCAGTTTCACCTTGAAATCCTATTTTACCAGTTTGTTCTTATCGCATAATGTTTCTTTCTTTTTTTTCTTTGGGCAGGTTATTCACAAGATGCATTTTTTTTCCTTTTCTTCATATGAGTATGTAATGTTTGTATATGTTCACAATCATTCCATATTCCTGATAGCATCTTAACTAGATTTGTATTTTGCCGTTAAAAATTGTTAAGATGGCGATAACCAACAATGCTAAGGGGTCCAACATTCGTTCATAGCACAAAAGTAAGATAAGAAGTTAGTGTCTAGTTTCCATCCTAAGCCAAAAATTGCATGAACTGAAGCCAAAGAAAAAGATAAGAACTTTTCACAACCCATGAAAGCATCCAACAACTGCAAATTGAAAATTCAACACTCCACAAAATCTGAATATAAAGTATCTCTAATGTTTCTACCAACAAGCAAGTCAATCCACAGCTACACTGAACCAAACTAGTCAACAGCAAATTTTGAATGAGGTCACTATGCAATCTGCAACATTGTCAAGCTATTTTAGTTTAAAAACACCTTAAATGAGTCAATCCAAACAAGCTCTTCATCATAATTAAACCCACAAAATTGACTATTTTCTCAAAAATTCTAATCAACAAGCGTGCTGCAAAGAATCTAAGACATTGAACTAGAAATTAGAAAACCAAACTAAGAAATAAAAAAGCAGAATACAAAACAAATAAACAGTCATCAACAGAAAATACAAACATGGGCGAGCTTAAAATGAGCTTAAAGAAATCGTAAAAGCAAAAAATACACAAAATTTCTCAAAGTTACGATCTTGATCCCCAAAACCCCACCCACTTCCAGATACCCACCCAAAACCCCTTCACCAGAAAAGAAAAGAGGAAAATTAGAACACAAACAAACCCTGTAAACAGAAATTATGGAAAAGGGCAAAACAATAATAAAAGATAAATCATATGAAACTGTAAAGCACCTGTGGAGTTTGAAGGACTGAGATAAGATGCTGGAAAATGCCAGAATCATCACAACCTAGGTTTCGTTTTTTGAAATGGTTTGAGCTCTTGGATTTTCTCTTAGAACCCATCAAAACTGAGCACAAATCAGTAGTCCAACCCGAACAATGTCACCCAAGAGAAGGGAGGATTTTGGCGCGGAGCACCACTTTCAATGGCCTTGCAGCAGAGAGCAATGGAATTCAATAGACTTGATGTAGGTTCCCAAAAGAAATTTAAAAAAATAAATTCTCTGTCTTCAATATCATTTTTTATTTTATTTGTATTTTCTTAATGAAACAATTTTTTAAAAAGAATATATTATGAATGATTTAAAATATTTTGATATTTAATTTTTTTTTTACATAATTTATCGTAGCATATGTTTGATGATATAATTGTCTTGTTAAAACTGAGTAATATTTTTATGTAGCAATCAAACATCATTTTTTCTATTTTCTTTTTATATGAAAAATATATAATTTGATAATTTTACGGTTAGAATAACTCCTTTTGAAAAATTATTTATGTGAAAGTTTTCGATAATCAATATTATTTATGAATAAGTTAAAACCGTTAAAATGTATAGGACAATAACATAAATAAAATTTTTTAGAGACAATCAACTTGTTTGAGATCAAAAGTTCAATACATTTCATTATTGTTACTTTATTATTCTAACAATATTTATAGAAGGAGAAAAAAAAATTGAAACAATAAAATAATTTGTTGACCCTTTTAGAAATTCATTCTTCATTAAACTGCTACGCTGAATGTCCTTCTAAAAATGATTTATCAATGCAAGTTTATGACTTTTTCAAAAATATGTATGTATAATTGTTGCATTACGAAAGTATAAGTAGATCAAAATGTTGGTATCTAGACTCATGATAAAGAAATATTCTCGAACATAAAAAAATTAAAAATGAGTCTAACCTAGATAACTCAAACGTTCAGAAATGACTTGAGACATGAAGGACAACAAATCTATGTTAATGTACATATCTTTTGTATCTTAAAATATTATTTTTATTTAGAGTAGATATTATTTCATATTCTTCAAATTAAGCTTGCCGAAAATAGTCATAACTCACACCAAAAATATTTTTAAAGGCCGAATGAGAGGAAACAAAGAAAAACATTAAAAGGACGAAAGTTTTTTCCAATTGAGATCATATACATACGAAACGAAAAATAATCAATACATTTTTAAGGAGACAACAAAACAGCGAGAAAAAGCATACATTAAAGGGAGTAAACTCTGAGATATTCAATGATGATAACAAATCATTCTAACCAGAAAAGTTCTTATATTTTAAAATAACATATCTCAAAAAATTGACTAACACTTTATTCAACTTTCAATTCTTAAAGTACACATAATATCCACTGCTAAAATTAGTAAAAATAGATAACAACAACATAAAAACTTAAAAATATAAACATGCAAAGTTATTAACTTTCAAAGAATTTCTAAAGAACACAACATCTCATCCTTGGATGTGAAGGAATGAAGTATTTTATGATGAAATTAGAGATTTATAAGTTTTTTTTTATTGTACCTTCGACATTTTCAATATAGAAAACGTGTTTTAGTACTCAATTAACATTTGTTAATTAATTTGTACTAATAAATACTTACAACAATAACTTTGCAGATGCATGTTCTCAAAAATATCAATTAATAATATATGTATAAATTAATGACCGTAAAAATATACCAGGACTGTAACAACAGAATAAAAAAAATGGAAATAATTTAGCCCACTGAATATACGATGTCTCCTTAAAAAAATTCACTCCCCACTAGTACCTGATGTTCAATGAAATAGACCCTCTTAGGCTAAAACTATTTTATTCACCAGTGTATTGATACAAAATCAATGGTGCCAGTGAGTCATCCAACAGAAGCAAAATACACAAATATTTGATTTTCCAGAAGAAGAAGTTCAAAATTTTCGTTGTTCTAAAGTGAGAGAAAATTCCTCTATTTATAGACAACAAAGGATAATGTGAACAAACGTTTATTGTGTCTTATTGGAAAGGTCACAACTCTTTGAAAAAGTTACAACCTTTAGAAGGTACTACCTTCAATAAAGCCATTATTTTTTTTAAAAGGCACACAACTCTTCATTAAAATAACAAATTTTCATAAAAGTACAATTTTTGTCATAAAATGGGAGGCTAACTCTCTCTCTCTCTCTCTCTCTCTGCCTCTCTCTCGCTCTCTCTCTCTCTCTATATTCATAATCTATATATACTCTCTCCTCTCTCTCTCTCTCTCTCTATCTCCTCTCTCTCTTCTCTCTCTCTATCTCTCGCCTCTCGCTTCTTTTCTGCGGTTCCTTCTCCTTTCTCCCCTTCTCCTTTCCCCTCCCCTTCCCTTCCGTTTCTCCCTGCACATCAGATATACCACAACTGAATTGACGTCAACGGAAAAGCTAACAATGACTCTTTGCAATAGTCCAAATAAACAGCAGTAAGGTCCTAACAACTTAAGTTAAGACCAACAGGTAGTAATTATAAATGTTAAATAAAATTTTGTATAGTGAAAATAAAAAAAGTAAAAATGAGTATTTGAGTTACTAAATTTATTTCACTTTTAAACTTTTGTATGCTTTTGAGTTAGTCTTCTGCTTGTGGCCAGCCAAGATGAGGCTTCATTTGGGTATCAATAATGATTCTCAAGTGTCATCCACGTCCAAGATGTAGACTCCGATCGTGAAAATATGAGGATACAACCAAAAATATAGCACAGAGCTTTCTTCTTTCAAATTTTATTGAGATTATTTCTTGTTCTTAAATATTGGATCAATTTAATTTACTTGAACTTATTCTCTTGAATCTGATTTGTAGGCTGAAATGAAGACAATAAAAACTCAAGTAACTGAATATGGTAGTCAATCAGTTGATGCATATGCAACTATTATAGCACCTAACTATTCAGGTCCAGTAAGATTATACGAACGTGAGGTTACTCTTAGAATATAATAGGTATACACAATCCTACAACATAGAAATAGTTTATAGTCTCTTATTTTGTAAGGAATTGTAATATAGTGTCTATGAATAGGGTTCTCTATGTAATGATTAATGAAAATTGAACTTATCAATTATTTTTCAATATCCAATGTAAATAGCACATTACTGTAGAACTTGATGTACTAGATAAATTCAAACAAATTTATCATGTATCTGTATATCGATAGGGTCGATATTCTTGTACTTCTATCAATCTTCTAATGTCATAGTATCGGGGTTTTCCATCCATTTGCTCATCTACCAGAAATATATGCATTGAATCATGTACTCTATATCGATATGGTCGATGTAATCTTGTCTGGATTTGAATCAACGAGGAAAATATTGCCAAGGTATCGACAAACTCATTTTGAGCTCGAGGAACTGGTTGTTGGAAACACCATTTTTTGAATCTCCTACTCACACTTTTATATTTTTATTCAATTCAAGATAAAGGCGTGATCTTGAAATTCTTAGTGGTCCATTCTCCATGCACCTGGTGAACCAAAAAGTTGGAATCTCATATCACCAAAAGTTCTTTGATGTTCATGTCGATGGCCATCCTGAGTTCGAGATTACAAGCTTCATATTCTGCCATGTTATTGTTACGGTATAACATAATCTTAGTTGAGATTGGGTAATACTAGCCTGTTTCCGAAATTAAGACTAAACATATTCCAACTCCAATAGAGTTTGATGCTCCATCAAATAACATCCTCCATCCATTATATGACTTTGATATATCTTCTCCTACAAACAAAACCTCTTCATCAAAGAAGTAGTTTGTGAGCGGTTTGTAATCCTGGTACACCGGGTATCCTGTGAAGTGATCAGCTAGGGCTTGTCATTTTATAGTCTTTTGTGTCACGTACACGATATCAAACTTACTCAACAAAATTTTCAACTTTGCCATGCTTACCTATAGGAATGGGTTTATGAAGGATGTACTTGAGTGGATCCATTCTTGAGATCAAGTATGTGGTGTATGCTGACAAGTAATGCCTAAATTTTTGCGCTATCTAAGTTAAAGCGCAACATGTTCATTTATCTTGCCTTGCATGGTGTAAACTTCTTGCACAAATAGTAAATGGTTTACTCTCTTCTACCTTTTCTACATGTCGTATTATGCTGCCCCAGTACACATCCAAATGCATTATCCATGATAGATAGATACAATAACAAAGGCTTTCCCGGCTCTGGTGGGACCAATATTGGTAGATTGGATATTCTTTGATTTTATTGAAAGCATTTTGGCATTCCCCTGCCCATTTTGTGGCAACATCCTTCTTCAGTAACTTGAATATGGATTCACACTTTGTTGGATTCAACTTCAAATTATACTTACGCAACTTCCCAAAGAACTTTCGTAAATAATCCAGGTGGTCTAAACTTCTTTTAGATTTGATAACGACATCATACACATACACTTCAATTTCCTTATGGGTTATATCGTGAAAAAGGATAGTCATGATCTTCATCATTGATCAGGTTATAGCCTAGATGATCCATTTTGGTCTGTTGGGTTGTGGTAAGGTTTAGTAGTTTTTAGGTTGTTTGAAGTGGGGTTTGTTTTTGTTTGCACCAACATTTTTTAGAACAAATGGCATTACTCTGTAGCAATACACTTCCCATGGAGTGATAAATATGTTCTTTTCTACATTATTGTCATCCATCAGGATTTGGTGATATCTTGTAAAGTGATTGCACATGATGCAATCGATTTTACAAATTAACCGATGAGTATATGAATATTTGGAATAGGGAATCATCTCTTTAGTACACTGAATTGTTAAAATCTCGATATTTCACATATATTCTGATCTTTCCATCCCTTTTTGGAACAAGCACAATCTTAACTAACAATGTGGGGTAATTTTTAACCCTCACAATGTTTGCCTCAATTTGCTTAGTTACGAGCTCCTTGATCTTTAAACTTAAATCTGGCTTGAATTTTCTTGTCTTTTGCTTAACAGGTAGACAAGTACGTGGGATCAGTCGGTAATTTGTACGAGGCAATATCAGTGATTTATCCTGGCATGTCATTATAAAATAAAGCAAATACGTCAACATATTGCTTAAGAAACTCTATTAACTCTTTCTTTCTTTCAGCCTCCAAATGTATGTTGACTCGTGTCTCCTTCATGATTTTCTCATCTCTTAAGTTAGCAACCTCGATTTCATCCATATGTCTGACTTTCAACCTACTCGATATCTTGTTGTATATTTTCAGGCATCCTGCTTTCATCATACTCTTCATGATTTTGTTTATCACTTTCACCTTGCTCGGTAGATTTATGACATTTCATAACCATTGAACGAGGATTTTTATTAATATGAGTGCTAAAAAAAGCAAAAGGTAAGTAAAAATAAATATATATTTACAATGACGAGAAAATTTCTAAGGAAAGTAAATATCTTTATTTCAAAGCATTATTACTTTTAGAAGAGGCAAACAACAAAAGATTAGGCATGATTCAAGCCTCAATTTGATCATGGGAATTTTAAAATTAAGACTACTTTCCTACAATAAATTCTCCAAGATTTCTCCAGGTTTGGCATCACGATAGGTCAACTTGTTGAGCTTTATCTCTTCATATTCCTTCTGCAATGTCATCAACGCCAGCCTGATTTGGAATCAAAGTTTTTTTGTGATACGAAGACTGTAGGGCTTTCCCCGGGTGGTCTCCTCCCGAGGCAGGCTCATGTCCGAGTTCGTTGGTGCCTCTCTGATGCTTCAACTAGATCAGCTCGACTATGTCATTGGACTTGGGTCCAAGTCCACTCTTACGTTGATATCCATACTTCTACATCTCTAACACAACCATTTTTGGTGCACTTGACAATTTTGTATTACTTCTCTTTGCTTCCTTATCGAACCTTACAACTTGCATAATTTCCAAAGTGTAAAAAGTGGTTCCGTCTAACTCGTCAGCAACTGGATAGAATTAACAGAAAGGATGGGATGAAGAAGCTCTCCGTGGATAGTAACTTCTGTGCGACCCCACTCAAGTTTTACACATGGGTGAAGTGTGGAAGGTCTCACTCTTGCCATGTGAATCTATGGTCTTCACAATAATATGTTGCAGTTGGATGATACATCCATCACTTGAAATAAGATGAGAATTCAGTATGCCCCACCTACAATGTGAGATAGATCTCTTCAATAACACTTTTTTGTGCTCCATGAAAAGCTCTAACTTTCACACGATTTCCGTATCCTCCCCCCTACAACACCAACCCTTAGTATGGTAAACATTATATGGTTGCATCCCAAACACAAACCACAAACCCAAACCCCAACCCCCCCCCCCCAATCCCAAACCCAAACCATCGAATTAGAACTCGAGTCACAATCTTTTTCTCTCTTTTTCGATGATTCCTCTCTTTCTTTTCCATGATCTCCAAATGGTTCCCTTCTATAGCCAGTTTGTGCTCAATAGTTGAAAATTTGAAATCTTGAAAAATCCCCAATCTTAGAGTAAAGAGCAAAGCAATTATGAAAAAGAAAAAACTTTGAAAATCTCAATTTTTTGGATTGATTTAAATGGTTGAATGATAGATAGGTCAAGTAACCGTCAGACTTGATATTTTTCCAGCGGCACATAGCCATTTCTGACCAAAAGGTGGGGTATCACGTGGGGCATTTGATGGGAGAGGATGTCTCGAGGCGGCCATAGAGAAAGCTAGTTAGGTAGCATGAGGGAAAGTGGGTAGCGCCTGGGGCGAGGGGATAAAACGAGTCTAGAAAGAAGGGGGTTTCGTTCCGCGCGCTCTCCCTCGCCCTCTCTCTTTTCCCCTTTCCCGTCTCTGCGCTCTCTGTATCTTTTCCCTTCACTCCCTCTCTTTTGGTTGCTTTCGTTTCCTCCTCAGCTTCTCTCGCTCTTTGGTGTCCCTAGTGCGTGGGTCTGGGTAACAACAAGCATAGGGGCCTACAGCGTCCATTTTTGAAGGTCGAAAAGTCTTTGAGCTATTTTAGGTCGATTGTCGTTGAATGATAAAAGAACTAGGCTATATTAAAAGTTAAAGAAGCACAATGACACGATTAAACCCGTTTAAGAGATGTGGATTGCCAAAATTGCTCAAATTCATTCATTTAACTTCTATACACTCGTCGTTTAATTTTCATAAGTTTATTAGATTAAAAAATAATTATCTTTTTTCAAGATTTGCTTATTTGATAAAATTAGTCATTCTGAAAATTAAATTAATATTAATTCTTAATTAATTAAGGATTTTATATGATCTTTTCTAACAAATAATAATGGACGGAGGGAGTAACAGTTAACATATTGTGTATATTATCTTATAGCACATAATACAATTGTGTGGATACTCCTTTTACAACAATTCAAAAATACTTTCAACTTTTTTTACTGTCTCATCATTTTTCAAAAAAAGAGTAAAAAATGGTATCAAAGCCTCATTGAACTTATCTCATTTTTTCAAAAAAAAAAAAGTTGATTACGGTAATACTAACAATCCTTTTAGAAAAATGTAAAACTCAAATATGTAAAGAAAATCATAACATATTTGAGTCTATCATGTAATGAATATACGAAGAAAATACACCTTCTGTCCCATATTATATGTTGCTCCTTTCTAAAAACAGTTGAATTATAATAATATGTCGTTTTATAAAAATTATGTATGTTGCCATTATACCCTTGATAGATTAATTAATTAATCTTGAAAATGTATATACTTTGGCTAACCTAAAAAATCTATAGGTTATTAATTTTATTGAGAGAGTACTTCATTCATTAATTAAATATTTTCTTTATTCACTACTAATTCTATAAAATCTGATTTTGAATAAAAAATATCAACAAATTAAAAATAAAAGATGAAAATGGAGGTTACAACTAGATGAATCATCTCTAATGTAGTTAAACATGAATTAATGATCCTGATGACTCTTTGTTTACGTTGTCATAATTTAAGTTTTCTATGAACACAAAAAATAAAATGGTGGTTACAACTACATGAATCATCTCTAATCTTTTACTATTTAGTTTAAAAATTTATATATAAAATTTTTTTTACACAAAATATATAGGAAAATTGAGGTGGGAAAAACTTTTTTTTTTTTAATCAATTGGTAAAAAAATTTGCTCCAAAAATAAACTTTAAATTAAATAGTCATCCAAATGCATTTATATTTTTGAATCCTAACATTTTATCATTTAATACAAAGTTCATAAGAAAACATTAAATAAGAGCGCAAATGTAAAATTACTTTATTTCTTAATGTAAGTGCAAATGAAAAAGATGACATATAATTTTGATCGGAGGAAGTAATTGATCTTATATAAATAAGTATCAATGTTAAAAAAATAAAAAAATTGAATGAAAATAGTATGTGTATTATTTTCTTTACACTCGCTCTTGCTTCTCTCTTTATTTCAAGAAGAGGGGTGTACATAGAGTTGTATATACTTTGGTAGAAGTTGGTTTATGAATATCTAATTGTCATGTATATAATTTGATTATCAAGTGTATCATACAGTTAACTAGTTGACAATATTTAATATATTGTGTATGTATATTCATCTTATAACACATAATATACTGTGTGGACATTTATTTTACAACAATTGAGATGTTATTTCAACTTTATTTGGCTTTAATCTTTTTTTAAAAACTCGATGGAGGTATCAGCGCCTTTTGCTTTTCCTCTTCTTTTAAATATAGTTGAAAAATTATGATAATATTGACTTTCCTTTTATAAAACATAAAACTCAAAAATGACAGAAAATCATAGTTGATGTAAATAATGAATGTGAATATCATGTATCAAATTTACACTTCATAACTTTAAAAGATTTAAGTATAACTTTAGGGGATCTAATTATGACTTTACAGATCTCTTTCATGACTTTGAAGGATTAAGAATATACTTATTATCTATATATAGTCATCTTATATTAGATACAGATGCATTGAAATATTGAAAGATTAGAAGAAAATGTTCCTACTCTTTCTCTTTATTTCTTTGTTATTAAATTTCTGATAATTTATTTTATAACACATTATCAGCACGAAGTTTCTTATGAGGTATGTGTCAGCGATATAACTATTTTTATTTTGATATTCTAAGCAAATTATACAATAGAATATTTTCAATTTATATGTTCTCTAAATAATATAAGATGGTAGTAAAATTTATTCATTAATGAAAATAAAATTTCTTAGTAAAAGAATACTATCTATGATATTCTTAACTTTCAATGGTAAAAGTTTCTATTATTTTAAGCTAGAATTTGACAGTTTTAGATAGTTTGTGGCAACATTGCAATTTTGTCACAAAGTGGAGTTCTGGCCACGTGATATTTTTGGCAAACATTATTTACATGGATCTCGATCTGAATTCACAATAGACGCTAAAGGATCCTTGGTACCGAACCATTAATAAGGATAATCAGCATGAGTCAGGACAAGAGAAGGTTTTGATTTTCTTCAGCAATCGTTTGGATGAAGGATTAAAGGGCGGAATATTTTAAAGTTAAAATATCACTTGAATTGTGAGCTGGTTTAAGAAAAGGTATTACCACCTTAAGAGTCACAGTATGCCAAGAGCTCATTATAGGACCCACGTACGATTGCAACTTTAAAATGATATGTGAATAATAATTCTGTTGTTTTTCAAGATAAACTTCCCAATGAAAATTCTATGAAAAAGATAGCAAATGAGATATTATGGAAAAACGCCTACTACTTTTCATCCTCAAATCTGGTGTTACAGACACAATACGGTGAAGGGATTTTAAAAAGTAATTCTAATTTACAATATCATTCTTCTTTGGTGGTTGACAAACATAAACCTTTTTTGGTGCACATCAGTTAATTTTTCCACTCCGGAATTGCTCCTTTTACTACCGGAAGCAAATGTGGTAGAGCACATGACCAGTCTGAAACCAGACCCAATAAAAATCGAAGGCCATAAATAATGTGCTGGAAACGTAGACATGGCTGAAAATTAATATAGATATCATTGGGTAGTGGTCATTATACCAGAGAACAATAGGGATTCTCAAGTAATATTCTAAAAGAGCACTGTCATTGGTTTGACAATAAATTACCATTGGAAGAAATTGAATGTCGAATCCTGACTTTGGTCAAACTTTATCAAATTAATTTAAAAAAGGCAAATAAGGTGGACATCTTCTCTAATGCCGCTGGAATCACACTATGACATTTGAATAATATTGAGGAGAACCGTCGGCAAACGTACAATGATAATATGAAGCCATTTGACTTTGAAGAATGATGATTTTAAATATCGTCATGATATTACTCGTTGGGAGTGAAGGACTCTTTGGAGAGATCATAACTGAAGTTTGATGGTATTTTATGATATACAATATGGTTTGTTTTTGTGTGCTTTTAATTATCATTTTTTAGTCACCTTTGATTTTAAAGTAAATACTATAAAGGACGAAGTTTCTCCTTGCAATGTTGGATAGTTATCTATCTCTTATGAAATTAACTTTTTCATTTATGATAAGATAAATAAAAATTTTTTCAATTTCAGTTTGGGGGGGGATCCAAAATGACTATGGAGATATTTGACTGTCTGAATAGTGCTACAACAACGCAAGACTAATAAAAGAAAAATAAAATATTTCTATCATTGAAATATCAAGGGGTCAATGTTAATACAAATATCCTTATTACCAAAAATAATTGAGGTCTCTGAGAAAATAATTGTTTACTAACCATGAGGAACAATATTGTCTATTTAATATGTTTTTTATTGGAAGTGAGTCCAAAGAAAGTTATTAGTTTTCAAGCTCTTCCAAAATGACTATTATATTGAACTGCTAAATGAAGTAAATTTGAATACACTTTATATATTAACAAGAAAGAGGCAAAAAAAATTGTGCATGTAAAATTATCTGTCTTTCTTCTTTGGTTGTACCACAACAATGATTGATGTCTTTAATCACATGTCTGGTACATAAAATTTTATTAATCAGAATGATTTACATCGTTGGCATGACCAGTGGGCCATACTGATTAATATGATGCGCCAAAAAATTATTGCGAGAATTCACATGGGCATCTCTTTGAAGACGCATGAAAAGTTATGCAATTTAAAGAATCTTTTGATGTTTCCTTTGTTTCCCACGAATAAACTGATTATGAACCATCAAGAACATAAGTTGGGATTTGAAATCACCGCTACCTTTCTAGATGTAAGCCACATGGAGTGATGAAGTGGGACCCAATTCACATTTATGTGGACCTTTAAATATTATATGCATTTGATAGATGCATCCTAGAAGATGGTCACCTTTGTGCTTATTTTTCAACTCACAACAGGATTTTTGCGAGATTGTTGATCAAATTATTAAGGTTAAGAGCACTATTTCAAATTATACTACAGACAATTCGTCTTGTAATGGTGGGAATTTACATCTCAATTCCTTTAATGATATTGTAATGTCATTGGAATAACATGTTGAACCATCCAGTTGCTTATGTTCATAACCAAACTTGTCTAGCTAAAAATCAGGTTAAACCTCTCATGGATAGCTAACCAACTATGAGGACCAACCTCTTTCGGTATGAGGGCATGCTATTTTGCAGCAGCCAACACTTGTGCGCATAGCCAACCATTTTTCGTGATTTCTTCCCCATTAGAGTTGTTTTTGAAAAAAGTCCAATATTTTTCACCTTAAATTTTTGAATGTGTGGTATAATCTTCAATGCTTCCACCACAACCGCACAAGATGGGTCCCCACAGAAGTTGAAAATATATGTTTAGGTATAACTCCTTCAATTTTAAAACTTTGGACCCCATGACTGGCGAATTTATTTACATCAGATTTGAATGAATTCATTTTGATGGATCGAAATACTAATATTTCGGGAAAAACATAGAAATTTGAAAAATGAGTTAATTGGAAGGAAGTATCGACTATCTCTTTAGATCCTCGAACATCAATTTGAATAAGAGGTTCAAAAGATGATTCTATAAGAATTTTAAAATATTGGGCAATCAACTCCATAAACATTTATTAACCTTCAAGGGTTACTAAATCTCATTTTGAGCTGAAATGCTGCGTTTGAGTTGAATATTATTCCACAAAATAACTGTTCACTGAGCAAACATCTAGACCACGTCTGAACCGCTGTTGACCCAATATGGGTTTCTAAGGATAAAATCAGCCAAAAAAAAGCAGACAATTAATCATAATATGAAATCGGTTTGCTTCAAGGGAGCCTCAAGCCATAACCATTGATACAAACAGAAAATGTTGAGATACTCTGAAAATACTGAAAATGCATAGATCTCAAATAAGTTCTATCATCGCTGAAAAACAGGTACACCGAAATTGTTATTGTGGTTTATAATATTTTTTGTTAAATAGTTTCTACCGAAATAATGCAACAAAATGAGGATCATGAACCAAAATCCGTCGATGAATGTAGACATAGAAATGATTGATCAAAATAGAAGGACGCAATTCAAGCAGAGTTGACTTCACTAGAAAAACGTGAAGTTTCTGTATCAATAATTTGACACCTGAAAGTGTCAAGCAATGGAAAATAAATGGGTCTTTGTGCCAAAACAAAATGAAAGAGGTGAAGTCGTAAGATATAAAGCACGACTTGTGGCTCGAGGATTTTTGCAAAGGTCTGTCATTAACTATGTAGAAACATATTATCCATTGATAGATGCAGTTACCTTTCGGTATTTAATGAACTTAGAAATTCATAAAAATCTTGAAATGCGCCTAATGGACGTGGTCACTGTCTATTTATATGGCTCATTGGACCACTATATTTTTATGAAAATTCTTAAAGGATACAAAGTATCTGAAGCATACAATGGTGCTAGAGAAACTTGTTCAATAAAGTTTCAGAAATCCTTATACGAACTGAAAGTGTCAGGAAAATGTGGTATAATTGTCTTAGCGAAAATTTGTTGAAAGTGGAATTTAAAAATGATCCAATTTGCCCTTGTGTCTTCATGAAAAGGTCTGAATTTAAATTTGTCATAATATTTGTATTAAAGTTTTTAGTCTTAACTTTTGATATTTTTTCAGGTTATGTCTGTAGACACGTAATTTTTGACCGAATTTAAAGTTTAACACCAATTTTTAGAGCATAAATAATTTTATCAATCTAAATTAAATATATTTTGACTTTTTTATTATTTTCATTAAGGTATTTAAAAGTATAAGTATAACATCATAAATATAATTTTTATAGATAAGTGTTTTGATTGTTACACAAAAAGATATAATGTATATATATTATCTCAATAAACTAATATTTTCTTAATTATTTTTTTTTGTTTTATTAACCATTAGCTTTTATTTATTTACTTAAAAGCAATTATAATTATCATTAATTATATATATATAATATATATATATATATATATATACAGACACAGCACTACAAAAAAAAAGAGAAACAAGGGACAAAAAAAATCACAATAATAGGGGGGGATTTTGAAGAAAGAAAAACATATCCCTCAATATTGTTTTATTTATTGTGATAGGATCTTGATGTTCCCGTTCTGACCTCCTAGATTGGGCTGGTTTTGTTTTCTCTTTCTTTTTCTCATGAACCAGCTTTCGTCATAATAACATTATTTTATCCTATTTGTATAATGTATGTTATCACTGAGTAAGAATTGAATTTCCGTGTAATTAAAGTTGTTTCCTTGAAACTTTATTATTTTCTTTGACATAACAACTATATTAATCATTAGTTTTATCTCATTAACTATAATGTAACACGGTGGACTATATGATATATTTCACATGTACAAAGGTTTGAAATTTTATTTATTTACATTTTGTATCTACCATACGTAGAATGGGCATGAACTTTAATTTTTTTTACGTTTTACTTTAGTACATTTGTTGATGACTGAGTCGATTGTTAAGTGAATTGTGATTAATTCTCTTTCATTACTTTAAAATATATAAAACGTGTGTATCCGGCTCTGTCTTGGCAAGTCCTATTCATGAATTCTTATGTGTATTTTTTTTTTTTTTGCATAATTAGTACCTAAATTAAGATTTATCTAATTTATTTTGGTATGGTTTAAAAAAAAAAATAATTAAAAAAATAAAAGAGAATAAATAAGCAAACAGAAGTGACCAAAATATACTGAAAGATGGAAAATAGAAGAAGACAGAAGATCACAAAACTAAGGAAAAATAGTTAAAAATGCAATATACAAATAAAGAAAAAACAAACAATGTGTTGCTTTTTCTTTATTTGTATATGCATTTTTAACCATTTTTCCTTACGTTTTGTTGATCTCTTTCGTATTTCTATTTTTTCCTCTTTTCAAGTATTTTTCTGTCACTTTCTGTTTATTTATTTATTGTTCTTTTATTTATTTTATTTATTTTTATTTTGTTTCTAAACCATAACAAAACAAATTCATAGATGAAATCTTAATTTAGGTACAAATTATGCAAAATACACATAAGATTCATTAAGAGGAATTGCCAGCAAGATAACGTCGTGTTATATATTTAAAGTTAGCAAAGAGGATAATCACGTTCCACTTAACATCGAATCAGTCATCAACAAATGTACTAAGTAAAACTTAAACAAAATAATTTATCCCTATCTTGTATTATATACATAAAATGTTAAATAAATCAATCAAACTCTTTGTATGTGAACATATCATATATTCCACCGTTGTTGCATTCTAGGTTAATGAGATAAAACTCATGATTAATATGTTATTATGTCAAAAATATATAATAGTTCAATGAACAACTTTAATGTACAATTCCACTTCTTACTGCCATGATAACATAACTATACAACATATGATTATAAATAACGGTCCCTCTAAACGAAAACTAGTTAGACGAGAACAAGAAAACAAATCACAATTAGGAGTCCCGAACTTGGAACCCGCAGAATGGACCTCAGATCTCTATCACATAATAAAAATATGATGGAATTATTTTTTCTTTCTTCAAAAATCCCCCTCTTGATTGTGATTTATTTTGTTTTGGGTCTTCTTCCCTTTTTTCCTCTTTTTTTTGTTATGATATTTTGCTGTATATTATAGCGTAGTGGCCGGTGTGTGGCATGTGTATTGTGGTGTGAGTGGGGTCATGGGTGTTGTGGGATGTTTCTTTTATATATATACTATTATATCTCTATATATATATATATATATAATAGATATAGCTATACTAGTAGATATATAGATAGATATAGAGATGTAGCCGCACGTTGATCGCTCATTCTACCCTCTCTCTCTGTCACTCCGCTTCTTCTTATCCTCGCCTGCATCCCCTTCTCACCCTGCTCTTCCCGATCGCCCTCTATCTCACCCTCCCCGTCTGGGGTGGCTCCCCCTCTTTCCAATAGAGGACTAAGCCATATCCCTTTTCGTACTCACACGTCTCCATCCTGGACCAGGACAGGGACTTACTCCACCTCCGAGCTGGCCCAAGCGGTCATCTCTTCGCATCGTGTTCAAGAAAGAAAGACAAAGGCGTAGAGGTGGTCAGAAGCTGAAAACAAAAACATAAGGAAGAAACTAGGAGATGCGGGGACAATATAGATTCACTGACCATACTATATCTAATTTTATAAGACCTGAGTTGGTGATACTACTTATATCCGCCGTCAGCGAAGGGGCCTGCGATGCCATTGCTCTATCCAGGAAGGTCCTGCGAGTCCGCATTTATCCATGAGGGGCCTGCGAGTCCCATGACGCCAGAAGGATCCTGCTAGTCCCATTATCCAGGAGAGCTCTGCTAATACCATTCTCCAGGAGTCTGTTAGTCCCATTATCCAGGAGGGTCCGCTAACCCATATCTCCAGTGATTGTGTCCTGCTAGTCCAATTATCCAGACGGGTCCTGCTATCTCATCTCCAGGAGGGTCTTGCTGATCCATTAGTCAGGAGGGTCCTGTCATTCCTGATAATGCCCTTATCCAAGGAGGGTCCTGCTAGTCCCTTATTCAAGAGTGAGGGGTTCCATACTCAACTTGTCCCAGTTACTCTACGAAGGTCCCTGCTAGTCCCATTATCTAGAGGGGCCTGCTGATCCCATGAGTTCAAGTGGGAGGGTCCCTGCTCTATCCATATTATTTCAGAGGGTCCTGCTATAAAATTTTCAACAAACTCACTCAATACCCCAACGACACATTGATGAATGCTATCTTTCATTTATTCCTGGTTGTTCCTACTCAAGGAGATACGAATAATTATACTAATAATAATAATACTCATAATAATTAATAATGAATTAATAATAATACATAACTACTAATACTACTACCTATTATACATACATAATAATCGATATAAATAATAATAATAATAATAACTCAATATACTCTAAATAAAAGTGTAAACTATTTCCCAACATTCAGTGTGATATTGCTATGTTTGATAATATAGTTAGCCCAACTTTCCATATAACATTTCCACAAATCTTCCTTGTAGGGCTTCTCCTTGTCGCTCGCTGGTAACTACGGTGAACATCTAATTTCTCGAATCTTCAATCTTGAAAACGACTTTTGTACCCCCCTGCTTCAACAAGAAATTCGGTGAGTTTAAAAGGGGTGGGTTGTTTTTTTGATTGTTTCATCGTTTCGACAAGGTGCTCAAACACTTATAGAAAATACGTTTTGGTTGTTTCCAACGCGTCAATTACCCTTCTTATATAATTGATTGAGCTTTTATCTCCAATTCAATTTGGGACCTAAATTCAATGTCTTTATCTCAAAACACCTTGTTTAGGCTCATAAGAATCAGAGAATTTATCGAATTTCACACTTGAAGACAGATTTAAGCTCAGTAGCATGATGCTTTGCCTACTACCGTTTGAGACTTGGTCGCAGAGTCTGAAATTCCTTCCTAGTTTTTTTGACAACGACTCACTCAAATACCTACCAAAAAAATGATGAAAATTAATAAGAAATTACGAGAATAAAAGAAAAGATCGATGAAGACTCTTTTTTAGTAAGAAGATAAAAGAAAACTTACTTGAGTGTGGAGTCGAAACAATTCCTAACTTATCACAGTGATGCACTTTGATTGAGTTTCCAGTTCTTGTCTATCCATTCTATTCATCAACCATTATATTGAGCATATCAATCTTGATGTGGTAATCCCGACACTTACTGAAGCTAAATATTGTGTTGAACCCTTATACACTTTGTGATTAGTCCAACGACAGGCTTTTGTCGCTAAAAAACTCAATCATGGTTATTGCTACAGGCTCACTCCCCTATGGAATGTCAGAATTCACCAGTAAGACTCTCGTATATTCAAATCCCTTTCGCCGTACGGTGCCCACTTAGGGTTTTCACCAATAAGACTCTCATTTTCATTTCGTTCTACTCTAATCTTTTTCTTATAAGTTGCCCATCAGGATTTTTACCTATCCTGAACCAACTTCTCTACTCTCGACATATCAAGGTTGCTGGCAAACAACTTTTTTTTTATATTGACTTAGATGATGGGGTGATTTGAGTGCTTTGAGATAAGAGACCACATGAAATTAACAATTTTTGCCCCAGTATACACAATGGAATTTTTGGATTTTATAGTTGGATGACCACCACAACATTAGGGCTGCCTACGTATGCTTAGCCGGAAATAAGAAATCTGTCGAAGTAGTTCGGCAATTGTTTTTTTGTGTTGTGTAGTGATTTTTACGTTATTCTCCCCCTTATCCAGGTGTCGCCATTGTCTCCGATATATCCCCTGGATGTCGGGGGCCCCTATTGCTAATCACCTCCAATGGTCGCTGGAACTTCTATAGTTCACCCTCAAAATACACTATCATAAGTAATCCACTCTTTTGTCAACAACTGCCACCTTCCGGCCCCGCTTACCAACATCCCTCGCCAACGATGGTGCTCCAAATCCAACAAAGCGTCGATCCTCCGCCAAAGTTCGGCGTGATCATACGTTACATCTTTGAAGAGACCATTAAAATCAAAGGCTCTCCTCCCCACATTTCATCAATATAGGTACCCCTGTCGAAATGAGAAGATGGTCAGAGAATGAGGAACATAAGAAATTACTAAGAAAATGAAGAATTTGGAATATAAGATATGCAAGGACATAGAGGCCACAAAGACATCTCGTTCAGTGACTTGTGTATGTTTCCTCCTCACGTCCATTTGCCTCTTGGTTTTAAAGCTCCAAAGTTTGAAAACTACGATGGTCACTGGAGCACCCCATAGCTCATTCAAAGAGATATTGCACACCAATTGAGGGGTGCAATGGCAAAAAAGAGTTACTTATGTCCTATTTGGGAAAGCTAGTAGGGATTGCATCTGAATGGTTCTATATCAGGATATCACAACTAGCACACATGGGAATATTTGGAGGCTCGATGTTTTGTATCCACAATTCCAATATAATATTGACCTTGTTACAGATCGCTCCTCGTTAGCCAACATGAGGAAAAAGACCATAGGAAAATTTTTCGTGAATATGCTAACAGATGAGGAACAAGCTGCCTAAGGTTTAAACCCCCGTCAAGAGTCAGTATGATTTACATTTTTCTTCTCCAAACGCAGAACCGGTACTTTCCACTATCTGCTTTTCTTTTCCTGCCGTAGGAAAGACATTTGCTGTAAGTTATTAAGGTCAGGGAATTGTGGGAAATGCATCAAGTCTAGAATATGGTAAGTCAAGTCTACCTTCAAAAGCCGACAACCAAGTGCTTAGGCAGATGGTTCTGCTGGTAAATAGGGAAGGAAGAATGAGATTGAACTGATTGGGCCACTATTGTATCAAGCGCCTAGGACGCATGTCTAAAAGTAATTCCCACAACACTATTTTCCTTCGCCCAGCTCCACAATATGCTGTTCCCTACAATCAATATCTTTTTGAATGCATAACGCGAATTGGCAAAACCCCCCCTTCCTTGATCCTACAATGCGTGCACAACTCCACAAAATCATTTCCCCCCCACCGCGCACAAGTTCAGCAAAGTTACTTGCGAGAATTCCTTTCCTCCTAAGACCACAAATACAAAAACGGGAAATGGCGTTAAAGGATGATTTTTCCTCCTATTGGGGAGTCCGTCGGCTAGCTTGTGTTCAAAATCCGGACCGTTTGAATGTTTTGAGTCCGATTGAGAGAATCGATGTCGAATCCTCCCCCCCCCCGAAGAAATTTGGATTATTCTCAATCATTTTACGCATATTGTCTAATTCCCCAGGGCACAACATAAGAGAGTGTTGGTGATTGAGAAGGGTCAATTCAGGATTTGATCCGTTCTAATCGATTATAGTTGAAAGTCCGAGTTGACCCACATCACTCAAAATCCCTTGCCTAGGAATCCTGAAACAAACATGCCAAAATGATGAAGGGTCCATGAAATTTCATCTCCGTAAAAGCAATCCTAGGTTGGACTGAGAAGTCAGCAAATGGTTGTTCATTAACAACAAAATGATGCCTTTAGGGGCGAAAAGTATTTTAGTAAGAAAAAGTTAGTCCAGCACACACACCCATCTTAACTACTGTAAATGACCTTTGAATATGTTTGAGGTGGCTAGTTCGAGTAGGCAAAATCGCTTTGGTCCAAAAGGCCACACAAGCCTATCTGATCGTGCAAGGGCCCATGATTCCTCCTGTTATTATCATTGCCAGTATCCTAGCTCCCAATGACTATACCCCACAGTTTTCCCTGTGAATTATGAGCCTAACTGGCGTGACAAAAAGATAAAAGAAATTTTGTGAATGAAATAGATGAAGGTAGGAGGAACGACCCGTTATGAAGATAGTTATGTCCCGGATGTTAAAGGAAAATTAAAAATGACAAAATACAATAAAGAGTCCGGTCACTGGGAGAGGCATGAGGAATTCTAAGGAGAGATGAAACTATCAGACTACTTCCGTGGTGGGAAAATTAGAAAACCCAGCCCAATCTCTGTTGTCTTTGCTACTACAATCTGATGAACTCGTTAAGGCTGTAATGAAAATTTTGATAAGCACATGTTCCTAGTAAGTTTACATTGAGTCAGCTTAGAGAAGAAGTGCCTGGAGATACATGCGTTTGAGGTAAACCGATCATCCACCTTTTTTCAGATGATGAACTACCCAAAAGCGCTGTAGCCTAGGACATAACCAAGCCTACATATCACTATAAAGTGTGAGCTTGCATTGTCCACTAGATTTCTAATTGTGGAGATCGGAGCAATATTTGCTTTTATTACTCTACAGAAATTGAAATGTTATTGCTGAAAGGAATCCGCCCCACAATGTATGTGTTAGAGCTTTATGAAATGGGTCAAAACAGATGTCCTTGGTGAGAAGAGCTTGTACTAACCCTAGGGCCCGTGATTTCGGTGTGAATTTTCAAGTGTGGGATATCAACAGCGTCCTACAATCTATTGTTTGGGAGGACATGGTGCATAGGCGAAGCATCCCCTCAACGTTGCATCAATGATTACGTGTTGAATACGATCGACAAGATGATGTTCATGGTGAGGGGGATTTGTCAATCTACAAGAGACTCTCCTCCCCTTTTAGCAAGGCGATCAATGAGAAGGAATGAGGCACTGGTTTATTATCAAGCTTTGAGGTAGTGGTTTTGACTATGGTTCCCCAAGCGTGGTGGAGTGTCATTTCCAAACCAAAGATGCCCGATGACGCGTCTGTAAATGGTAGTGATGAATATGCTGAAACTGGTTTGAAACAGGTAAAAGGAATTAGGAATCCGTCTTGCAGGGGGAGCTTATCCTTGATCTACCAAATACATCGGTACTTTGTGCTTTAGGCTATCGCCAACCTAGAGTCCGAGGACAAAATGAAGTCAAAGAAGCATAAGAGAGATGTATGGTCATACCATCCTAGTACAAACCAATTTTACAAATCTTTCATCAAATCCTCGCACAAATCTTATCAATCAATCGTTTCTCCATAAGCCATGTGATGAAAGTGAAGCGAAGAATGATCAATATTTTTCCAGATTTTAGTTGTCCGAGGTGATATGGTTGAACTCGAAGAAGGAACTAACAGCGACAGAGTTGTTCAATTCATGGTCCGATGTCAAATAACACAATTGGGAGGCCACCCCTCTCCCCGTGTAAAGAGGAGTCTTGGTAGTCTGTCTTGTTTTGCCCTTTTTTGGTCCGATTCATTCAAGGATGGAATTTGGATTTATCTTGTCGTTTTATGTTTGAACTCTCTATTTCCCTTTTAATAGGATGTAATTTGCATCTTATTTCAGTCTAATATATTTTGTTCGTTGTTCCTTTTTATACATTTTCTTTCTAGCCGATTCAGTGATATGACATGCATGCAGAATTTTTCGCCAGATCTTAATATCCAATCTAAAATCTTTTTTCGACCTAAATTGAAATAATCAGTCAAGAAATCGAATATGATGAGACAAGTAATATGAGGAAGTACGGAGGGATTTCAATCATTTTGAAAATACTTCACATCCAAACATGATTGAAACTGAGACAAAAACTTTGGGGGATCAGGAAATTATTATGGAGACTAGGATAAGTGTCTGTTTCGACATCACAAATACGATATAATCCAGTCGCCTGTTTGGATTACAAAGATGTTTTTTCGTCATCCCACACTTATATGACCCTCCTGGGTTAAGCACTTACTGAGATTGTTGCACAAGTTGCATTGATCCTAATTTTTTCTCCGATAAAGCGAAATTGAGAAAACTCAAAACCCGACATGAGTGTAATAATTAAAGAAAGGAGAATCATAAACAACTTGAGGGCCAGTCATTCAAGTCACTCATATCCTTCTTGGTTACCAGTTCGACCCGCCCGTAAGAAAGATGGCAAAGTTGAATGTGTGTTGATTATCGTGATTTGAAATAAGGTAATCCAAAAGAGATTTTCCTTTGCCTAACAACATCCAGTATTTTTATGGATAATTGTGCTAAACAGAGCGTTGCATTCTTTTTCGTTCGTGATTGTTTATTGCGGTCTCACCATCAAGATTATTTAATGGAACGATTAAGATGTAGAAAAACATCTTTTATCACTCCCAGGGTACATATTTGTCTATCTTTGCTATGTTTTCATGCCCTTTTGTGGAATTAAAAAATCCGGCAAACTTATTATGATATCATGACAACCAGGTTCGATCACCGATATATGCTAGAGAAATCGCTCTAGTTTATTGTGATGATGTTTATCATTAACTCTAAAAACAGTCAAATTCATGTGAAATACGGAGATTCTTCGAAAGGCTCCGCGGTATAATCTCAAGCTTAATCCTGCACAAATGTGTATTTGGGAGTACCATCGGGGAGATTTGGGGTTTATGTCAGTTGAAGAGGACGAGTTTGATCCGTTCAAAAATAAATCAATTCAAGAATTGTCCACCTGCTCCACAGAATAAAACTGAGGTTATGAGCCTTCTAGGAAGGTTAAAATAATCATCAGATTCATCTGTCCAACCTCAAAACATACTTTGAACGCTATCTTTAATTGTTGAAAAAGAATTCCACGTCAGTGGGATCGAAGAATGTCGAGAATTTTTAAAGAATTAGAAATTACTACGAATCCCTCTGTGTTGGTTGGTTTCCTTCCCGAGCCAGGAAGATCTTTGATATTGTATATGGTCATACTATCTAATTCTTTTGGTTGTGTACTGTGTCAGCCATGATGATTACGGGAAGAAAGAGCGGGCCATTTATTCCTCCGCAAGATTTAATAACCGGTTTACGACACAAGTACACCCTTCTTTGAAATAACTGTTGTCCCTAACTTGGATAGCACAGAATTTGAACATTATCTTTCATCTTACACTACTTATCTCATCTCCATATGGATCCGTTGAAATATATTTTCAAAAGCCCATGCACACATGCAGGCTTGCGAAATGGCAAATACTGCTCATGGGTGAGAGTTTGACATTATCTATATAACGCGGACCGCAATGAAAGCTCAAGCATTTGGTGCAGATCTTTGGTAAGGATCCTATTGAGAAGAATATGAACCACTTAAAACTATTTTCCAATTAAGAGATATCTTGTATCGATAAGTTATTCACCGATAACGATCAAGGTTTAATTTATTCTTTGATGGTGCCTCTAACAGGAAACAATTGGAATAGGATTGTTCTTATGCTGAATCAGGGAGTAATTACGCCTATATCGCCAACTTAGCTTCTCTTGTACTCAATATATGTCTTAGTATGATGCTTGATTCATTTTGGGTCCTAGGCGACTTGAGCGTTGACATGGGTATCCAAAATTGTGTAGAGGTGAGGAGACTCAGACTTACTATTTTCATCAAATTCAAGGAGAAATGGGAAACTCGAGAACCAAAGCTCATACCATATCAACATGTTTTTACAAGGTCTTTGCCAAAAATTCTTAATAAGTTTAGACACATCCCAGAAGTGTACAAAATGAGATTGGTCAGATGCATTGGACCTTTATCTTCGATGCTCCACACCCTGATGCGTCATATAGCACCCTTGGTACATACAAAGTTCGTGATCAACATGCCTATGCAACACTTATTGAGGAGGTAATTTGTGTAAGGCCTTGTTCATATATCAAAACATATCTTCAGTCTGGAGAATGTCATTCGGATGTAACCAGTATCAAAAAAGGACTTTCAACGACTAGGCAAGGGTTTTTTTTCTTAAGCGGAGGCTATTGTACAAGAACACAACCCGATTTCGTTCTTCTAGGTGTGTAAATGCTCAAACTCCACAATTCATGATTGAAAGTACACTCAGGAGTTTGTGACCGCATATGAATGGATATGTTCTAGTCAGAAGATACTTCGAGCAGGAATATTATTGGTCACCATTGAGCGGGATTCCTAACGATTTATTGTAAATGTCTAATGTCAATACAACGTGATTTGATACATTTTCCCCCTTCTGAGTTGCATTCATGTGCCTGCTCCTGTCTTTCCGTGGCAGGGGAATGGATGTGATTTGACCAATAGAACCAAAGCATCAAATGGTTCATCTAGGTCATATTGGCAGCCATTGATTATTTTTACAAAATTGGTGGAAGCAGTAACTTTCAAGTCAGTGACCAAGAGTCAGTGGTGGATTTATCCATTTCAACATTATCTACCGTTTGGTCGTCCAACAGTATTATAATGATACGCCCGGCCGCATCTCAACAGCCACTTAATGGCAAGAGGTATGCGACCAATTTAATAGTGACATAGAATTCGACTCTGTATCTCTCCCAAAGGCAAACCTGGGCCTGTAGAATTGCTAACAAAAATATAAAAAGAACTTCGTAGATGTGCAAAGTTTCTCACACTGGCATGAAAATTTTTTGTCTTTTGCCTTGTTGGGTTATCGACTACAATCCATACGTCATGACGCTACCCCCATATTCACTATTATAACGGGACTAGGCAGAGTTATAAACCTGCAAGATTGAGATCCCATCTTTACTAATCGTTGTGGGGGATGAAACATTGATGATAGAGTTGATCAAACTCGTTTAGATGCAATTAAGTTTGATTGATGAGAAGCGTCTGACTCAGTATGTCATGGGACAATTATATCAGAAAAGAATGGCCACGGGCATACATAAAAAGGTGCGTCCCAGACATTTTGAAGAGGGTCAACTAGTGTTGAGACGCATTTTCCACTCCATGTCGAAACAAAGCAAATTTTCTCCAATTGGAGAGGACCCCATTCGTTGTTAAAGGATTACCCACTGGTTCTCTTTACTTAAGATATAGAAAGGCAAGTGACAGAAGACGGGCGTCATGTTGATGCTGTGAAAATATATTACATATGATTGAGTTTCGATGTATTAAAACCCTTATGTTTGGGCTCGACATTTCAAGGTTAGTTCATGGATCCTCTTGGTTTCTGTTTCCTTCTTTTCAAAAAAAAAAAAAAAAAAAACAAATTGCCTGAACTAAACTAACTACGTTTTGACCTGATTCTTGTTTGGCAAGATACTAGGCAAAGCCCTAATTGTTTGGTTCGTTAAACCAAATACACATCCAAAAATTCACTATTGGTAGTTACTGGGCAAAAGTCGCTTGTTATTCAGTTGGTCTCTCATCTCAAGCTCAAATCAACCCCATTCATCTAAAAAAAAAGTCTTTGCATCAACCCTTGATATGTCCGAAGTAATTTGTTTAAGGGTATGTAAAATTCTGAATGGGCCAACCATAAGACAAATGTGAGTCCAAAGAAATAAAATGAAGAGCTTATTGGTTAAAGAAAACCTAAGTGGGCACCGTAAGCGAAAAAGGAGTTGAATATAAAAGTTTTATTGGTAATGATCATTCGTGAACATGCCCATAAGGCGTACTGAGCCGGAGCATTAACATGATAGAGTTTTAGCGGCAAAGACCTTCGTGAATATCACACAGTATATACGGTTCAAAAATTATTTATGGCTTCATTAATGTCAGGATTCCACCTCAAGATTGAATGTTCAAAATGGTTGATGAATAGATGGTAGCCAAGGTCTGAAATCACATTTCAAAGCATGGAAAGGATCAGTTAGACTCTGCTCCCACACTCAGATAAGTGTTGTCTTTCTTCTTCTACTAGAAAAAAAAGAGTCTTCATCAATCTTTCTTTTATTCCTCGTATATTTCCGTAATTTTTTTTTATATTTTTTCGTCACTTCTTTTGTAGTTATTTGAGTCGAGTCTTGGCAAAAATTAGGAAGGAAATTTCAGACTCCTACCAAGTCTCTAAATATACTAGGCAAAGCATAAGGCTAACGAGTTATAATTTATCTTCAAGTGTTTGCATTCGAAAATTCTCTAATTCATGAAGACTAAACAACGTGTTTGTGATATAAAGACATTGATTTAGGTCCAAAATAGCAGCAAAATTTGGATGAAAGTTACAATCAATCAATAAGAAGTATTGACCGTTTGGAAACAACCAAGGCGTCACAAGTGTTGAGCCAACCCTCCGTTTAAAGATGGATAACCACACATCCAACCACCACCTTTTCAAACTCACGATTTTCTTTGTTTACGCCAGGGACACAAGTATTTCAAAGATAGAGGATTCGAGAACCCTGATATGTTCGACTAGTCTGCAGCGAGCGAAATGGAAACCCTACAATAAAGACTTGTTGAATATTATATGAAAGTTGGCTAATATATATCAAAATAGCAATTACTTGAATGTTGGAATATTATTTATTTATTTATTATTATTATTATTATTATTATTATTATTATTATTATTATTATTATTATTATTATTATTATTCTCCTTGAAGGAACTGTCAAATAATGAAGATAGCATTCACAATGTTCCTTTGGTATTATTAGTTTGTTGAAAATTTTATTAGCAGGACCCTCCTGGATAATGGGACTAGCAGGACCCTCCTCATAATAGGACTAGCAGGACCCTCCTGGATAATAATGGGACTAGCAGGACCCTCCTAAATAAAGGGATTAGCAGGACCCTCCTGAATAAAGGGATTAGCCGGACTCTCCTGGATTATGGGACTAACAGGACCCTCCTGAATAATGGGATTAGCAGGACCCTCCTGGATAATGGGACAAGCAGGACCCTCCTGGATAATGGGACTAGCAGGATCCTCCTGAATAATGGGATTAGATTACTTTCTCATAGGATTAACACTTCCTAGTCTAGATTTTTAGTTTTATTTTCTCCTAAAATAAACACTTCCTAGTCGGAGTTTAGGCTTTATATTTATATTTGCTAATAACTCACAAAAATTTTCCAGTAAAAACTGGGCAAAAATTTTATTTATTTTTTGTTTGTGGTGGTTCTCAGGTTTTCTCAAGTGATACATGGATTTGAAATTCAAGAATAAAGTTTCAATTTCTCTTAGAATAATCAATTCCATGATGGTTAGAATTAGCTTCTTCTATGCATGTAGCAACCTGACTTCCACACATCTTTTCCTAGTCAACTTTTGATCAAGAAAACACGCACTCATTCAAGAGCATTTTTCAAGTTGTCATTTTGAAGAATGTCAAAATTTCCCGTCTATACGGGGCACCATCAAGGGCGAAGCTTCATGTTCCAAGGTATAAGTGTGGTAAGCATATCCACACCAAAAAAGATAATCTCCTCGGTGATATCTTTAGGTGATATTTTTTCCTAAAGTCAAAATGCAAGGAAAGAGTAGATTCAAGAAAAACTGCGTGGATTCAGAGAGTTTATTTCGAAGTTGTACTTGGTTTTTCTTGTGACTAATAGTTTTTTCATATTTTTTATGTAAGGATTTAAAAGTCGCGCGACATTCTGGACACCGCGATGGAACCTTATTTAACTTCCAACTCATCACCTTATCTCCTTGAACTACAGGTGGCTGATTCCCTTATCACCCGGGCCGGGGGGGATGGGATATGTAGGATGGGATGTGGTAGGATGTCCAAAACAAGGAGCATCCGGTCGCACCAAATTTTGGTCTTTCAAAAATAAGAGTTCGTCCAAAAAACCCATTGTTCCCTTTGTCTGCCGCCCCCTTATCTTTCCAGTCACACGCGGGGCGCCCTGTAGGACCCCTCTTTTTTGCCCAAATTTCCAGTTTTCACCCCCAAGGGGGGAGCAGAGAAACAAGAAGGGGAGCAAGAGCACATAGGAACGAGGAGGGGGGACCGGGGGGGCCCCCGGGGAGGAGGGGCAGGAGGGGGGAGGAGAGAACGAGAGAGGAGTGGAGAGGAGAGAGGTGAGAGAGAGAGAGAGACGGGAGAGGAGGAGGGAAAGTAAAGGAATGAGGGCGGAAGGAGGGGGGGTGGGGGGAACGAGGCCAGGGAGAGGGGGAGGGATGCGGGAACGGAAGCGTGGAAAGCAAATGAAAGTGTAGTCAGCATGACTCATTTTTGTAATATAGGATATATAATAGAGATATAGAGAGTAGAAGTATAATAGATATATATATATAGATATATATATATAATATATATATATAAAAGAAACCACTCCCACACACCCCATGACCCCTTTTAACTCCCATCCCCTATCTCACCACTCACATCACACGTACACATTTGGCACACACCTGCACTCTATAATATTCCCAGAACAACATCACATAACAAAAAAAAAAAAAAAAAAAAAAAAAAAAGAGGAAAAAAGGAGGAAAACGGAAAAAAAAAACGGGAACCAGAAGGTAAAAAAAAAGGAAAAAAGGGAAGAAGGGACAAAAAAAAAAAAAAAAAAAAGAGGAAAAAAAAAAAAGGGAAGAAGTAAGAATAAAAAGGGAAGAAGGGACCAAAAATAAATCACAATAGAGAAGGGGATTTTTGAAGAAAATGGAAAAAAAAACAGCAAAGAAAAAAAACAATATTAACATCATATTTCTATTTGTCCCGTGATAGAGGATCTTGAGGTCCATTCATTGGCGGTTTCCAAAGTTCGTGATTCCTAATTACGGTTTTGTTTCTTTTTTTCTCGGTGAACCCAGTTTTCGTCAGACGCCGGTGAAGGTCCGGGTAACCCGGTGGTAAAAATTATTTGTATCCTAGTTTGTATAAATAAGGTAGGTTATCGTTGAGGTAAAAGAAATTGAATTTGGACATTCTACATTAAAGTTGTTTCAATTGAATTGAAAACTTATAATATTTCTTGAATAATAACTATATTAGCATGAGTTTTATTCTTTCCCATTTAAAACTATAAATGTAACAACGGTGGACTATATGATTAGTTTCACATGTACAAAGGTTTGATTTTATTTTTTACATTTTATGTTCCAATACGTAGGTAGATAGTCATTGAAACTTTATTTTGTTTTTTAAAGTTTTTTACTTTACGGACATTTTTGTTGATGAATGATTTTTCGATTGAAAGGCCAGACGTGAAACCGTGGATTATCTCTTGCCATCACTTTAAAATATATTTAAAACGGGTTGTGGTTATCTGCTGGCAATTCCTTCATGAATTCTTTAGGTTTATTTTGCATAATTAGGTAATAAACTTAGATTTCATCTAATTGCGTTGTGTTATTCGGGTTTAAGAAAAAAACAAGATCAAGGGAAACTACAAAATAATACACGCAACAAAAAGAAAGAAACACTGAAAGCTGAAATGAAGCGGTGCGACGAAAAATAGACGGAAAGAACGGTTGAAAAAATAAAAAAAATAAAAAACAAAAGTGAAAAAACAAAAAAATAGAAATAGAATAAGAAAAAGAGGATCAACAAAACGTTTAAGGAAAAAAAAAATATGGTTAAATGCTTTATACTATACAACAGAAAGAAACCGGAAAAAACTTTAACACCCCACTATAAAAAAACTAAAAAAAAAAAAAGGAATGTGAAACAGCAGGAAAAAAAAAACGAATAAATACAAGCGGGGAAAGAAAAAAAAAGGAAGAAATAAGAATAAGAAAAGATAGAACAATAGAAGTACAGGTACGAGGAGGAAAGGCTTTGGAGGTAGGGAGGAAAAGAAAAGAGGGCGGCGGGGGGGAAGCCAAAACGCAGGGAAGGGAAAAACCCCAGTGCAAGAAAATTGAGAAGACGAAAAGAAATAGAAAACGTGTGTGACGGTAAGATAGAAAAGGGAAAAATGAAGGAAAAGAGAAATTTCTCCAACGAATATCCTAACGGGGGTAAAACGTGTGGGTATTAAAAAGCATTTAGTTATGATATGTCAAAAAATAGAGTTTAAACCTAAATAGTAATAATACCAATAATGAAACAATACTAAACTTCTCATAAACCTCTAAAAATATAATCTCCTAAATAAACTCATTTAAAAACTTTCTTTTGGAATAAACACAATAACATAAAGAGATAAAAAAATAAAAAAAGGGGAAAGGAAAAAAGAAAATGCGAGACAAAAAATATAATTAATAAAATAAGATGGAAAAATAAATATTTAATATAAAAGATGTTAAAAAAATAGGGTAACAAATTATTTAAAAAGTACAAAAAAAAAAAAAGATGTGCAAGAAACTCAAAAAAAGCAACCAAAAAACGTAATAAAAAAAAAAAATCTGCCCAAACAAAAAAAAAGAAGCAAAAAATTCAGCAAGCCAAAAAAAAAAATACATAATGAAAAAATAAAAAAGAGGAAATAATAAAAGAGAAATTACAGAACACAAGCAAAAGTGGAAGGACATAAAATAAATAACTAATATGTATAAAAAACTTGACATGCTTATAAAATTGGATGGTTTTATATATATCGGTAAACAAAGATTGGTGGGTAAGGGTACATATACTTTTGTTTTAAACAATATAATATTCAAAAAATTGTTAATCATAAAAGGTCCATTTAAAGCGGGGACCGTGCTAGAACACGGGACTCGAGGGATGCCTAACACATTCCCTCGGTCAACAGGACCTAGCCGAACTGGTTCGAGACATACAAAGAGTAGTTCCTTCTTAATTTAGGGATTTATTAAACAAAAAAGGGGAATTGGAACACCGTAACTCAATTCCAAGTGGCGACTCTAAAAACCATTAAAATAATCTCTAATTAATTTAGTTCACTTAAATGAAAAAAACCCTTACGCCGCTGTGTGCGAAAAAGGGGGTGTGACCGTGTCTTTGAGATCCCAATTTTTTTATGGGTCTAGTGTGTGAAAGCAAGTGCTTAAATATATATATCATTGATATTAAGCGGAAACCATGATTTAATTTCTATATTAACGTTTACTGATTTAGCACTAATATATATATATATATATATATATATATATATATATATATATATATATATATAAAGGGACAAAGATCTTTAGGTCCGCTACGTGGCCTGCAATGCTTGATGATGAAGAAATGTAGAAAATTTTTTATTATATTCTCGGATTTTTTATTTTTTTCCCATTTAATGTCTTTAACTAATGACGGACCATATAAAAGGCTCAATTGGTACGGAAGTAGTCTATCAAAGATTTAAGCAAGGACCTCTGTTATAATAAAGTGATATTGTAATGTAAAAACTTGGAGACTAATGAAGCCAAAGTTTGTGTGTGATGAAAATTATCTACTCCGTCCAAGAGGATATTTTTTAGAAGAAAAAGTTAAACCAAGAAGCAGAAGATTTGATTGATGATTATAGATTTTCAAGCAGGATGCTGCTGGAATTGGTCAAATATCAGCAATATTATCGCAATGCAACAGGAAAAGAGAAAAAGAACGATGACAAGTTTCAATAGAACATAATTGATTCATAATCCTCCGGGGAAGAAATTTGCTTCACCTGACAAAGGGAATTGCAAACACACACTTTAAAATTGCCTAAATGAAAAACTTCAATTTCCTAATTTAAAATTGCCTAAATGAAAAACTTCAATTGCCTAATGAAATTGCACAGTTATTCCATAACTCGCGTCTTTTCATTTTTTAATAACCAATTGCATACAAATTGTGGCAAAGAGTTTAAATCACAAAGGAAAAGTAACAAACAATAGTTAAGGTTTTCTCTTCTATGCATTTGTATGATTCCAATAATTGATATATATATATATATAATACTTCCTCAGTTCACTTTTATTTATTTTTTAAAGTTAAACTAAATTATATCTATTTGATAATTTAAACATAAAATTCAGATATTCAAAAATTATACAAAAAGTATTATACATTGCAATTTTTTGCATAACAATATGATGAAAAAATATATTGTAAAATGTTAGTCAAAATTTAATTTTACGCTAAAATGAAAAGTAGGACAAATTTTGATAGTGGACTGAATGAGTATATATAGTCAATTTCAAGCTTATGAGTTTGAAATTTTGATTCTTTTATATAATTAGATTTTAATTAAATCAATCGAAGAGTTGATAGATTTATTGAGATACATATAAAATTTGAATCAAAGTTATTGAGTTTACTCAAACTTAACTGAAAGTTTAGCTTAGTTCCTAAATAAACATGAAATTTTTTTACTGGACATGAAAAAGTTATTTATTTTTCTTAGTATTTGCTAGCTCTTTTATTGAACTTCATTTACCTATTGTATCGACATAGTGTATAGAAATAAATTGATTAGGAGTACCTAGGTTTCCGCATAGTGCTTCTGTGAGTAGTCTATTGATTATAGCAGCGATGACCCCAAGATTTTAAGGTAACGTTTAATGGGTGCTCGAGCACCTGAAAAGGTCACATAGTTTCGTCCCTAAATTATATATAGTGCATTAAGATCGAGTGTTATTGCAAAAATTATTAAAATTTACTTTTGTATATAATTATTACTATCATTATTATTATTATTATTATTTTAAAAAATGTAACTCAATCTATATATTTTTGTACAAAAAAATCTACTATTCTTATTCATTTATACCTAACACAAATAAGAGGCATAATACATATATTGGACTTTAAATTTGACTTCAAATTTTAACTTTGACCTCCAACTTTTATGATGCACAAACATACACCTTAACTATCCAACTTTTAAATAAATAAACATATGAGTCTTACATGGCACAATACATGTAGGACTCAGTACGTAGAACAAAAAATGACATGTGTGTCTATTTGTTCAATATTGTACAAGTTTAAGTGTCTACTAATGCATACCCAAAGTTTAAGGACATAAATGTGATTCGAAACCAAGTTAAAGGGCATATTTATGTATTATAGAGTTTGAAGATGACTGTTATTTTTTAAGTGCATTTATCATGTTAATTATTTGCTTTCGTTGCTTTTCCTGGCGTTACTTTTTCTCATGGCTTTTTATATTCATGCCTTAGGATATAATTGTAACGACCTTTTAGTTGTTTTGACAACAGATTTTATTCTGGAAAAACTGGCAGAGGTGACGAGGCCACGACGGACCTCACGGGCACGACGGACCGTCGTTGGAGGTGTCGTTTCAAACACTTAGAAAATCTGAAATTCGGGTACTGAAAATCGACTCTCAACGTCCGTGACGGAGTGGCAAGGAACGGCCCTCGCCGGCGGCGACGGCCCGTCACAGGCTCGACGGCCCGTACAGGCCATCCACTTAAAAAGAGTCTCTATAGCATCGACGGACAGCAGGACGGACCGTCGCAGTCGCGACGGCCCGTCACGGCTAGCGCAATCCCAGTTCTGGTCGGATTTTCTTTACACGTTTTAAGGGACGTTTTTTACTATTCCTGCTTTAATTATAAAGTTAGGGGTTAATGTTAATAAGTCAATTTACTTGGGGTTAAAAGAGGTAACCTTAAGTTAGTTCGTTGGTTATTAAAACTGCCATCTTTCATTCTTAATTATATACTAATTAGGGTAAAAGAACAGGGTTTGAATTAAGAAAACTACAAAACAAAGACAGAAAGAAAAGAGAGGAGAACGATAGAGAAGAGGGAACGAAGAGGATCCAAGAAATTGAGGGAATTTGCGTTGCTTGATCACGGTTCTTCGTTGGAGTAGATTATGGGTTTTTCGTTTTTTTACACTATCCGTAGTAAACTCTTAATAGCAATGATACGTGTTGAGTAGTATATTAAGTCTCTATATGCCTTAATTGCGTGTATGCAATTGATCTTTATATATAATCTGTCATGATTGTGATAAATAAGCAGGAGGAAGAAACCTAATTCTTGAATGAACCCTCATTCTTGATCTTAAATCTTGAAGCCACCCTAATTCCACTTGTTAAGATGATGCTTGGTATAAAAGAAGCTTGATACATTATATAATTAGATGATGATGCCTTGGTTTAATAGGCTGTGATGAATTTAGGGGATCGGGTGGCCACGTCGGTACCAGCTAGAATGATGATCGGGTGCCACGTCCGGTACCAGGATAGAAATAGAGGATCGAGGCACTTCCGACACCAGGATATAATATGAGGATCGAGTGTCACGTTCCTACACATGATAGTAGAGGATCGGTGCACGTTCGGACTCAGATAGAATATGGGATCGTAGTGTCACTTTCCGACACCAGGATAGAATATGAAGGATCGAGTGTCCTTCCGACATCGGATAGAAATGATGAGCGTAGTGTCCGTCCGACACGAGAGTGAATAATCTAATGATCTTGAAAGATACTAATATAACTCAATCTAAAGAACATGTTTCCCAACGGTTGATGAGGAGCGTGAGTCCCTCATGATGTGCTTGGTGTTGTACCAAGGATTACTGTTTAATTGAAATGCGCATCTAAGGATACATTATTGATTTTATGATGTTATTGATAGATACTGTTTTCTATTTTGAGTTGGCCATGATACCTACTCATACTTGGTGTTGTACTGACCCCCACTACTTTTATGTTTTCCCTTTTGTTTATTTGTGGAGTGCAGCAAACGTGCCGTCATCTTCGACTCAACAGTAGTTCAGCCAGTCTTCGTCACACCGGAGCTTCAGGGTGAGACTAATGCTTCTAGCTTGGACTGATCTCCTTCCTCCATTTCTTGATCTTAAGTTTCGGCATAGACTACTTTTATTTATTTTAGCTTCCCAGAATACTCTTGTTTAGTAGTTTGATCATAGATTTCTTGTGGTGAATGATTTGTCGTCCCGATTTAGGGGAAAAAAAATTTTAAGAGATGTTGAATTTTAGAGTTATTGATTGGGTCTTTTATTTATGTTTAATCTCCTCATTGCTTTTATGTTGATTTAATTTTGAAATGATAAGGTTCAGATCGGTGGTTCGCTCACCTAAGGAGGGTAGTGTGGGTGTCAGTCGTCGTTCGGTTTTGGGTCTGACCATAATAGTGGTGGTTTAGTTAGATATAAGTGAAATTTGTTGATGACTTATAATGATAGTAATTTTTATTGAAAGTTTTATATTGTTATAGTCAAAGTATTTTGAATTTAAATGCCTTACATATGACATTTCTTATGGGCATTTTTCAATGGGTAACTTTCACATATGCAAACAAAAAGTTCAATATTTGTATGCTAAATACAAATTTGCATAATGCCGCTCCATATCAAACATAAAACTGTATAATTCGCTATACATATACAAGTTAATTCGCTGGCCTATTTCGCTGTAATTGTATAATTCGTTAATCCTATTTCGCTTAATTGTATAATTCGCTAATCATTTTCACTGCAATTGTATAATGAACACTTGTATCATTCACTGCCTATTTCGCCTCAATATTAATGTATAGCAAGAACGATATATGTTTTTTCCTCTCGCTTTATAACAAAAACAGAAACACAATATATACACTTCTTTTGTAATAAAGCTAGGACATTGTATTTCACTGCAATTGTTATATTCGCAATTGGATTAATTCGTTGACCTTTTTCTCTGCAATATTTGAAGTATAAATGTTTTGTAAAATGTATAATTAAGTGTAGATCCGAAGTATATTTTTTTTGCATTGTATATACATTTTTCCTTTCTCTCGCACTTTTATACAAAACAGACAACATATTAAGCGTGGCGAGCGATATTCTGGGAGAGAGACGTGTCAAATTTTAGCTAACGTTTGCCATGGAGCACAATAAAATCAACCCAGCTAGGTCATTTATGTAGCTATATAATATTTTTCATTTCCAATTCCATAGTATCATCGGTAATGGGTACTATTTCGCAATTTACAAGTAGATATTACAACAGTTTTGGCTTAGAAAGATTCATTAAAAAGGTTCATCCTCATGCCACATGCATTTTTTAATTCAAATGTTACGTTTTGCTTGATTTTCACTAGCAAACAAAAATATAGCACAAGATATTTCAATGAAAGACTATACAAAATATTTTAAAACTTTTTTACCCGTTCACATGTTTGAGAACAAGAGTCGATACCTTTTTTTAAAAAAAAACTAATTTTTGAGTTAAATTTAATTTAATATGATATTATAATTGAATTCCATGTAAGCATGCAGAAAATTGAACTATCTTGGGAGTAAAGATACGCTTAATCTATGAATATAATGTAAAAATGAATCAAAGACCTAATTTAACAAAATATGTACATTTTTACAAGTAGGCGTGCCATTGAATTCGAACTATGCCATAAGTTCTACAAGAAAAGGAACAATTAGATATATACTTATGTAAATAAATCCACAAAGGAAAGACTTGATTTTCATCTAGACATGAGTAGATCAATTGTTCTTCTATTTATGACCTTTTTCAAGGGATGGAAAGTTAAAAGGTTTGTAACTACTAATAGTAAATTAAATTAAAATTTTGGAATTTTATTAATTTAAATTTGTGATTAAAATATTATCACTTAAGTCTTTAAAAAGAATTACTTTAACAATAATTATTTTCGCGCGAAGCATAATTCCATTCACTTGTTATATTTTATAGTCATTAGTTCCTTTTCATAATTTATTGTAATTTTAGTGAATTCTTACATACAAATTTATGTGTATCATGAATATACTAAATTAGAAGAATATGCAATGATGTATTACTTCCTGGATGGTGCTAAAATAATGAGCATATGGTAATAGTTGTTATATAGGGAAAAGAGATAGATTCTTTCTTAACCTTGTATCAAATGTTAGTTACACGTTTAAATTATTATGACAATTTATTACATATTTTTGCTATTTAAAAGTAAATTTATTTATCCCTAAAGCTGACATGAAAAAATAATAATTTTTATTAAAAAAAAATGTGCGTCAGGGTCATTAAGAAAGTAAAAAAAAATCAAAATATTTACTATACCCCACCTCCACATCTCTTTTTCTTCACACCCCACTACCCTCATCTTCTTCACACCCCATTAAACTTAAAATAAGCCAATAACAAGAAGGAACCAAGAAACAAATTACTTTAAATAGGAGTAAAATTTGAGAGGTTTCAATTTTTGGAGCTTCATTGGATTGAATGAATTGGGTGATCGATTGAAAATGGGAAGAAAATTATTTTTCTATTATCTTGATTTTTAAGAAACCACCATGAATAACATGGAAAAAGAACAAAAAAAAATATATCCAGATTTAAAAAAAAAATAAACCACAAACCGCAACAAATAACAATGGAAGCTCATTTTTCATGACCAATCAATGGAAAAAATTAAAGCAACCTTCTTGTGGGTACATTTTGAAATGGAAGGACTCTTCAATTCTACGACTAAACTCCAGATTTCGGATAATTTTTTTTATGGTCATTCCTAAAAGTTTCTTCTTTACCATTTTGCTATGAAGAATTATTACAGAATTTTAATAATTTATCAGAAATTAATTAGTGTAAACTATAATTAATAAATTAAAACATAAGTAATAAAGAAAAGAAAGTAAAAAAGATTAAAAAATATAATTTCTGACGTGGCGCTGATGTGGCAGCGAGTGTAATAACACTGCATATTCTGAGAGTGGTGTTGCACTATCAGGGTGGTATTAAATTCACTTTGAAATATTTAAGGTGTGTAATAGATATTTATGATAGTTAAAATGTGTAATGACTTCTCAGTACAAATTTAGGAAGAAATTCACGTCTTTTTCCACAAAATTCAACACAACATATTATTGTTGTATCTTCAAAAAATTCAATATATTATCTTATAACTAATTTCAAATTCTTCATTCTTTTTCTTTTTATTCTTGCAGATCTCTGAATAATATCCAAATTATTTTAACGTTAAGTGTTTTTAATTTTAAGTAACTAACAATGTAATATATAAACTGTAATTTTAAAATAAATTTATTGCCATCAATTAGTTTTGAATAATTCTTTTTCATTTCCCCTCAAATTTATTGTTAAGCTTTCATAAGAGGCTAACAAATATGTGTACTTTAATTTACTTACAATAAAAAAATATGCATATTTATGTTAAACAGTATAATTTTAGCGTTTATATTTTTAATATCAGTATTGTTACTTTTTTAAAAAGAAAAGAAGAAGAAGTTAAATATAAGAATTTTACTGGAATTATGTAAGAACTTGAAATAGGCAAAACCTCTAAGCATTTTTTACAAATAAATATTTATACAACTTTCTCAAAATTATAAAATGTACAATCGCAGAAATTAAATAAAACTATTGAACACCAATATTCCTATATCATGATTATGTGCAAAACACTTTTCTTTTAGGATATATATTTTTTTTAATTAAGCAAAAGAAAGTCACTATACCAGACACAAATAAGTGATTCTCTTTCTCTCTCTTTTTTTTTTTTGAATGAACTTTATTTTCTAACAACTAAGTTTTAGATAATAAAAGGTAAATAAATTAAATTAAAATCTAATTTATTTGGATTTGAAGACTATAATTATTTTAAATTTTTTGAAATAAAAAAAGATTAGTTTGTGAATCTAAAGATATTTTTCTTAACCACGCAAAGCGCGGCTAAGTCTCCTAATTCATTAATAAATAACATACAACACAATTATAATAAAATATGAATTACAATAGCCTACAACATAAATTCAAGAAATCACCACCTCTTACTACAACCAATCCACTTAAAATTCATAAAACGCAACGGAATACAAAATACAAACTAACAACATTACACATGTACTTACGAACATTTCCAATATTTCACTATAAATTGCTTAACATTATTATTTAACTCGCTCGAACATGCAAAAATCTAAACATGCAAAAATAATTAAATGCCTCTTCAACAACTATTTGGTCTTCTCCGTCCTTTTCTTGTACCCTCCGACTACACGAAGTATTACGTTTTCAATATTTTAGAAGTGAATCCTACATTATCCGCTATATCTTGAGTAACACATAGATTAATAGATGGAAAATCACTAGAAATTTGATGATTAAGGTAAATATCTCTAGTAAATCTCTTAGAATCATCCACTGAAGTGTGTTTTAGAGGTCTAATTGAGAATTATTTAACTTTCACCGAAATAATTTAGAAACAATAAAATCAGAAAATAAATCTTAAAAAAAAAGATAACGATGAAATACTTTAATTAGTGGAATTTGTGGTGAATTCACTATTTAAAGATTAAAAAATAACAAATAAAATGGTAGAAGATAAGAGAAATATTGCTAGAAGATAATAGGGATTTGAAGGTTTGAAGAGAATATGAAAAGGAAGATATGGAAGAGCTAAAAGCTTTTCTTTTTTTCTTTTGAGATAATTTTGGAAGAGAGAGATATACGAGGAAAATGTGAACAATGGAATAGTTGGGTAACGTGATTTATGAAAATAAATATTAAATGGTAGGGTGTAAAAAGTAGCGGGGGGTGTGGAAGTACACTTCCCCTCGTTTTCTTTTTTATTTCCTCTCTTCCCCTTCTTTGCCACATGTGTCGGTCTCCTCGCTCCCCTCGCCCTTTCCTCCGGATATATTGTTTTTTCAAAATAATGATATTGTGGACCTTTTACGAATTATTTTTTACAATAGTGATCATTTTTACTACTTAATTGTTCATTTTGACTGATTGCTAATTGGAGACATGTTTTACTACTATTTTTAAAATGTGAAATTTTTTACTAATTAAATTATTAATTTTACCTAATTTACTAATTATCCCAATGAAAGAATCTAAGCATTCATTTGAATTTTAGTGATTCCTATCTATTTTGACATTTTTAATTTCTATCTTATAACACAAAAGAAAATATATTAAATTTCTTTTTCAATCCGATATATAAAAAATAAAATCCAAAAGAAAATACAAACCGATAAAAAAAAACAGCTGTATGTCAGTTGATTTGGTTTTTAAATTTATAAACCACCATTATAATTGATTATTTTCATAATAAAAATCCAAACCAAACAAACCTATAAACCACCAATATAATTGATTATTTTCATAATGAGAACCAAACCGAACAAACCTATATACACCCCAAATGTAATAATATAATTTGGCTATTTCATTCACATAAAACGAAATTATAAGGTACTCATTTGGGAACTTAAATCCCCATCAATTCATTGCCACTAACAAAACAGAGTTGTGTAGTAAAAAAGAAAATGTAAATAGAACACTGAAACAAAGCTAAACACAGTGATATGTAAGTCTGAAAGCAATTCACTATAAATACGGTAACATAAATAAAAAAGAATCCCATTGCACCATATGAAGAGATCCTCTACCGAAACTGGCCTCAATCAGCGGTACTGCAATACAAATCAAAGAGATCAATAATCACTTGCCTAAAAGGTGAATAAATTGATAGAAACAAAATGAACTAAATAGACAGATGAATCATTTGTAATCAAGTTTTGAGAAATCACTGGCAGATTTTAATGGTTTTTGGCAAATCAGATATGCTAAAGAAACATACTTTTGAGGGAGTTCTTTGAACCGAGAGTTTAGGTTATAAGGAGTCGTATAATTAATGAAATGGCTACAGCCATAAGCTTGGAAAAATCTTCAAGTACTTTGTACTTCATTATATTAGATGACAAAGCAGATATCTGAATTTCCATGTTCCTATTGCTATTTGGTTGCAAACACAAGGGTAACAAGCATAGCCTCTGACCATAGACAAGAAGAGCTCGGCTTGATACAACTCAAAATCCAGCCAACACGGTGGGAGCAGGGTGTAAACAAAAGGATTCAGCATCTCTATATTCATGACTATGCATATTCAGTATGTTACCTTAATGAAACCAATTTCCTTAGCATTGCTGCGGAAGCACTGCCTGCAGCACATGAGTCCATACTTCCTAATAATTGCATGTGGATTTCCACACACACGGCTGCATAAAACACCAATTGCACATGAGAAATTAGATTTTCGCAAGACTCTTACTATGAGAGCAAATCCAATTAGGGGGGAGCCAAAAGGAATGAATAAAGTATCTAGAGATACATCATTCCAACTAGAGGAAGCAGAAATAATGAATAAACATCCAAGGTACGTTGTCTAGCACTATGGTCATAGTATACTCAAAATAAAAAATGTCATGAAAACCAAAACCGAATGTTCAACACAAACAGCTGAAGCTCAAAAGGAATTAAACTATATCTTTCTTGAGTGATACCCCTAATTTGCATAAAAGATAACTAAATAAACAAAAACAAAAACTTGCACAAAAAATCATCTGATTAATTAAAATCAGCACTAAAAATATAATACTTACTAGCAGCCACACACATACAAAAGTAGGGATCAAATTATAGTATTTACAGAAAGGAAAAAAAGATCATATACAGGAACAGATTAAAACAGCTATAAATCATTGAAAGGAAATAAACACAGTGCGCAAGGAATAATTTAATCAGAAACATATGTTCCATAAGATACCAACTCTAGAAAAAGGAGAAGCCATATCGTCAATTACACTATTTATACATGCTTCGAAAGACCATCATATCAGTATAACACCAATACACAAGTACCAATTTAATCTGACCTAAAAAACTCAATAATTCGAAAAACTCGCAAATTGGTTGCCGCAATAAATCAATGCATACAATTGTAACCATGAAATTGACTGAATTAAAGTACTTTAGATCTCTCTGATTCATCTTCTCTACTTGAAATTAAATGGAGAAAAAAATGAAAAGATACCAGGTGCGGGAACCAGGGCCGTAGTTCTTGGGATGAGCGTTCCAGATGTTAGAGTGACCCATCTTCACAAAGCAGAGGTTGAGGCTGCGCTTTCTGATATATATCATAAACCCTAATTACTCGATACCTCTCTCTCCCTTACTTCCTTCCAGTCACGAATAGATGATATATAGCTTAGGCCGTAGGGGCAGTAACGGAAATGTTGTAAAAAGGATTATAATTTAATATAAACAGAAAACATTAGTTGTACTTTTAAGTTGTTCTTCTAAATTGTGAAAATGATGTACTAATAGTCGAGTAACTAAGGAAATTACTTTATATTTTATCTTCTCAATTTATATATAAAACGAAAAAATATGTATTCGGATAATAAAGAAATATGCCCTCATTCAAATACTATTTTGGATGTCCCATTTAACTATTACTAGATGTAAAATAAAAAAAAATTCATGTCTATCCTCTTTTAAAATTAATTATATGAAAAGATAGTGTATATTATGAAATTGTAGATGTAAGGCATTGGGGATAGTGTATGGAATTGTCAATTAAGGGGTTGTTTGGTACTGGATAAGAATTGAGTTATTCTGGTATAAAATGTTGCATAAGCTTTATCGATCTTTTTTGTCAAAGTATAAAATTCAATACACATAATACTATGTTTGGTTAGAAAATTAAAAAATCACATAATCAATACATGTTTAAGTTATGAGTCAATCTATGTATTATTTTATAAAGGGTAAAAGATGGAATAATTTATTCCTAAATAACTAATACCAAAAAAATATATAAATTTACAATTTTACCCTTCACTCTCAATCAAATATACATTCTTTTTAGATAAATACTCAGATTCATTTTCTAGGCAAATAGATAGAAAATTTTTGTATATGACGTTCTTTCTTTGAGGTTAGAAGTTCTGAAACTCAAAATTTGGCTGATCTTTTTTATATTCTTATTCTTCTCTCTGTTTTCTCTTTTGTGTTTTTCCTCTTGTTAATCTGATGAGAGAGACGAATGAAATTCTAGATCTACTTAGTATTTTCTAGTTAAGTTGATATTTGAGTACCCAAATTTAATATGGGTTTTTTCTGTTTGTTCAAAAATTATCACGACCTGAGAGTACCACCTAGATGTAACAGGGCGTACTTGACCTCTCGGAGGTCTTATACAAGCCTTAGCATTTGTTCATTGCATAGATATGAAAATTACTGCGGAATTAAAAACTTTTTCATAACATAACACAAGACTAAAATGTCATCTCATTTAAAAACCAATAATACAAAGTTAGGACACTAAGTCTCATCTTGTCTTCTTAAACACAATTTCAACAATAATAGGGACACACCCCTTTCAATACAAAAGAACATTACTAATCTATCACATGAACTTAAAGAAAGTCTTAACATAAAGGTCCTGAATCATTAAGGACACCCCACCGAACTGAGAATTTAGTAATCCGCAAGCTCCATTTTTTTTTTTAAAAAAAGCATCCTTTAGCCATCACCACGATATTAGTACAAGAATGCACTAAATAAGATAACATGCAAAAAAAACCAAGGCTTTAAAAGAGGACATTTGTTCGAAAATCGCATCAGGTCATCTGTCAGAAAAGTTATGAACATTTGTTAATAATAAGCACAATATAGTTCAATACCTCATAATAGACATGGATACCATTCACACAAACATAGAATTCATATCAAATTTGAGACATATTCTATATCTCCAATACATTACCTTTCCTTTTTACCTCCACTCCTTACTTAAAGCAATCCTTAAGTAATACCTTAGTGCAATGTATCTGTTTCATCCCACCATTCATATCAAGTTATCACCTTAAGGTCACCAAAGGTGAACATCCATACAATCTTTATTACTCCATCCACATACCTCATAAGGACATACGAACATTGTAAACCATAACCTTGACGTAAGAACATCCCTAGGAAAACCCCCAATTCACCACTAGTGTAATGTTCAAGCAGTAGCATCCCATAATACTATTTCATACCAAGTGTAACTATGAAGTATCCTAGATAGGCACACTCAAATTAACAAGTCCAATATTCATTCAACATTAGACACAGATCAAAAACAACTTCATGAAGTTCATATAAGAACTTTCATTCATGTACATCTTAGTCTAACTCATGTTAGCCTTTAATGCACCATTTCCGCCAGAACAATATAAAAGTCCAATTACAAGCTAATAACATAATAAAGCCATAGTCAATATTTCATATTTTAGAGTTCATTCATCAATACATCACAAGATCTTACCATAACCCAATCCAAGTGTCCTAGCGGACCTGTGTACGTGAAGTCGCATTTAAAGGTAAGTCATGTTAGTGTCTCATCTTCTTACTTTTATTTGTTCATTTTAAGTTGCGAAAAACTTGCCAATACCGACATAGACCAGGAGCTAACTGAAATCCGGAGTTTCGTAACCCTCATACGAAAGAACGGGGTCCTCTTTAATGACAAGGTAAGACATACATTCCAATAAACATCTAGGTGGAATCCACTAGCTAAGGTTCCTATGGGGGAACATAGTGAAGGAATAGGAGGTTGCTTACTAGAAAACCCTATTATGCTAATTCGAATTGTAGTTTTCCACCGCACAGAATCTCGGGTTAACTTCCCTTTATTGTGAAGGAAACCTTCTCAATGTCAAGTCACTCGGATGCTAAGAAAAATTTACTTTTTGCAGAACCATTAAGTCTTTATTAAAAATTTAGTTAAAAGATGAGGCCTTAGGGGCTTAACCCCGCATATATAACATGTACATATTTGATAAGATAGGCTTAGGGGCTTTAACCCCTCAAATAACATGTCATATCTGTATTGTTATATATGAGAATGTCCTGCTTCATCAAAACCAACATCGGTGAGAATGTCTTTTCACGTAATCATAACATATTTAGTATAGAGTCAATTGAAGAAAACTTTCAAGAGGACTCTGATACTATCAAACTTACTTTTTTCTCAAATAAGAAGTAAAGCAGGTCGTATCAAGTAAAGAACCCAACTAATGAGGTTAGATTGTTCCTACGAGGCAAATAATTCAGACTTCTTAACTTCAATCTATTGTTACTACTATTTAGTCACTTATTCCTTGGAAAGCAAAGACAATAAAAAAGGTGTTTTTACTCTAAATGCATGAAAATGAATAGCTAAATGAAGAGACCTAAACAGCATTCAAAATGATGGAGTGAATGCAATTAATAAACGAACTAGGGTGTAGTGTTCCCACAGGTTCATAACTTGATAATTCTAACTATAACAAATCTTTCCAGTATCTTGCATGCAAAAGTGCATAAGTTATGTTGTATTTCTAAATCTTGGTTCGGCATTCAGAAATTTCACTCCGACATTGTCAGGCTACGCATGGTTGCTCTATGACCCTTAACTTTACCTCATATTAAGCTCATATTCGATATTTGGACTAAGTTATTACCTCGTTACCAATCAAACCCCCCCCCCCCCCCCCCCCCCCCCCCCCATTACTAGCCTATTAGATAATCTACCACTAAATCTTATTGATAATCTTTCTATTATCTACTCCTTGTCCGAAAGTAGCAGTAAGGCGAGTTCTATTCAATGTTGGTATCAGTTACGAATTTAAAAAGACTTCATAGCGAAAGGAAGGAAATTATAAATACATGCAAACACTATTCTAGAAGTGTTATTTTAGTTAGTTATCATTATAACCTATTGTTCCCACAAACCCTAGTTATGGCGTTTAGTTACCCATAGTCATAATAACAAAAATTCACAATATGTAATATAAGAATTAATGCATACTCAAATAAGAAGAGTAAATTCAGAGTTCACCTTGATGAATCAATAAAAAGTCAGCACACAATCAATTATTGAAAATGAATTGTGAAGACTAAAGATTCTCCAAAAAGTGTAACAATAATCACCAAGTAGTATTAATCCACCCAAAAGAAGATCAAATAACAAGAGTCTAACAAAAGAGTCTGAAAATAAATCAAGAGTCTAACAAAAAGTCAAAAATAAATCAAGGTTAACCCCAAAAACAAGGGTTTTTCTGAACTCATTTATAAAAAATAAAAAAACCTAACTTAAAAAAGGAAAGACTCTATTTGCCTGGAAAATCTGTCAACACAGCTGGGTCAATGACATGGAGAGAATCGGTCGGGTCATGACGGGCCGTCATGAGGACTCGTCTCCTATACTTATTACAACTTCTTCTGTTGTTCTCTCATTACCCTCGACGGCGATGTGTTATTGACGGATCGTCAAAGGCACAACCGGTCCGTCGGGGGGGTATCCGTGCCATAACACTTGAACTCCTGGAATTTTTGGATACTGGGGAACTCCCTTGCTCTGATCTCATGCGAACCAGCACGACGGACCGTCATGGCTAGACGGTCCGTCACGAATATGTAAACCCCACACTTGGTCAGAAGTTCCCCAAATGGCCTATAAATAGGCACTATACTTCAGTATGAAAACACCAACAAGAAGTTTAATTTACATTTGATTTCTCTGGTTCCTCACTTTCTTGTTATTGATTTTAGTTTTACTTTTTATTTTATAGCACGTATCAGTTCAATTAAAGACTCTGAAAGCTTCGAAGGTAAAAAAATTTCTTTCTTGAATAATGTTAAATATTTCTAAACTTGAATTTCTTACTTTGGATGTATAGAGAAAATGCTACTTATCTTGGGTACTAGATGCAAAAATTTATCTTTATGTGATGGGTCTGACAGACACCAACAAGACAAAAATTAGGCATCGAATTAATATCGTGCCAAAGAAATAATATTTCTCCACCATCATCTTGACGGGAGTCTGAAAATGAAATATCTCACTATTAAAGATCCTCTTGCTATGTTAAATAATTTAAAATATAGATATGATCACCTAAGCTGGTCATTCTTCCACAGACACGTTTTGACTGGACCACTTGAGACTTGAAGACTTTAAATCTATTAGTGAGTATAATTCTTCAATGTTTAAAATTGTCTCTTAATAAAGATTATGTAAAGGAAATATCACTGACTATGAGTATGCTCATGCAACAGCAATATCAAGAAATGAAATTTAAAAAATATACTGAATTAGTTTCACATCTTCTTGTTGTTGAACAATATAATGACATACTGCTGAAAAATCATGAAAGTTGACCTATTGGTTTTATGTCATTTTCTGAAGTGAATATGAGAATTTTTCACCAATTTAAATATGGAAAAGTTCGTGACCCTAGTCGTGGCCGTGGTTCAGCAATTTTTTATAATCAATCTTCACCACCTACAATGTAAAAAGAAGGATGAAAAGAATGAAGTGGTGCATAAGAAAAATTCAGACAAGAAATATTATTAATGTGATGGAAAAGGACATTGATCACGTACCTGTCGTACGCAAAGACACCTTGAGTGTGAGCTATATAGCTGTCCAAAGAGTGAAAATAAGTAACTTGGTAGAAAAACAAACTTTATCTCTAAAGATAATATTGTAATTATTTGAATATGTTTCATTTCCGTTGTTTGTATGAACTAGTATTAATATGTTTTGCTGGTCTTGTAAATAAATAAAGGTCTATAATATGTTTACTTTATTTATATTTTTTTAAATTCTAAAGAAAATATGAATATCTCTCAATTTTTGTTTGGATTAAATGATCGATCATGAGTATATTTGTATACTTGATGGTGAATCAACATATTTCTTATTAAAAAATGAGAAATATTTTTCTTATATACTTGCTTAGAAGGATTTTTTTTTTTACTGTTACTACAATCTGATAATTTGAACTTGATAGAAGGCTCCAGGAGAGTTACTATATTTCTGCCTAAGGGGACAAAACTTGTTATGGAAGATACATTGTTTTCTTCTAAATCCCCAAGAAACCTGTTAAATTTTAATGATATTCGGCAAAATGGATATTATATTGAGACGATAAATGAAATGAATGTGAATATCTTGATGCCATGGTGTCTTGTGCCTTAGCCATTTTTTGCATATGTTTTTTTTTTCATTGTAGTGTGTCGACATCCTAATAACATGTACCTGGCCATTAGAACCAGCAGGTCTAGGTTCTTTCGGAATTTGAAATTTGAATTTTTTTTGGACCTCTTCAACTTTTTTCAGGGAGTGCCTATATATTGCCCAATAAAATTTTTTAACCATGTTTAACATCACATTTCTTGGACGCACATAATCTTGGATTGACTGATAGTAGAAACAAACTTGTTCCCAAGTTAATTCTTGCCTTGCTTATTATTATGATGAAAACTAATAATTTTGTTGAGTCTTTTCAAAAGATGAGCAAACATGTAAAAAAATATAACACAAATAACTTTATAAAAAATAAGTCTTAAGTAAAAGAATATTTACTAAACAACTTAAATATGACTGGACTAACTCTTCTGTGAAGTCTCTATTATTAAGATACGTGTTAGGGCAAGATCAGTCCACTTGAGTTTTAGATATTTAATAAAATCGAGATTAAACTTATACTGAAAATTTTAATTATCCAAAGTCATATAACAAAATTTTCTAAATGACAAAATAGATACAGTGATAATATAAAATATTTGCACTAAAATTAATTATTATCTTTATAATAATCTTGTTGGTTGAACTTTCCTATTACGATTGTTTATTCTGTAGATGATCTTATTGTTTTGTCTTTTTTGAAATTCAACTCTCAAACTCAATTTCATATTTCTTGGCGAGCCGTTCTTTTCCAATGTAGTTCATTGAGGACCAATTTATATTTTAGTTTGCCTTTGTGTTGTAAAAAAAAAACATATCTATTTTTAAACAATGTAATTTCTGTTATAATTAATTCTTAGTAAATCTTTTTCTATGCAAAATATTGTGCAGAAAAAGGAAATGGACAACTACTTAGCATAGACTCCATTGTTTAAAACAAACAGTTTAAAAATATGTTTTCAGTTCTCACGAGAACACTACTCCAAAACCCTAAACTCTTCACCTTCAACTTCCTTAAACACCAAAGTCCTCTCGCATTCTCTCTAATGGCTACTGCTAATTCTTCGTCTTTTTCACCTGTATCTTCCCCTTCAAACCATGTTTCCCCTAAGCGAGTAGGTACTCACCATGGTAGCTTTCACTGTGATGAAGCTCTTGGGTGCTTCATGATTCGTCTTACAAACAAGTATTACAATGCTGAGATTGTGCGTACTCGTGATAACCAGGTAAGATTGAGTTGCATTTTGTGGTATTGGGGCATATAGGGATGTATGGTTGGGAAGGTTTTTAAGTAAGTGAGGTGTTTGATGAAATGCTTGAATGAACGAAAGGTATTGGAAACGCTTGATGCTGTGCTTGATGTTGGTGGAGTTTATGATCCTAGTCGAGACCGTTATGATCATCACCAAAAAGGGTTTGAAGAAGTCTTTGGATATGGATTTACTACTAAGCTTAGCAGTGCTGGTCTTGTTTACAAGGTAATGTCTTTCTCTTTGGAATTTCAAAGGCGTTTGTCTAGTTTTTGAATATTGTTACGTGGTTTTTTGCATTTTAAGAGAAGTTGAGGTTTGTAGTATAAAAGCATTAGTAAAATTGTTATGGATAATCTAATTTTGGAAATTTCACAGAATTTGGGGATGGAGGAGTACTCCCTGCCGGATAACTAGATTTGATAGGTTTTAGCACTCTTTTAGAATTCTATTGGCATTCTTACAACGAACTCATAGGATATATGATGGTTGTGTGATCAAAGGCATGTCCTATATGCCAGGTATTGGAAATAGACTTGAGAGTAGGTTGGATAGACTGATGGCAAGGTCCTTTTTTGTGTTTTTTTCTTCCTGTACTGAACCAATACAAGATGAGAGAGATAAGTAGTACCTTCACTGACACCCAAAAGAATGCGAGAAGGGAAAAAGTATATATGTTATGTTACATCTGTAATTGAAGTGAGCAGCAACATACTCTTATCAGAAAAAGGTTGGGTGACACATCACTTTATCAAACAATGAGGTGGGTAACAAATTAATTGAACATCAAGCTTGCTACGCATTGCGCTGAATCAATTACTCCCTTTGTCCCATTTTATAAGATACCATTTGACTTGGCTTATTTAAGAAAAAAAAAAGGAAGACATTTGAAATATGTGGCCTAAGACAATCCTTAGATATTTGTGTGGTTGACTATCATTTCATTAAGGGTAAAATGGGTATTTAAAAGCTAAATTGTTTTTAAAATATACTAAGGGGACATTCTTTCTGGGACTGACTAAAAAGAGAAAGGGTGCCACATTAAATGGGATGGAGGGAGTATTATATGGGCAAGTAGAATTGCCTCAATTCCTGTACTTTAACTATAAGGTTGGTTTATTTCCATGCAACAATCATAGACTAAGGTCTTCACTCTGGCATGGATTGCAATTTTGAAGCATATTTGCTGATTTGCAAGGTAGATATCTGGGAGTTAAGGGAGACAGGTGTAAACAAGTACATGACATATTCTGCGTCCTCAAGCATACATTTTTTTTTGATGACTGGTGTCTGGGCAATCCTTTGTGCACCTTGACTAATTCCACGAGTTACCTGGCACCTCCCAGTAGCAACAAGTACCAACATACACTTCATTTTTAAGGAACTCGTCTATTGAGTAGGAGCTAAGCGTTTTAATTGCAAATTAAAGTTGTTCTTTGCTAATTCTTTATGAACACTATGAGAGGAAATGAGGCAGATACTCATCCAGTCACAAAAATAGTGGAGTGGGATACTCATTTTGATCTTAAAAAACCAGAAGGATTTTGCATGTTACATCACATCTGTTTCAGGGAGTACAGAAAACAAGTAAGCTTAGATTAGAGTCTGTTCTTCAACATACTTAGGCCCCTTATGCAGCAGATAATCTGTTTCTTTCTCCAAGAAGTATTTCTGTCCACGATTAATGATTTTGTGAAGAACATTATTAGTCTGAAAATGTACTTAGCCTTCATTTTAGTCTAGTTATTTATCTGAGAGACAAAAGATTAGAGATCTCTTTGCTAGGAATGTTTACCTTAGTTTACTTGAGCTGATGGGCTTGCTATGATGTATTCTCAGTATGTTACTTGGATAGTAGATTTAGATTTGTTTTTTACAAATCCTGTAAGTGACTAGCCACTTCGTACCTATTTCATAGTTCAGATAATGCTGTGTGTTTCCTTTTCCTCGAGCTTTTAAATGAGTTTTTGTCATATTAATGATTGCTGGCTAGGGCTATAATTTATCTCTTTGAAAGCTCATTTTGAATTATAAGCTTATTATTTATTTTATTTCCAAGTCCTGTGTATATTCAAGATGGTAGAGGCTTTCGTAAGTTTTTCCTTGAGCTTTAAAAGTTTTGTAATTCGATAAGTGGGTTTGGATATTAAGTTGCCAGTTCAAACAAAACAAAAAATTTGGATGGTAATATTTTAAGACTAAGAGTTTGGATGGTGTGATTGTTCTCTTCATTGCATTACCTGTAAGGGGTCGTTGGTAGAGTGGATAAGAATAAGCTAAATAGTGTATAAGAATGGTGCATAGCATGACATGTATTGGTTATGCTGTTATTTAATGAATGTTTGGTTTGATGGATTAAACATAGTATGTATTGCATTAAAAAAAATTATGACAATACCCACACCCTTTTATGGTGGAAAAGATGTAAAAAAGGTTTTGAGGGGCAATTGGGTCTTTTATCATGTAGTCATGTTAATGCATGCATTTGCATTACTAATACCTAGAAATCCATGGCATTAGCAATGCATACCTTAATACACAGTAGAGTGTATAAATAATGCAAACATTAGTTATACATAGGTTGAAAAAGAGTAACAAAACAAGGTACTACAAACCACCATGGATAATCATGCATCAACGTGCCACCAACACTCACTAGATAGTCCGAATACACTATCAAACGACCACTAATACACTCTATCAAACAAGCCCCGAGTGACTAGTCACCCTTCATACCAATTGGTATGTTCCGAACGGAAATGCTTTAGTTATTTCATTTCCTTGAGATTTTAAGAAAAAATTGTTCGATTGGTGGTTGGCTAGATGTATTTAAATCTTTGAATGTACAACAATATTCTGTAGGGCTTAATTCAACAGATTTGAGTCCTAGTCACGACTCGATTTCACTCTGATGATGGTTGGTTAGATATATTTTATATCCAAGCTAGTCCGATTTGGCTGGAAAATCACTTAGACCAAGTTTATTTTTGTTAAGTTCATATACTGTTGAATTTCTATTTACTTGCCCTCTTCATGTTTCTTAGCATTTTGGGAAGGAGATCATTGCAAAGGAGCTCCAAGTTGATGAAGAACACCCGGACGTGCATAAGTTGTTTCTAGCTGTTTACAAGAGCTTCATGGAGGTGAGGATTGTATCTGAGAAATCATAGTTTTTTCTTGGATTCTTTTCATTTTCAACTAAGTGATGTTTCGACTGAATCTATGTGATTGGATTCTTATTTTTCTTTAGTAGTTGATACTATTACAAATATTTTCAAGTTTTACTTATTAAACTCTCGCATCCGGGAGCTGATTTCATGTGATATAATTTAAGGATCAAGCTAACATGTCTCCAATATTAGTAAGCCTAATATTCTTGCTTACTGTGTACAGGCAATTGATGCAATCGATAATGGAATCAATCAGTATGATACAGATCAGCCACCTAGATATGTAAACAATACCCACTTGTCCTCTCGAGTTGGAAGATTTAACTTGGATTGGACTGAACCTGATCAGTCTTCTGAACGGGAGAATGAAGCTTTCAACGTGCAATGGATGTAGCGGCAGTGAGTTCTTGGATGTAAGGACTTCTCAAAAGAGCTAAAAAGTTCTTCTTACTGTGGTCTTTTGGCTGTCATATGAATGGTTCTCAGCATGGCTTTTTTGGCCCTGAGGTCTTCGGTCATTTGCACAATCCATTTTTTCGTGAATTCTGGGACGACAGGTTTTAAAATAAGCATATGGTTCAAACTTCTTTACCTGGTTAACTGCTCGGTAATACACAGAGGTCCGCTATTATGCAAGATCATGGTTACCAGCTCGTTCTATTGTATTGGAGTGCGTTTCTGCAAGACACAAGATTGATCCTAGTGGAGAGATTGTTGTTTGGTCTACATTTTGTCCAGTAAGTATTGAATACTTAGCCTGAAGCCGTTTTGCATCAGGCAGTCTGTGCATCATTACAAATGTTTGGTCATGAGTTAAAAGTTTTTGACTTTTGTGGCTTAATGTAAATTAAGATCAGGAATTACATATTAGCCTTTTTTTTTCTATAAGAAAAACCGTTCATCAATTTCCTTTCATAGGAACTAATATGAATGGACAAGCTTTTTGAATGTCATATTAGCTTTTTGATGTCAGCCTTGATATGCCATGTAAAAGTGGGAGTAATACTATTTTAATCGAATCTGTTAGACATTTATGTACTTACTGAAAATAACAGAGATCCTCGTGTATCTTTTTAGTTGTAGAGATTATAAGTTATGTAGGAAGAAACCCTTTACTAGTTATCCTTCCCATAAGGGCTTTTGTTAGCATATTTCTACATATAACCCAGGATTTAATTCTCAAGAAATAATATCAAGGGAAGCAGAATGGTAGGGAGACAATATTTTGGTAGAGAAAAAGTGGGGGAGAAGACACTGAAGTGATCATATCCTATTGCACTGCAAAATACTATGCAGTTGCAGATTCTTGCATGTTCATCATCTGATCTTGCTGGCAATATCAAGGAATGTAGAGGAGACAATCATGAGTTGTAGGCCACAATAGATGATGCAAGAAGAAGCAGCTGAAACGGGTATGGTGAGTAAATAAACGGAAAGTTTCCAGAGTTAGGCGAGATCCCATAAGTGATATAGGTTCCCGTGTTGCATGTATTTTTAGGTGTAGAAGATGTTCCATGGTTGATGATAGGGTGATTAAGGCCAGGTCACTCACTTCGTACTCGCATGGGTAATTTAATTTATGAAATTCGTTGATTCGTAAAGAAAAGAAAAATATTATTCCTGCCTAGTGGGATTTCCTTGCTGAGATACTTATTCTTGATCGTTCTCTGTCTAACAGTGGAAGCTCATTTGTTGAGCTGGAAGGGAGATGAAGATGATTCCACCCATCAAAATGTTTTATACGAGGTGCCTGAGTCCTTTGCTGTTAATTCTGTTTCATTGATGGGCATCATTTAGTTTTGTCTAACTTTTTGTTTTCATTCTTTATTTTTGGGTTATTCCTATTATGCGAGCAGTGGAAATCCTAAGAGCTGATTGGTATAGTGTGGCTTTAGGTCATTCTGGAAAAGTATCCAACGTGATACTTTCTGTTGGTGTATCAAGGTTGGTTAGAGCGAATGAGTGGGCTTTCGGAAAATTAGTCTCTCAAGAATCTGCCGTATGTTCAAGTTATATGTCATAAAAAAAAAATTGGTCCGGCAAGTGGTTGCTACATTATCCAGTTTTATGTCTTGGAAGAGGGTAGATAATAACCCCACTGCTTCTCGAGACATGCACCGTTTTCCTGAATGAATTGAGTCTGTCAATATTTTACCATGAAAACATAAAGTGACATTGACTTCATGATGCGTAGGATGATAGGAGCAAAGGTTGGCGAGTGCAAGCGGTGGCTGTAGCTCCCGACAGATTTGAGAGCAGGAAAGCCCTTCCATCTCAGTGGCGAGGTTTAAGAGACGACGAACTATCCAAGGAAACAGGAATTCCTGGTTGTGTTTTTGTCCATATGAGTGGGTTTATTGGAGGAAATCAAACTTATGAAGGAGCACTCGCAATGGCAAAAGCTGCTTTGAAGATCTAGGCACAGAAATGATTTTATAATCTGTTTTCAGAAATTGAATCATCTCTTTGTGATTTATCATTATTGCTGTTCATGGCTTCAGGTTGTCATTTAAATAGCACGTTGGCGTTGAATTTACTAAAGGTTGTCAAAAGAACTATACAAGACCAGACATACAGTTTTGCATATTCTGAAGGTATCTTTTACTTTTACAGCCTTTTTGTTATGTTTGCAGTTGCAGTAAAGAGAACAGATTTCATTGTTCTGGAGCTTTTGTTTTGGTATTTTTGGCATCCACAAGTTGGTCACAAAATCAGTTGTGCAGTTTGGGTCTGGTGATGATTCCAGAAATTCTGTAATATGCATTGTTTTCGCTCCAAGGAAAACGTTTTACGAAAGGGGTAGCGATATTTCTGTTCCATTGGTCTTACAGACTCAATTTGGTACATGAGATGTCTAGTCTGAGTTTTCAAACATGGTGAGTCAAGGCTCTTTCAACCCATATACAATGGACTATTTGAACAGATTAGTGAAAAATGGGCTTAAATTGCCAGCATAAATCCAATCTAATCTATGACGCTGTGACTTCCTATTTGAGATATTCTTTAAGAACAAATTTAATTATATGTTTGTGGTATAAATTAATCCAAATCGGTGATTTTATAATGTTGAGTGAGGTAACACCAAACAAAAGTCCAATGAATAAAGATAAATTCTTTGCCCAGCCCAGCATTCAACACACTTACTCGAATTTTATGTCGTGTAATATCCAATTTAACCGCCCCAATCACCATTTGGCACCAGAATTGGGATCGATGAGTGTGGGGATAGTGCTAAGATAAGTTGATGTATTTTCTTTGCCAAAATTACAGTGTTAGAGGCGTGGTGCTCCTACGAAATTATGACAAATTTGTACATTACTAGCACAAATCACCGACACCGACGAAAAAAGTGGCGAGTATAAATGTGATAAACTGAATACATCTGTATTCTCCAGAAGAATTTTGATTGATTAAGAGTTTTGACTTCCCAATTTTTTTTTGATTAAACTGTTTTAATTGATGGATTTCATACGGTCTTACGAGAGACCAAATTTGTGCAGTGCCAATACATAGGAGAAACCAACAACATTTTTATTTGGCTATTCTTATTCACTCTGTTCTTAATTATTGTCTATTTTTTTCTTTTTGAATCTATTTTTAGTTATTGTCCACTTTCACAAATCAAAAAAGGATATTTTTTTTATGCTTGTCATACCTTGTTTTGTGAAATGATAATTTTTTTAACAATACTTACAGTTCTAATTCATCCATTTCATAATTAATAGGAGTAAAATGATAAGCTCATTATGTTAATCATTATCTTCTTAATAGGTGCATCAATTCAAAAATAGACAAGTAATTAGAGACGAAAGACGAAACAGATGTTATTTTGAGATTAGAGAGTAGTTGAAAAATAGTATAATATTCCAGAAATATCATTTTTTTACAAAAGTATTTCGGAAACTGACTAACAGTCTTTGTATAAAAAAAAAAAATTGTCATTTACTGTTGGATATGAGTTTAATGACTAGAGTTATTTGGAAATTATATTTTGTTATTACCATTACCATTAACCTCTTTTATTAGCCCATTAATTTCCTTTGATTACCACAAGTCACAACAATAAATTTCCTTTGATTACCAGAACTACAAAATTCTTTATAAATTTTCAATATTTATAGGATTATGGATTAAATTATCCTTGTATGGTCTGGCTAAAATCGAATAAGTTGTCTTAATCGAGTTTTTAATCCTTTTGCTGTTAGTGCCACACTTTAACTACTCGTATGTATTGAAGAGAATATATCCTCCTTTATGGGAACCTGAAATGCGTGTATAGAAACACAAAACAATACAAACCAAACTTACATATGCGGTTTTAGTTGCATGAGGAATGTTCCACCCCCGACTGTTTATACCCACTTTAGTGATTGGTCCCCCGAGTGGGTGGAGGTTTTGGTGACCTTCGCGGGTTCGGACAACCTCCCATAGCAGTTTTTCGTAGCTTTTGGATTTGTAGTCGAAAATTTCATGTAAAGATATTATGCATAAATAGTCGTGAATGGCTTAATTGCTAAAAACAAGCCAATCTCCTTTCGTATTCAACCATGGCGAGAATACCTTGAGGCACAATCAAAGTTACGCCCTCTTCCATGGCGGACTATGAACAATTGGCATGTAATGATTTCCACTCTACTTAAGTAAGCCAACTTGGGTGGTAGACTATTCATTTTTTCTACGAAAGGTTGGGTTGTTCCGTAGATCGTGATCCTGGCGATTCTGTCATGATGTGTTTTCAAGATCATCATAAACATGATGGCTTCTTTGGGGCCTACTGGCTCGGGAAGATTCAAGGTGAGGGACACTGGAGGAAGCCAGCTTTCGAGGGCTCGTTCAAAACTTTGTTATAGATTTATTGAAAGTAGTTCTCCTGGTAATTTCGAAAGCCGGTATAAGCAATGGGTATAGTTGCGAACTCTCAGATCTGGTAGACTGATTGACATATTAGTGATAAGGAAGGGTTGATGAAATTTTTTCTGTGATACACTGAGATCACATGAGAGTTGAAAAATAAAAATATTAATGATTCTAAGATTTTATCATTAACTAACGAGGAGCCATTTTGATATTAATGTGAATGAAAAAAATCATTACCGAGCAATTTAAATGGGCATACTTTGAAAAATCAACAAGAAATTCAATTAAAGAAATTCTCTTGTGTTATTTGTTCTCAAGAAAAGTTATTTTTATTAAATCATCATCAATTAATATTGGAATTAATGTATACATGGTGACATATATGAGTCAATTTACCTTTCATGTTGTTGGGTATTTACCCTAAGATTTTCTTTTAACCACAAATAGGCTTTCCTTTTTCTTAAAGGAAAACATAAAGTCTCCATATTTGGCTAGTCCTTTTTTTGTAGGAAAAAAATTAGGACTTTATAAATAGAGACTCGTTCCTTCTAACTTAATCAACATTCACAATATAGTTTTAGAGGCTTTGAAAACNGTTTTTATTTGGGGGGGGGGGGGAGAATTTGTGGATACAGAATGCGTGTTTTTTATGACTTGTATGAACCGTCTTTACAACTAAGAAAAAATTTGATCAGGATTATTTCTCTTATATTTTGTACTTAACATTTAATAGTGGAATTGCGTATTTCTCCTTGCACACTCACATCTCCATACCTTTGTTTTCCATTAGTTGCTTTCTTCACTCTCTTGCCTTCAGTTTTATAAAGGAGGGTAAAAGATTGAATAATTATTCAAAATAACTAATATCCAAAAAAATAATAAATTTACAATTTTCCCCTTCACTCTCCATCACATCTACATTCTTTTTAGCTAAATCCTCATATCATTTGTCTAGCTAGGTCAATAGATAGGAAAATTTTTTGTATAGACTCTTTATCCTTGAGGTTAAAGTTCTGAAACTTCAAATTGGCTGATCTATTTTTAATATTCTTATTCTTCCTCCTCTCCCTGTTTTCTCTTTTTGTTTTTTTCCTCCTTGTTAATCTTATGAGAGAGACGAATGAAATCCTAGATCTACTTAGTAAATTTTCTAGTAATTTGATATTTGAGATACCCAAAGGTAATATTTGTTTTTTTTTCTGTTTGTTTCAAAACTTATCACTACCCGAGAGTACCACCTAGAGGTACCAGGCGTACTGTGGACCCTCATCGCAGGCTTTACAAGCGCTTGAGCATTTGTTCATCTTGTCTATATAATTAAAATTAGCTTCGGATTAAAACTTTTTTCATAACATAACCAGACTAAAATGGCATCTCATTTAAAACCATAATACAAAGTTGGACACTACGTCTCATCTTGTCTGCTTAAACACAACATTTTCAACATAATAGTGACAAACAACACCCTTTCAAAAATACAAAGAACATTACTTACTCTAAATCACATGAACTTAATAAAGAAAGTCTTAACATAAAGGTCCTGAATCATTAAGGACACCCGAACTTGAGAATAGTAATCCAAGCTCTTCATTCTAAAAAAGATCCTTTAGCCATCACCACGATATTAGTACAAGAATGCACTAAATAAGATAACAATGCAAAAACATGCTTTAAAGAGGACATTTAGTTCGAAATCATGCATCATGTCATTTTCAAGAAGTTTTATGAACATTTGTTATAATAAGCACAATATAGTTCAATACCTCATAATAGACATGGATACCATTCACACAACATATAAATTCATTTATCACATTTGAGACATATTCAATATCTCCAATACATTACCTTTCCTTTTTACCTCCACTCCTTACTTAAAGCAATCCTTAAGTAATACCTTAGTGCAATGTATCTGTTTCAATCCCCAACATTCATATCAAGTTTATCATTATCACCTTAAGTAAGCACCAAGGTGAACATCCATACAATCTTTATTAATCCATCCACATACACTCATAAGGACATACGAACATTGTAAACATAACCTTGACGTAAGAATCATCACCTAGGAAAACCCCAATGTAACACTAGTGTAATGTGCAAGTAGCATCCCATAATACTATTCACACCAAGTGTACCTATGAAGTCATCCTAGACTAGGCACATCAAATTTAACAAGTCACAACATATTCATTCAACATTAGACACAAGATCAACATACTTCATTAATGTCATATAAGAACTCATTCATTCATTACATCTTAGTCATAACTCATTTAGCCTTTATGCACATTCCAAGAACAATATAAAAGTCCATATTACAAGTAATATCATAATAAAGCCATAGTCAATATTTCATATTTAGAGTTCATTTCATCAATATCACAAGGATCTTTACTCCATACCCCATCCAAGTTTAACTAGCGTAAATGTGTACGTGATTCGCTAAATGTAGTCCGAGTTAGTGTTCATCTTCTTACTTTTATTTGTTTTTCATTTTAATTTTTTGGAAAACTCGGGACTGGACTTTTGTGCCATACCCGACATAGACCATGTGAGCTAACATGAAATCCGGTGTCAACCCCTCATACTGAAAGAAGGGTGTCCTAATTGCCAAGGTAAGACATATACATTCATATAACATCTATGGGGGGTGGGGTCGGTATGATCCACTAGCTAAGGTTCCTATGGGGGCACATAGTTAAGGAACTAGGAGGTTGTTACTAGAAACCCTCTTTATGCTAATTCGAATTGTAGTTTCCACCGCACAAGAATATCGGGTTAACTTCCCTTTATTTGTGAAGGAACACCTCTCATTGTCAAGTTCACTCGATGCTAAGAAAAATTTCCCTTTTTTGAAGAACCATTAAGTCTTTCTTAAACATTAGTTAATAAGATAGGCCTTAGGGGCTTAACCCCTCATATAACATGTACATATGAGATAAGATAGGCCTTAGGGGCTTAACCCCTCATATAACATGTACATATCTCATATGTTATATGATGAGAATGTCCTTTCATTAAAACCAACATCATGTGAGAATGTCTTTTCACGTAATCATAACATAGTTTAGTATAGAGTACAATTGAATAAAACTTTCAAGAGACTCTTGATACGCTCAAACTTACTTCTCAAATAAGAAGTAAAGCGGTCGTATCAAGTAAAGAACCCAACTAATGAGGTTAGGATTGTTCCTACGAGGAAAATAATTCAGACTTAACTTCAATCTATTATTACTACTATTTAGTCAATTATTTCCTTCCGTTGGAAAACAAAGACAATAAAAAGGGTTTTTTTACTTCTATGAACTGAACATGACTGCTAAATTAAGGAGACACTACCAGCTTCAAATGATGGAGTTTTAATCAAATTAATAAATTAACTAGGGTTTACGTGTTCCCCACAGGTTCAATAACTTGATAATTCTAACTATACCAATTCTTCCTAGTATCTTGCATGCAAAGTGATAAAGTTATGTATTTTAAATCCTTGGTTCGCATCTAGAAAATTTCACTCACTCCGCACCTTTGTCCGTCTACGCGTGTTGCTATAAACTGACCCTTACCTTTTTTACCTCATATTAAGCAATCATTTCATGTTTGACTGAGTTATAACCGGCCGTCCTCGTACCAATCAATAACTAGAGCCTATTAGATATAACCCTAAATCTATACATTGAATAATTCGTTTCCTTATTATCTACCTCCTTGGTCCGACAAGTAGCATTAAGGCGAATTCTAATGTTGGTCATTTCGGTAAAAGACTTCTAAGCGAAAGAATTAATGCAATACAGCAAAGACACTATTCCTAGAATTGTTTTTTATGGTTAGGTTTTACCCTCATTATTCACCTATGGTTCCCACAGCCTAGTATGGCTTTAAGTTACCCATAGTCATAATCTACTCACAATATGCAAATATGTAATATAAAATTCATGCACTTACTTCATAAGAAGAGAAAAATTCAGAAGTTCACTTGATTAATCCAACAAAGTCAGCAACAATCAATTATTGACTTAATTAAGACTTAAAAAAAAAAAAAAACATTCTCCAAAAAAAAGTGAAAATAATCACCAAGTCTAATCACAAAAGAAGCTCACATCACCAAGAGTCTTAAAATATTCAAGAGTCTAACAAAAAGTCTAAAAATAATCAAGAGTCTAACCCCAAAAAAACGAGGGTTCTTCAAACTATTTATAAAAAATAAAAAAACCTAATTAAATCAGGACTCTTATTTGCGGAAATTCTGTCAAAACAACAGCTGTGTGCGATGACCATGGCGACGAATCGTCGTGGTCATGCGGCCGTCATGGACTCCGTTCGTACCCATACTTTGCAAATTTCTTCTGTTTTCTCTTCATTACCACCCTCGGACGGCTATGTATGACGGATCGTCACAGGCATCAAACGGTCCGTCGGGGTATCCGTTCCATAACACTTGAACTCTTGGACATTTGGATACTGGAACTACGTCGCTGATCTTCATGACGAACCACAACGACGGAACCGTCATTGCTAACGACGGTCCGTACGCATTATGTAACCCCACACTTGGTCAGAGTCCCATCTCCTTCATAGCTTCACTACGATGCACAGGTACGACTTCACCGGTAACTACGGACCGTCACCCAAGCTCCTTCTTGTTACTAATTTTTTTGATTTCTGATCTTGCTCACACACCTTCGCATTAATCGTTTTAGACCGATTTCCTACACATAAGAGAGAAACTGACATAAAAATTAATACAAAAAGGACTTTTGGACACACTAAACTTACGGAAAAAGCATTAAAAAAATATCGTGAAACCCCACGATATATCAACACGCCTCAACTTAAATTCATTGTTTGTTCCTCAACAAGCGATGCATCTATGACTCAATACAAATCTTGGGTAACAATAGTATCCATTTTTATCTTTCATTTTTCACATCCTGTGTCATCATTCCCCGATCAGTCTCATCATATTTTTGCATGTTATCACTATTAAGGCTGAATTAATGTGGAATCATACCATGGCACAAGACCCACCATGCACTAACCCCTCTCCTCTTCCAATTTTTTCATCCACACCGAGGTGCCTAATATTTCCTCCGGTATTGGGTCATGTGGTCCTCACTTCAACCACATACCTCATTTTTCACAACAATGATTTCGTTTTTATTAGTATAAGTTATTACGTTTTAAAACACTCACTCTCGCCTCAGAACAAATTCACACTTCACACTCATTTATACGATTGTCATAAAGCTTGCCTTATTTCACTGCTTCCTAAATCGGGCTATATCAACTCTTAGAATCACGATTGAAATTTCTTACTCGTAACATAGGCTCCGCAGTTTCAGTAGGGTATATTTGGTAATACGTTAGTGATTTTTTTCCCTCCTTCACTATCGTCCTAAACAATACCACTTTTTATTCATTTTATTTCTCTCCCTCTTCTCCCAGTTTCTCATATGTTCTTCCTTGCTATTTTTCCCGGGTCTTTCTTTCTTCATTTGTGTAAGTGATTCTTCTTTTCTTGCTTTATATTTCTTGTATTTTTTTTCACTTTTCTTTCAAACTGATTCTTGATTCCGTTTTTATTGTTCTTTATCTCTCTTTGTATGTTCTTTCAAAAAATCTTTTTCATCAACCCTTCCATCAGAGCATTCCCATAATATTCCACACTCTTACTCATGGTTTGCCATGAGCAAAGTACCCATAACCCCAAAGTTTGGGTCATGTCCCCTAAAAAGGGTTGTTTTATGCATAGCCAACCCTCAACTTATGCTTTTGCATAAGCTGAGGTGCACTCTTCCAAGAGGGACCCGGGCCAACCATTTTCTAGAAAGATCAGTTTGGGGTGAAAAAGAAAGGTCTAGTTTAAGTCAAATCATTTGGATACAAAGAAGGTTTAAGTTCATTTGGTTTTCTTTTACTTTAGGCTAAAAATGGGCTATATTGAACAAAGGGCCTATGATCCTTTTCTAATTGTCTATTACAAACTTACTTTTAAACAGGACTAAAACCAGCAGTTCTAGCTCAGTATAAATAGCGGGACTATTCAATCTTCCTCACACCTCCCCCTTGACATCTCTTACTCGAAACCAGATTATCCAGACACACACCTAGTTCGACATTTTAGACTTATGGTCATGCAGTGGTATACTCTATGTCATGCTTACAAGCCCCACATTTAAAATCCATTACAAGCCTAGTCATACGCCTCATTTTCATTTTATCAGATATCATTTAGTCCATCAATGCTTAATAAACATAATGTACACAAGATATAGACATGCCGGTTTTAGACGAAAAAATAAGTCAATCTCTTGGGGAAAAAGAACAAGGCATAAAACCCGAAAGAAGATAGGAATTGGGCTAACTCAGACTGTCACCCGAGCACTCCACTTTCCAATTTACCCCCCCCCACAAAAACATGCAATTTGTCCCCAAACCATAAAAATGGAAAATACAAGAGTGGTAGTTGAAGCAAACTAGGGGGCGGCAAAGCGCCGACGTCAGCAAGCTGGTGGGTCTCGGTTCCCCGTACCCCACTACCTCGTGTAATCTGGACCTTATCCAGTAGTGTCCACAGCATCACAACACTATCAGCAGTAACCTCCCGCCTTATCCACATTTCTGAGCTGATGGCCCCAACAACTAACCTCTACTTGCCCTCATCTGACTCTCCTGCTCATCACAAACGAGCTCTCCTCGCAGCCTCCATCTCAACGGCGCTCCTTCTCCTTCTTTCCGTGCCTCGAGCCTCATCTCCCTCTTCGACCCCATCTCCTCTTGGCATGCTCCTCGAGGGGAGTGGTTGTGTTTGGAATCTCAGAAGTGGGCGAATAGGGCCGCCATCGACTGTGTCTTCAGCAGGCTCTGCAGAAGGGTGCCTCAGACTCAGGCACTCTTGCCTCTAGAATCAATCAATTATCCTCGAAGACTGTCGCCGCAGCCTAAAGGGGTCGACACATCCACCTGGGGGCCTGCGGTCTAGCACTCGGCACTCAAAAGCGTCCAAGCGCTTATGAACCTGAGCGATCTTTTCGCTCTGTGTGCTGGACCATCTCCGCTCCAAGCGCTCTTCTCTGCATTACAATGACCTCTGCATCCAAGGTGGATGTGATTCAGAAGTGTAAGCCATCTGTTCCTCCTACTTTCTGGAACCCCTAGCAAGCGTGACCGAGCGAGAAAGGGGCTGAGCGAGATGAGCTCGGGGCAGTGGTACTACCTTGGGATGGGATAGACTCGACCGGGGTAGTGTGCAGATTTGTCCACCAAGTGGAGGCAACTCTGGAACGGGCCCTCGCTGCTTAGAGGAGCCAAATCGGTTGGTCTCATCCCGGATGAGGCCGATATCAACAGTGCCCAAGCGGGTCTTGAGCTGATCAACTTGCCATATAGGCACACCTCCTTGCGGACCTGCATAGAGAAAATACAGCACGGAAAGGGTAAGTAGTTGTGACTTAAAATCCCCTCTCAGTGGCATGACCGCCTGTAGAAGCAGAAACAGTCCACCTCAAACCCGACTATCATTGCCTCAATCAGTACTGCAAACGATTCCATATGACTATATTATCAGCGGCTGTGGGGTAAAGGAAGTGGCGGAAATTAACCCATAAAAAACTTTGCCGTGAAAGGTCAGGTTAGCCTTCTTTATGGCTCCCTTCGTCCTCGTCCCGTAGTCACCACCCTCCTCCATCAACAGACAAAGTGCAGGGACAATCCACCTCTTGGTGGTCTCGCGTCTCAGGCGATGGCTTACGCATGAACTGGCCATCTTGCAATTTGCCCCCGGTAGTTCACATCTGTGGTGAGAGGTGCGTTCCGGTTGTCCATCAAACAATCCTCAACCGGATAGATACCGACTGATGGCCCAGGCAGTGACATATCAACCTGAATGCCACGTACTACTGGACCATGGTCCAAGTGGGGCCTGTTTGCGGGGGTAGCCCCATATCAATCTGTGTCTGAGAGTAGCCATGTAAGAGCGTAGAAACCTCTCACACTCTCACCAATCTCACTCATGACGTCCCGACGATGCAGCAGTCCCCTCCAGTCGATGTCTGGTAAAGAATTGTGGATCTCTGGCATAGTCGGAGACTTTCCGTAAGGACCCCCCCCGCCGCCTCTCCATGTAAGTGTTCGTGTCCTGCTCCTTTGTCCATTAAAACTTTGCAATCGGAATAGACTTTGAATACTGCGCCCATCATCGACACACCACCCAAGGTTGGGCTGGTCAGCACCCAGGGTGATAGCATGAGCCGGTGAACCGGGTTGTGATTCCAACTGTATCCTCATACGACGAGCAACTGTGCATAGATCCGGGGCTTCCTCCGACCACGAAACTTAATAAGGAGCCAGAACGCTCCTCCTTCGTCATTAGTATCTAACCCCAGAAGCTGCCGGTCTAGTGTGCTCTCCTCTAAGACTAGAGCAATGACTACGGCTGGACTCCACCTTTTTGGGTGTTGCTTGCATCACGGTACAGCTCAGCATGGGTGGAAGTGCCCTGGGGGCATGTACTCGGGGTCACACGCTCATCATCAAGCTTAATACCTGGTGGCAGACTGGACGACAGACTTCAATCGCCCGCCGTGTTCCTTAGACCTATCTTTGTTTTTGTGTGCCATAATAGCTAGTACATTTAAAAAATAATATTAGTACTAGAATGCAAACAAGACGACAAAACCACACAAATAAATACAAAAAATAGTGTAGATGTATGACATTTCTATAGTAATAGTAAAACAACGACAGGACCAAAGTGATTGCTCGTCGTGAGTACGAACGGACCGTCATGTCTTACTTGAAACTATTGTTTATGTGGAGACCCCTGAAGGAAAGTCTCCCAAGTAGAAGTGTATATCAGGACGGACTGTATGTGATTATGATCGGTCCTCGTCGATGTTCCTTCGTTGGACCACTTAGAAAACAAAAAAAGGTACCTTAGTAGCGGGGTCTCGAAAGTCATGCGGTAACATGGCAGGACGGATCCGTCAGGGTATGACGGTCCTCGTATTGTCCTAAGAGGGAACTTGGAAATAGGAATGGAGACCCTTAGGAGGGGTCCTCAGACCGTCAATAACTCTATGCAAGACGACCGTCGTGATTATGATGTTTTCGTCATAGATTGCGGGAGACACTTAGAAAAGTGAGAGACCCTTTAGGTGAATAGGGTCTCTAACAACCAGAACGGGTTTCGCATTACGGACCTTCGTTCCCAAACGACGGTTTCGCGCATGTGTCGTGGTGGACACTTGGAGAAAATGTGACAATGGGGTGTTTTAGTGATGTTGGGACGGACCATAGGTTCGCCGTGGGTACGACGATCCGTCATCAGGGTCTCGTTCTGTCATTCATGATAGAATGGGGAATGCCTCATTCAATCCCCTATGTACCAAAGGAATTGGTTAGTGATTTAAAAAAAAACCTACATTTTGTCTACCCAATACCTAGCAAACTAGCAATGCTAAACAACCTATTTTTCTAGAGTTTTAACACGCAATTTTGAGGATTCTCACCTAAGGTTCAGAGAGATTTGTATTAAAAGAATGCAACCATCATGAAGAACTAGGCCTAGTACTAATTGATAACCAAAAATGCAAAGTAAATGGGTAGAATAGAGACACATACCTGAGACCTATGAGAAAACAGCGCAGGAAGGTACTTGGTGATCAGTAGAGAACCACAAAAAGCGGCAGACTCTGACTAGTCGATAATGAATTTTAGAAATTGGAGAATTTGGGAAAATGATCGTTGAAAAAAGAAAGTAGGAAATTGAAAGTTTAAAAGGGAGGGAAATGGGAGGAAGAGTGCAGGAATGGTGAAATGAAGGGGTGGGGAGTTTTAGATGTTAAAATTTTTAAAAACCCCAGGTCGGTGTCGGGTCGGTCCTGGTACGCTTCATTAATGACCCGATTAGTCCCCCGACACGTTCCCGTGCTGTTTGTGAATATCCCGTTTTGGTTCCACCGGGTGAACTGTTTTGAAAATAAAAAGAAAGACGTACCATGGGCATGAACAGAATAACTGTTACGTTCCTCGCGGTCGTGACGGGCCGTCGATGTAACCGTTAGTGACTTGTTGCAAGGTGCTTTTCTGCAGAATTTCTTGGTGAGAGTGCCTGCAAATTTAAAAACCCTTATTAGAAATGCTACCATTACTAAAAATAAAAAACTATAATTGTTTGGTTGCCCTTCCCAACAATCTCCTTATTTAAACGTTGCGGCACGACTTAGGACACTGTGATTACTCAGCCTTCATCAAGATGAGGTGCTTCTTAATCACTTCATTCAACCGATGCAGTATGCCAAAATAGGGTTTTATTTAATTCGTTCTCATTCACCTTCAAACCAAATAAACCACACTCCCTCCTTGGTTTTCTAACTGAACTGCTCCATGAGGGAATACTTGGGTAATCCAGTAGGGCCAGTCCGTTTTGGACTTGAGCATGCCCCGGAAGCCAACACAACCTAGAACTATCTAAAAACAACCAAATCAATCCCCAACCTAAACTCTCGTTTTTCACTTTTTAGGAGAGGTCATTAATCTCCTTTTCTCATCTTTTCTTTATAGGATACTACAGATATCAATTGGAGATCACCCACTCTGCCGTCATGGACCTACAATGTTGAAGGTCGCTTCTTCATTAATTCAACCAAAATTTTATCTGCCCTTTCCATATTAACTAAGCTCTACCCGTGTCAAAAAATAGACCTCCCAAGTAATAGGCACTTCAACGACTTCACAATCAAATAATAACAAATATGACGAATATGAACGACTCCACTTTTTTACTACTACTAATCGTGGAGTCCTATAGGCGGCCCCTTTGTCACTGTTCGATCAGCCATCAGTATTCGCATCGCACGGGCTTTTTTGGTCACCCAAACCCAACTTCTTGTAATGGAGGCGGTACATGAAGATTTAATGCTTTGCCCCCCCAGATCACATAATAATACCTTCTGTAAAATATAATGACCCGACTGTACCAGGAATAGTGAACGCACACCCCCAATCCCCCCCGGATCTTCTTTCTTTGTACGAGAGATCTTGTAGCAAATAGCACTAGTATGCTGTATTCTAATCATCTCCTCGAAAAGTGACCGATATTTTTCTTTTGTAACCAGATCTTTTCATAAACTTGGCATAAACCGAGATTTTGTTTTATTCTAGAGCTTCTTAACCAAAGGTAACATTGTAGAAATTGCTTCAACATTGTTATAAACGTCGATATTTACCATCCTCTCTTTTTTCACTAATCTATGAGGAAGGGGGGGGGGGTTAAGGCATAGAATTACCTTTATAGGGACTTCTGCAATCTTTTTCCATCCTTCTCCATTGCTATCTAATCTTTGTTCACACCACTAACCCTACCCACCTTAATCATTATCCTTTTCTGTCTTCCTTTCCAACGTTTTTTTCCTCATTAAGACGACATAGGTGGGTCAATGGTTTGCTTACCAACACCACCCCACCCTGAGTAGTGTTTCCGATACAGTGTGCATCATTTTTCAGCTTGTGGATAGGTTTCTAGGAAGAGTGCCCGCCCGGTTGCCACGTGTTTCACAGTCCAGTAAATGGGACATTTGGGCAACCCTATCTGCTTATCGATATTGCATCTGATGAACTTTTTGCCTAATACCACCGCTAAATCACTCCTTAACTCTTTAATGTGCTCATCATTAACATCTAACCTCATCATCATTTTGTGCAACATATCCTCAACTCGCACCATACTATCTCCACCATCCCTAGGAGTAATTCACGATTTTGAGGAGGGACATAGGGCTCATTCCTATCATTTCTTTTATCGTAGCTACCCCTATTGAAGTTGTTGCCGCGGTTGTAGTTTCCATCTCGGATATAATGACCCTCATGGTTATAGTTACCATAGATTCGACCTTGGTTCCCTTGACCTTGGCGCCAATAACCCTGATTTAGCCTTGGGCACTCAGTTGGAAACCCCCTGTTTGCTCATTTACTGCATAGGAATCCTCCGCATAATAACATTCATCATTTGGTGGTGGTGGTTTAGACAAGTAGTTAACTTCATTTATCTTTTCTGCACCCCCAGTGACATGTTTTAATACCAACCCAAGCCCAGTTCTCATCTGAGCCATCTCTTCACGAATCTCATCTGTGGTCGGGTTGTGAGTGGATTGCACTGCGAAGGTATTTCTCCATGTATCTGACTTTCTAGTACTCCAAGCTTTATTATTTCGGGAGATTTTCTCTGAATTTTCAGCAATCTCAGCATAAGCACACTCCCCATAAGAACCACCCACTATAGTATCCAACACCGCTTTATTATTATTATCATCTTGTCCCTAATAGAAGTATTCCTTCAGTGACTCATCATCTATGTGGTGATTGGGGACGTTTCTAAAAAACGATGTGAATCTATCCCAAGAACTACTAATTGACTCTCCTGGTAGTGCCACAAAGTTGTTCACTCTGTCTTTGTGGTTTAGTTTCTTGGAGACCGGGTAGTAGCGTGCTAAGAAAATGACCCTTAGTTGGTTCCAAGTGAAAATTGAGTTGTAAGGGAGCTCAGTGAACTAAAGAGCAGCCTCTCCCGTCAGTGAGAGAGGAAACACTCTTATACCTATTACATCCAAGTCCAAGTCAGGCCTCCCTACACAACTTTTACACACTGCCCTTGCCTTAGCTATATGGGCATGTAGATCTTCAGAAGGTAGCCCTGAAAACAAACCTCTGGCAGTTATAATTTGCATAAGGCTACTAGTTACCACAAAGGTGTGGCCTGGTGGTAGAAAGGGCAAGACAAGCAACCCATCGGAGTTTCCTATATTTTCATAGCCTCTGTAGTATTCTTGGGGACGTGGAGTAGGGTTCTGTCCCCTCTGTTGGTTCTCACCCGGAGCATCGGGTAACAACTGACCATGAACATTAACCGGAGCTGGGATGTTTTGGTTTGGATCATCATCATTAATACCCAAGTTTTGATTCATGTTGCGTAGTGTACGCTCTAATTCGTGATCGTAAGGAAACAAGGGTTCTCTTCCTCTCCGTGTATTTGGCATACAATAAAGATGATTCTGCAAAAATCAAAAACAATAAAACAAAGTAAAATCAAGAAAATATTGATTAACTATAGTAATAAGTTTAAGTTAATCCAAAAGCTACTTTCCCCGGTAGCGGCGCTAAAATTTGATACTCTCAAACTTACTTCTCAAACAAGAAGTAAAGCGATCGTATCAAGTAAAGAACCCAACTAATGAGGTTGGGATCGTTCCCACGAGGAAAATAGTTCAGACTTAACTTCAATCTATTATTACTACTATTTAGTCAATTATTTCCTTGGAAAGCAAAGACAATAAAAAGGGTTTTTTTTTTACTTCTAAATGAATGAAAATGACTAGCTAAACTAAAGGAGACACTAACAACTTCAAATGATGGAGTTTAATCAATTAATAAAAGTAACTAGGGTTTACGTGTTCCCCACAGGTTCATAACTTGATAATTCTAACTATAACAATTCTTTCCTAGTATCTTGCATGTAAAGTGATAAGTTATGTATTTTAAATCTTTGGTTCGGCATCTAGAAAATTTCACTTCGCACCTTGGTCCGGCTACGTTTGTTGCTATACTAACCCTTACCTTTACCTCATATTAAGCATCATATTCATATTTGACAAGTTTATTACCTCGTACAACAATACTAGCCTATTAGTAATATACCTAAATCTATGTTGATAATTCTGGGCCTATTATCTACCCCTTGGTCCACAATGCATTAAGGCGAGTTCTATGTTGGCCATCCTTAAAAGACTTCTAAGCGAAAGAATATCAATACAGGTGATGATGATCAATTTTGGTATCTATTAATTTACCTTCCTTTGGTTTGATTTCGTTTCCTAAAGTATACAACAATAAACATAGCTAAGCAGTTGTTTCTTCAAAATGCAAGAGAAACATCTCCTTTTGGGGAATTCAACACAAACTTCTTTTGGTAACTGATTAAAAAAAATATATTTCTTAGCTGGGTATTCTTTGTGTTTAATCGCATATCTTGTCTTTATAGACTTCCTTGCCATTACTATATGATTTAGAAATATACATTTTCGTATTTCTCAACTCTTATTTTATGGAAACTCTAATGTTGTTGTTATGGATTCAAATATGGGACGCAACTAGGAATAATTTAATTCCGCTTCTAGATAGAACTCTGTCTTACAACTGTTGTGTTTTTATGTATTCTTTTTGTATAAAGAGTATTTTTGAGGTGAATTCTTGATTTTTTCAAATTAAGAGGATGTTTCTACATATTTTATTAATGATATAAATTCCAATTTGCTATTTTCTATTTTAAAACTAATTTGCACAACATGAAGTATTTTGTTGGACAGAAGCCCTGTTTTTGGAGCTAGTCCGTAAATGTGGCGGCTAGGCTTATTGTATGATTACCTGTGTTTACTTCCCATTTTGAGATACTAGACAATTCAATAAGTTATTTAATCATTTTTTAAGATTGTATATTCGTGGAACGAGTTGAGATCTTCCTAACGTTGTTGGTCTACGGTTTTGAACTCGTGAAGTCATGTGGGCTGTTTTCTTTGCTAAAAGCGTTGAGGTTTTGTTATAAACTTGTACTTTGTACTATTTTTACCTGTTTTTATATCGGAAATTCAAATTGGTACGGTTATTACCTCTTGTCACTTTGCATTGTTGTATTGTTGTCGTTTAAGACGTTAAAGACTCCTGTGTAACTAGCCCACTTGTATGGATTGTTTAATCACTTAGCATTCTTGTTGGAAATCTGTCCTTCTTATGGCTGTGACCTTGTCAGTATTGGCATGCCTCTTGATTCAGATCATTTGTCATCTCGACTCTAGATTTTTTGTTCGTCTTAAGTATGGGAGTTGTCCATTTTAAGTATGAACTAGAAAGCCACTTTTAATATGGTTCTTGGTTCTCTTGTTTATTGGGCTTTGACCCTTCTTGATACAGGGCGTTTGGCCTTCTTGATACCTGCTTGTGCTTGGTGTGACGACATGATATAAATATTGGGTCACTCTTGTTATTGAACCTCTTGAAAAATTGTGCTATGAACATTATTGACATTTGGAGTTTTCATTAATTAAACTTGATACTCTTTGTATATTGTTTACTTATTTTATTGTTATATTTCAATTATGCCACCTGATGATGAATGATGACTTCGGAATCTACTGGTTTGGATCTAGAGTTTTTACACCACTAAGCTTACGCTTAGCGATAGTTGTTTAGCTTTATTCTTGCGATAGTTTGTTTCCATTGTAGGGAATGTTCGAGAGGACGTTTGAATTGTTCATTGAGATGGAGGTTTTTGAAAGCCTTAAGGAATATCTACTTCATATAGACAACCCACACCACACACAGCACGCACGCACAGCACACACCACGCACGCACGCACACACCCACACACACACCATATATATATATATATATTATATATATATAGTGTATAAACCTTGGACTTGTATTGATCTATGTATTGTATATTATTACTTAAGATTTTTGAGGCATATGTGGTTATGTCATCATGGGTTGTAATATTAGTACGGTTATACGTTTTTATCTTTTGGGGTGTGTGAACCCATGCTTCAAAAATACTAATTTGCCTTATGTTTTCTAAGTTTGTGTGAAGCATGAATCGGCTGATTGCGGTATTCAGAAGTTGGTAATATTATTATTATTCCGTCCTTAAGTGTGAAGATAATATATGCACGAAAAGCTTGTCGGATTTGCTTAACGTATTTTGAGAGGCTTTTTCGTCATTAGTTAAAATTTTGTGCCATATAAATTTGGACCTGAATTAAATCTTTAAAAAAATGTGTCAAACGCACATCCTTAACTAAATTATATGTTAACTAGATTAGAAATCAATATACCTTTGTTAATTTTTTTTAAATATTGCAAGTATTAAACTAGGTTTCTTGTCAAGTTGTAGTATCTCTCTGGAAGGGGCGCTAAATATCCTTTCAATCAACACCCCAAATATATCATAAACATAATTATTCATGGGGGGTGCGTGTACTTAGTGGTCCCATAATAACATGATATCAACAACATTGATATTGAGGGAACTTCCCTTCAAAAGATCACAACACATTTACAATACTTTTAAGTCATGAACAATCCTCATACAATGCCTTTAGGGATTCTAAACCACACACCCACACTTCATCATAAGAGATAAGAGTATATTCAAAATTTGAATAGATACCTCCTAACATGTTTAAGATCACACATTTATATATGGGTCATATAGGTAGGGGTCAGTCCATTATAGTATTTATCACAATCAAGCATGTAGACCTTATCTTGCCCTAACATTTTCATACACATTATACTTCACATTATCAATGCACCTTAATCATTATATTAATATTGAAGACTATATACATAAACTTCATGACAAAACTTCATACTCATTAACATCATAATAACAATTCACTACATCTATTGCCCTCAATGCCATGATCACAACATGTATAGATAGACAAGAAGTAAACACCGCCACCATAAGTGAATCAAACCTTACAACATCAATTTCAATACTATAGACAAAAAGTTAGGTTAACTTACCAATTCTCCAAGCCATGATTAATCATATATCAATCCTCAACAATTTATGATCAATAGCTAAAAATAGTAATAGCATTCAACAATACATTACAATCTAAGCTTAATTCCATTAACATCCAATCAATATCACAAAACCTACTTTATAGGGTAAATTGAGAGTTTAGGAGATCATGGGTTCTTCAAGGAATTACATTGGAAATAATCCTAAAAACCTTAAGTAAAACTTAATTCCTCAATTACAAATGACTCCTAAAAACAATTTTGACAATGAAAAAAAAAATCTATTTTAGATTGGAAATTGAGAAATTTGATCATACTCTTTGGAAAATCTTTGATAGAACTCCTTGAATGAAAGGTTGTCCAATGATCAAGAGTTACCGTAACTAATTTATTGAGACCCATATAATTTGAGAAAAATTCAGTTGTAAACCCATCTTCTATCTTGAGCTTGAGCTTGAGCTTGGCCTCCGATGGAGTTTTGAGAGAATCAATTTGGGAGGGAAGGGTTTTGTTTTGAAGAATGAATTCTAATTTGGGGTTTCTATGTTGCAACCCACTTAAAGTACCCTAAATAGGTAGAATAACCGTTTATAATAAATTCCCAAAAGTACCCAAAACACCCCTATACTTAAATTGGACTGTTAGAAACGTCCAACTCGATTTTTATTGCCGCAACAACATCAAGGACATGGTTGCGCGTCGCGGAGGAACCTCTCAGATTTGTTTCACAAATTATTTTTGAGGCAATAGGCCTCGTGACAGTCGCGCAATGTGGAGGCATGTTGAGTGCCAATCCCGCGATGCGGACTTCTCTCCTCCTCATATTAATCCTGGTTGTGCTGTCTTGGCAGCTTCTTGGCCCATGTTTGGATTTTAGGGTGGTCCTTGGGGAGTTGTACCCAAACGTTTGACCCTAAACACGATCTTTAAGACACTAGGGTGACCTCCACTGATTTTATCCTTCAAACTACACACCAAAACAAGGAAAATATACTAGAACACACTTGCACACAAAAGACTAGTTTTCGGACGTGTAGGTCGTCCTTGGACACTTGACCTCAAAACTCTTTAAGCCAACTATTAAAGGTTGTTTCCAACCTTATTAACAAGTTATTCACTCTTAAAACTCACGTGAGGCTCTGGTTCATCCTATTTCATTTTGGGGGTCATAACAATATCCTCCACTTGGAAACATTCATCCTCGAATGACACTTAAAGCACTTTCAACATTTTCAAGGACTCAATGACCCAATTAGCAACTCACATCATTCAACATTAATATAACATAGTGGTCGATGAACCAACCTTACAAGGAACACCCACTTCATATCATTATGCACTCAATGCAACACAAGTAAGTAGAAACTTCATCCGCCAACTCATAATTCATCAAACACATAAACATTTCTCATGTTCATAGGAGGAACTAGCTTCTCCTAATAATGACATGAACTTTACTCTTCATCTCATCAAGGGACACTATGCAACAACTTTCCAATCACACATAGGCATGATCAACATTATAACTCATGAGACAACTAAGTAACTCATACTAAATGTACATAAATCATGAGTAATGTAGATCAACTACAATCTTCTTATTTAGACATAATACCATAAAGGACATCACATTACTATGTTTGGTTATATTCAAAGAGGAATTTCCTTCTCCTTAACATACTCACGTGCCACCATAAAGTTCATATGCTAAAATTTCACAAAGGTCAATTCATTTAAAGAGAAATTCTCAACTTCTAACCAAAGCATAAACATACTTTCTTTCTCATGAAGTGAAAATGGCATATTATACCATACACATCACAACATTAGGAAGTTTTTTCACAAAATTTCAATTTCTTGCATATTACTAGTTTTCGTGAACATGCTACATAGGCACATATCAATAATATTGGTTATGCACACCACCACTTCTCAAGAGTGAGCCAATATTTACACTTTCAAACAACACAAATCACATATTATTAAAAAAATAACTTTTCTAATTAAAAGAAAGCTCAACATCACTCAATGTGTGGCCAAAATACCCTTACATCAAAACTGCAACCAAGCATGTTCATTAAACCACCTCATGAAGTCAAATGTGCTTTCACCATATTAAGATGGACAACAACATGAGAAACAAGTAGTTTACCAAAAATCCTTTTGCATGAAATAAGAATCTTTCAAAGCATGCATAACATAGTGTCATCTAGGATATGCATAAATGTGTAGAACATGCAACTTATACTCATATGCAAGACTCAACACATGGACTAGCTACTAGGAACTTTTGGTCTCAAGCTTGAGTAAGAATAGAAGGAAAAGATAGTGATATCAACAACTTTACTACTCAACTCATCATCCTCCACTTGGGGTAGACCCATCTAAGAGCAACTTATCTCATCCAAGAGAACTTTAACTTACAAACCCTTCTAGTCAAGCACAACATCCCCCTCTTGGGATTTAAGCTTTAGACTCTTTTACACATCATCTCTTTACAACATCATATCCTTAAATTCCAAGGTTGAAGTAATGTCAATACCAAAACCTCCATATTCCTTACATAATATGATTTTACACCATTGAGGATTTCACCTCTACACTCACAAAAAGGAGTTTACCAATTCAACATGAATAGGTACCACTCAAGCACCACTATTTCTCCAAGTCCATCACCTAAAGGAAATTCATAAAAATCAAGTTGGGTTATACTATCCAACCATATGAGGCCTTAACTACACCCATGAATAGTAAGGATAACTCCATAATTTCATCAAATTCTACTACCAAGTCATAAAAAGGTAAGTAATTTCAGATTTAATCCTACAAGGTTCATCACTTAGGTAGTTATCTATAATCTTTAGGGAATCTCCCTCCAACTTAGGACTATAGAAATCACGAATTCTATCAAAGCATAAAACACATGTTGAAACTCTTAAGATCCAGTACCACTTTTCTAGAGGCTTAGGGTAACCATCCTCTCTAGGTAAATTCTTAGGGAAATTAGAAGTGTTCTAACCATGAAAACATCTTTCTTTTCTTCCCAAATTAGAGTAAGACAACTTCTAGACCATTTCAACCCTCATCATCACTTTTGGTGGAATCTTCCAACTAACCATGCATAGGTATCAACTAAGCACTCTCTTCAAATGACCACACTTAAGATCAATCTTAAAAGACAAATAATCGCTTTAAAGTTGGTCAATATCAATTCTCTTCTTCTCTCTATGAACTAAGGGGTACCTGCTACCCTCCAATTAAACCTTAGAGCATAACACAATACCAACTTATGAAATAAAGTCCCTTCTTCCCTTCTCCCACTCTTAGGATAGGTTCATATGAGAACTAATCAATTAGTCATACATATTCTCCCATTAATTATCATACTTCACAATTACCTTACAAGGTAAACACTCTATCTTCCCTTCTTAGGAGTAAGCGTATGAAAAGACTCCAATCCACACAAGGACAACCATGTAGCATTACTCACATAAAAGGGAAACTTTCATCCCTCACTATTTACCACATTCCTCCAAATCTCATTAAGCCTACACCATAACTTTCTACTATCATTGCACATAACCATAAAGTACTTCATTATCTCATAAAGGGACTTCATTTAGGGTTAGGCATTAGGTAATTCGGGTTTGGTTTTATTTTTCTTTTTTGGATTTTTCGGTTCGTCTACAGCGTGTATCGAACATAGAACCAAATTATTTTGGTTTGATTCAGTTTTATTTAGTTCGATTCACTTTATGTAATTTTTGTTTGGTTTTGTTAGTTTCGTTTTTAATGGGCCTGCTTGATGAGCTTTTAAAATTTTGCAATTTTTTTATTTCAAGCCTCGTTCATATTATTCACGTCGGCCTCAACTAGCCCAGAACATAATGAATTCCTTCGCCATATTACTTTATTTCAAGCCTAAATATAATGATGAAAACAATATGAAATTGTCATATGATGAGTTTAGAATTTGACTCAATTTTTTTGTAGTCCAGCATAAAGTATTAGACAAATATGCAGGCATTGTACCCATCTAAAATTGAGGTTTCCAGGGGAGCATTGTCCTTAAAACTTCAACTATCGTAATAACAACCAAGAGGAAATTGTGTAAATAGGGAGAAAATGATTAATTGGTTCCTATGAGTGGTTTGGGTGCTTACACTTATCTAAATCATTAATATGACTTTGATGGTAGTTCGTCGGTTTGCTGCACGTGGATGCTATAAATGGTTGTAATGCTGTGAACGGCCAACAGTTTTGCGGTTTGTGTGTGCATGCGAGACTGTTGGTCGCTGTGACTGCATGGTCGTTGGCTTGTTTCTAATGGCCGGTCGCCAAAAAACGTGAGAAGTACCAAGGTAAAGGCGAACTACAAAGTGGAAAAAAGAAAGAAAAGGACTGATATGTGGCGGGTGAGGCGTGAAAAGTGAAAAGTTAAAGGTGGAGTCTTGGTCTTGGAAACTAATTAAGTTTACTTATTTTTATTTATTATTGATAAAATATTAATAATATTATAAATATAGTATAATATATTTCGGTACATCGAAATACCAAACTATCCAAAACAACATACCAAAAACCGAACCTAAATTTTGAAAAATACAAAATTATAATGTACCGAATATCTAATCGAAAACCAAAATATCAAAATAATTCGGTTAAGTTTGGTATTTCACTTTCTCGGTGTTTATGTACATCATTAACTTTATTCAACCATAACAACTCTTATCATGCTAACACTATATCACAATAAAGCTTCCTAATATAATGACTTAAATCTCATAGGTCACATATAGCCATAATTGGCATCACAATAATATCTCCAAATCCACCTTCACATATACTCATCTAGTCACAAAACCATAATAAGCATCAAAACTCACCTTCTTCTCCCTCAAGCCTTGAATCACCCCTTCCAACAAATCACATCTAGAAAGGGAAATAAGAGAGAGATCATATAGAGTTAATCTCTACGGCAAGACACAAGAGTAATGAAGAAAGTGAAACTTCTATCGTCCTATAGCCTCTATCTCATAGATGTGTCGCGACTCACACTGATGAACAAGACTTTACTAAACGTAGCTTATGAAACTTTGAACCCTTATACCATTTTTATAACCTCATGCTCTGATACAAAGTTTGTCACGACCCGAAAGTACCCCCTAGGTGTAGGACATCATATTTGACCTCTCCGAGGTCTTATATAAGCCCTTAGCGTTCGTTCATTGCATAGGTATGAAAATTACTACGGAATTATAAACTTTTTCATAGCATAACACAAGACTAAAAAGTCATCTCATTTAAAAATCAATAATACAAAGTTAGGACACAAAGTCTCATCTTCCATCTTAGATACGAGTTCAATATAATAGGGACACACCCCTTTCAATAAAAAAGAACATTACTAATCTATTACATGAACTTAAAGAAACTATTAACGTAAACGTCCTTGAATCATTAAGGACACACCCGGACTTGGGAATAGTAATTCAAGCTCTTCATTCTAAGAAAGATCCTTTAGTTATCACCACTTACACTTGGTATAAAAAGATAAAGAAGAATAGTATTAGTACAAGAATTCACTATTATGATAACCATGCAAAAACATGCCATAAAGAGGACATTTAGTTGGAACCATGCATCATGTCATTTTCAAGAAGTTTTATGAACATTTGATACAATAAGCATAATATAGTTCAATACCTAATAATAGACATGTATGTTATTCACACAACATACAGAGTCATTTATCACATTTGAGACACATTCAATATGTCCAATACATTACTTTTACTTTTTACCTTCACTCGTTACTTAAATCAACCCTTAAGTAATACCTTAGTGTAGTGTATGAAAAGTTTACCATCCCATCATTCATACCAAGGTATCACCTTAAGGTCAACAAAGGTTAACATCCATACAACCTTCATTAATCCAGCCAGAAACACTCATAAGGACATAAACACATTGTAAACATAACCTTCACATAAGAACCATCACCTAAGAGAACCCCAATGTCACACTAGTGCAATTTGCAAGTAGCATCCCATAACAACTAGTCACACTCCATTCACACAAAATGCCTCTCCTTTGAAGTCATCCCTAGATTAGGCACACAATTTAAAAGCCACAACATATTCATTCGCGTAAGCCATAAATCAACATGCTTCCTTAATGTCAGAAAAGAACTCATTCGTTCCATACATCTTAGTCATAACCCATTTAACGCCTTTAAATGCAATCAAGAAACATTACAACTTCATAATACAAGTAATACATAATAGAGTCTAGTCAACATTTCATATTTTTAAAGTTCACATTTCCATCATTTAACAATTACATCATCAAGAACCGTTCTAAAATCGAAGCAAGTCACTAGTGCAATTTTTTTATGTGAAGCCCCCAATAACCCCACAAACCCCGCAAGCAAACTACACCCCAAGAAATTCAACAAGCATTTTCTTTACCTCAATACTCAACAATAACAAGGTAATAATCAACAACATTCATACCAAGTTAGAACATCATTTAATATCAAGTGAAACACAAACATGCATATCATGGTGTAAACAGTTGATAATAACCTCGTAGTGTCCATTCAATAAGATTATATATACACACACACACATACACACAGCACACAACACAACACAACACACAACACACATCATATATACTAATATAAGCTCTAATAGTGGATATATAAACTATATATAATATATATATATATGATATCGTATCTATATATATATATATATATAGAGAGAGAGAAGAGAGAGAGGAGAGAGGGTAAGTTCATTCCCCTCATTGGAGATAAGCATATCTCTTAGTTAGTCCAGTTTAGTGGTTCATCTTCTTACTTCACTTGTTCCGTTTTACATTTCCCGGGAACTTCATCATAAAACCGAATAGACCCATATAGCTACATGAATCAAGTGTCAACCACCCAACCCACACAACACCGAAATGAGGGTGGTCCCTACTTAACCAAGGTAACACTGAGATTCATATAGCATCTAGGTTAAGATCTACTAGCTCGTTTCGCTATGGAGGTTACAAAGTTTTAAGAACTAGAAATGTTTTACTAGAAACCCTCTTTAATGCTAATTCGCATTATAAATAGTTTCTACTAGGAAGAACATCGGGGTGAAACTTCCCTTCCTTGTAAAGGAAAACATACTCATTTTCAAGTTCACCTCAGGGCTAAGCTAATTCCCCCTTTTTTTTTTGAAAAGACACTCTTTTTCCATACACAAAGCATTAGTTCAATAATAATGGCCCCTTAGGGGATTAAACCTCTCATATACCATGTAAATAGCCATAAGTATATGATGAGAATTTCTTACAATCAAAAACCAAGATCATGTGGGAATGTTCCTTTCAACATCAGCATGACATGTGGTCGTTCGAGTACAATTGGAAGAAAAACTTTTCAAGAGGACTCTCATTTTTCACTAAGAGTATCACTAACCTTCCTCAATCCCTACATGTCATGTGTTTGTCACATTGTAGAAAGCCGTTTCAAAAAGAACACCTTTAAACAACGCAATGTTCATAACTTTACTACATATACTTTTCTCAAAATAAGATTAGAAGGTGCATAACGAGACTTCCTTCAATCAACACCCTAAATATATCAATACTAATAATTAATGCATGGGGTTGGTGTACATACTTGTCCAAATAATGACAATGAATAGCAACAATATTGATCTTGAGGGAACTAACCTCATGGATCAAACCCATTTACATATTTTTAAGGTCATGAACATCCCTCAATATAAATGCCTTTTGGGATTTCTAAGACCACACACACACTGACACTTTCAATCATAAAGAAGACAAGAGAAATTCCCAACATTTTGTATAAGATTAACACATGCATAAATAGGGGTCATATGGTGGGATCATTCCATACTAAGTAACTTATCCAATCAAGCCTATGTTAAATCTTAACCTTTACCCCAACATTCTCATACAACTTTTAAATACTAAACACATTATCAATCATACCGCACACTTAAATAATGAATACAACATTGAAAAACTAATGAAAAACCTTCATGATGCCTCCTTCCAGTACTCACGTTCAATTATTCAATTTTACTTTACATCTATTGCCCTCAATTCCAATTATCAAAACCGTATTGATAGACAGAAGTAAACAAACCACCCCACGTAAGTGGACCAACCCATACAACCTCAAATCCAATACTACAACCAAAATGTTGGGTTCACTTACCGAATTTCTTCCAAGCCAAGATTATTCATAGATTAATTATTCAACAATTCATAATCAATAGTTAAATATATTAATAATATTTAACAATACAAATTAGAATCTAACTTAATTCATCAACATCCAATCAAAGATCAACACATGCCACTTTCTAGGCTAAATTGAGAGTTTTTTTTAGGTAGATCATGTGGGTTCTTCAGGAATTAAACCTTGAAAATCCATCCTAACAAAAACATTTATTAAACATATGTTTTTTTTTTTACAATTACGTTGAAAACAATTTGGGACAATGCAAAAACCCATATTGAAATTTTGAAAATTGGAGAATTTGTTTTCATATAAACTCTTTGGAACTCTTTGATAAAACTCCTAGAATGAAAGGTTATCCAAGGATCAAGAGTTTTTATAACTTATTGTTTGAATACCCATAAAATTGGAGAATAAATCAATTAAAAACCCATCTTCTAGGTTGAGCTTGAGTTTGACCTCCTATGCAGTTTTGAACAATCAATTTGGGAGGGAAGGGTTTTTTTTTGAAGAATGAATTCTTATTTGGGGTTTCTAAGTTTTAACACACTTAAATTACCCTAAAATAGGTATAATAACCGTTTATAATAAATTCTCAAAGTACACAAAGTTCCCAAAATACCCTTATACTTAAATTGGACTTTTTAGAAATGTCCAACTCAATTTTCATTGACACAGTCACATCTGGACTTGTTGTGCGTCGTCGGAGGCAACCCCCAATTTTGGGTTTTCCACAAATTATTTTAGGTTTAGGCCCTCAATGACAGGTCGCGGCGATGTGTAGGCATGTTGATGCCAAGCCAGCCGACGCGGGACTGTTCTCCTCCATATGTGATTCTCTGGTCGTAAACCACCTTGACACTTCTTGTGCCCCAATGTTTTGGGTCCTCCCTCAAGGAAACTCTTAGAATGGGTCATTGGGGAGTCCTAACCGAACCTTTTTTAAACTAACATGATCATTAGACAATAGGATCACCTCCACATGAATTTCTACTCTAAACACAACACTTAAACCAGAAAACATACCTAGAACACACTACACACAAAAAATACTATTTTCGACTCTTGGTCCATCCTTTGATGTTTTGACCTCAAACCTTTTTAAAAACCAAATATTAAAGGTTGTTTCCAACCTTTATTAAAAAGTTATTCGCTCTCTCACTCTCAAAACCATTGAAGCTCTAGTTCAATCCTATTTCATTTTGTGGGTCCAACAAAAATCGTGCATTTCCTTCTGAAAAAATTGGGTTCATTTAGTTTTAGTTTTTTTAATTTCTAAAACTTGTCAAAAAGTTAAACATGTCTTAGCCATTTTTTGACGAAATAAGTATTTAATATGCTAGTTATTAAAGACGAACAAAAATAAACATTTTACCGTGTTTTTTAATGTTACTCTTTATTTATCTTTTTAATAAATTTGAACATTCTAGTATGAAATCATATATTACCTTCCTATTATACATAATATTCCTGCAATAATTAGTTAAATAACATGATTTATGATTTTTTTTCTTTTATGATTCAATTTGATAATGATGTTGCAATGTTTAATAAAAATATGTGTAAGTAGATTCTTAGCAATTGTGCGATGTTAAATGCTTTATGATTCTCGAGGAGATTTGGTTGCAGCATTTTTGTTTTATATTGTCCCTTTTTTTGAGTTTTTAATAATCTCACAACATGTAATTTAAGAAAACAATTCTAGAATATTTGGTATTCATAATTGTATCATGCTAGATTCCAAAATTCTTTGTCTCATCTAAGTTTCCTCACTCGTAACCAGATTTGTAATTAATTTGGTTTTTTTAAATAGGAGATATGAACCTTTAAGACATGGATTATTTAAATAAAATTAGAAACTAATGAAATGCTTTTTCATCCTAACATGGATTGGGATCCTCTACACAAAAACACCATGTTAATTTTTTAAAAAAATAAGATCAATGGAAGAAGAGTTATGCAACCATATCGTTGCTAAAGAGTCGAAGTCATTTAGGATTCCAATATAGTGGCTTGAATAAAAATCATATTGATGATCCAAAAACTTGGGATGACTTGATAAAGGTTATTTATATTTATTTTAAATAATTAGGGAATTTCTAATTACTTATATTTTCTCTTTTCTCTTGGTTAATGGATCTTTGTCTTTGGAATATTGTCAGTTACTTCATGTACATGTTCTTTATTTTCTTAGGTTGATCCAAATGTTAAGTCAATGAACTTAAGTTTTAAGTTTGTGCAATTAGGTGTTTTAACTTAGAAATTTAGTCAAAGTTTGACTTTAGTAAATATTCTTGGTAAAACATGATTGGATGACAATTCTGTCAGCACGGTTAGATTTGAAGGGTCATTTTTTATCTAGTAGGACGGTCGATTTAGGTTTCGAGACTTTTGTTTTGAGTTTATGTGATTAGGTATTTTAACTTGAAAATTTAGTCCAAATGATTTTCCAACTGTTCTCAAATCTACCAAGCCTATTTGTGTCATTATTTGCTCAAAGTCTAACTTAAGAATCCATAACAGGATTACCATTCACTTGTTCTTCACTCTTTTGTATTGCATTAATCTTCCATTACTAACCAAAGGACGAATAGCGACCATTTGAATTGTGTATGGTAGATAGATTGTTGTGACCATTTTATCACTTCTAATTAAATATAATCAAATACATTATACACCCTTTTCTATAGATATAAAATTATCCAAAATTATCTTTTTAAGAGGAAAATCCTGAAAAACGCTTAATCTAAATTCTTTCTTTGAGGTTAGAAACTTTTGAAATCTTAACCTTTTCTTATTCTCTCTTTTTTTCTTATCATATTATTTTTTTTCTCTTGTAAATCTGGTGATAGACAAATGAAATATATGTACATATAATTTAGTATACTTTTGTAATGAATCATAAGTTAGTATAAGTTGTGATTTTTTACATTCTTACGGGTTAAAATGGTTAGTCCCATTAAAAGAAGGTATACCATGTTTCAAAAAAGGGAAACAATGGTGTGGACTCTAGAAGAGGAACTGTGGTTGATGGACTTAAAAAGTTGGGTGCTAATGATTAAAAAGAAGATAATGAAACCTTTAAACAAGGATATTTGATGGAAACAAGACAACCAACATGAATTGTCGTCATCCTAAATGCGGATTCAAGCTCTACCCATATATTTTTTTTTAAATAAGAGGGTTGGGAAAAGCATTATTTATCAATGTTTTGGTCAAAAGTTTCGAGTGGCTTAGAATTTTGCATACAATGATGAACTATCCTTGATTGACGCTCCAAAAAGCTTGGCATGACTTCATTAAGGTGATTAAAATGTTTAAATTATTCAGTAAGTAGCTAGTTACCCTTAGTTTTGGGATGACTTTTTTTTCAAAAGCTTGGGATGATTTCTTTTTTTTCCATAGCTTGATACATATGCCAAGTCAATGATGCTTAAGAAATGATCATTATTTGCTGATTGGGAAGAGATAATTCCACAAGAATGAGAAATATTGTAACAATGTTGCTGAGGGGTCAGAAGTTGTGTTTTTTTTGATGGACACATAAATAATGAAGGCCTCAAAGAAGTTGAAAATAATGACATGTTCTTGAGAATTTTCTTAATCATTATTGTCAATGACATATGATGTTCATCTAATAAAAAAAGAAAGATCAATTACTCAGGGAACCTCTTGTATCACCTGAGCACTCAAATGTTCATGGAGTTTCATTTTAAGTACCAATGAACTTGAATTGTTTACAACTATGGTATAAATTGATTATTGATGTCAACTTTAAACCTTTGATGTTTTTTGTGTACTTACTTTCGAATGTATAAACCATGCCCTACTTCACTTTTTATTTTGGCCTATATTTTTTATGACCATATTAATTTTAAACAAGGAATTTGTAAGTTTTCTTTCACGTTTAATTGAAAGTGAATCTCGTTCTGTGAGGTCACAGTACTAAGAAATTTCAGTCAAGCTTGTCCCCAGGGTAAATGTGTCTATATTTGGTTGGTATTCTTTCATCTTTTTAAAATCTATTTGTCACTATTTTTGTTGCTTGAACATAAACTCAACTCTCAATTTTAAGATTGGCAGTAATGTAAAATTTATGAATGGAATCATTTCGCATGGGGAAACTACAAATTTACAAGATTACTTTAATTCCAATATCATGTTGAAAAACAAAAAAATTAAGTAGAAAACAATCAAATGTTGAGGGAGCTGTCCTATGGGAGGGTAAAAAGACACGTTGAATAATTGTTGAGGAATAGTGGCCAACCACAGTTTGTTCTGTTGAGCAAGCATCCTCTATCAAGGCTTCTTTGCCATTTAAAAGAAAGAGTCGATATATATCAATGTGAATATCCATGGCTTTAAAGAAAGCGATATTATTCAATGTGGGAATATCAATGTCTTATTTGAAGTACCAGCTGCTAAGAGCTCCCACTATATCTTGCCAAGAATTTTTGTAAATATGAATATCCTTATCGAAATAGACAAAAAAACAAACTTCCTATTTCTAATTAGAGATAATTGCAGTAAAGGCCTCCAAAATATAATATCTAAGCAATTTTAGTGAAACACGTGGTTTGCCCAAATGTTACTTTCTGTATCTATTTTTGTTTTACCCATAATTATAATAACTAGTATATCAATAAGTTTTTCACTTTACCGGATGTTTGGTTCTCGTGTGGTAAACTGTGTTTATAATATATATATATATATAATATATATATGTCGTTTCAACTATTATGAGGAAGTTGGAAAATGGTGGCATTCAAGTTTTCTAATCTAAAACTTTCCCTCGCAAAATGTAAAAAAAAAAAAAATGGGGCAAAAATCTTTCAAATTCACGCCCTCGAGCCTAAACCACAACCCCCGCTTCCGGACCTAAATTAACTACAATGCTCCCAGCTAACCCTGCTGACATGATCATAGCTATAAGATAATACACTTGTGCGGAAGCTAAATGATAAAAATAAATGAAAAGATGGGAAAATAAAAACCACATATTCCTATTACTGAGATATATGAAAAAATGATGAGTTTTTAATGCAAAGAGATATTATTAACTCATACTAAAGTTGAAAACTAACTATGTCTGAAATTATCTTCTTAAATGACTAGAAAGTAGGACAATGCCCCAACTAAGTCCAGCAACTGAAACTAAAAGACTATAAAAAATACTATAAAAAAAAAAAAAAACCATGTACTATTTGTCCCTAGATAATGAGAACTTCAACCACTGTAAAAACCTAAACTGAGATCAAAATTGGGATCTAAGCGTGAATTTGGATGTTAGAACTTGAATTTACATCATGAGAAGATTTACCGTCACGTAATCCGTTGTACTTACTTTTAAATGTACTGAGCATGTGGGAATGAAATAAAGCTGAATAAATACATAATTGAAAAAACAAGCACAAAAGCAAGTATAAATATTATAAACATGAATATATTGAGTTGATGTCACGACCTGGAATTAAAACCCCAGAACCAGACCGGCCGTCGTTGACCTCGTCAGAGTCGCAGACAAGCCTATCTTGACTTCATTCTTCTTCTTTGCATTCGTACTTTACATAGGGTAATTTTAGCGGAAATTTTGAAAAACTTTTTTGTGTTTTCTTTAACAAGCTTTAAACATAAAAACATCTCATTAAACGTAATTGTTCAACCTCAACCATCTAAATTAAGAGATAAGCAAAGAGAAAGAAAATAGTTCCATTCTTCTTAAGTTGTATAATTGCCAAAGTTGACACCAATACATAGTCTGAATAAAAACAGAAAAAAGCTAGTGGAAAACATGCTCCCAGCTCAACTCTTAAAACGAAGCTAGAATATAAAACAAAGCAGCACCTCGAAAGCAAATGAAGGACCTACCAAAACTGGAGTGAATGCTGAACGTCCTGGATAACACCAGCGAGGATCCTGTAGGCTCTAATTGTCCCACCTATTGGCCTGCCACCTAAAATTAGAACTTTGTATGGGTTAGTAACACACTATGGTAACTAAGTATGGTATAATGCCAGCACACACTACAACACCAATGATCTGCAGAGAAAGAATAGCTCTTTCCTAAACAACATGGATTTTTTGAAGTCAAGTCAGTGGACTTTGCAATTAAGATTAGGAAAAGTTTTCAAATTTGGATTAAGAAAAAGTCCAATGAGCTTTTCCAAATGTTTGAATAGGAAAGTTTAGTGAGCTTTTCCAGATTTTAAGAAAGGAAATTATGCCATGGAGAATAACATACATCATCATACTTTTCACATTTTTGCACACTCGGCAATATAACATATACACATAGCAAACATACATATAGCATACACACATTTTTGTAAAATACAAACACAATACTTCTTTAATATCATTCATATGAAGGCCATGAGAACCTTGGTATTCATGGACTTAACACAAGACATTCCATAAAGAGGGCTCAACGGATGGGAAGACCTCAACTAAGGAGTCTTCATTAGGCAAACACAAAGTCCTGGCTTCTTTCCCATTCCTTAACTTACTCTCCCCTTTCAATTTTATTCATAGGCTAGTGTAAACAACCAGAATATACCTAGGATGGTAAGTTTAAGACTTTCATTAGGTTTTGTTGTGCAAGAACCAAAATGACCTAATGTCATTACTTGAATCTAAACTCACCTTTTGAAATTATCCTATCCTAACACACCTTTAGTCATCATTCATTTATTATGTTGCATCCAATTTGAGGCTGGCCTCAATTCAATCTTCCCTTGGGAACTTTAACTTTAACACCAACATAGATTATGTGACAGCATGAATACAGTGTCCCCCCCCCAAAACCAAAAAGATTTGGAAATCACCGACCAACAGTGGACCCATAACAAATGCTAGAGTACATGGGTTATTTAAACCCCCGCCAGATCCCTAAATATTGGTTTGTATAGGTTTTTTGGAGAACTAGGAGATATAATGAAGCAAAACCTATCCCCGGCAGCCGGAACAGTCTCATAATCATGAGAGTTAAACATGAACCCTGTGGCCCTTCCCCCGAAAGAATGCATCACCGCTCATAGTTAGCCTATCGTTGCTCATATCAAGTTCTATTATATTTTTCTCATACGTATCTTCACGCCATGGAAAAGCTGGCTTCTAGCATGAGGACACCAATAGCTCATTAGAATGATTTTTTCGTCTTATCATTAAGTAATAAGTGTGTTTAGCCTCAATCTTTCATTAGAGTGTTCATAGAGGTTGGTTCTCCTTCAATTATCTTTACACTCTCATAGGTGGGAGTAAAACGGTTGTGGTAACATTTAACTTAGGCCAATTTGAGATTGCTTTTATCATTAAAATTAGACGCATATCAATGTTGTTCCCCACCTAGGCAAAAAGGACATTCCTTACCATTCCTAAAAACCTTTTGGCTTTTCATAGTTACTCACCTCTTATTACGTGAATGTTCTTTTCATCATATGCCAATGCGCTTGGCTATTCAGTGTGTTTCACACCCTTACTTAACTCTTTTAGGGTTTCATCATGTCATTGTTCATCTCATCTTATGCCAATGCACTTGGACATTTAGTGTATCTTACACTCATACTTAACCCTTCTAGGGTTCATCATTTCATAACATACATCTTAGGTTCACTTACTTTTGAACGTATGCTAGACTTATGAGTCTATACACATAAGCTATGGGGCTTCATTCATAGTTCGTTAAGTGATTCATACATTCCTGAGATTATGTAGTACAAGACTTATGTATCTTGTATATACAACCTCTTTTATTTATTCTTACTTATCGCTGGGAATTGGGAGGTTGTGGGTTTGAACCCCCACAACCTCCTTATTTAAATTTTAATTTCGCTAGGGGCTGTCAGGTTGTGGTTTCGAACCCCCAGAGCCGCCTATCTTTATTTTTAATTAAAAATTCACTAAGTTAGACGTGTGGCAGTGAGGTTGTGGGATCGAACCCCCACAACCTCACTTTATTTCATTAATTAATTTCGCCTTCTCCTTTCCAGCCTTGAGGTCATGGGTTCGATTCCCAGCAGACCCAGTTTCGATTCCCCCAACCCACTTTTCTTTTTCTTTTTTCGCGAATTCCAGTAGCAAAAGGGTGAGGTCATAGGTTCGAATCCTGGTGGCCTCACCTCTTTAAAATGTATTAAATTTCCAGATTTCCAACCTTCTTTTTGAACGAAATTAAGGTACACCAAGCCGGAAATTTATTCATTATTTTTAGCTTCCTTTCATCAACCTTTTCATGTTAGTTCTTAGGGCGTATTCATATACCATTTTAACACATCTTTAGGCGCATCTTTCATGAGTTTATTTGGCTAAAAGATTGTCACTAAATCAGCCACATTTCCTTAAATGAACATCACGATTTTTCATGGATTTATGCACATAAAAAAACAACTACAACTTTATCAAATTTTGAGCATTAAGCCGAGACCCTTACCAAAGTCACATACCTGCACATAACTTCGAACACACATTTCACGTACATAAATATATTCACATTCAACACAAAAACATCACACATACCTAAACCCTACCAGCAAACATACCCAACCTACGAATCATTGGGAGCTAGTGACAGGGACATGCAACAGGGAAAACAATCCTAGTTTTCAGACTGAATGACTGAATCTTAAGGGGTCTCTTGGGAAAGGGACCAAGAGGGAAGGAACCCATACCTTATTTGATTGTTCAAACGTTGAAGTTGCTGCCCAAAACCCTCTCCAAAATCAGTCCAAGCTTCCTCAACGTCCACACCACTCGACGTACAACTTCTCTTTGCCTTAACGTTTTTGGTTACTTTGTTTTCTTAAAATTTCATTTGAGTTCTTCAAGTGTGAAGAACTCTTGATATAATTTCTATTCTTTTAGTTGTTTTGGAAGAAACCAATGTGAGAGAGATGATGAAACGTGAGAGAGAGATCGTGAGAGAGTAGTCTAATGTTAGGATTTTAGTTTGGGAATTAGTCAAACTAGGACTGCTTATTAAATTAAATAAAAACCTGATTTAATTAGCTTAGTGAAAGGAACACTATGCCCTAAAAAATCAGATTATAAAACATAATTAAATCACCAATATGTTGCTTCTATTGGGGCTCGAACTCGGGTGGAGTGACCTTTGCGAAATGGACCATTTTGGGTCAACCCGAGCCCAATTGGTTCTTGAATTAAATTAACTAATTAATTAATTAATTCCTTAGGGTAATTACGATATTACCATTTTTCTGGAAAAGACCATTTTACCCCTGGACCCTCAAAACTTAAAATTTCCCTTTTTAAGTCCGGTAAAGACTCTTTTGATTAAATATTCGTTTTTGAGAGCCCTACATGGTTGATTCCAACCTTTCCAAGCTCAACTAACTTCCCAAGTTAGTTGTCTTGGCCGTAGTAAGAGTTTTGAGGTCTGTTTCTACACGTATCAATCCGTGTGAACACTAGGTCTAATCGCAAGCATTCGTGACACCTTAAGCATTTATCTTACTCATTTTTTTAGGGTTGTTACAGTTGACCTTACTGGATGCAATGACAAAATTTATAACATGTTGAGACTGAATACTAACTGAACTTTAAATATGGTCGATGCAATAGAATCTATTTGAACTACTGAAATTATTAATAACCGATAATAAAATCATATGAGCTAAATTTGGAGTCTGATGTATACGCACCATCATAAGGACCCAATATAACCTGCTAGAGGTATAAAGTCATGTTGGCGTGATCATGAAATGGTTGTCCATAGAGGGGACTTACAATATATTTGGCTAGTAGTTCTGGGGCTATTTTGGTATGCTGAACCCTAATCTAACTCGGAAATATAATACTCCCAATTAATTAAGTGATTAAGACATTATGGCTGAGTTTTTGTAATATTGGATAGCTTAAAATTGAACATGCAAACTGAGAATGCAACAATTAATATGATAATGATACATTAATAATTGGGCATTTGTAATTGAATGACTGATATATGTGACCTAGCATGTGTAATTGAAGAACTAAAGAAATATATTAACTAGGGTTCTAAAATTCATGAAAGAAACTGAGTAAAAACATGTTAATTCTGATTCGATCATCTCGATTCAAATAAAATAACATAATCTACATTCAAGAGGGAAACCCTAGGTCTACTCATAATAGAAGAATCAAGAAACTGACAGAATTCTAGAGACCCAATGGGCAAAAGGAACTCACAAGTGAAATTTCACATACTTGGTGAGAATTCCACGAAATAAACTCATTTGATTTCGGGGCTGGAATTGATGGAGGAAAAATTGTTGCGTTCTTAAACTAGGGTTCTTAATGTTTTCTCTTTTTGCTTCTAATTTTCTATGTTTTGATTAATGATATTTATTTAGGTAAGTTCTAATTATGTTTTCAGGTGTAAATTGACTAAAACCTCATGATTTAGTGTCTATGACATAGCTTAGGGGTCCAACGAAATAGGAGAACAAAAGACCCCTAACCTAACTGCTGTAGGAGTGACCGACAAATTGGACTTACGGGCTGCAATTCAATCTACAGTCTGTAAGTTGGGTCGGTAAGTCAAGTCTTCTCGATAGTCCTTCACTAAATCGAGCATAATTGTTTACTCGGAGGTCGAATTTTAGCAAACTCATGGCGTTTAAAAGAGAATTCAATTATCTATCATATCATAGGTCATGGAACACCTAATTCCTTTTGTGCTAAATGTAATGCCTATTTGAAGTTGACCTCCACTTACAGTCAGACCCACAGATCGTAAATCAAATTACGGTACGTTTTGGTCGACTGTAGTTCATGTCAGAAGTTGGGTGAAGGGACCTTCATCAACGGACAGGGACAACGGGTTGTGGTCTGACTTATGGATCGTAGGTTTGTTCGTGGATCGATACTAAGCCAATTTTTTTGTGTTGATTTCTGGGAGGGGCTGCAGTGGTAAACCACTAACACAGAGTACGTATCGCAATTCATACTAAGATCGATAGATGGTGATCGTACGTTGCATCTATAGTTTTTTAAAAATCTGAAATCTAGTCTGTTTCAAATACGAGGTGTTACATTGTCTCCGCCTTGGGACCATTCGTCATCGAATGAAGAATAAACTAGGTTAAATGGAGGGAGAGGGATGCAATTCATACTACTAAGAACAGAGAACTGAATTTCTAACTGAACTGAGTTCCTAAAATATTCAAATACGCTGAAAATGCAAATACAACTGAAGGAACGTGATTCTAAGACTGAATTTGCGCATGAATGACTGAAAAACTGAAGAGAAACTATTACCTCAAGCTGGAGTGGGATCATAAAGAAAAATGTGAGGACATTTGGTTTTCATGGCTGCTTCTGCTTCCCAAGTAGCTCCCTATACGGAATAACTTCTCCACAAAACCTTGACTGAAGCGAAATCTTTGTTTTTGCAACATCTAAGTTGAAGGTCAAGAACTCAACTGCGCTAATCCTCATATATAAAGGACTATATATTTCACAGCCACCACTCTTAATGGCCAATAAGAGTTTGGATCACCCCCCCCCAAATAGTTCTTTAAAAGGAGCTTAGAAAGAACCGGATAAACTTGCTGCTAGTTTTGTTTGGCAACCTAAACTCATTATGCACCTTTCAACTCTTTTCCAAAATCTTGTAAAGGCCTACATATCTCAGGACTCAGCTTCTCATTTCTGCCAAGATCATCACAGGCTTATAGGTGGCATTTCAAGAAGTCAATCATTCATACTTGGAACTTTAGTTCCCTTCTCCTTACATTTGTTCATTAAGATATTGAAGACTTTGGGTTGTCTTAAGTTTATATCTAATGAGTTGCACTTTCTCCATAGCATAGTGGACTGAATCTGGTCCTATAAAAGCTGTTTTACCTACTTCAAATTAACAAACAAAAGATCTACATCGACGCCTATACAGTGCCTCATAAGGGGCCATCTGAATGTAGGAATAATAGCTATTGTTGTAGGTGAACTCAATATAAGGAAGTTGATCATCCAGAATACCCTTGAAATCGATCACACAAGCTCTCAATATATCCTCTAGGGTCTGAATGGTGCACTCTGCCTGTCCATTCGTCTGCGGATGAAATGTTGTGCTAAGGTTAACTTGAGTACCAAGACCCTTTTGAAATGACTTCCAGAAATGAGAGGTAAACTCAGGAAATCTATTTGAGATGATAGAAAAAGGAACCCCATGTAACCTCACAATTTCATTAATGTAAAATTTGGCATAGTCCTCCCCGAATCTGTAGTTTTGACCGCCAAAAGTGAGAAGACTTAATCATTCTGTCAACTATCACCCAGATGGAGTCATGTTGTCTACGAGTACGAGGTAACCCTGTGATGAAATCCATATTAGTCACTTCCCACTTCCAAGTAGGAATGTCGATCTCTTGAGTCATACCCCTTGTTTCTGATATTTTACCTTGACTTGCTTGCAATTGGGGCACTTACTCACAAAATCTGCTATATCCCTCTTCATGTCATTCCTCAAATAGACTTCACGCAGATCGCGGTAAATCGTAGTGGCACCTGGATGAATAGAATATCTGGAGTTATGGGCTTCTGCATGAATATGTTGTCTCAACTCACCAATATTAGGAACACATAATCTACCTTTGTAGCGAAGTACACCATCTCCACTTTCTTGTTTTTCCTTAACCTCCACTACCAAAGAATTCTGGTTTATTCTGTACAATTACACCACTGTCTGATATGCTCATAAGATGAACTCCTAAGCAAGCAAGCCTGTGAACATCCTTTACTAGTTCCTTCCTTTCTTCCTCAACATGGGCTACACTACCCATAGATAATCTGCTAAGAGCATCTACTACTACATTCGCCTTACCTGGATGGTAATGCACACTCATATCATAATCCTTAAGGGACTCAAGTAATCTCCTTTAGCGAAGATTCAACTATTTCTGGGTAAACACATATTGAAGGCTCTTATGGTCAGTGAACACATCTACATGAATACCACACAAATTGTGTCTCCAGATCTTGAGTGAAAACACCACTGCTGCAAGTGAGAGGTCATGATTTGGATAGTTCTTCTCATGCACCTTAAGTTGTCTAGCAGCATAAGCTATAACATTATCTCACTACATTAACACACAACCTAGGCCAACTCTGGATGCATCATAATAGATTACATAACCATCTGAATCCTCTGGTAGAGTCAAGACAAGAGTTGTAGTCAATCTAGTTTTCAATTCTGCAAAGTTTTCCTCATAATCATCTGACCATTAAAACTTAACCATCTTCTGAGTCAACCTACTCAATGGTGAGGCTACGGATAAAAATTATTCCACAAACTTTATGTAATAACCCGCTAGACCTAAGAAACTTATGATATATGTAGAAAAGGTAGGTCCGGTCCATTATTCACTGCTTTTATCTTATGTGAAGCCACTCGAATTCCTTTCTAGATACATCGTGACCAAAGAAAGCAACGGATTGCAACCAGAACTCACATTTGCTAAACTTAGCGTATAACTTGAGATCTTTGAGAGTCAGGAAAACAACTCTCAAATGACTCGCATGTTCTTCTTCATTCCTAGAGTATATGAGGATATCATCAATAAAGACGATAATGAACAAGTCCAAGTACTGTTTGATCACTTTGTTCATCAAATCTATGAAAGTTGCAGAAGCATTGGTTAGTCCAAGCAACATAACTAAAAATTAATAATGATTATACCGAGTTGTGAAGGCTATTTTCGGAATGTCACTATCTCTGACTCTGAGCTGATGATAACTGGATCTGAGTTCTATCTTTGAGAAATGGCTAGCACCCTAAAGTTGGAAAAACAAGTCATTAATCTTGGGGATGGGATAATTATTCTTGATTGTGACCTTGCTAAATTGTCTATAGTCAATTTACATTCTGAGAGAACTATTTTTCTTCTTTACGAACAACATCAGTGCACCCCAAGGCGAAATACTAGGTCTAGTGAAGCCTTTATTTAGAAGGTCTTTCAACTGATCCATCAATTCCTTAAGATCTACTAGAGCCATTTTGTTAGGAGGAATATAAATAGGTTGGGTATCTAGAAGGATATATATTCCAAAGTCAATTTCCCTTTTGGGAGAAACTCCGGAAAAATCTTCTGGAAACATTTTGGAAACTCACTAACTACTGGAACTGGATCAAGAGTAGGGGTTTCAGAGCTATAATCCTTAACCCAAACTAGATGATAGATATAAACCCTAGAGATCATCTTGTAAGCCTTAAGGTAAGAAATGAATCGTCCCATAGGCGCTGAGCTACTACCCTTCCGTTGAATAGTCCCATAGGAGCTGAGCTACTACCCTTCCGTTCTAAGATTGGTTCGTTTGGAAACTAAAAAGAACAATATTAGTTATACAATCGACTGAGGCATAACAGGAATATAACCAATCCATGCCAAGAATGACATCGAAGTCTACCTTTTCTAACTCTACAAAATCTATTGAGGTGACTTTCTGAGACAGTGTGACAAGACAATTATGTATACCGTCTAATTAAAACTGAGTCACCAACTTGAGTAGAGACTGACAAAGGTTTAGAGAGAGTTTTTGGACTAACACTAAATGGGACTACTATGTAAGGAGTTACAAATGAGAGAGTAGTCCATGGATATAACAATGCATAAACATCAAGGTCAAAGACTCGTAGGAGAACCTTCCTGATCCTGGCAATCCTAAAGAGCATACAAATATATTATGGCACTGACCGTCATATGTACCAGATGAGTTACCCTGCTGAGTCGGGCAACTTGTTGGTGCTGCTGAAGTTGTAGATTGAGTTCTACCATTACTACCTCCTTGACCCTATCTAGAAGGACAATACATCAACGTGTGACCACACTGACCGCATCCAAAGCATCCTGTATTTCGTGTGAGACACTCGCCTAGATGGTTCTTACCACACTTAGGGAAAGTGGGGTAATTCTTGGGGCCTGAAATACTTCCTTGAAACTTTAGAGTCTGGTACCCTAACCTTTGACCACACATGTTCTTGGAGGATGGAGCACTAGCTGATGAAGGGGCTAGGGCTGAAAACTTCTGTTGACTGTGCAAGGGATTTCCACCATCTAATTTATGCTGAGAATAGTCATAGTTCCCAATCCTAGCCTTCTTATTCTCTTTGGACTGTTTCATAATCTTATCACCCTCAACCTGCTGAGCATGAGTCATAAGCCTAGAGATGTTCATATCTCCTAGTAACATAGTATTTTTGCGCTCTATTTTCACCAAATCTGACACTCTTCATGAATTCTTAGGCCTTTGATTCTCTCAACTCTATCGGGAAAAACCTGTCCAGAAAGGTCTCACTAAAACATTTCCAAGTTGTAAGGGCTACATCTGTACCCCTATTTTCCTTCCACTAAGTGTACCATATGTGAGCCACATCTTTCTGCTAGTATGATGCCAACTCAACTTGATTATTCCTAGTGACCTGCATCACCTAAAAGATCTTCTTGATCTCATCTAAGAAATTTTGGGGATCCTCACTAGTTTACGATCCTAAAAACTCAGGCAGATTCATCCTAACAAAGTCACGGGCCCATAAGCTTACTATGACCCACCATTAGAATTTCAAAAGACTGTAAACCCATGATTTGTTTTAGTTGGCGACACTCTAAGCCAACATCTGATTGGCTTTCCTGAGTTCAGCATTAGAACTTCCTGATCTAGGACTGGAGGAGTTACATTTGCATTCCTGGTGTTAGATCTACGAGGAGGCATGATCTGAAATGTAAAACATCAAGTTAGAATGGAATTAGAACATACCTTACGCATGATAACAATAACAAGAAAATGAGGATTTTCCTAAAACACTTTGTAGACTCCCTCTCATTAGATGTGGTGCGCACTACACACCCATGTAAAGGACTCTACCTGGTGCGACTTTTTAGATATCCTAAGACAATTAAACCCAGAGATCTGATAACAATTTGTCACACACCAAGCTATCCCCGAGACGTGGGCACGTGACCTAAGACCACAATCACCCAAGCTAACCCTACTTGCATGATCATGAGCAAATTAAAGATAATAAACTGGTGCGGAAGCTAAATGATAAATAAAATGAAAAGATGGGAAATACTCATATATTATGACTAAGATATATGAAAACTGATTAGTGTAATATAACGAAGATATTAACTCAATACTAAACTCAAACTAACTATGTCTGAAAATAGACTCTAACTTACTAGAAATGGGACAGGCCCAACTAGCAAAACTGAAACTAAAGAAAAAAAAACTAAAAAGAAACTCATGACTATTGTCCTAGGAGAATGAGGACTCACCAATGATTATACTAAACTGGAGATCGAGAATCGATCTAAGCGTGATCTGGATGCTAAGAACCTAAACTTAAATCACGAGAAGATGTAGCACATGTATGCGTCAGTACTTGAAAGGTACTGAGCATGTAGAATAAAATAAAGATGAAATAATACGTAATTGAACAAACACAAAAGTAAGTATAATATTATGAACATGATATACTGAATGCTGAGCTAACTGGGTGCAATGACAAATTTTATAACATGCTGAGACTGAATATTGACTGAACTGTAAACATGGTCAATGCAATAGAGTTTGACTGAACTGTGGGAGCTACTAATAATCGATAATAAAATCACATGAGCTAAATTGGAGTCCGATGTATACTCCCCATGAAAGGACCCGATATACCCTGCCAGAGGTATAAATGCATGCTGGTGTGCTTATGAAATAGATGTCAATAGATGGGACTTACAACATACTTAGCTAGTAGTTCTGAGATTATTTGGATATGCTTAACCCTAATCTAACTTGGTATTATGTTACTTCCAATAAATTAAGTGATTAACACATTATGACTGAGTTTTTGTAATACTGGATACCTAAAAATTGAACATGCAAACTGAGAATGCAACAATTCATATGATAATGATGCATTAATAATTGAGGCATGTATAACTGAATGACTGATATGTCTGACTTAGCATATGTAATTCAAGAACTAAAGAAATACATATTTCTAGAGTTCTGAAATTCTTGCAATAAACTGAGTAACAACATGGTAATCTGATTTAGATCATTCAATCAACTAAGAACCCAATAATTCTAATATTCAGGAAACCCTAGGTCTAGTCATAATAAGGGAATCAAGAAAATACTGAATTTTAGGGACTCAATGGGCGAAAGGAACCCACTAGTAAAGTTCCACATACCTAGTGATGAATTCCACGAAGAAATCATTCAATTTTGGGGCTGGAATTGATGGAAACTTGTTGCAATCTTAACCTAGGTTTCTCAACCTTTTTCTCTTCTCTTGCTTCTAATTTTTTATGTTTTGATTATGATTTTTACTTAGGTAAGTTCTAGTTATGTTTCTAGGCATAATTGACTAAAATCTCATGATTTAAGGTCTAAACGACGTAGTTTCGAGGTCCAACAAAATAGGAAAAGACCAAAAGACCCCTAAATTAATTGTTGTTGGAGTGACCGACAGATTGGACTTACGTATCCTAGTTCAATCTATGGTCCATAAGTTCGGTTTGAAAGTCAAGTCTTTTTGACATACCTTCACTAAAATGAGCACAAGTTTTTACTCAGAGGTTAGATTTTAGCAACACTTGGGTTTGTGTTGTAAGGGACTCCCCTTATCTCTCACACTATCGGTCCTGGCACCACCTATTTCTGGTGTCCTAAATGTTATGCGATTTGACGTTTGACTCCTCACAACTTTTCTCACTGGCATGTTTGATCCCCATTTCTGGTCCGCCTAGGCCCCTCTGATCGACCCATGGTCGTGTTGGTCGCCCTCGTCTGTCACAGTTGTGTCCCGGGGGTCTTGATCAATCAACCCCCGACCCGTCTGCTTTGACTTAGGAGGACTATGCGACAGTGTAGACTGGTGCTGGTCGTTGGCTGGATTCGATTCTTTAGTCGACAGGTCTGTTCCAGGGGCCGCTCTGTGGTGTACTTTGGTTGGGCATTAGCTTGGAGCTTTCTTCTCTGTAGTGGTGATCGGCTGCGCATTTCGGGCACTTCCGAGAGACTTTTAGCGCATGGTGCCGTTTCTCCCCGTGCCATATTTAGAATTAGCGCGCTCCCCCATGTTGATTGTGTCCTTTGCTAACATTATTGCAAAGTCAGATTTGCTGGTCGAGGTCTGGCTTCGATACCGTTTGTCTACATTATGAAAGGCACTTAGCATACTAATCCTCCCTGGTGTGCAGTTTTAAAGCGTGTCGTAACTCTGCTTGAATTAGTTGTCTGTCTTTTTTTTTTCTTTTCTTTCTTTTTCTCTTTTTTGTTCGTACATTTATATTCATGTATACCCCCTATACAAATCTTTTCCCCGCACTCAACACTTCATTCTTTGGCATTCTGCTGACCACCTTCACATATTTTTTTATCGCCATTGTATTATCAACTTTATTGCTGCGATTATTAGTAAGTCACCTTCCGAGCAGTTTCATCACATCCTTCGTTTTTATTTCTCTATCCTTTTCGTCTATTACTTCTCTCCTTACTAATTTTTTCTCCTCCCCCCCCTTGCTCCCAATATAGAGTTTCTCTTCGTGGGTGTGGTGTCCTTATTGTTGTAACTGCTACTTTATCTTTCTGCCTTTGTGTAACATACGCTGGAGCTTTGCTTCATGCTTTTCTTTCGTTCTGATCTCTTTTACCATTCTTTCTATTGGCCTCTCTCGTGTTGCGGCTTACGTACAAGTTTTCTGAGCTTCTATCGCACTCTTCTATTTATTTTCAATACGCCTACTTTCCGTCACTACCACTCCACTATCGGTAATACCGTTGTCGCCTTAGCCTTGTTTTCTATGTTTCTCACTTTTCTCCACCGCCCCATTTTATTTTTGTACTCTGTTAGTATGTCCTTGAGTGCTGCTATTTGTCGTCGAACTTTTCTTACTTTCGTCGATTAATGTACTGCGTCTTTTTGATCTAGTTCTCTCGACAGCTCATATTGCACCTCTTTTCTCGTATGTCTTGCTGTTCTAAGTTGTTCCTTGTCTTCCATGTTTCTTTTCGACTCTCCTTTCTTCTTTTCCTTTTCCTTTGGCTTCCCGGTTTTTTACCAACACCATCTGTTTGTTTCCTGCTTCCCTTGTTCCCTTCAACTTTTGTTTGTGATCTCATGCATGGTCTGTCTCACTGACAATTGGGACCCAAGTCGTCTTCCCTCTATACTGCGTTTTGGGCTATGTTCCTGTATCCCGCTTTGAACCTGATTCGCTTTTTTATGTCTTGTGTCGTGTATCCGCGCTTGTCACCTAACTTTTATGTGCTGTATTTTATGATCTAGCACTGGGTTTCTTAGTGTACGCTACCCAACCTTCTCTCATTCGCGACGATTGCCAACACTTCTTTATGTAGCTTCTCTCGCATCTGATGACTCTCTTGTGCCACCCCCAGTGGATTGACCTATTCATGGTGATTCATGTCCTTCTACGAAAGTTCTCCCATCGTTGCTCCGGAGCACGCTCTGGGGCGATACTCTAGTCTGTTACAATTCATTTTTCTATTGGCTTGAACTGGTGTGCGCTTTTTCTGTTTCATGTTGTACATCACTCTTTGTGCGCTATGAACAGCTCTGCTACTACTGCCTGTCCTTTGCTTTGATTTGTAGTTCTGACAGGTATCAGCGTTTAGTGATTGGTACCCCACCGTTGTTCCCGATCGTTGCCGACTTTGTAAATTCTGACATGATGCGCGGTTATCCCTTCTTTGCATATTGCTTCCTACCGTTGGTGCGTCTGACAATTATATATCTCTAGAGTCGGCACTTTAGTTAGCCCGAGAATTTTTTGTATTCAATGGATTCCACTCTTTTGTTATGAGTTTGTTCTCTGTTCTGTTTTTCCTCTATGGCTCCCTTTCTTTTGACTACCGCTTCTCCTTTGCTCCTTCAGTAGTCGCACGATATGGTGTTCGCTTTAAAGACTCACCTATGATTACTGCACTTTTTAGGTCTTCTTCGAATTCCCTTATTTTCCATGTTTTGGTGTTTTGGAACCACCCGCCCGCTGATATGTATTAGGACCGAACCGATCTGGTTTTTTCTTTGCTGTCTGGAAAACTCTAGTGACAGATGCTTCGACTCGTGACGTGCCTGTGTCAGATGGGACATTGTGTCGATCGTTGTTTTTTTCCCGCTAGCCGCGTGGAACCCTGAGATCCCTACTGCTGTTTCATCCCATATTTCTCTGGATCTTTTGTGAGCACGAGTATATGGCTCCACCTTGCATGATCACTCTGCCTTGGCTTTTTGCCGACTTGCCACCTTGTCTCTTGTCGCCCTCTCGGTTGTTCGCAATGCACAATGTATATATCCTGATGAACTGTCACCTCATCACGACCTATCCGAGCTCTGACCTCAGCACATACGCTTTGTTGTGATATGAAAAACTAGGAGCGGATGAAAAAGCATCAGGGAGGAGTGGGCCAATATGTGACAGGACTCATAATTGTATGTGCAGGAGTGCAGCACGTGCTCAGAGCTTTTGTAGTGGCTAATTCATTGTGTAGGGCACGCCGAAGAGACATTGATCAGTGTACCTGTCGTACGAAACGGACCACCTGATGAGCTCTATTAAGCTTCCCAACCAGAAGGTTGAAAATGTTATAAGTTACTTAGTGTAGGAAAACAACATAGATTACAGCTTCTTAAATAGTAGTCGTAACTTATGTGTAGACAGTATTCTGAGCTATCATTGTGAATCTGAATATTGTTGCTTTCCGTTGTTTGTATGAACTAGTATTAATATGTTGTTGCTGGTTTGTAAATAATAAAAGGTTGTATAATAGGTTTACTATTTATTAATTTTTTTAAATTCTAAAGAAAATATGAGGCATGTTGTCAGATGCCTCTTCTTGCACAGCATTTGGTGTGTCATGTTGTGGCCCCCGAAACTTCGTAGTTATGTGAGCCGGTCTAACAGAGGTCAGGCACGAGACGAATTATCTTTATCTGTTGTTTCCGTGTTCTCGTTATTGATCGGAGATATTCGGCACGCGCCAGCTTGAGATTCGTGCCCGCCTGACCGGTAACATATTTCTTATTAAAAAATGAGAACTATTTTTCTTACTGCTTTAGAAGGAATTTTTTTTTTTTTACTGTTACTACAATCTGATAATTGTTGACTGACATAGAAAGGCTCTAGGAGAGTTACATGACCAGATATTTCTTGTCTAATCGGGGACCACACAGGGACACTCTGTTATGGCAAGGAATTCACCATGTTTCTTATCTAACTTCCCCCAAGAAAACCTCCTGTTTTTATATGGTGTTTCACATGATTATTCGGCGCAGCAGAATATGCGTGATTTTGATTATATTGAGGGACACAGATATAACACTTTTATGATCATGAATCTGTGTTGATTATAGATCATTGTCTGTAGTCGCTGGTGCCAATGGCGGTGCTCTCTTGAGCTGCACTTTGTAGCTCAATTCCTGTCGTTGGCCATTTTGTTTTAACAATTTATGTGTGATTCTTGTTCTGTCGGGGGTGCAAGGGCGGCGTGTGCGTGAGCTGCTGCGACATCAGTAGGTGCGATGATCCTGATGTATCTAAAATGGTGTATGTGTACTGCACGACCGTTTTTAGCAACAGCGCTGTCCAGTGGAACTTCGCGTCCGGGTCGGATGTGCAGCGTGCCGCTGCTGGATGTTGTCGAATATGTATTGCTAAGGAGTGTGTTGGGTGGAGTGTCCCCTTTGTCCCTCTTCAACTTTTTTCAGGGAGTGCTATATATTGCAATAAATTTAACCATGTTTAACATCACATTTTGCTGGCTCACATAATCTTGGATTTGACTGATAGTCGAAACAACTATTGGTCCCAAGTAAATTCTTGACCTTGCTTACTGTTATGATGAAAACTATAACAATTTTGTTGAGTCTTTTCAAAAGATGAGCAAACATGTAAAAAAATATAACACAAATAACTTTATAAATAGTAAGTCTTAAGTAAAAGAATATTTACTAAACAACTTAAATATGACTGGACTAACTCTTATGTGAAGTCTCTGTATTAAGATACGTGTTTCGGGCAAGATCAGCCACTTGAGTTTAGATATTTAATAACATCGAGATTAAAACTGTATACTGAAAATTTAATATATCCAAGTCATATAACAAAATTTTCAAATGACAAAATAGATTACAGGATAATATAAATAATTTTCACCTAAAATTAATTATTTATCTTTATAATAATTCTTGTTTGTTGAATTTCTATTTAGTTTTGTTTATTTGTAGATGATCTTAATTGTTTTTGTCTTTTTTGAAATTCAACCTCTCAAATCAATTTCATATTTCTTTTGCGAGCCTTTCTTTTTCAATTTTTAGTTTCATTTTGAGGACCAATTTTATTTTAGTTGCCTTTTTTTTAAAAAAAAAAAATATTATTTTTAACAATGTAATTTCTGTTATAATTAATTATTAGTAAAATCTTTTCTATGCAACTATTGTGCAGAAAAGAAATGTACACTACTTAGCATAGATCCACTTTTAAAACAAAAGGGTTTAAGAAATGTTTTCAGTTCTCACGAGAACACTACTCCAACCCTAAAACTCTTCACCTTCAACTTCGTAAACACCAAAGTCCTATCGCATTCTCTTTAAAATGGCTACTGACTAATTTCTTAGTCTTTTTCAACGGATCTTCCCCGTTCAAACAGTTTCCCTAAGCGAGTAGGTACTCACCATGGTGAGCTTTCCACTGTGATGAAGCCTCTTGGGTGCTTCATGATTTGTCTCAAAACAAGATTACAATCTGAGATTGTGCTGATGTGATAACCGGTAAGATTGAGTTTGCATGGTTGTGGTATTGGGGCATAAGTAGGGAGGTATGGTTGGGAGCGAAAAGGTTTGTAAGTAAGCGAGGGTTGAGAAAATGCTTGAATGAACGAAAGGTTATTGCGAAACGCTTGATGCTGTGCTTGATGTTGGTGGCGTTTATGATCATAGTCGAGACCGTTATGTCATCACCAAAAAGGGTTTGAGAAGTCTGTGGATATGGATTTATACTAAGCTTAGAAGGCGGTCTTGTTTTACAAGTAATGTCTTTCTCTTTGAATTTCAAAGGCGTTTGTCTAGGTTTTTGAATATGTTACGTGGTTTTTGGCATTTGAAGAGAAGTGAGTTTGTAGTATAAGCATTAGTAACAAATTTGTTTGGATAATCTAATTTTGGAAATTTCACAGATTTGGGGATGGAGGAGGACTTCCCTGCCGGATAACTAGATTTGATAGGTTTTAGCCACTCTTTTAGAATTTATTGGATTCTTAAAAACGAACTCATAGGAATATGAGGGTTGTGTGATCAAAGGAATGTCCTATTATGGCAAGGGTCTGGAAAAATAGACCTTGAGAGGAGGTTGGATAGACTGATGGGCAAGTCCTTTTTGTGTTTTTTCTTCCTGTACTGAACCAATAAACCAGATGAGAGAATGAAGTAGTTACCTTGTCACTGACACCCAAAAGGAATGCACAGAAGGGAAAAAGTTAGATATGTTATGTTACATCTGTAATTGAACAGTGAGCAGCAACATACTCTTATAAGAAAAAAGGTTTGGGTGGACACAGCATTTATAAAACAATGAGGTGGGTTAACAAAAATTGACATCAAGCTTGCTACGCAATGCGCTTGAATCAATTACCTCCTTTGTCCCATTTTATAAGACACCATTTGAACTTGGCTATTAAGAAAAACAAAAGGAAGACATTTTGAAATTATGTGGCCTAAGACAATCCTTAGATATTTGTGTGGTTGACTATCATTCATTAAGGAGGTTAAAATGGTATTAAAAGCTAAAAATTGTTTTTAAATATACTAAGGGGACATTTTTCTGGGGAAAAACTGACTAAAAAAAGGACAGGGTGGCCACATTAAATGGGATGGAGGGAGTATGTATATGGGCAGTGAATTGCCTCAAATTCCTGTACTTTAAACTATAAGGTGGTTATTCCATGCAACAATCATAGACTAAGGTCTTCACTCTGGCATGGATTGCAATTTTGAAGCATATTTGCTGATTTGCAAGGTAGATATCTGGGAGTTAAGGGAGACAGGTGTAAACAAGTACATGACATATTCTGCGTCCTCAAGCATACATTTTTTTTTTTGATGACTGGTGTCTGGGCCATCCTTTGTGCCACCTTGGAATATTCAGAGTTTACCTGGCCCACCTCCGTAGCAAAAGTGAACCAACATACACTTACATTTTACGGAAATAATTATTGAGTAGGAGCTAAGCGTTTTAATTGCAAATTAAAGTTGGTTCTTTTGCTAACTCTTATGAAACTCTTGAGAGGAAACATGTAGGCAGATTACTCATCCATCCACAAAATAAGTGTAGCTGGATTACTCATTTTGATCTTAACAGAAGGATTTTGCTATGTACATCACATCTGTTTCATGGGAGTACAGAAAACAAGTAAGCTTAGATTAGAGTCTGTTCTTCAACATACTAGGCCCTTATGCAGCAGATAATCTGTTTCTTTCTCCAAGAAGTATTTCTGTCCACGATTAATGATTTTGTGAAGAACATTATTAGTCTGAAAAATGTACTTAGCCTTCATTTTAGTCTAGTTATTCATCTGAGAGACAAAAGATTAGAGATCTCTTTGCTAGGAATGTTTACCTTAGTTTACTTGAGCTGATGGGCTTGCTATGATGTATTCTCAGTATGTTACTTGGATAGTAGATTTAGATTTGTTTTTTACAAATCCTGTAAGTGACTAGCCATCTTTCGTACCTATTCATATGTTCAGATGACATGCTTTAGTTTTTTATTTTCCTCGAGCTCTTAAAATTGAGTTTTTGTCAGATTAATGATTGCTGGCTAGTGGCTATACTTTATATCCTTTGAACTCATTTGAATTATAGCTTATTATTTCTTTATTCCAAGTCCTGTGTATATTCAGATGGTAGATGCTTTCGTAATTTCTTTTCCTTGAGCTTTAAAAGGTTTTTGTAGATTGATAAGTGGCTGGATATTAAGTTGCCAGTTCAAAAAACAAAAATTGGCTGGATATATATTTTAAATACTTAAGAGCTTGGATTGTTGATTTGTTCTCTTCATTGCATACCTGTAAGGGGTCAGTTGGTAGAGTGTATAAGAATAATGCTAAATAGTGTATAAGTAATGGTTGTATTAGCAATGCATGTATTGGTTATGCTTGTTATTTTAATGCATGTTTGGTTTGATGGATTAAACATAGTATGTATTGCATTAAAAAAATTATTTACAAGATACCCTCCACACTTTTATGGTGGAAAAGATGTAAAAAAGGTTTTGAGGGGCAATTGGGTCTTTTATCATGTAGTCATGTTAATGCATGCATTTGCATTACTAATACCTAGAAATCCATGGCATTAGCAATGCATACCTTAATACACAGTAGAGTGTATAAATAATGCAAACATTAGTTATACATAGGTTGAAAAAGAGTACCAAACAAGGTACTAGCAATACACATGGCTAATACATGCATTATATTCCTAATACACTATCAAACGACCCCTAATACACTATCAAACGAGCCCCGAGTGACTAGCCACCCTTCATACCAATTGGTATGTTCCGAAGGGAAATGCTTTAGTTATTTCATTTCCTTGAGATTTTAAGAAAAAATTGTTCGATTGGTGGTTGGCTAGATGTATTTTAAATCCTTTGAATGTACAACAATTATTCTGTAGTGAGCTTAAATTCAACAGATGTTGCATCCTAGTCACGTCTCGATTTACTCTGCTGATGGTTGGTTAGATATATTTTATATCCAAGCTAGTCCGATTTGGCTGGAAAATCACTTAGACCAAGTTTATTTTTGTTAAGTTCATATACTGTTGAATTTCTATTTACTTGCCCTCTTCATGTTTCTTAGCATTTTGGGAGGAGATCATTGCAAAAGAGCTCCCAAGTTGATGAAAGAATAGAAACACACGGACGTGCATAAGTTGTTTATCGCTGTTACAAGAGCTTCAGGGAGGAGGATTGTATATGGCGAAAAATTATAGTTTTTTCTTGGATTTTTCATGTTTCAATAGTGATGTTTCGACTGAAATCTATGTGATTGGATTCTTATTTTTCTTTAGTAGTTGATACTATTACTAATATTTTCAAGTTTTACTTATTAAACTCTCGCATCCGGGAGCTGATTTCATGTGATATAATTTAAGGATCAAGCTAACATGTCTCCAATATTAGTAAGCCTAATATTCTTGCTTACTGTGTACAGGCAATTGATGCAATCGATAATGGAATCAATCAGTATGATACAGATCAGCCACCTAGATATGTAAACAATACCCACTTGTCTTCTCGAGTTGGAAGATTCAACTTGGATTGGACTGAACCTGATCAGTCTTCTGAACGGGAGAATGAAGCTTTCCAACGTGCAATGGATTTAGCTGGCAGTGAGTTCTTGGATGTAAGACTTTCTCAAAAGAGCTAAAAAGTTCTCTTACTGTTGTCTTTGGCTAGTCATATGAATTGTTCTCAGATTGTGCTTTTTTGGCACCTGACGGTCTTCGGTCATTTGCACAATACATTTTTCTGCTTGAATTCTGGAAGACATAGGTTTTAAAATAAGCATATGGTTCACTTTCTTTTACCTGAGTTAACATGCTTGTTAATACACAGAGTGTCCGCTATTATGCAAGATCATGGTTACCAGCTCGTTCTATCGTATTGGAGTGCGTTTCTGCAAGACACAAGATTGATCCTAGTGGAGAGATTGTTGTTTGGTCTACATTTTGTCCAGTAAGTATTGAATACTTAGCCTGAAGCCGTTTTGCATCAGGCAGTCTGTGCATCATTACAAATGTTTGCTCATAGGAGGTAAAAGTTTTTGACCTTGTGGTGGGTTAATGTAAATTTTATATTAAGATTCAGGAATTCATATGTAGCCCTTTTTTTTCTATAAGAAAAACCGTTCATCAATTTCCTTTCATAGTGACTAATATGAATGGACGAGCTTTTTGAATGTCATATTAGCTTTTTTATGTCACTTGTATGCCAGTAAAAGTGGAGTTAATCTATTTTTACTCGAATCTGTTAACATTATGTACTTAATGAAAATAACAGAGATCCTCCTGTATCTTTTTTAGTTGTAGATATTATAATTCATTGCTAGGAAGAACCCTTCTACTAGTTATTCCTTCCCCTAGTTCTTTTTGTATATCATATTCACATATAAACCAGGATTTCATCTCAAGAATAATCCAAGGAAGCGAATGGTAGGGAGCTAATATTTTGTGTAGAGAAAGTGGGGAAGACACTGAAGTGATCATATCCTATTGCACTGCAAAATACTATGCAGTTGCAGATTCTTGCATGTTCATCATCTGATCTTGCTGGCAATATCAAGGAATGTAGAGGAGACAATCATGAGTTGTAGGCCACATAGATTGATGAAGAAAGAAGCAGCTGAACTGTTTGGATGAAAAAACGGAAAGTTATTCCAGAGGAGCGAGATCCCATAAGTGATATAGGTTCCCGTGTTGCATGTATTTTTAGGCTGTAGCCGAAGAACCTGCGACCACCCCCTCCGCCCCATCTGCATAGGGTTGATTAGCCAGTCACTCACTTTCTACTCGCATGGTATATTTAATTTATGAAATTCTTTGATTCGTAAAGAAAAAGAAAAGGTCTTCACCTGCCTAGTGTGATTCTTGCTGAGAATATAGTCTTGACTTTTTATGTCTAAACAGTGGATAGCTTCATTTTGTTTGAGCTGGAGGGATTAGGGAAGAGAGGAATGGAGTCACCCATCAATATTTTATACGAGGTGCCTGAGTCCTTTGCTGTTTCAATCTTTTTTCATTTGATGTGCCTCATTTAGTTTTTGTCTAATCTTTTTGTTTTAAGTTCTTTATTTTTGGGTCTCCTTTATGCGAGCAGTGGAAATCTAAGGAGCATGATTGGTTATAGTGTGGCTTTTAGGTCACTTCTGGAAACTTATCACCCGTGAATACTTTCTGGTTGTATCAGTTGGTTAGACCGAATGAGTGGGCTTTCGGATTAAATTAGTCTCTCAAGATCTGCCTTATGTTAAAGTTATATGTCATAAATAAAAAAATGCTCAGGAATAATGTTGCTACACTTTCCAGTGTTTATTGTCTTGGAATAGGGTAGATAATAACCCCACTGCTTCTCGAGACATGCACCGTTTCCTGAATGAATTGAGTCTGTCAATATTTGTTTACCATGAAAATGAAAGTGATATTGGACTTCCAGGATGGCGTAGGATGATAGGAGCCAAAGCGTCTGTGCGGGGCGAGGTGCTAACACCTTACTCGGGATGGGCTGTAGTGAACGAAGACCGCTTTGACAGAGCAGGAAAAGCCTCTGTCCATCTCAGTGCGCGAGGCTTAAGAGACGACGAAAAAACTATCCAGGCAAACAGGAATTCCGGGGTGTGTTTTTGTTCCATATGAGTGGGTTTTATTGGAGGAAATCAAACTTATGAAGGAGCACTGCAATGGAAAAAGCTGCTGTTGAGATCTAGCGCACAGAAACATAGATTTATAATCTGTTTTCAGAAATTGAAATCATCTTCTTTGTGATTTTATCATATTGCTGTTCAGGCTTCAGGTTGTTCATTTAAATAGCACGTTGGCGTTGAATTTAACTAAAAGGGGTCCAAAAAAGAAACTATACAAGACCGACATACAGTTTACATATTCTGGAAGTTATCTGTTACTTTACAGCCTTTTGTTATGTTTGCAGTTGCAGTAAAGAGAAAAACAGATTCATGTTGTTCTGGAGCTTTTGTTTTGGTATTTTTGGCCATCCACAAGTTGGTCACAAAAATCAGTTGTGCAGTTTGGGTCTGGTGATGATTCCAGAAATCTGTATATGCATTGTTTTCGCCCAAGGAAAACGTTTTTACGAAAGGGGGGGTTAGCGCTATTCTGTTCATTGGTCTTACAGACTCCATTTGGTACAGAGAAATGTCTAGTCTGAGTTGTCAAACTGGTGCGCAAGGCGCTTTCAACCCTATTTCCAGGGGACTATTTGAACAGATTAGTGAAAAATGGGCTTAAATTGCCAGCATAAATCCAATCTAATCTATGACGCTGTGACTTCCTATTTGAGATATTCTTTAAGAACAAATTTAATTATATGTTTGTGGTATAAATTAATCCAAATCGAGTGATTTTACTAATGTTGAGTGATATAACCAAACATAACGTCCAATAATAAAAAAATTTCTTTGCACAGCCCCAGCATTCAACACACTGTACTCATTTTATGTAAATCCAATTTTAACCCGCCCAATCCACCCATTTGCCACCAGATTGGATCGATGAGTGTGGAGTGATATGCTAGATAAGTGATGTATTTCTTTGCAAAATACAGTGTTAGAGCAGTGTTGCTCCTACGAAATTATGACAAATTTTTACATTACTAGCACAAAATCACGACAACGACAAAAAAGTTGGCGAGTATAATATTGTGATAAAATGAAACATCTGTCTTCTAGAAGAATTTTTGATTGATTAAAGTTTTGAACTTCACCAATTTTTTTTGTATTAAACTTGTTTAATTGATCTGATTCATAGTGTCTACGAGAGACCAAATTTGCGTATGTGCATGCACGCATGTATGACAAACCCCAAACATTTTATTTCAATCGTCATCTTCTTTGTCTTAATTATTTGTCCCTATTTTTTTTCTTTATTGATCATTTTTTATTCATTGTCCACTTTTATCTTCACAAATCTCAAAAAAGGAAATTTTTTTTAATGCTCTCATACCTTGTTCGAAACTAAATAAAAACTCTTTTTAATCTATAGTTCTTAAGTACATTATTCATTCTACCATTTCATAATTACATGGAGTAAAATGATACTCTCATTATGTAACTCATTATCTTCTTCAATAGGTGGCCCTTCCAAAATAGACAAGTAATTAGAGACAAAGACGAAAGATTTTATTTTGAGAAGAGAGATAAGTTAAAATAGTATACATATTCACCAGAAATAATATTTTTAAAGAAAAGTATTTCGGAACATCTTACTAATGTCTTTGTATTAAAAAAATTGTCAGTACCTTCTTGGATCTAAGTTTATGACTAATTTCAATTGACATTATATTTTGTTATTACTACCCTACCATTAACCTCTCTTATTCCCATTAATTTCCCTTTGATTAGCCACAAATTGTTAGGTCCCGGCACCACAATACATGTTCCTTTTCTTACCCGCACACTAAACATTCTTTATCAAATTTCCACAATTTATAGGATTATGGATTAAATTATCCTTGTACAGGTCCTCGCGGCTAAAATCGAATACGTGGTCTAAACTGAGGTCTTTTAATCATCTATTTAGCTGTATAGTGGATCGACCACCGATAATTTCACTATACTTATTTTTATATCTGACCAAGAGATATAAATATCCCTCACTTATATGGGCCCTATGAAAATGCAGTTAGAGAAGACATACAAATAACTGTACATGATGCGGTTTGTGTTGCGCATCGAAATTCCAATAGTATGTTTATATCCCACTTTCGTATTCCAGAATCACACATCTATACATGAGCCGTTTTGATAATGTTACAACCATGGGCATAGTGAGTGGCGAGTTTTGTCCTCAGTCGGCGGGTTCGTGGACAACTCCAATAGCTTTTGCGGGTATATTTTGTACGTTTGTACTAAGAACTAATTTAATAACGACATATATGTATACTAACGCTGTGAACTCCTCTAATTTGCTTTGTAAACACAATAAATTCCTTTTCGTATTCACCATGAGCGAGAACTTGAGCAATCAAAGTTACCCGCTCGCATCTTCCCATGGCGGACTATGAACTTGCATGTATGATCTCTGCACTACCTACTAATGTAGGGCCAACACTTGGTTGTGACTCTTCCTTTTTTCTTTTCTCGCGAGCATGGGTGATTCCGTAGCGCTGAGCCTAATCTGGAGATCTTCATGGCTTTTTTCAATGTCATCATCAAACATGATGGCTTCTTTGTGGCGCCTCCTGCTCAGGATCATTGAGGGGCACGGATGAGTCCTCTATTGCAGATGGGCTGCTTGCAAAATTGTTCCAACTTTATTTATGAAGTAGTTCTCCACATGCTAATTTCGATACCGTGCTCATAAGGCAACTTATTTGTACTTTCACCCGATCCATGTTGGATGATGATGTGAATCTTAGTGATAAGGAGGGTTGTGAATTTTTTTCTGTGATACCACTGAGTCACATGACGTTGAAAATAACAATATCTCCTGATTCTAAGATTTTATCACTTTAACAGTGACCGAGTAGGAATCCATTTGATCTTAGTGTGATGAACCAAATTATCGCACTTTAAATGCGGTGCATCACTTGAAAAATCAACAAGACATCAATTAAAGAAATCTCATTGATATTATTTCGTTCTCAAAAGTTATTTTTATTAACTCCATCATTAAATTGGAATAATGTCAAAAAAAAAACACATACATGCGGTCACATATATGATTTCAATTGTTACTTTCATGTTGTTGGGTATTTAACCGCAAATTTTGCTTTTAACGCTTTTAAAACCACAATGAAGGCTTCTCCTTTTCTTAAACAAAACATAAGTCTCCATCTTTGGGCTACTCCTTTTTTTGTAGGAAAAAAATAGGCCTTTTAAATAGATACGCGTTCACTTCTAACTTAATCAACTGTCACAATATAGCTTCTAGAGGCTTTGAGAAGTTTTTATCTTCGGGGGGGGGGGGAGGGGGAATGTGGTGGGATACAAGATGCGTTACTGACTTGTATTGAACCTCTTTACATTAAGCTAGAAATTGATCGAGGTTATTTCTCTCTCTTTTATTGTACTTCATCATTTATAATGTGGAATTCTATCTCCCTCATTGTACATGAAGGTTGATGGTGGGGCCGAACACGTTAAATCTTTGTGTCGTTATGGTATATCTTCTCGTTTGTACCTTTTATCCTAATAGTCTTACAAGGTTTGCTTTGTTAGCAACTCATGCATGTAACTATCACGATGGACTATATGTGGTTTGGGCTCTAATAGATGACATATGAGAGTCAGGTTCAATTGAGGCCAAGTTCAATTGGTTTGATAATCAATTATGAACTAGGAGTTAAAAAAAGAACGGATTTTTAATGCTATGGGGCGGTGTAGTTCTAATCGCAACTATGACATTGTATAAAGATTTTTCATTGGAGATAATTTTTTCAGAGAAGTTCTCTTTTGCGAAATATAGAATATAAAGGAAGATTTTGGACGAAGCAGATGTAAACTTATTCTAGAGTTAGCGTGAAGAGGTAGATCAAATTACTATGCAAAACTTCAGGCCAAGGTGAGGAGATTTGTCTATGATTTATATTTGCCCTGAGTGTCTTACATACAACTAGGCTTTATTTTATCCTAAAGGAACACTAAAGTCCCATCATTTGGCTAGTCCTTTTCTTGTAGTTAAAAGTTTAAGACTCATATAGTATATTCGCTTGTTTCGCTGTTCTTACTAACTTATATCAACATTTCCCTATGCTGTCCTAGAACATCTTGAGAGTTTTATAGTAGGAGTATAATTGTGGATACATGATGTGTTATCACTTATGTGAACTCTACCTTAGATTGGCCGATATGAATTGGCTTGATGTTATTTCTCTCGTAATTTTGTACTGTCATATTTTAGAGTGAATTTTTAATCCTCCTTTGTGGATGTAGGTGGGTGTCAATCGATCGAAACCACGTGTAAGATCTTTTTTTAGTATTGTCTGCTCTGTCTGATTGTCTACCGAGTTTCGCTTTGTATATCATTCAACCCATGGACACCTAATCTTGACATAGACCACTTACAAGATCAAGCACATCTATGCTGCTTATTAACAACTCACAATATGACGTTCTGTAAGATTTGTTATTTTTGATCTCATGCAATATCCTCAAACAATCATGTTACAGCAAAAGACTTAAAATTACTAACTATTATTCATAAATATTACAAATTAATTACAGATGCATTAATTTATTTTTCAAGAATTATCAAATCCCCTTATATCCACTCTGCAAATTCTCCGTGCTCCTCGAGGATTGATCGTTTCGATGAATAAATTATCAAGGCAAATAAGTCTAGGTCACATTTAAAATATCATAGGTCTAACTGATTTCAAGGACTCACAGTTTTTTGAAAAAAAAAAAGTAAAACAAATAATCATAGGTTGGAGCATTGTTCAAGAAAAGTATTCAGTCATAACCTAACCAAATAATGAGACAAAGTGAATGATATTAACACAAAATAATTCGGTGACTAGGACACGTTGACGGATTCAGAAATTATAACTATGTGTGTAGACCAATAAATTCGCGTAGAGAACACAATATCACGAACGGAAATTATAGCAACAATCAAATTTATTATTTCAAATGCAGTGTTACAAAATTCTCGTAATTCCTCAGGAATTTCGCCTTTTCAAATATAAATTCAAGGGCTTTACAGCTACTGTTCTTGAATCTATGATGAATTGAACTTGAACGTTCTTGATACTTTGACTTTTATTTGAACTCATCTCAGAGGGCTTCGCGCTTGTTTCTTGAATTCGGCCTTGGTCTTGATCTTGATCGTATTCTTGAAGCTTGAACTGCTTTCGACATTCTTAAACTTGTAAGCTTTGTACGATTATTAATGGCGTTTTACCTACACAGAGTTCATCTAGCTTCTTGTTTAGAATTTTCGTCCCCTTTTTTTTCTTCTAATTATGATACCCCCCTGTTAATATTAGTTTTAGAATAGGGACTTTGCATTTAATTAGGATTTCGTTTCACCAATCATATTGAAGTGACCATGACATTGTGCTCTTATGGAGCTGGCTTGTCCTCTTGACAACATGTCCCCATGATGTCTCTTTGGTTTTCCATATTGACTTGACTATGCCATCATCTGGACAAACATCGTGTCTTCGATCCACGATGGGCTTCTCTAATGAGATGGAGATTGGGTTGAACCAAATTGTTCATCCTGTATCCCAACTCAATTAATTTTGACTTAATTAATCCATTTTATTGGACGTAAAGATTAATCTCAATTATATCATTCCCACATCTGTCATTTGGATTCAATATATTCTATGCTTCCATATATATCCGGAATCATTTTATAAAGTCTTATATTGAATAATCTTTAAATGTTCTAATGCCCCCTTGCTTCCCAAGTCTGTACGAGATATTTAGTATGCTTTTAAGACTAGGCCTTGAGCATTAACTAACCATTCTATTCACCCTTTATTAAAAATGAATTTATAATTTAAACATTAACAATTGTAAGCCGTACTCATTTCAACATTCCTATATATGTTTATTGCCCAAACCAAAGGAAATAATAAGTCAATTAGGAAGTTGCAATCCTACTCAATTTCATATTCACAATAATGTTTCTATTTGCCAAGCCAAAAAAGAACCTTGCAGTGAACTATCGAATTGGTAATCCTACTCATTCAATATTCATATTATGTTCTGTATTTCCCAAGCCAAAAAGAAACTTGTGCTAATTGAACTAGAGAAGGATTCTATCCCACCACATGACGATTATACATAGATACAATTGTCTCCATAATTTTATCACACCTCAATCACTTACTGATTGTGAGCCTATACGACGAAAGGCCGCTACACAAGTAAGTTTCCTATACTTTTTTTAACATATATTTTCGTCCTACTTTTTTTACACCTTGAACACTGTATGTCACGATAGAAAATTCATATCCAATGTGAACACAACATGAAATCATAGACCGTTTGATTGTATTCAAGAACTAGATTTTTTCGAATTCTAACCTACGCCGAAATTCAAATCATGTTACAAATACCTTCAGAAATATTTCTAAATGATTTTTTGAAGTTACTATAGATTCTATCATGCTAAAAACTCGTCACTTTTTACATCCTGACCTGTTCGTCGTAGAAAATTCCATATCCTCATTGTATAAATTTAAAATAAATCCATGAGACATTTCCAATATAAATCTACTAATGTATGCGCCGCTAGTAAGTTTGATATGAAAGATCGTAGAACGTTCTTAATGTGATATTCATATTAATGTTACGACAAAACTCCTAATATAGTCTAGCATTGTCTCAACTCAATTATAGTTCAATGAGGACTTGAAAATCAAGTATCTTGAATTTCAAAAAAGGAGAAGACACCCAATTGATGTGAAACCTCATCTTGCAAAGAATAAATGTAGACGAAGTCTCAATTGTAAACTATGCCAGAGTGTTTCAAATCTTAATGTCATGTCTGAATTGTACACGCGAGGTATAAAGCTTGTGCTAAACTCAAGTAAACTGAGTCCAATACAACAATTTAATAAGCCAATCAAAACCATTGGTTGGAAATGCCGAGATTTTGGATACTTAGATGACACTCAAAAACTATGTGTAACATTCAACAAGACAAATATCCGACCGTCGTTCTTGAGGGATTAGAGATCAATTGAGTTACTGGGCTCAACTGAAACAACAAAATCCACAAGTGGATAACGTTTTATTATGGTGGAGGAGAGCAATGTATTTCTTTTGGAAAGCATCCAAACAACATGCATACAGCTCGCTCTACAATTATGGAGTCTGAATTCAATTGCTTTAGACAAGGAAGGTAAAGAATTTGAATTCTTCCTGAAATTTCACTTAACATATTCCATTAATTGGCACACAAACCAATGACCCACTAACATGCTACAATATAATGGCAAGCCAAGTAGGAAAAGGCTGGAGTGTTATGTTAACAGCAAGTGTCATCACATAAGACACGAAGAATACACTTCTTCATTAGCACCACTAGCTCTAGTGAAATCTATCACAACATGAGTATGTAAAATCAAAGGATAATGCTGTCGAATCCATTTTACAAAGGCCTAAACTAGAGAATGAGTTGAGAAATCAATCAGGCCCGAATGGGAATAGGCCTGTCACCCCGTCATCGGTGCAGTAACTCTACCTAAAGACTAGAGATCCCAAGATCTAGGTTCAAAGAGATAAAACAAAGTCTTGCTGACGGTTCAATATTGTCAAAAATATTTTATGTCCATTCTCTCTCATGTAAGCACAATGTTCAGATAACCATAATAAAGGCAGCAAAAGGACTTTTTAAATGGTGTAATCTACGATGATCACCATTAGAAAAACACTATGTGTGAACGTGATGTCGAGAGTCGCTTACAAAGAGAATCTGAAAAGAGCCTGTATCTTCTAGCACTAACTTAATCGAGATGTGTTGATGGTGAAACAAGAAACAATGATAACTAGAACAGTTCAATGGTGACTTGTGTGACTTTTATGTAGGCTGATCTAGGTATACACCCAAAGTTCGCGTTTCACAAGATATAAATCTACCGATTACCGAGTATATCGATATATGTTCCTACTGCAACTAAATTCAAAGGGAAAAAATATACTTATCCAGATGCGATAACCGACTTACTTACAAGACACAGACAGATTTTTCATGCATAGTTTACAATCATAGTAGTTTCCCCCATATCATGTGGGAGACTGTGTTGGATTTAGCAAAATGTGAATGGGAAATAGACAGATAAAATAAAAAGTGAGGCACGAATTTGCGACAGAAAATCAAAAGAAAGTCATTTACACAATTGCAATGAAATGTAACATTCTCCCATAAAGTCGTCTAAAAGAAAGTAAAAGTGTTGTCCTTACATACACAAGAACACTACATTACATCTTAAGGGTTAAAAAGCAAGATGTCCCCATCACAACCCCGGCTTGTCACGTGGTCGTCATCCTTCGCCATCTCTGTGCGCCCGCGCTTCGTTTTAGCTTCTATTCGGATTGTGGCACGAAATGATGGTGATAATTGAATAATTTTTTTGGATAACACTTCCTTTAGTCATTTTCTGTTATTGATAAATCTTGTTAATCAATTTGTTATCTCCTTTTATAAATTAATTTAAAATTTAGAAAATAAAAAACATAATTTTTCGGCGGCAACAAAATTTTTATTTGAAATTCACACTGACACGGTAATACCAGTTCGCTGTTTCTAAAATTCGATTATTTTGCGCAACAACCCATCTGTTGCGAAAAGTTTTATGTATTTTGCTTAAAAGATGCACAGTTTTGAAAAAAACGGGTGTTGAACGCTGATGTGTCTGAACAACAGCTTCTTGGCTGAAAATGGCTATAAAAAGCGACAGTCATTTTTCATTATTCAACACTGAATTTTTTTCTTTTGTGCTACTTTCATCTCTCATAAAATATACTTTGTCGTGCCTCAGTTTCGTGACTGTTTACTGTTCTTATGTTTGACATGAAGTATTTTGAATTTCGAGGTACCCATACTACTCGTTTAATAGAGTTAAATACTTATTATCTTAGAGAAATTAAATCTGTACCCCGGGTCTACACTTGAGCGTGATTAAATTGCTTAAGGAGACTATTAATTTTTGTGGACCCTCAGAATTTAAGTGTTTACATTTCCTTTTCTGTCTATTCATCTTTCCTTTTTTTTCTCTGTAGTACTTCACTACCTTAATACAGGTTGATAACGTATTATAACAATTTATTGATGAGACATTTTACAAAGGATCAGATATGACGAAAATCTTACAAGACTTAATTCAACCGTCATTATAGAGTTGTTTCATTGTGCCTATATGAATCGAAACAATTATATGGTCTAAATTTAACTCAAGGACTTTATTTGAAATGCATATTAAATATAAAAAAAAAATTAAGGTGTTAGAGTAAATTGATGTAGTTCACAACGACATATGTTGTCTCTTTAAATTGCCTTTAAACTGTCAAAAAATGGATGATAAAATTGATGTTAGGATAAAACTACGAAAGCCCATCACATAAGGGCTTAAATAATACCTATAAGAAAAATCAGGACAAGATCAAAGCAAGCAGAGACGAGAAGCTAAACAATTCCTAAAGGCTCTTTCAATGGACCAAAACAATGCCCTTCTTTTAAGGCAAGATATATTTATTCAAACTAACCATTTTTAGTTGATCACCCAGACATAACAACATAAGCAAAACAGTGGCAACTCATCATGTTCAAAGGAATACGGCAAAAATTACTAATAAAAGAGGAAAAAGTAATATTCCACCATCCAACCCAAAAAAAACGCTTAAAGTTGAGCTAATTTGGCGCTAACAGATTATAATCAAAAAACCATCCTTAAACATAGAAAATTACTAAACATAAGATTCCGATCCTTTTAACAAACAACATTCTTGTGAGGGAGAACAAAATTATCAAGCTGAAACAGCATTGAATTGCTTAACTTATAAACCCAATATCAATTTAGCGTTACATGTAACCTCTATAGTCAAAGTCACTTTCTTTCCCAACAATAACAACACTAAAAACTTTTCCAGATTCACTCAACAATATAAATGAAGGGCCTGAAAGATCTACTTACGAACCTAACTTGTTCCCAACATTTTTAGATGCCATGAAACACTGATATCCTTAAACAATGAGCCCTCTCCTTCGCCAAATAAGTTTGGAATATCTATATATAATATATATATAATATATATATATATATATATATTCATGTCGTATATGATCACCATGTCAAATTTATCCCTTTTCTAATTTTGAATTTTTTTTATATCTTTTAAAATAACAATCTTTAAATACATCTATGCATCTATTATCCTACAATTAAAGAAGGACGAATGTACAAGTTTTATAACATAAGTCGATTTTTATTGTTTGTAATGAGTATAAGCGTTGAAACGGTTGTCCAACGACTTATTACCGTCAAATCAATTAAAAAGTAATAAAATATAAGCACATAACCTAAAAGTTTATCGAGAAAAATTCCAGAATCATGCCAAAAAAATAAATACAATTACTATCTCATGTAAATCAACGTTTTTTATTAATTTGTCTATACAAATAATGATGCATGATACGCATAACAGAAAAGTAAGTTGATGAAATGAAAGAATTATTGCAATAGAATATATCTTTTCTTAGGTAGTTTGAATTTTTTTGAAAATTTTTATTACCCTCCTCAAATTAACTAAAAAAATTATTTGTTTGTACAAAAGAAATCAAACAAGAGGATATGGAGGTAGATTAACAAAATTGAAGAATCATTCCATAAAAAGATTTACTGTTTCAAGTAAATCAAAATTTTGATTTGTCATATAAATGAGTTCATTAGAATATATCTGTGCAAATTTAATCGTTTTATGCCAATAAAAATTATATCAACAGATTTATCAAAATTGTACAATGAAATATTATTTAGAAATTCAATATACCAAAGTTAATGAAATACTATTTAGAAATTCAATATACCAAAGTTTGAGAAACATCAAAATCGTGTCCTCTAACATTCAATTTGTGAACCGTTAAAATTATTGCCACCACCGAGTATTGAGTTATCTCATTTTATTCTTTTTCTTTTCACAAATGAAAAGCTAAACAGAAGATGAGGCAAGAATAACAGATAAAAAGAAGAGGTAGTAGTGAAGCTTTTCTAATAGTAAAGAATAAATTGTATGGTGATATAATGAGATCAGCAAAAATAAAAAGATAGGCAGGAAATAACAAGATAACAGGAAGAATATATAATATAATCTATATATATATATTTATGGTGATATATTTAGAAGCAAAATAAAAGATGAGGCAGAAAATAAAATAAAAAGACCATTTTTGTTAAAATTCTTTTGTATTATATGAACTTCTAATAATTTGAGTCTTTTTTAGGATCTGGTAAAAATCCTACTTGGAGACAAAGTTAAAAGTTTCTTATAAATAAAGGGGTTTCTGCTTCATTGTAAAGAAGATCCATGATATTGAATAACTAAAGATAAATATGAAATCTTCTATCTTCTCGCTTCTCCCATACTTTAGTCTCTTTTTGTTATATGTTTCATAACATTTTATGTGGCACGAGTTCAATTCAGTTTAGTTAATATGTCCAATTTTCATTCTCTTCTTAGTGTTCTGAAAATTAACACGTATGCAAATTATTATTTACCAAAATTATCGAGTTTCTCATCAAAATGATAAAGCAGAGAACCTTAAAGTTCAGGTAAGCACTATTAATTAATGGGGAATTTTTAAACAAAAAGTAGATCTACTCTTATGAATATTTTTTTATTGTCTGGATCAGTTTATCTTTCACACTTAATTTAGAGAGACATTTAATTTTTAATTTATTTGGGAAGTCCACTTCTTTGTCATCAATGAAAACTTTAGATTTATATGATCTCTCATATGATAAAACTAATTTATAACATTTTAACTTTCAGAAATCAATAATTTTAATTATGATCATGTTTTGAGTTATTTTAAAAGTTTATTTTTGACTTAAAATAGTTATTGATTATATGAGAAGTGATAATATTTCATATATACTGTTGAAATTTAATTTACCAATTCAATTGAAAGACAATAAATTTATGTTTCACCGCATTAAAAAGGGTAAGACGATCGATTCATGTCTAATCGCACCAAGTGGGTAAGATATAAATTTTTGTCATGATGTACCTAAGTATTAGGTTCATGTTATCGATTTATGACGTAACATGTCTTTATGTGGATAAGACGTTGGATTTGAGAACCAATGCATTATTTGATGATATATTGACTATAAAGCAAACAATGTGCTTTTAATAAAAATTAGTCATGAAATCGCTCCATTCTCTAAAGTGAATGTGACAACAATGCATATTATTTTTAAAAGAAGGCAAGTGATTGAATAATTGCAATTATATGCATGATGACTAAAAGTAATCATAATTTGATATGCTCACATGTTGGTGTTGTCTTCATGAAGAATGAGAACTTTTGATAAGTGCTAAAAATATAGATTCGTTTTCTATAGGGATGAGGTGTAAGCCACCATGCTAGGCGTGGAAAAGATCGCGACCTTTGGTCAATGATGTGGTATCACCAAGAATGTCTCTAAGAAGACATGTATTCTAGAAAAGTTTCATACTTTAGTTTCAGAATTGTAATGAACAAGAATTAGTTCAATTGAGACACATATATATAGCAATCAAAAGTTTACTAATTCCAATACTCAGATCATGTGAGGATATCAAAACTTGTTATGTCGACTAATTATAGAGATTCAAAAATAATGTCGATTATGAACCAAACAATCTTTAGATGAAGAATCTCTTGTACTCTTGTAGCGGAGACAAATTAATTGTGAGACCACATAACTAAAGTTGAGATTTGAATCCCTTGCTTTCTAGGAACGTACATAGATATTTGTGGACCATTCTCACCTAGTGATTTGTTTTATATACTATAGCCTAATAGATGTTTCTTCTTCTAGGTGGTCTAATGTTTTGCATCATTGTTCCTCTCAAAACTTAATGTTTTTCAAAAGTATTGGAAAAAATATTATGATCACATACACAATATTCTGATAATCAGATTAGTCTATTCAGTGATTGGATCATGACTCACCTTTAGAAGAGGTAGAGTAATTGAGAAAAAATAAATCTGAAATTTACTCACGGAGTATTTAAGTTAAAATTTTCTCATATCATAGTAATAAATTGGGAATTATAACATCCCGTAACTCGAATTAGCTAAGAATAAGTTAAGAAAACCAAAAGATCTGCTTTTGAAAGACAAGAAAAATCCTGGAAATTTTCACGTTAAGAAAGTGAGTTGTGCCATTTTCAAATGACCATAACTTCCAAATCAGGATGCGTTAGAGTCATTTTTTTATATGGTCGGAAAGCCCTTGGAGAGATCTTTCCAACGGCCTCGAGTTTTCTCAATTTCGATATTGTATGAGTGATATATGACTTGAGAAAGTTGAGTAGTTTGATTTGAAACAGTCCAATCAGGATTTAGTAAGGGCAAAATAGTCTTTTTAGCCATGTTTTCTTAAACATATTAAGGGTTTTTTAATTGGGGTAACACATATTTTTTTTCATTTACTTATTATTTAGCTTTTTTATTTTTTTTTGTCTCAAACCCCCCCCCCCAGCAGAAGAGAACCAACGTTGAGCACCGGTGGGAATAGAACCATACAACGAACAGCTCTGCTTTTTTTTCTCGTTTGAAACGCGCCATGGTGGGGCTATTCTGTTTTTTTTTTTTGGCGTTGTTTTTTTTACCTTCTTTACTAAGATTTTTGTCTCAGGGAGAGAGTCAAAGGGATTGGAAGACAGCGGAGAGGGTAAAAAGCAAGGGGATCACACTGGAGTGAAAAACTAGTGCTTTGAGTGAGGGAGGGCAGTGGATAGGGGGGTCCTCGGGAGGTTGGAGTGGAGGGCCCTTACCGTATTCCTGACATATTCCCTTCACTCGACTTAACGGCCCCCCCTTTATTCTTTGTCTTGGTTTCTTTGTGTTTTCTTTTTAGTTTTCTCAAGTCGTTGCCTGGCTTGCAGAGAGACCAAAGTATCGGTACTAATCGAGAAGACAAAAAAAAAATTATTTTCACCTAGTGATTGGTGAAAAGAGAAAGAGAAGAAAGAAGGACAGAAACTAAATATTATCGCCAAGATGCTAATAATCTGTGGAATTCGTCGGGGTGATCCCTCATTAGGTTGTGAGATCTTTTTTATTATTGGATTCCTTGTCCACCCCTAAAATGTAATTTATTTTTCTAGTTGATTGTCCTATAGTTGAAGTGAGTTCTTGATAAATCTTGTCGATCTCTTTTGTTTTAGTTGATGTTGAATATCCTTGATGTTGATTAGTAGTTTTTCATGTAGTTTTTTGATTTAGATATTTTGGTATTGATATTGGTGATTGATTCTAAAGTTGTTTGGTGATAAAAGAGTTTTGGCATTTTTGGATTTTCAATGTTAGTTGAAAAATCCATCATGCTGGCGCGTCACGCTACAAGTTGGCTCATCAACGGTATGTTGGCCGTAGTAAGACCATAGACGCCCAACCCAATTTTTTATCCTTTTTTTGTAGTTTTAGTCCTTTGAGTCATTGCAAGGTACATTAACACCTCCACTTTATTGTAATTACTACTTCAAAATGATTTTCTTAAATTCACAACCTGAACCATATTCAACATAATTCAGAAAGTTAGATCAAAGTCAAAAAAGTTAGAGTCAGTCTAAAGTTAAGATATCACAGTAAAGGTTCTTAAAGTTTTTCAGAGAGTCTATTTAAACATTTATCTCTTGTTTTAAATTAAGAACTCATGTTTTTCAAACAACAAGGTTTAATTGAATTTCTTTTTTTCTCTTCAAAGGTAGTATGGGGACTAATTATTTCCACTGAGACTTAAATTGTATTCAAACTTAAACAATTAGGAAACTGATTTCTCAATGATCCTTGGGCATGTTTTTCCAGAAAAGAACTATAGCTTTTCTATAAAATGAGGCAGCATGGAACTAGTATTTCCAAGATACCTTGAGATAAGTATTTGAGCACTAATCTCAAACACCAAATCAGTAATGTTTTTTTAAAACTAAGAGTCCCCATATCTGAGAGTAGTATTGGGCACCGATATGGGGGAGAGTTCAGACAACTCACAACCCCCATAAACCATGTAGCCACCATGGGTAGAAAAGATTCATACTTTTTAGGTGAACTCTTTTCACAGTAGATTAGTAGATCCATTAGGCAGTTCAGGTCTTATTTTTTTGGGCGGGTGTAGGATGCGCTGGCAGCGTGAGGTATATCGTTGTATCATCACTGTAGCTCTTAAGTGATGATTGTCGGTTAGAGAAACTCTCACAACAGTTATTGTATTCTTATATACATCAGATTTATTGTATTTTTACATACATACCAAAGTTAATTGTATCTTGCTTACATTCAGAGATTTCAGCATGTTTCAAATAGTTTTCTTTATATTGCACTTATTTTTAAATTTCATTTTATTGAATGAGTTAAGTTATTCATGAGTTGATCTTAGCCAAGGTAAGTGTTCCTTCTTACTCATTTTTCAAGATTAAGTGTTGTTAGCATTCCAACTCGCATACTCGTACATTCAATATATTTATGCTAGTTGGCCTTCATCGTATTATGATGCAGATGCAGGTAACTAGGATCAACATTTGGCGTGCTGTTGATCCAGTGAGCAGCTCAGAGTCAATTGGTGAGCCTCTGTTCATTTCAGAGTGTATCCTTATCACTTAGCTATTTGATTTAGTTTTCAGCTATTAGGATGATTGGGGGGTTCTGTCCAAACATCTATCTTTATTTTAGACGTTTCATAGATAGACAATGTTAGTTTTCTTTCGTCTTTCATTTCAATTTTAAAGACTTAAAGTTTCCTTTTTGGCTAAGTAATATTTAAAAGTTAGATTTTATGTTAAGTCTTTTGCTGAGTTAAGTAAGTCAGACCAAGGGTTCGCTCAAGGAAAACAATGGTCATTGGGTGCCAGCCACGTCCAGGGTGTAAGCTCGGGGCATGAAAAACTTGGTATCAGAGTAAGGTTTTCAAGAGTCATAGGGAGTCTATGAAGCCATGTTTGTAGAATCTTAGTCATCGGTTTGAAACGCTCCACACCTATGATTAGAAGTCTACAACATTTAGAATGTCTCACTTCGTTAATGATTTTAATTTTTCGTGGTAGCGTTAATGGTTATCTCTAAATCTCTATCTCTATCTAATTTGTGCTTGCACTGTTTCAGATAACCATTCCTCACGAAGACAGCAAGAGTTCGTCCGCTATAAGGAAATCGATTGAACCTTAAAAAGGAATAATCCAATGCTCCTGAAGTGCAACCACAAGAGAAGTTACTAATGCCCAAGTTCATAGAGGCAATTAGGAGGTTGACTCAAGCTGTGACTTACCAGGTTTTGGCAACAGGGGACCTCACAAGAAGCGGTTTACGACTTTTGAGTATATCAATGATGCTTGAGGATGAATCCCCCAAGTTTTTTTGGTTCAAGCACTACCTAAGTCAGAAAATGGTGTGGAAGAGTTTGAATAAAAATTTGATGTGATGCATGTCATATTGGTGTGATAGATTCGACCTGGCTGCAGTACTAACTGAAGAATGAATGCTAGGACTTTGTACGACCAACTGGAAGGAAGGCAAGAATGAGAAGTACCACATCCAAATGGGCTTTGCTTTGAAGAATCTTTCTTGGGCATTTCTTTCCCCCGAGAATAAAGAGCCAAGGTACGTGATTTCTTACCGTTAAGCAGGACTCATCACTGCTCATGAGTATGGGGATTGAAATTCACCCAACATCTCGTTATCCTCCAAATATGGTTAAGGACATGAGAAGTAGGATGAGTTAATTTGTTGTTGGCTTGGGTCATGCTTCAAGTAAAGAGGGGGTTGCAATGCTTATTAGTGACATGGACATTTCCAGATTAATCTATGTACAACAGGTAGAGGAGGAAATCTGAGGGACAATGAAGAGTATTGAAAAATCAAGCCAAGACTGGAATGAGTCTGGGCAATAGAAAGGTGGTTCGAATTGTCCACAGTTTCATAAATAAAAGGGGGTCGCCCATTAGCTGTTCTAGTGGCATCCTTTCGCCCAGAGACAGAGTTGAATCATTTGTCTAACTCCCACCCCGGCTAGACCTGCATATTCATGAGTGGTATTTGTGGCGCATAGAGGTAGTAAGCCTCCTGCCTGCATAAGGTGTAGTAGGAATCACTCCGGTGTTTGTTGTGATGGCTCCACAGGTTGATTCAAGTGTGGTCATACCGCACATTTTATGAGGGAGTGCCCAAAGAACAAGCAAGGCGGTGGTAATGGGGTAAACAGAGCTCAATCTTTATCAGTTGCTCCACCAAACATGGCTGCACCTAGGGGAATTACTTCTGGTGATGGCGGAGGAACAAACAACTTGTATGCTCTCAACAGTCACCAAGAATAGAGGAATTCGTCAAACGTTGTCACTAGTATGATTCAAGTCTTCCACTTTACTGTTTATGCATTGCTAGACCCAGGAGCCAATTTATCTTTTGTAACTCCATATGTTACCATGAACTTTGACACTATCGCAGAGCAACTCAGTGAACCATCTTGTGTTTCCACACCTGTTGGTGAATCCATTCTAGCAGATACACTCTATCGTGATTGTCATGTTCCGTCAATCACAAGAGTACCATAGCTGACTTAATTGAACTAGACATGGTAGACTTTGATATCATTCTTGGTATGGATTGGCTTCACTCTACGTTGGGCCTTAATGGATTATTAACTGCGAATAGGTCAAGTTTCAGTTCCAAATATTAGCCTAGCGTGAAAGATGCATTTTCATCGTGGCCTAAAGTCGATTCATTTCGTGCTTAAGGAAAGAAAGTTTATTTCAAGAGTTGTATTCTAGCACATAGTCTGAGTGAATACCACGTTCCCCCCTCCTGGGCCAGGCCTCCCTTCACTCACTAGTTCCTGTGGTAAAGACTTTCCGAAAGTATTCCTGATGAATCAACTCGGTCGCTTGCCTTGATGAGAGATAGACATAGGTCATATACAATCATCCCATACACCGTCCTATATCTATTTCGCCCTACATAAGAACAACCAGCAAAGTAAAAAAAGAGTTGAAAGAACCTTGAAGATATGTTAAGATAAATTTTTTATCTGACTAATTGTCTCACCTTGGGGTGCTCCTGTCTGGTTTGTAAGAAAGAAGGATGGTTTCCCCTAACATGTGTGTAGACTAGCGTCCATTGACCAAGATACTATCAAGAATCTGTTCCTTTGGTCAAATATAGTATAATTTTTTCGACTAGTTCAGTCGGTGCTTTCATTCTTCTCGAAAATTTATCTCCATCAAGGCGACCATCATTTCAAATTAGGAATTTATATTCCATAATAAAGATTTTAAAGAATATACTGGTCTTATGAGCTTTGGCGATGTCCTTATAGGTTGACCAATGCGTTTGCAGCTTCATGAATATCATGAATATAGTCTTCAAACCTTATTTAAATATGATTGTGATCGTCTTTATCGATGACATACTAATCTATACAAGGAATGAAAAAGATCATGGTAGTCACCTCGGGATAGTTCTTCAGACTTTGAAAGATAAGGAGATATACGCAAAGTTCTCCAAGTGTGAGTTTTGGCTTAAGTCTGTGGCATTCTAGGGCCATATAGTTTTCAGTGATGTAATTAGAGTGGATACCTAAAAGACAAAAATAGTTCATAGTTGGCCTAGACCCATGTATCCAACTGATATTAGTAGTTTTTTGGGTTTGGATGGCTACTATAGAAGGTTTATTGAGGGGTTTTCATCTATTTCATCTTCATTGACCAAGATAACTCAGAAAATAGTTAAGTTCCAATGGTTTGAAGCTTGTGAGAAAAGGTTTCAGGAGTTGAAAAAGAGTTGACTCCTGTGCTCCGAGTGTTTGGTGTATATGATGCATCCAGAGTTGGTTTAGGTTATGTGTTAATGTCGAAAATGGTTCAAGGTTATAAACTTATGCCCTCCAAACAATTGAAGGTCCATGAGAAGATTATCTAACGCCATAGACTCACAGAGTTGGCTCCTTGAAATTATGGCGTCCATTATCTATATTGGTTCATGTTGACTATTCATACCACAACTGATTTACAATCTATGTCTCACCTCAGAAGAGCTTATAATCCTCAGACAAGTGAGGTGTTAAAACTAATCCAAGGAGTATGACATGAGTTTTCTTATCACCCCGGTAAGGCTAATATGGTTCCTGATGCCATAAACAGGTTATCCATGGGGAGTAACTCCCATGTTGAGGAAGAAAAGAGGGAGTTATCTAAAGATGTGCAAAGACTTATAGATTCCACAGAAGGAGAGATAGTGATGACTAATGGGGCTAGATCATCACTAGTGTCAGGGTGAAAGAAAATCAAGACCCAAGACCCTATTTTTTGTCCATAAGAAAAGAGTATTGTCTTTTGAACAATGGGGACATGTGTGCTGAAGTATCAAGGTTAGATTGTGTTTACTAGGGGGGATGGATCTCAAAAGAGGATTATTGAGGAGGCTCATAGCTTTAGATATTCTATTCATCTGGGTTCCTACGGAAGATGTACCAACAATTTGAGAGAGGTATATTAGTGAGAAGGTATAAAGGAATTTCTGGTTTGTTGGCTAAGTACGCAGTACGGCTGAATTGCAGTCAAGTAAAGTATAACACAAAGGGCCTGGAGGTTTGGTCAGACTATAGAACTTTGGATGTAGTCGGATATTGTTAGTTAATATGGACTTCATCACATGGCTTGTCCAGGTCTCACAGGCCACATTATTCTTTTGGGTAATTGTCGATAGAAGAAAAATCAGCATAACCTTTTCTCTCGTATGACTACCCATCAGCCGAGGTTTATGCTAGTTGTATCATTCAAGAATTGAGAAGAATTCCTCGGATTTTTCGTTCTCTAATCATTTCAAATAGAGGTTCACCATTTACTATGCATTTCTGGGGAATTGTTGGGGGGGGTTAGGTTCCCTTCTATGCATCTTAGGGCCTTGTTTTGATTTCAAAAAACGGTGAACTTAGCATTGTTTTTCATCCTCAAATAGATGACATAGCAGCAGAGCTTAACTATACTATAACTTAAAACATATTGAGATATTTTGTGATTGATTTCAAAGGGAATTGGGATGGAGCAGTAGCATTCTCTCATCCTGAATTTGGCCTCACAATAGTTATCATCCGAGGGCATCCAGAATGGATCCCATATGAGTCTTTTTATGGAGAAGATAAGATCTCTTATAGGGTGGCTCCGAGGGTTTGGTGCAGTAGGGTTGATAAGAAGAAGATTTATTCAGGCCAAGTCTATGGATAAGTGAAGTGTTCAATAGAAGGTGAAAACAAACAAGAGTCTCGCAAAAGTCCTACACAAATGTTAGGAGGAGGCCGTTAGATTTTTAGGTGGATAATTGGGTATATCTTAAGGTTACGCCCATGAAGGGTGTTATGAGGTTTGGTAATAAGGGGAAGCTTAGTCTCCGATATATTGGACCTTATAGAATATCCAAGAGAGTGGCAATGTAGCTTATGAGTTGGAACTACCATAATGTAACTTAATGTCGTTTTTGAGTTAGATATGTTGGGCATTGATAGTATTGATGATTCGAAGGGTTTGGCGATATAATTATTAAGGCTTAGGCATTTTGGGATTTGAAAATGAGTTTAAAAATCCATGAGATGCACCTGGTCAAGCAAGGCGCATCGCGCCAGAAGTTGGCCTCAGTCAACAGACGCTGGCACAGCATGCCACCAGTGTGCCAGAACCAAGCCTCAGTCAACTGAGGCTGGCACAACGCGCCACCAGTACGCCCAACCTGGTGTTTTTCGTAGTTTTGTCCTTTTAAGTCCTTCCAAGGTACATTAACACCTTCGAGTGATTTTAATTACTTCATTAAAGAAATCGAAACATAACCTTGAATCCATAATTCAATCCATGGAAAGTTAAGATCAAAGTAAAAAAAGTTAAGAGTTAAGTCTAAATTTAAGAAGGCAAAGTAAAGTTCTTAAAGGTTTTCAAGGGTCTTATTAAAACATTTAAATCTTCTTTTCAAGACTCACGTTTCAAGCTAGTTAAGTTGAAGTTCTTTTCTTCAAAGGTATATGGGGATTAAGTATTCCCAAAGAGACTTTAAAATGTTTCCACACTTAAATAAGTATGGAAAACTTGACTTACAAGGAGTCTTAGGGCTTGTTTTTAAAAAACAACTATAGTTTTATATAAGAAGCAAGCGGGGAAACTAGGATTTCCAAGATAGCCTTTGAGCTAAGTATTTTGAAAACTAATATCAAATACAGAATCAATATATTTTAAAAATATAAAAGCCATTTTTGGGAGTAGTATTAAGCACTGATACAGGGGAGAGTTCAGACAACTCACAGCCCCCATAATCCATGTAGCCACCATGGGTAGAAAAGGTTCATACTTTTAGATGAACCCTTTTCACAGTAGACTTGTGGATCCATTAGCAAGTTCCGATCTTATTTTTTTGGTCGGGCATAGGATGCGCTGGCATCGTGAGGTAGATTGTTGTATCATCAATGTAGCTCTTAAGTGATCATTGTTGGTTAGAGAAACTTCCACAATACTAATTGTATTATTATATGCATCAGTTTTATTGTATTTTTATATACATACCAAATTTAATTGTATCTTCCATACATTCAGAGATTTCAACATGTTTCGGACAGTTTTCTTTATGTTGCACTTATTTTTAAATTGCATTATATGAATGAGTTAAGTTATTCATGAGTTGAGCTTAGGCAAGATAAGTGTTCCTTCTTACTCTTTTTTCAAAATCTTAAGTGTTGTTAGCATTCCAACTCGCATACTCGTACATTCAATGTACTGATTTTAGTTGGCATGCATCGTATTATGATGCAGATTCAGGTATAGGATCAACGTTTGGTGTGCCGTTGATCCAGTGAGTAGCTTAGAGTCAGTTAGTGAGCCTCACTTCATTTTGGAGGATATCCTTATCATTTAGCTATTTGATTTTGTTTTCAATTATTATGATGATTAGGTAGGGGTCCTATCCCAACATTCATCTTTATTTTAGAGGCTTCATAGATACACTATGTTAGTATTCTTTGATCTTTCATTTCAACTCTAAAGACTTGAAGTTTCCATTTTGGCTAAGTACTATTTTAAAGTTATATTATATGTTAAGTCTTTCGCTGAGTTAAGTAAGTAATGTCAAGTGTTCGCACAAGGCAAATGGTCATTGGGTGCCGGTCATGTCTAGGGTGTAGGCTCGGGGCATGACAAGAATTTACTAAGAAAAGGAAAGGCACTGTCTAGTAACCTTGGAAGTTACAAATACTACTAATTTTTTTTAGCCTGCACATGATAAATTTGATCATCTTATCTCGAAAATGTACATAGAGTGAATAGACAACAATTTGTAGAACTGAATATTATTTAAGAATTCTTTTGTCACTTGTTCTAAAGTGATAATTTTGTTGGATCAACCAAGTTGGGAACTATATCCTCAAATCTAAAAAGTATTAAAGGTGAATATGAGTCCGTTCATCGTATCAGGTGACATGATAAAAAGGAATGCATCTATAATATCATCACTATGTTTGTTTTGGATTTGTCCAACGTGGTAGTTTGGCATTTGTAAAATTCTTTGTGCAATATTAATTGAGTTAAGAGCATCACTTTCAGATATGTAAATCAAAATATTATCTTGATAATCTTGATAATCTCAAGATGTTTTGAACATTAAATATTTGAGATAGTGAAATCATTTCTTGAGAAATAAGCTCCTGTGTTGATCATGAAATACGAGTACCACATACCAAAAGTAATTGTATGCATCAGATCAATAAATTATAATCCAACATTTCTTTCACTTTATTATGATCGTGGACAAAATATCTTTCGTCTGTTCTTTTGATTTTTTTTTTTTTGTTTTTGTTTTTTTTTTGTGTATATATACTCATGAATATCCAATTGTTGCACAAAGAAGATTCTCCAAAAGATTGAGATATATTTAGTTTGGTCTAACGTAAGGAGGAGATTAGAATCGCACACAAGAGTTTGTAAATACTCCTATTGAATGTCCTTTAAAGATAAGAGTATATACATGCATGAAATTGATGGAATAAAATCGAATTCTCATAAATATCCTTAAAAAAGGAGAGGTGTCAAGATCAAAATGTCAATAATAAAAGATACACATTCTGTTTTAAGTAGCTTACGACTAACCTTCAATGAACCTCCTGAGAGGTGTCAATACTTGAAAATAATGAAGTAATGAGATCCCAATTAGTTATTTCATATTGTGAACCAATACAAAGTGATAGTTCGTTGACGATATCTTTGGTACAACATAGTTCAATATTGATTATAAGGATATGAATTTTACATCTATTAAAGCATGTTGTGGTAGAAATAATTATCAAGTGAAAAGTTAATGATGTATCATGATTAGCGTAAAGTATATTTGCACTACAAGAAAAAAGGCTATTAAGGACGAGAAATATGGTCCCTAATAATCTCTTTCTGGTCCCCAAAAGTTGATAGCGACAGGAAATACCGTCCTTACCAGCTCTGTCGCTAACGATCAATAGGGACGATACTGAAGTACTGGTCCATAAATGATTTTACGACCGGCATAGTTCTGGTCATTATCTTTTAGGGACTACATTTCTCGTCCTTAATACCACATCTCAAGACAATCATAACTGGTCGGTACAAGATTTTGCGACCAAAACTCTGGTCCTTAAAGAGTTTTAAGGACTGTGGCATCACTGGTCCAGAAAGGTGTTTACAATTTCAACAAAATGTGATACCTAAATAATGCATGCTCTCTCTTATATTTTTCTACAACACTATGAAATTCCAAATATAAATAACCAAATTAATATTAACAAAATCATCAATCATATTAATTAAACTAACGATTAATTAGCATCACACATACATGTCAAATTCTTTTTAAAATAACGATCATGATTTTCTTTGCACAACTAACACATCTAAGTATATAATTAATGAAATACTTTGCCAAACTGTCCTAGCAAAATGATGACCAGATTATCAAAACTTGTTCAAAATCTTCAAACTGCATCTCGACTTGTAAACAGAAATCTCCAAATCCTGTAAAAATACAAAATAAAATTTTCTTAGAAAACAAATGTGCACAATCAAATCATACAAAACACATTTCAATGAAGATAAGAAATAAGATATTACATGCTAGATTTTTGACTGTTAGGTACATACTCTGCCAACAACATGGACAAAGATATATTTGTACTAAACAAGTGGACTAAAGTCTAAACAACTAAATTCGCTAAAACGCTTCAAAGTCATTCAAGATATTGTTAGAGGGAACTATTATATATGCACCAATATTTCTATCCAAAAATTATCCACCGGTATTTGTTGTATAGCAATATTTAGGATGAGGAGATGAATAAGGAAAATTCAAACTTCTGTTTATTAAGATCTTTCAGAAGGTAGTAGAAACTAGTTATTAAATACTAAGTATCTAACCTGTACAAACCAAATTTGAATGATAAATGCATATTTTGCCCAATTAGACTACTATTAAACTAGCATTTCTTCCAATAACAATTCCTTATTATTCACCCTGTTTTCGTACCAAACCTAGCAATATTCAAGGCAGAAGCAACAAACAAAATTAAAAAGAAATCACAGAAGGGCATGAAAATCCCCAATGTGCTTGCCGATACAACTCTATACAGATAACTATAGCAGCAATGCCAGCAAACATGGATAATAAATAAAACTCACTTGTTCATGGCCCCTGTCTTAGCATAACCTCTTTGTAATGCTCATTTCAAATAGAAGTCACCACTAAGATGACCAACTGATATATTTAAAGAAATTACGTTCAGTGGTCGAATACAATTTAAAAGTACAAGGGTTAGCATCAAAGCTAGATTTTTTCTTTTAGCAACAAATGATAAAACTTTAGAGAAGAAAACAAATTCTACGATACAATCACATCTTCGAAATTAATATTGTGTTGCATTAAATTCTTACACTAGATACAACTACAACATTAGAGTTTTATCTAGTTATGCATTCTAGGTATCAATAGTAAACTCGTCAATCTGCATATTAATGTCTGCATGGTATCAGTAGTATCAGTATTACAAATACTCATTTCTCCACAAAAGTTATTCTCAAGCTGCTGATAGTTAAGCATAAAATATACATACCCATACACATGCAAGTGAAAGCGTATAAGAAACAACAGAAGGAAATCCAATTCACGAGTTTATTCAACTGTCATCTTCAGGAACCACCCCCTCCTTCCAGATGTGCCACGCGTAATAATAAAACTGATAATTCAAAGTTTAAATGATAAAAAAATAAGGGAATAAGTTATTGCATGCATCCATGAGCTAATGGAAATTTAAACTTGAGATCATTGACTCATCAGCTAGCAATAACATAATCTTCAGTTCTTCACCAACCCTAATTGTTTGAATTTCTGTAAGGTTGCAGTTCAAAAGATTTCTGAGATGATGTTTCGCGATACTACACCTTAAGTTGGAGCATAGCTCGAGAGTTTCATATTTCCTTTGCTAACTTTAGATGCATGCAAAACAACAATCAAAAAGCAAGACTTACTTGAATATTTAAGTCATAAGATGAGAATATATATCCAAGATTTTCCCATATAAAAAAGGCCTCTTCATCTCTTTATTATGATTAAAGATTTGCCCATATCAAATGCACCTTTATCTCTGCTAGATTCCAGCAAAACAGAGTGGAACATGTCTTGACTTTCTATATTATGCTAAACAGCAAGAATTTGCATACCAGACATGGCTTGGTTACTATAATACCAATAGGTCTATCATTAAGGACAAGTACAAACATGTTGAATTTGCTAACGAATTTAGTTGGGCAATGGGGCTTGACAACACTCCAACAACTTCAAAACTTGTTCTCTAAAAAATGGGATTGAAAAATATTTCTAAACTATGGTCTAAGTAAGTGGAGATAGTGTTGTTTCTTCTTATATATGCATACAAAATGTATATATAGACAGTGCAGATTGTTTAGTGCAACAATTACTTTTGAACTTAGTGTTGCTTTTATTCATTGTTTTTAATTTAATTACTAGGAAAAATTGAAAGCCTTGACAGAATAATAGTTATCGGCAAGTTCCTTTTTTGCTAACAGGAAATTGGCCTTTCCTCTTTACAGTCTGAAAAAAAAAACAAAGAGGTATATGCACCAATTAACATCAATTTTGAATTCACCAGTGACGATATCTACATTAAAAGATGTTTGTCTTCTACTGAATACAGGATATGAATTAAATTTTCTAACTCCAAGACACCAATTTAGCATAACTACATTTTAATACTACGAAAAAATTATCTTCAAATCCACAATTGCAAAAAACATAAAATTTAGCACCAATTTTGTGATTGATTACCTAAAGTCCATGAACATAGATACAACTCACCATCTTATCGCAATAGATAGCATTAATGAAGTTATCACCAATTTGATAATATTTTTCCTTCAAATGTTCCGTTAAAAATTTCACCACTAGAGAAGCAATAAAAAAGTATGTTAGTCCCTAAATAAAATCAAACACATACAACCATATATAACGCAAACAAAAGAAAATAAAATTAGGTAAAGCAAACTTAGAATTTCAAGTTAATGTTAAGTTTCCATGAAAATAACTCAATCGCACAATACCACAACGTCAAAAAACATAAATATAAAAATTTCCAAATCAATAACTCATGAAACAACGAGAATCATAGAAGAAGAGTATTAACATAAATCGTGACACTGAACCAAGAAATCAAGAACAACTTTCAATCAAATCGTTGAACAAAGCTGTAAAAATGATGAAGATTGAGAAAAAGTTGAGAATGGGAGTAAACCCTAGCTAGTCGCTAAGTTGCTGAACATAGGAATGTTTATAATCCTTTTTATATTTGTAAATGATATAACTTATAAATATTTATGGGAGAAATTCGGTGGCATGTGGGTCCAACTCAATTTAGGACCTTAACGACCAGTAGATTACATTTTCTAGGACGAGATTTTTATCCTTCGTCATTAAATAAATAAAATTGATAATTTAGTACCAAAATAAAATCTAATCGCTAAGAATATCCTTTTCGCGACTAGAATTTAATATCATCGCTAAAGACTAGTCCCTAGAAAGCCTTTTTCTTGTAGTGTTAGACATGCAACCTAGACACTATAAGATGTCATACATCTAATACATCTAATATTGAGTGTTGTCACTTGACAAAATTGATATGAAAATATCTAGTGGATTTACTATAAAAAACATATACAAGATTTTTGGAAAACTTGTTTATGATCCTCACATATAGATTCAATCAATTGAGAACTTTTGTATTGTTATGCATGTTGATGACTTAAAATTGAAACTACTGAATAGTTTTAAAAAGGCAATAGATTATTTTGTTTAAAGAAGTGGAAGTAACAACTTGCAGAATCTTGTTCCCGAAGGAAAGATTCAATAAATGAATAGAAGGAAGCATAGTTCGTCAAAAAGTTTTTAGGACACTCTGAGCTCTTTTACCAAGAATGGTGATATCAATATGCAACAGGTTTGTTCAAGTAATACTATAGTTGATTTATTCACAGATTCTTTACGAACTACAACTTAAAAGAAAATACAAGCTTGGTAAACGAAGATTCAAGTCTTTGGATTGATGTTCTCATTAGGAGGGGTTAATACACGATGTACTATTTTTTCCTCACAAGGTTTTGTTCCATTGGATTTTCATTGTAAGGTTTTTAATGAGGCATTCATAATGTGTATTATTTGACTCTTTTTCCTTCACTAGATTTTTTTTCCAACGGGTTTTATCTAGTAAGGTTTTAACGAGGCACATAATCTACTGGCATTCAAGGGAGAGTGTTATAAACATATTTGTATTAAGACCGTGATGTCTTTTATTGCAGTCCTTTTAAGATATGGTTAGACTCCTACTTGGAGACAAATTAGGTTTCTCTACAATAAAAAGTTTTCCTTTATTGTAAGAGATCCATGAATCTGACTATACTTATAAGAAAATAAAAGTCTTTTTTCTTCCTACTTTCTTCTTCTTCTCTGTTTATATAGTTCATACAATTTTTAATCTTTTTTTAACATTTTCACATTTATTTTCCTTTCTTTGTTTAAAAAAAAAAAAAAAAAAAAAAATTTTTTAATTGTAATTACTTCAAAAAGAAATTCTTTCCTTTTTCTTCTTTAACTTCCCTTTACTATTTACTCAATTAACTACTACATATCTTTTTCTTTTTATCTTGTTATTTCCTGCCTCGTGTCTTTATTTTTTCTTCTAATTTTATCACACTAAATTATTCTTTACTATTTGAAAAGATTCATTACTATCTTCTTCTTTTTTTATCTAGCTATTTCTTGCCTCAACTATATTAGCTTTTGATTTATAAAATAAAAAAAAGAATAAAATTGGAGAATTAATACTTCATGTGGATCATTCTTACTGTCACCATGGATGTAGAGACACATTTTGATATCTCTCTCTCTTGGTACTATTAAATTTTCCTAAAAGGCATTTTCCACATGAACACTTTTGATAGAATCCATTGATCTATTTTTGGTCGACATAAATGATTCAATGTGCATTTATATTCTAACTGAATTTATTTATACAACAAATCAGATTTTTGATTTTATCTGAAACAGTAATCTTCTTGTGAAAGTGATTCTTTCAATTTTGTTAATTACCTCCATATCTTTTGTCTAATTTCTTTGTACAAACAATCAAATTTTTATTATTTATGCCGTAAAAACTTTTATACCATTCAACTTACCGAAGTAGTATTCTCTATTGACAGATTCTTCCCTTTTCATGCAAATTACTTTTAGATTAATGCGCTCTCATGCATAATTTCATTCATTATACACAAATAAAACCTTTATTACATGAGGTTATTACGAAAAAAAAATTTGCAATGATGCTGAAATTTTGTTGGTTACTTTCAGTTTATTGCTCTCCTATTGATACTTTTTAATTTGATTGATTGTATAATTCTTGACCACCGTTACAACTCTTCATACTGCAGGTTACAACAATAAACTATCATTTATGTTAAACAATTCTTGTCCTCTTTATTGTAGGTGAATTCTAGAAATATATATTATATAATATATATATATATATATAATAATATAATATATATATATATTATATATATCTATATAATATATATATTCACCTACAATTAAAAGGACAATGAATTGTTTTAACATAAATGATATTCTTATTGTTGTAATGAGAGAGAGAGAGAGAGATTTCCTAACTTATTGCGAACAAGGCTCATCATTTAAGGAAATATCAGTCATTGTCATGTCGTCTAAAACTTTGGCACATATTGAGAGGTCGTTATTTGCTTTTTATAAACTCTTTCATGCCTTCGTTTATTCTTTCAATTGTTGAGTAAATCTGCGGAAGTTTTTAGTGTTGTGTATTGTTATGAAAGAAAGTGTCTTTGATTTATAGAGGTTACACGTAAACGCAAAACGATAGTAGGATTTATAATTACTATGATTAGTCTCCTAAGCAAGTCAATTCTCCGCTTTCAGTTGATAATTTTTATCCTCATCATGAAGAATGCAATTATCGATTTGATTTCTTATGTTTAGTAGAATTTTCTATGTTTAAGGATGGTATTTTTATAATATTCTGTTTTAACTCTAATAGCTCAACTTTAAGAGTTGTTTTTCAATTGGAACATTCATTTTTCCTCTCTTATATAGTAATTTTATCACCAATGCTTGAATGTGATGATGGCATGTCACTGTTTTGCATTTTATGTTGTTTTGTTTCTGGGTTATCCAACTAAAATGGTAGTTTGAATAAATAAATCATGCTAAAAGAAGTTCTTTGTTTTGGACCATTGAAATACCTTCACAACTGTTTAGCTTTCTCTTCTTTGCTTTGTTTGATCTTGTCCATGAATTTTTTATAGGTATTTAAGTCTTGCTATGGAATTGAGCATACCGCAATATTTACTACAAACATTCGATTGTATTATAAAATTGTTTGTTGTGATTTTATGTTAAATTACAATCTTGCTATGGAATTGAGCATACTGTAAATAGTTTTTGACATTATGATTATTTGTAAGTAACCATAGCTATATGGGTGTTGGAATGTATGCGTCCACTTATCTTAGATGGGACCTGGTCCTCTTAATACTAATGCACAGTAATTAAAGGACACAAAAAGGAAATGAAAGAGACAGTCACTTTTACATGGAAACCTCCTTGCTCAACGAAGTAAAACCACGACCTGTTCTCAAAGGACTTTTCAACAACGACTTTCAGTAATCTTCCACAAGCAAATGTAAAAGTCAGTTACAAACTAGAGACTAAACTCCTAGCCTCTTCACTAAGTAATACACCTTACTACTTAGCTGAGAAACAAGCAGATACAACACTGCTTCGTAAGAATCTAATTTAATCGAAACCCAAGCCCTTACAGTGAAACACCCAATGGTTGATTCGTTTCTATCAATATCGAAACATATCCTACAATTTGAGCATAATTAGAAGCAAATAGAAAACAACAAATAACAAGAAGAACTGAAAGCCTTTTGATCGATATCTTGTTGTTCTTGATGCTTGAAAGTATTTTGCCTTTTTGAATGAATGAGTAATGTGTTGACTTTTGTTTTGATATATAATATGAAGACTTGTTAACCATAAAATAAAACAACCTAGTTGATTTCGATTTGAGAAGTACACTGCTCTTCACCAACCTCCCTGACACAGGCAGCTTTATACAGTTATTTGTACTTTTCGCTGATGGGACTAGTTTTATTCAACTCTACAGAGGATCGGGTCCCTGCACTTGTGAGGAATCATCAAAACACCTTGAGGCGAGTATTCTATAAATTTCCCCCTTTTTGATGATGACAAACAGAACAACATTTGTTCCTCACACATTCATTCAAGAAATACATAAAGCAATATTTTCGAATTTCTCCAATCATTTTCCGTAAACCATGATTCCCCCTTACATTGATTTCATGAACTACTACCACAATCAAGAATCTTCCCCCTTTTGATATCATTAAAAAGGAGGGACAATAAACATACATAAAAACCAACACATGATAAAAAGAGAATCCAGGGCTATGGCCATACAAAACATGTGACTATAAGCAAAAAGAGATGATAACAATACGTAGTAACAGTGCATAAAAACATAATTAAGATTTGATCATATTAATACTGGAGAATCCAGGGCTATGGCCATACAAAACAGACGAATATAAGCAAAAAGAGATGATAACAATACGTAGTAACAGTGCATAAAAACATAATTAAGATTTGATCATATTAATACTGGACACTTAGATATAACACTAGACCACGTTAAGCGACAGGAGAAAAACACTAGAATATAGATAGACTAGAAGACACGACAACACATATTTACGACGGAGGGGGAGAGGGGTAAAGGGTTCTCAGAAGCAGAAGCACTCTCTCATTGTCATCCTCACGAGACTTAATGAGTTGCTTGTTGAGATCTTGAATTTCCTCACTGAGTGAGGCATTCTTAACATTTAGTTGATTATTTTCAGCTTTCAACTTGCTTAAGACCTCCCATTATACTGACTAGGACCAAGTCCTCTTGATAGCACCTTCTGAAGGTCAGACTTAAGAGTAACCACATCAACTTCCTTGTCATCCAAGAGAACAGTGATATCATCAACTTCCCGCTTAAGAACAACTAGTTGTTCAAGGACTGCTGCAACTTGTGAGCGGCCTGGTGCTTCCCCTTCAATGCACTCGCAATCTCGGAGAGTAGACTTGGAAAACATTTGTTTAATAGTAGCTGTTACTCCCATTCTGAAGGGCACCTCAAAGTGATTGAACACCCAGTTGAGAAGATACTTATATGGAATTCTATGATTTTCCTTCTTCCATGTCATAACACGATGCATATACTCAAGCATGATTGCTGGGAGATTTATCTCTACAAGATCGCTTAAATTTTCCATCAGAAGAGATCTGCAGCGGATGCAACTGTCGTTTCTCCGACCTAGGCGCCATGACCTTGTTAACAAACTCAAAGGTCAACTGATACTCGCCCTTGAGGTAATTTTTGGGTACCCCTGCCTTCTTAGAATCTCCCTTATTTGAGGAGAGTTCTGTGAATGTTGCGAAGGCCTACACCCTTCAATAGATTGAATTCCAGTAGTAGGAACACCCAGGATAATCCCCAATGTTTCCTCATTCAGACTTATCTCTACTCCCTTAACGGAGGTATAAATACTCCCATCATCAAGCAAGTCAATTTTGTAATTGAACTGGCACACTTTTGGTTCATGGAGATATGGGACTGGAGACTCGAATAAATGTCCCCATTCTTGAATAGTAACAGTGTAAACAAGAGCTCCCATACCATTCTCTGTCATAATAACTTTAGAAAACACTCAACCATTTAGAACTTTTTGCAATTTCATCTTCTCATTTTTTTTCTTCCCTTGTCATTTTAGTTCCATCAAACTTTACCCTGGTACCAGGTCCCCTTACTGGTGAAACTTCATATTTCCTCTTTTTTTTAGCTATCACCTTTTTCACTAGTGGTTGCTTTGATTTCTTTTGACTTTCATTGATTTTCACCTTCTCACCCCTTGACTCCCTTCTTATCTGCGCCACATACTTGGAAACTTTCTCAGATTTTGAGTCACTATCCTCAATAGGGACCAGGTTAATAACTGTGGCCCTTCAGGTGGCCATAGTTGCTCGTTTACCTTCCTTCACACCAGACTTGACCAACTTCCCTTTCACTTTTCGTTTCCTTTCCTCATCATTGTCAGCACGAGTAAGAACAACATTGTCATTATTGCCCGCCACAGTCTCTTGTTCAGTGCCACTGGCAAGAAGAAGATTACAACGTCTTCTTCCTTACATTTTCCATCTTAAGGGGTCTTCTTCCTCTTCTTCATCCCCTTCAAGTGCCACATCAAACGACTTGGGAGTATGGTCAAATATTGGTTGACTTTTTGTGAGAACCTTTTCTGGGGACCTGAATGACTCATTTAATAGTGAGGGATGAGAGACACCCCTAAGTGAAGCCAAACTTTGTATGCCCACCAATTATTCCCATGCTGTGAGAATGCAAATTTTGTCCCCTTTGCCTCAGGTAGATCGTCTCGAATAACCTTTCTCACATTGAGGATGACACAGCCATAGACACACCATATATTTCATCATAACCTAGTTTGGAACTAGGTTTAGCAACCGATTTTGCCTCACATGTATGAGAATCTTCCTCAGATAACACCAGTGTGGAAAAACAAGGTACTCTGTCCATTCTAGATGGAGCAGAACCACTTTCAACTAGGTTTACATGCAATGCGAACCCATCCTACGTTCTACCTCCACACATATGGTTCACAAAGATACTTTGTAACGGGGGTTTGAAGAATCGAATTAATGGGGTTTTCAATTATGGGAATATTCCCTTGAGATGAAGAATTAGACTTAGACATTTTTTAGAAACAAAAGAAAACAAGAAGAATGCAGAGAAATACCCACAAAAAAATATTGTTCAAGAGAAGAACACTTAGAATATTAGATGAATTGTTAAGGAGAGAATAGGGTATTTAAAACAAAAGAGTATGGGGTCCTCAAACAGTGCCGACTCTTCATTTGAAATTGAAAAGATATCTGAAATTGACTCAACGAACAAGACGAGGACACATGGCGATGATGAATACAGTTGTTAGTGTAGTACTAAATGATACTAACCTTGTGAGGGACCATGTCCCCTTCCTGTTTTGTCTGCCCAATTTTGTGTGGTTAAATAATCTCTTCAGCTATTCATACCATGAGTGTATACTTGCAATAAGGTACAAATAGTGAATTCTCGAGTACTCACTATTAATTTAAAGATAAATACATTTTCTCCTAAGTATAACCAATTAGGAGCTCCTTGAGTAGCCTTGTTCGAGAGTCACGTGAGTTTAACCATTCCGAATCTCAATTTGTTTTTGAAAAATCTTTCATTTACCAATGGATTTGTGAAGATGTCAGCCAACTGATCCTTAGTGATGAAGAACCTCATCAACACATTCATTTTTTCTACATTGTCTTGCAGGAAGTGATGTCTCACATCAATGTGTTTCGTTCTTTTGTGTTGAACTAAATTCTTAGCCATGTTCATTGCACTAATAATGTCGCATAAGAGAGGAATTGTCTATATAACACCCACAAACCTTCAGATGTGGCTTCGAATCCACCAAGAGTTTGGGGATAATGCAGCAACAGCGATAACTTGGCTTCAGCATTTGTATATAGAGCCACCGAGTTCTGCTTCTTTTCAGTTCCCCCCACGAATAAGAGTTGATCCCCAGAATGTTACCATTTCTGTGATGTACTTCTTTTGTAATCCTCCCAAAAAGCGCTACTAATATTCATTAGCAAACCATAAGATCCAAGACTACCTGTTGGCATCGAAGAGGATTTTGGTGGGTTTTTTGTGACTAGGTCTCTCGTTCCCTTCAGATATCTCAAAACTATTTTTGCAGCTTTTAGGTGTAATTCCTTTGGTGCAGCTTGAAATCTAGTGCACATCCCCACACTGAACACTATATCTTGTCTGCTATCTTTCAAATATAGAAGTGATCCATTGATCCATCTATACATAGTTTCGCTGACTTCTTTGCCTGTTTCGTCTTTATCAAGTCTTGCACTTGTGCTTATGGGTGTGTCTAGAACTTTTGCATCCAGCATTTTAAACTTGTTGAGCAACTCCTTGATGAATTTATCTTGGCATATGGAAGTGTCTTAATAAGATTTTTTGATCTGCAGCCCTAGTAAGAACGTGAGCTCGCCCATCATGCTCATCTCAAACTCGCTGCTCATAAGCTCTGCAAACTCCTTGCAAAGACTACCTAAAATTGCTCCGAAGATTATATTGTCAAACCAAACCTGCACAATCAACAATTCTTTTCTTTTAGTTTTTAGAAACAAGTTATTGTCTACCTTATCTCTTATGAACTCATTTGTTAAAAAGAACTTTGATAGCCTCTCATATACCAGTTCGAGGACTCATTGCTGCTTCAACCCTACCGCGCTTGTCCAGCTTAGTAGCATGATCAGCAGACAATTCAATGTCTTCAAAGCCTGGAGGCTGCCTAACATAAATTTCCTCCTTCAAATAACCATTCAAAAAAGCACGATCAACATCCATTTTAAATAAGTCAGAACTCTTTGTGTACAACAAAAGCAATTAGAAATCTGATGGCCTCCATTCGTGCAACAGGTGCAATAGTTTCTTCATAATCGATTCCTTCCTCTTGATTGTAACCTTGCACCACCAATCTTGACTTATTTCTTACAATAATTCCATGTTCGTCAAGTTTTTTGCTGAATACCCATCGATTTCCAATAATAGTTCTGTCAACTGGTCCGGCGACCAGGTGCCACACTTTACTTCATTCAAACTGATAAAGTTCATCTTGAATAGACACCATCCAGTAAGGATCCTTTAGATATTATTTGGTTCATTTAGAGATATGAACGCTGAATATGCAACCAGTCGTGATCCTTTGACCTAGTTTGAATTCTAGAATCCAGGGGAGAAATTAGATTGTTTAGTGGATGTAAGCATTGATGTTTCCATCCAGACTTTCTAGTAATCTCTTCTTTTCTATCAGCATCAATATCACCTTTACTTTCATTGAAGGATAAGACCCAGTATTTGGAGCGTTACAGGGGACCAAGGTCCTCTACCGTTCACCCTTCCCTTTACCCATCTCTTGAGATCTTTTCTTATCTTCCTTGCCGTCATATCTTCAGTCAGCTCTTCCACTTTTTAATCATCAAGATTTTCACCTTTTGTTTGAACTCATCAAATTTTACATGCACGCTTTCCTCCATGCAATGAGTTCCTTTATTGAACACTCTATATGTTTTGTTGGTAGAGTATCCAACAAAAGCACCTTCATTACTTCTACTATAAAAAAAACACTTACAACCGAAAGTCTTAAGATGAGCTATAGACGGTTTTTTATCATTTAACAGCTCATAAGAAGTCTTCTTGATTAGAGACATTATCAGACTCTATGGCATATACTGCTGTTGACTCCCCGTCCTCTCTGCCCAAACTCATGCAATTAGAGTCGAGCATCATAGGGCTGCAATCTCCATCAACATTCTGTTCTTCCTTTATACCACTCCATTTTGCTTAGGAGTTCTAGGTTCTGAAAAGTTGTGATTTATTCCATGTTCCCCATAGAAACTTTCAATCTGAGAGTTTCGAATTATGTACCATGGTCATATCTGATGCTTCCAACTTTGCAATTTAACTTTGATTGATTACCCTTGAAGAACAAAATCAATGGTCTAAGCCTCCTCATTCTTTGTTTCTCATAGAACCAATTTTACCCTATGCATACTGAAAATTATCAACTAACACCAAGAATAATTCTTACCCTCTGCTCAATCACTGCTGAGTGGTCTCACCCAGATCCATGTGAAGCAACTTACTATGTCTGATGTGCGACTTCTTCTTGCTTGAATGAAACTTTGTTTGTGTTACTCTTTCACATCATTACAAACTTTATTGTTTTGTAAACTTCCACCTTGGAAGGTCCGACGACAAGTCCCCTACAACAACTTGTTAAGAAAGAGTATAACTTTCATGACTATACGGCTGGTGCCATGATCAGATTCTCCATTGTTGAGTGCTTAGACAATAAAGTAATCTCTTCGATGGACTCTAGATCGCTACGTACATAATTTTTATTCTGTAGTCTGCTCACACCCTTCCTGTTCATGCATTTTGTACTAAGCAATTGGTTGACAACTTGACTTTCAATTTCCTCTATCCAGATCTGCGATATACTCCACTATTATATTTGCGACCGTCCAATAATGTACATTGTTGATTGAATTACTGTCAGACTTCCCTATCTATCCAATTCCAAGAATAGAACCTTTCTTTCTTCCGCCGCCAAAAGACACACCACCACCTTCATGTGCCTGCAAAAAGAAGAAGTTTGAAGTGTCCCCTGTCATGTGCCTGGAGATTCTCTATCCACGTACTAGCACTAACCCCTACCTCTCTTCTGCACAAGATTTACTTGTTAGTCTTAGGAACCCACTTCAAACAGAGTTCCCAATAACAATCAAAAGGCCTAACAAGAAATCTTCCATCCCAAGGTGGTGAAAAGTTTTTACCAAAATGGGAACGAGAACCAGGTTCTCACAAATTTTTTAACAAGTCTGTAAGTCTGTCATGTCTGATAGATTCATTACAAGAACTAGATCCCCGTTCCCTATTAGTCTGACAATTATCTAATTTCACAAACTTCACATGCCTCTCATTAGCCTCCATCAATTTATCACAGCTTTCCTTCAAATGTCCATTCTTTCCACAATGGGTGCATAAGAGGTTATCAGCCACAGACACATATTTGCTATAGGCATTATATAGTGGTTCTATTTTCCTGCTTCCTAGACCTCTTTTCCCATTGAAATTTTGCTGAGAGAGATTACAAAGGATTCTCTTAGAGAATGACTTAACTCTTCTTTGATTTTCTAAAGATCTCTTCTTAGCTGAGAATTAGTTTCAAAAGAAGCAGCTAACTTAGATTAAGATATTGTAAGCTTATTCACTTGTTCTTTCTCATAAACGCTAATTTTTTTTTTTATCATTTTCAGAGGTACTAGGATCTTCTTTATCAATTTTGTTGTTAGAATCCAAAATCTCTATTCTTCTACTCTTTCAAAATCTGGTCTAGAAAAGGCTGCATTTTGTCATTTTCCAACCGACTTATTTTCAGTCACATTATTTCGTAGATTGCTCACGACAAGAGTCATTAATAGCGCAGAAAGTTTCCTCAGACTTTAGCAGAAATATAGTTACAAGATCATCTGGTAATATCAATAGAGTTTACCTCTTTTGCATCCTCATCTTGTCTGATTTTCCATTAAGGATACATTGAATAAAAATGTTTTCAATCATCAATAGTAATCATAGAGAACATCAACATGATTCTTCTTCTTCTTCCTCAACTCACTCGAATCATCACAAAGACGCAAAGGCCCGTTTAACAACCTGAGCCGCATGTGCCTTGCCTTTCAAAGTTGTCGGGAACCCAGTCCCTTCTTACGATATCTAACTTCATGATATTCCTCTCCTTCTCTGCCTTTTGACTTGGGCAGTCTCTCATAAAGGACCGCTTACCACAGTTGTACAAGTTCATTTGTTGTTGCTACTCTGCTTGTCGATCCTTCTTTGAAATCCTCCGTTGTTTTAATGATATTTTTGACACCATTCTGTTGTAACTGCACCATCTTCAAGCCTCTTCTTCATCACTCACGTTGGAGTGGATTTTCAGTGCAATGATTTTTTATTCTTGACTCCTTCTCCCTGGTTCCTTCCCTCCTCCTTTTCTTCCTATTTACTCATAGTCTGGCAGATTTCCTATCAGCAACTCATTCATAGGAATGGTCATCAGTATTTTGCTTCATGATTTCATCCAATTGCGTTCCAAGATTTATGAATAACCTTGTGATTTTTCGAAACCTGCTTGCACAAGAAATAGGTTTCTCCCAAACCTCTAGCTCATTTGCAATGGGTCCTGAACCGAGAATTTCTTTCAAAATGGTTTCAATTCCCCACCTTCTCACAAAGTTCTCATGATTGAGTAGTACGAGCCTGTCACCTTTGATTTCCTTCAACGCCTCTTGGTTCCTTCATGAGCAGTTTGAAGCAGTCTCAAATCTGCTTGCCGATTCACAAGCTGAGACCTGTTTATCTCACATCCAACATACCACAATACGTGAGTTTTTTTGCCTTGTAGTTCCCTTTTCAATACTTGTGTCTTATCAAGGCTCAGTAAACTCCCTTTTCTAGTCATCACCACGAAGGTGGTAAGATCTCCCATCATCACCTTCTTCAACGCATCATAAGGAACATTCTAGATAACATCCCATACCTCTGAATATTCCTGCTTAATTAGTCGTGAGCATTCTATTATTTCCACCCACCCCAATAGTACTGACCATTGAAACTAGGGCTGTCTTGTGGATGTAGTCCTTCCTCTAACATTGGTGGAGCGGTGATTCCTTCAGGATTTTTGCTTTTTCTGGGTTTAACCAAGTGGAAAAGTAAAGCTCTGATACCAATTTTTGGAATGTATGCGTCCACTTATCTTAGATGGGACCTGATCCTCTTAATACTAATGCACAGTAATTAAAAGAGACAAAGAGGAAATGAAAGAGACAGTCACTTTTATGGAAAAACCTCCTTGCTCAAGGGAGTAAAAACACGACATGTTCTCAACAGCACTTTTCAACAACCGCTTCCACTAATTTTCCACAGGAAAAAGTGAAAGTTACAAACTAGAGGCTAAACTCCTAGACTCTTCACTAAGTAATACACCTTACTACTTAGCTGAGCAGCAACCAGATACAACAGTGCTTCGTAAAAACCTAAGTTATCCATAACCCAAGCTCTTACAGTGAAACACCTTATGGTTGATATATTTCTATCAATGTCAAAACAAATCCTACAATTTGAGAACAATTACAAGCAAATAGAGAAACAACAAATAACTAAAAAAACTTAAACCCTTTTGATCGATATCTGATTGTTCTTTGATGCTTGAATGTATTTTGCCTTTTGAATGAATGAGTAATGTGTTGCCTTTTGTTTGATATATATTATCAAGACTTTTTAACCATAAAACAAAACAACCTAGTCGTTTTTTATTAGATGAAGTACAATTGCTCTTTTGAGCCACCACCCCCCGACCCCCCCACCCCCCCCCACCCCCCCGACACCTCCCACCCACCCCCCACCCCCACACCCCCCCCCCCCCCCACCCAACCCCCCAACCCCGCCCCCCCCCCCCCCCCCCCCCCCCCCCCATCCACAACCCCTTGACGCCGACAACTTTTACTTACAATTGTCTATACTTTTCACTGATGGGACTAGTTTTATTCATACTCTACAGAGGACCGGGCCCCTGCACTTGTGAGGAATCATCAAAACAGCTTGAGGCGTGTCTCTTATAAATGGGACTCGAGTTATATTAAAGAATGAAATTTCTTTCTGTAATAGAGGATAACCAAGATCAAATTATAAATAATATATGGCCCGTGCTCAACACGAGCAATACTTATCTAGTATATAATATAAGTCAAACTTATAAGTAACTTTCAAATATAATTTCTCTTTATAATTTTAAATTATTCTCCTTACTTTATTCGAGTATATTATTTTCTTTTTAGTATGTTTAAAAAATGAATCTTTATTCTTTGTATCTCTTTAATGCCGATTCTATATGACATGTTTAACACCATAAAATTTAAAGACTTTTTAATACACTACCCAAAAAAATAATTAAAAAACGTGTTTAATCAATTTAAAAGCATTAAATTAAGAAAAAAATAAGGAAATACTATTTTTATATTTTCAGTGAATACTCTGAGTCTTCTATAATTGAAAGTACCAAAATAGAATAATTAAATTGGATATCACACTATTGTTTATTTGTTTTTAAAAAGTAATTGGATGATCTTGCTTCTCGCTTTGTGAAAATCTCCCTAAGAACAAGCATTAAATATGAGGTATAGCTTTTTCAAATATACAAAGTTTTTTTCTACCATATTAAAGAGTCGTAAAAAATCATGTAAACATTGTTTTAAAACATCGACTAAAAGAGAATTAAAATAATTAAAATACACTGATGGAATAGAGTCCTTTGATACTTTCAACAGTAAAATTATATTACGGTTCTTCTACGTGTTGAAATAAAAATATTAGATTTTTAAAAACTATAAAAGAAAGTACAATAAATCATAATTATTTCACTTATATAAATATAATAAAAGAATATATCTCAATGTATCGCCAAAAAATCATATTAATTTACCCACAAAAAAATGTGATATGTATTTGAACATGATGGGAGTTTGAAAAATAAATATCATCTTTTGGATTACAAAAAAAGAAACTCCTGATATTTTTAGGACAACGTTTCTAGAAGATATCTATTGTAGTCACTTGGATAAGTTCTTGGTAAAACGTGATAAATCTAGAGTAGAAGAATAATGTTACTCTCCGGATTTTCTTGTAGATGTTCTAGAGAATTAGATATTTCTAGAGAATCATGAAATAGTCAGATTTTGTAGTATCTGACTATTCATAGGTTTTAGGTATAAATATGATAATATTGTGACATTTGCAATCAACCCAATATTAACCCAAGCAACCAAGAACAACCACATAAAATAGTCGTCTTTCTCCATCAACAACTTCTCTTTTCAGCTTCGCTTCTTTAATTGAATCTTTCAATATTAGTTTAACGTCTTGGCTAGAAAAAGTTGTATGCATCTAAGTTTTGGTCCTTGGAAAAGCAAACATGAAGGAAAATAGGAAGCAACAATATATTTGAATTTGAATTTAATGGTTAGTTAGCATCTTTCTGAAATATCTTTATAAAAGATTAATCCCTCTGATTTTTTTCTCTTCTTCACTAATTTTCTTTATTTCATTGACATATCTTCTGCTCACACTTTGAACGAGACGTCTCTTTGTATATGAAGACTTGCAGATCACCAGAAGAGAAACTATGTATTTTTGTATGTATGTATTGTGTGTCATTTTGTCAGAACAAGACCCTTTTTATATTGGCTTTGAATTAGGGCTTTATCGGTATTTAATCGACAATTTTGGCCCCTGGGCCTGAAGAACGTGTTGGGCTCATCTTGCAAATTATGACTGCCCGATGATTAAACTTGATTTAAGTCCCACTACAATTTTGACCTAATATTAATCCGCTTTACAACCAGAACTTTGACTTGGTGATGTTGGTATTTAAGTTAAGATTTTAAAATTCCAAATGTATATGGATTTAATCATAAAAGTTGTCACTATGCTCAAAGCCCCTGCATTTCGAGGCGGATTGGGTGCCCGATTGTCTGAACTTGTAAAACAAGCCTTGAAGTATTTTTGACAGCAAATATTTTTATTTTTGTCGTAGTTGATGTTCCGAGTATTTGAAGCTTCAGAAAATGATTATTTCGCTTGGTTAGGTCAACATTTACCATGGAGTCTTCATGACAATCTTCTCTAATTTGGAAGAGTCATTTGACTTTCGAGTTGTTCAACAACCTTTTTACTTGCAGTGTTGTCAATCATTAAGACTTATCACATGAAATTTCTTCATGTGTGGTCATTTCATTTGATCATCAACTGATGAAATTAGAACCTGTAAATGAGCAAGGATTCATTCATGAATCTTGACTTGTTGATAGAGACCGTGTGGTTTCAAAACGCAAATTTTAGGCTTTCATCATTGAAATAGAACGTAAGGAATTAATTCTCATGACTGCAGTCTATTTTCTTATTCGGACCCATATTTTTTCATGTATCTCACCCAGAAAACTTATCCCATATATTTGATTTCTCTGGAATTTCTATATTTGATTTCCCATGAAAATTTTCATATTTTATTCCTTACTAAGAACTTACCATAATTTGGGTTTCTTTGGAATCGCCATAATTGACTCGCATGAAAATTTTTTCGATACTTAATTCTTATTCAAAATTTAACCCATAATTTTTCATAATTTGTAGGAAATAAACTTTCCATCTTCCTAATTTTCCATATTTGTAGTAACACAAGGTATGTACTTTTGATTTCTATAAATACACATTCTCTTATAATGATTGAGTTCAATCACGTTTCGTGACTTTTTTTAGCACAGCAACGCCTGTGGTAAAGATCATCAACTGGTAGTAAAATATTCAAATCATGATCCGTTTGAGTTCCAAAAAGTAGGCTCAGCGACTCTGACATCTCCAAGAAATTCAAATCAAAACCTTTTTATATATTGTGGAAATGGATATTTGAAGTTTTGTTGTCAATGGGTCTCCCTTTTTTAAATAAATTGCTCTATGCAGTTCTATACCACAATGTCCCTATCTTGGTGTAAAGATTTCAAATGAAAAAAAACTTATTTTATATAGAAAATTTAAAACATCAAAAGGCCTACAACATATCCAAAAATTGAGGTAGAAAACTCTTCAGGCTTGACGAGAATTAATTTTTGACAGTTGCACTGCTTCATTCTATCGTTATTATTTTTGCAGGTTTGTGGGTCTCACAAAATTTGTATCTTGGTGTAGGCTAGCTCGCTGGAAAGATCCTTGATATATAGAAAAAAATAGACTCCTTAAGTTTCATGCGTTGACTCTGTGCATCTTTATCGAGATCGCATATTGATTCCTTAATTGATTGAGATTTTTTTCATTATTCTCTACATGAGAAGAGACCATAAAACTCTTTAATCCACTAGGACCGCTTATCATATGAACAAGTGCGCGAGAATATGCCATAATTTTCATCATATCATTTGAATCTTCGGTAATGGCATCGTAAGAATACACTGTTTCCTCATACGAGCGTATGATGAGATACAATGAATTTTCACACCATTCAATTGAAGCTTCGTGTCAATTGCACTGTGATACCCATATTCATCGTGTGATGCGAGAACATATGTCATAATTTTTTCACCCACGCAATAACCACGCCGATTCAAAACATTGTGCAATTGGTACCTTGGAGACACATTTATTCATCATGACAGCGCGAGAGCATAAATACCAAATTTCCATCATGCCGATTTAAAGTTTTCGTGGCAATTGCACGGTGGTGAGATCCACTTTTCTTTTTTCTTTTTTAGGTTTACAATGGATTGCAAAAAAGTCTCAATATCATATCCAAAAAAAATAAAGTGTGGTCCATAATTGGCGACGAACCACTTTATGCATCTTCGTTTGTAATTTAAACTATGATGACGAACCACACTTTGTGCCTCTTCTTTTACAATTGTGACTTTAACGACGAACCACTCTTAGTACATCTTATTCTAAAATTGCAGCTTTGGTGACGAATTGCACGTGGATCATCTTCTTTTAGAGTTCTGTCTTTGATGACGAACCACACATGACGGCTTTGATGAAGAACTACATTCGATATCTCTTCTTTTGTAGCTTCAACTTTGAGGATGAACCAGATTTAGTTCCTCTTCATTTTCAATTGCGACTTTAGCGATGATCGGCTTTGTCGACGAACCACACTTGATATCTCCTTCTACAATTGCGGCGTCTTCTCTTAGAGTTGTGTCTTTGATGAAGAACCACCCATGAAGTATTTTTTTTAGTTGCAACTTCGACGATGAACCACACTTGAACCTCAACATCGTTTCTTTTTGTAGTTTTCATCATTGATGTCGAACCACCCTTGGGTGCCATCTCTTTGGAGATCATGTAGTAAGTTCTTCAAGTTTTACGCGTGTAATGATACTTAAACATCATCAAAATGATTAAACAATCACATTAAATGCCCTCTCTGATGCGCCAAAGTCCACCTCGATGGTGCAAGGTTCACACATAAAGTTAGAGTGGATCCTGAAGAACTTCAAGCAACTCTATAAGATGTGGAAGCAAGATATGTGGGGGAAATGGTCCCTAAAACGATGAATTGAGAGATTAGCCAATTAGAAAAGCGATTCGAGAAAAAGCCTCCAAGAAATCATAAGCCTCAAACTTTTTTTTCTAGTTGATTTTTTTTTATTTGCTTAACAATTTTCCTGATTCACTCTTATGGTAGTGGTTCTTTTATTGGTTCTTTTTTTAAGCGATAAAATAGTAACTTCTATTTAAATAAGAAACTCCTCATCTTGAATTTAAATTTTGATTTGTTCTTTTCCACGATCCCCGTTATTTATTGAAAAAAACCGACTCCTAAACTATCGTTCATATGAGGATTGCAACAAAGGTACTTTTTTCAAGCTTTCTTCAGCTTTGTGTACATTGTGGAAGAAATTCATACGTGAAGTAGGAGCACGATGTTGAGATTCTTTTTTAGTGGAATATAACTTAAGATCTTTGATTTATTAAAACTAACTCACGTCCATGGGATTTACAATTTATACATATCTGGTTGTCTCAAGTTGGTCAAATCTGCGTGCTTGAATCTTCCGATTCTCAGCTTTTGCTCACATGGGAAGAAATTCATAACATCGGGTTAGGAGTGCCAAATTATATGAGATTTCCTTTTTGTTGGAAATATAACTTCAATTCTTCCGTATGTACAAAAATCACTCCATGGATTTACGGATTCATTCAGATTATCTTCAAGTTGGCTCAAAATATGTCCTTGGATCTTCAGCCTTTGCGCACATTTGGAAGAAAATTCACTAACGTTGAGTAAAAAAAAAGGAAAAAAAAAAACAAGAGCCTAACTAATGATCTTACTATTTGGTTGGAAAGCAACCTTCAAAACCTTCTGTACAAATCACACATGGAATTTAACCGAATAAGACGATTTTCTTCAAAGTTGGCTCAAAATATTGCGCTGAATCTTCAGTTTGAACAATCAACATGATGTTCACATGGCGACATGATATTTGTTGCTTCTTATGACGAACGTAGAGAAAAAATACTCCCTTATTAGCTGCTACGTACCTCAGTGAAGGAGGATCAGTCATAAATATTCAGAAAGCAGCTTTTTTTTGTTCCTAACTTTTTCTCGTCTCCGCTTTTTGTTTTTTTCAAGATTTTCAACCTAGCAGACTTTTTTTTGGGGAGTCGTACACAGTTTATACTTTTGCAGGTCAGGGGTATGACGTCGCTTCAAGGATAGTATTTCTACAAGAATTTTCCATTGATGGGACCAATCTGCAAGTCGTCTGCAGCCGTAAGTTTGTAAGCTCCGCTTGAATAGACTTATTGGATGACATATGGTCCATCCCATTTTGAGTGAACTTTATTTTCGATTTATGAGATATGATAATTGGCCTTCTAAAACGAGAACTTTTCACCACTTGGAAGGACCTTAGCGAACATTTGTATGAAAACACAGAACGAACGAGTTGATAGCATTCAGCTTTGTTAGCTTCCTACCTTTCTTATCAGTAGCTTCGCAAATCTTCAAGACGCACACAGCATTATATTCTTTAGTAAGTCCTCTTGGAATGGCAAGCCTCAATAAGGTATTTTGTCGTCATTGGATGACTGCTTACGTTGCAAAAACAAGAGAACATGAGTTTGCTTGAGTTGGAATGCGATGAGTCGTCCGGTAGTTGATAATGCCATGGTTTCACGGGTATTATTATACTTTTTTCGTAGGTTTTAAGTGTTCCAAAAGCTTTTTTGTGCTAATTTTCTATACGTTCTCCTTATTTGAAGGAATCTTGCCAAAGAGGAATGCGGATGTTTTGTGGAGCGGAAGAATGCAGAATCGACCACTACGGACTTGTGACGTCTGCATGCTTAGTGACGTCCGTGGTGCGAAGCGTGTGCAGTTGCTGAAGGAAGATCTGGGGGAAACTCCGACAGTTTGGGGTTCCGGAAAGCATGACGGCACCGTCGTATCCGATGACGTTCCGTCCTGCAGGTTCGTCATGAAGATCACTAGAAAGCGCCGTACCCATATTCGCAGAGTTCAAGTTGTTTTGGAACGGAGACCCTCGACGGACCGTTGTGCTCGTAACGATCGCTCATAGCTGCGTCGAGGTATGAAAGAAGACAGAAGAAATTCAGTATAGACAACGGAGTCAACGACAGTAAGCCCGTCGTGACATGACGTCCTCACAGGTCTGTCGACCCAGCCTCTTTTTGACAGATTTCCAACAAATAGAGTCCTTGTTAGACACTAGGTTGATTTTTTATAATAGTTTGAGAAACCTCATTTTTGGGTTAGACTCTGGATTATTTGGTTTAGAACCTCCTGAATTATTTAGGTTAGACTCTTGAATATGGGATACCCCTCTTGTATTTCTTTTTTAGACTCTTTGAGATATTAGTGATTATCTTGGACTTTTATCAGTGAGTGTTGGTGACTTTGCTGATTAAGCACAGTAACTGTTGGATTTTACTCTTTCTCATCGAAGTAAGTGCATGAATTCTATATCACATATTTAAATATTTGTAGACTATACTATGGTACTAAACTCACAACTCTTGTTGTGGGACATAGGCGATAATGAGGTAAAACCTAACTAAATAAACCATTCTCAATATTTTCTTGCATTGTATGATAATTCTTTTTGTCGCTTAGACGTCTTTTTACCGGATGGCCAACGTAGAACTCCGCCTTTAATGATATTTGCCAGCCCAGGAGGTGATAATACGAAAGAAATTATCAACCTAGATTTAGTGTATACGCATCTAATAGGCGTAGTATTGATTGTTACGAGGTAATAATTAGTCAAATATCGAATACGATCTTAATATAGGTAAAGAAAGGGTTATTATAGCAACCCAGTAGCTGGACCAAGGTGCGGAGTTCAATTTTCTAGATATCGGACCAAGGATTTAGAAATAATAACTTATCACTTTGCATGCAGATCTAGGAAAATTGTTAGAGTTTAGACTTACCAGTTTAAACCGGTGGGGAACACGTAACCCTAGTTATTACTTGAGGAATTGATTAAACTCCAAGCATTCGAAAGCTGTTAGTGTTGTCTCCTTGTATTTAGCTATTATTTTCATATCTTGGCCATAGAAACCCCCCTTTTTATCATTTTATGCTTCTAAGAAGTAATGACTGAGCAATAGTAATATAATTGAAGTGAATCTAGAACTATTTTCTCGTGAGAAAGACGATCCCGACCTCAATAAGTTTGGGTTATTTACTTGACACGACTCGCTGTTGACTTCTTATTTGAGAAGTAAGTTTGAGCGTATCAATTTTGGGTGCCACAGCCGGGAAAGCTGAACTTTTAAATTAACTTAAACTTATACTATATTTTAGTTGATATCTTGAGTGGTTACTTTGTTTTATTTTTTTGATTCGTGCTAAGCCAACCCTCCTTATATGTCAATCACGGAGAGGAAGAGACCATGGTTTCCCTACGATCATTAATAGAGCGTACACTACGGCAACAGAATAGAAACTGGGAATTAATAGATAATGATTGACCAAACAACATCCCAGCTTCCTGTTGATGTTCATGGTCAGTTTTTCCCGCGATGCTGCCGTGTGCAACACCACATAGAGGACAAAAATCCCGCTCCACGACCCCTAGCAGACTACAGAGGCTACTGACAACATAGCAAACTCTGATGGCTTCCTTGTCCTTGCCTCCTCTACCACCAGGCCCCACCTTCGTGTAACGATTAGCCTGATGCAAATGCTACACTGCCAGAGTTTGTTTTCAGCGCTACCCCTTCTGAGGAGCACAGCGCATATGAGAACGTAAGGGCAGTGTGTAAAAGTTTTAGGGAGGCCTAACTTGTGACTTGGTTTAATACGGCTTAATTGTTTCCTCTCCTCACTGACGGGAGATACTGCTAATTGGTTCACTAAACTCCCTACAACTCAATTTTCACCATTGGAAACCACTAAGGTATGTTCTGGCAGAGAGTGTCCCTTATGCTAAGATTGCTGACAAACTTAAGACCTCTCTCCCTGAAAATAAGCTTGGAGTACTAGGAGTCAGATACGGGAAAATAACCTTCGCAGTACGTCCACTCACAAGGCAGCCACGATTAATTCGTGAAGAAATGGCTCAATAAGACTGACGCTTGGGTTTGTTACTAACACATGTCACTGTAAGTTGCAAAAAGATAAATGCAGTCACTACTTGTCGAAACCACCGCCCCAAATGATGCTTGTTTTATTATGAGGAAGGATTCCTATGCGGTAATGAGCAACCGGGGTTTTTCACCAGTTCCACTCTACAAATCAGGATAATTAGAGCAAGTCAAGGGAACCAAGGTCAATCTATGGTACTAATACCCGTGAAGGTCATTATTCAGAGATTGAAACTACAACCGGCGAGAACAACTTCACAGGGGATAAACTACGGTTAACAAAATGATAGTAATGGGCCCTATGGTCCCTCCTCAAATCGTTAGTTCTTCCTGGGTGGTGGGGACTCTATGGCCGAGTTTGAGATAATGTTGCACAAAATGATGAGGAGTTGATGCTATGTATAACATTAAAAAGTTAAGGTGTGATTTAGCATGTATTGGGAAAAAGTCATCATGCATAAATCGTTAAGCATATATTGCAACTGGCCCAATTATATGCGACTGTTGAACACACTGCCTCCTGGCACTCTTCCTAGTCACACTTCCAAATCCAAAAAATAGTGCACTGGATTGGCACTCACTACTCGGGGTGGTTAAGCAACATTGACCACTCTATGCCGTCTAATGAAAAAAGTGAGACAAGGATGAATTATAAGTTGTAAAGTGTATGGTGAGCAAAGAAGCACTGGAAAAGATGCAAGTCCTATTAAGGTAATTCCCATGCCTAGACCCCACCACCGCTTCCCTCACTAGATTAATGAAAGAACCGTGATGGTAAATAGGCGGCTGTTTTATAACCCCTGCTGAAGCAGCTTTCCTTCTATCAATGTCCATTTGGTCAAGCTCTAGAAACAAATGCCCCGGTTTATGCCACGTTATGAAAGATCGGGTTACTAAGAACAGATCGTCACTTCTAGGATTATGGATAGACTGCAACATTTGTAGTGCTATTGCTACAGATCTCCCGTACAAACTAAATAAATCGGGTGGCGTTCCACTATTCCTTGTACAGTCGGGTCCTTACATTTTGTGAAAGCACTAGTGATCTGAGGCAGCATAAATCTCATGCAAACCTTCAATTTCCATGAAGTTGGGTTGGGTGAACCCAAAACCCACTGCGATGCGGCTATGATATGGCGAAAATCGAACGAGTGACTAAGTCTTATAGGGATACTCTATGATGGTCTAAAAAGGTGGAGTCTTCTATTTCCGGCCAGATTTTGAAGTGTCTATTATTCTTGGAGGCCATTCCTTGCTACCTGGTAGAGCCTTATAGTTGATATGAAAAGGGCAGATGAATTTCGGTTGAACATGAAGAAGTGACCTTGTCAACGTTGAGGACCATAGGTCAGGAGTGGTGAGCTCCAACGTATCACGCCTATCCCCACAAAGAGAAGATGAAGAAGGATAATGAACATAAAGTGCACAACAAGGTTTATTGTTGGGGATTTGTGCTTTTAGACAGTTATTCTTGGTTTCCTTTATCTTCCGTGCACGCGCAAGTTCAAACGGACTGGTCCCCTTCTTGATCACCATGGTATTCCTCATGGAGAAGTTGAGTGTAACACCAGGAAGGAGTGCGATTTTAAGGTGAATAGACCACGAATAAAACTCATTTGGGCATACTCGCATCGGTGAATGAAGTGATAAGGCATACATCTGATGACGGCTGTAATCAATGTCCTCATATGCCAGCGACGTTAATCAGGCCTTTTTTGTTTTTGGGAGGCAACCCAATACTTATCAGTTTTTCTCGTCTATAAGGTAGAATTTTTCTACTAATAATGGGTTTTTTAAATTTTGCAGGCACATCACCAGACAATTCGCAGAAAATTACTCTGGAGCAGTCACTGACCGATACAGCAAGACCGTGTAACCGGGACGGACCTCACAGTTACATATCCGTCGTGCCAGTACGTGCTTTCCCTGTTAATATATTCAAACTAGGGCAACGCGACGGAACCTACGACGATCTTACGACTGAGACGGGACCGCCGTCAGGGAAACCGTCGCGAACAATAATAAGCGCACCATTGCCAACCCGGCTTGTGTTATTTTAAAAGAATTCAACATTATAAAACACCCTCAGAACCTTCATTTCACCCCATTCCTTCCTCTTTCTCCTATTTCCATCCCTTTTCAACTCGTAATCATCTCCCTCTCAACCGCATCATTTCCCCAAATTTTCAAAAATCCCTAAAAGGCTCTCTACTAGTCAGTATAGCTGCTGTTGTGGGTGTCTAATGATCACAAAGTAACCTTTCCCTCTTTTTTTTCTCAAATTCCTCACGTTGTGGCTCTAATTTCTACGCATTTATATTGCATGTTACTTGTTAATCAAATCAGTGTATTGCGAGGTCTTCTTGATCTTCATTTTTATCAGCTTTTTTCTGACTAGGTTAAAAACATTCCCAATTGCCGTGTTTAAAATCCTAGAATAAGTTCCTGCTTGCTAGTCTACTCTTTATTTGGTTAGAACAAATGTAGTCAAAACACTACCCATTCGATTTGGGTCAGAGGGGAGAATGGGGCATATCCGTCTTTCACTGAGTTACAAAATCGACCCCCCGATGACGGACCGTCGTATTCGACGAACGGACCTTCATTAAGGTCCTGCCACCGCCCAACACTTGCCCACTGTCCAGTTTTTCTCCAATGTATCAACGTCCAAAGCAATTCACGACTGTTGTTCCCGCGATGGTCCAATCCTGCACAAACCGTTCGGTTGTATAGACCCTATTCCTAGGGTCTTCTCACTTTGTCTAGTGTCCTTAACGGAACATGCGAGACTGTCACACCCTACGCGGTCCGTCCTGCACAAACTTCTCGTGTCAGAGACCCTTTCCTAAGGGTCTCCTCTCTTTTCTAAGTGTCCTCAACAGACACAACTACGACGGATCGCATCCCTGGACTGATCCGTCCTCATGAACTTCCCAAGACCCCTTCCCTAGGGTCTCTGATACCTCAAACTTACTTCTTCTGCAAATAATAAAGTAAAGCGGGCGTGTTCAAGTAATCCCCAACTAGTAAGTTGGATCATTCCGTGAGGAAATAGTCTAGATTTAACTTCAACTCTGTATTACTACTGGTTTGTCCCTGACTTCCTGGAAATAAAACAATATACAGGGGGGATTTTCTATTTCTACCGAGTGAAATCATAATGCAAGTGTAAGAACACTTTAACATCTTTCAATGTTTGGATTTTAATCGATTCAATCAAATTAACATAGGGTATTAGTGTTCCCAAAAACAGTTCACAACTTTAATTCTAACTATACACATTCTTTCCCTAGTATCTTGCTGCAAATGACAAGTTATATATTTCTAAATTCTTGGTCCGGCCTCTAGAAATCTCACTCCGCCCTGTCGGCTACTGTGTTGCTATCTAACCCTTATCCTTACCTCATAAGTAAGGCTTGTATTGCCGTATGTGACTAAGTTATTACTTCGTACCAATCAATACTAACCTATTAGAATTAGTATACACTAAGTCTTATAGTTAATAATTCTTTCCTATTATCTACCTCCTTGTCCGGCAAGTAGATAAGGGCGAGTTCTAACGTTGCCATCCGTTAAAAGATTCTAAGAAGAACGAATTATTAATACTGCAAGACCACTATTCTAAATTGTTTATTTTAGTAGGGTTTATTCTCATTATTTGCCCATGGTTTCAACACCCTAAGTTTATGGAGTTTTATTACTCATGGCCCATAAAACACAATATTCAATAGATGTAAAGAAGATTCATGTCCTTACTTTCAATTAAAAAAATAAAATCCAAAAGTTTGCTTATTATCACCACAAAAAAAAAAAAATCACTACATCAATGATAATCCAAAGTCTAACACTAATAACAAAAGAGTCTAATAATTTGTCTAACTATCATGTGCTAACTATCAGGTGTCTAACCTCAAAAATGATTTTTTTCAGAAGTAATTTATAAAAAAACAAAACCTAATTGAAATAAGGTTCGAAATATCTGGAAGCTTCCAACGCGTTGATTCGGCCCGTACCACACTACGGACCGTCGTGTGATCCACACCTGACCGTCATGCACTCCGTTGTCCCAACTTGTGCAATTTCTTCTACTATCCTGCTCGCTTCATTCCCCTAAACGCAATATGACGACCGTCATAGGCACAACGGTCCATTAGGGTCCTTCGTTCCAAAATACTTCAACTCTTTGATCTGGTACTGCTCACTTCTCTGAACTTCACGACAAACTGCAGGACGGACCTCAAGCCCACAACGGAACCGCTAACTTCGTATCCCCACTTGGGTCAGACTATCCCCATCTTCCTTCATCCTGCACTATGCTGCCACCTCCCGACGCGTCACAAGACACGACGGACCGGCATATGCTCCGTAGGTGGTCTCTTCTGCATTTAATTCGCTTACAATCTAATCTTCCGGATTCAGCTTTGGACAGATTCCTCCCAAAACACAGAAAACTTATTAAAAAATTAGCACAAAAAAGGCTTTTGGACACACTAACTTAAGGAAAAAGTATTATTATACGTGAAACCACGGTATATTCAGTCGCCATATTTTTTTTAAGTAGTTCCTTTACGGACACCTACGACGACGTCGTACCTTGACGGTTATTCCTGCATGACCTTTCGATGTTAGAGACCCCTCTCTTCAATGGGTCCTCCATATTTTTTCAAGTGTCCTCGACGGGGCCCTTATACGATGGACCGTCCGTACCTGTGACGCGTCCTCCTGCACATACCGTCATACTTGTCAGAGCCTACCTCCTTCAGGGTTCTCCATATAAACATAGTCTAAGTAAGACAACGACGGACCCCGTGACGTCCGTCATAACCTCACTACGAACCGTCACCTGGTCCCGTTGTGGGTTACATTCACTCAATTTCATGTCACTATAACAATTTGCATTTTTATTTTAATTTTGTGATTTATTTATTTTGTGTGGTGTTTTCTTTCTTGTTTTCAATTTCTTAGTACTAATAATGATCCTTTACGATATCTAACCCTAACTATGGCAACCAAAACAAGATCGTTCTATCACCCGGTGTAATCGAAATCCTTCGCCCCGCGTCTGCACGCTAGTCATTGCTCTGATGATGAGCGGGACCCCGAGTACTCCCCCAGACTTCCTCCACACCCCACTCTGTGCTGCACGTGCTTTCCAGAGTCCTCACCCAAAAGGTGCGCCTGGCTAGTCACTGCCTCCCAGTCTGATGAGTAGCTAACCTGACCGCACATCCTTTGGGTCCGCCCATAATGAGAAGGAGTGTCTGGCACCTTTAGGAGTGTCGTGGTCCGGAAGAAGCCTCCGGATCTATAGGTTCCGCAGTAACACCCTGCTGCAGCTCGGACTCGTTCGTGATGAGGAGGACAGTTCGGAGCTCCACACCTTGTTCACAGCTCTTGCTCTCCCTAACCCCCTTACTGACAGCCCAACCGGTGTGTGTCTAACGGCAGTTTCAATTCTATTCTGATGCAAAATTTCTGAATACAAATGAATTTATGACTGGACACTTACATTGGAGCGGCAGGTCCTCACTAGAATCTCCCGACAATGACTGAATCCGAAAAAAAAAAAAAGAAAAAAAAAAAATAAAAAAAAAAAAAAAAAAACAATTCTTCACCAGCCTATAGAACTAGAGTGGACAACGACGTCCGTTGGGACGTTATATTGAGCGCTGGTCCCGGATTTTCTACGCTATTCCTATGAGTGACTCTCCGATCGCAGAGTGATACGGCGGGTTGTCCCGCCAAACGGCCCCACGGTCGCGTCCGAGCTTACGTGGAGTTCCGTTGATATCTCACTGCCTGCTATCCCCGGTTTCTATAAGGCGCGAATGTTGATCTAACCGAACTCCTCGCACTGCGATTCGATCATCCAGATTGGGCACGATTGTCAAGATGGCCAATTTCTTTCCTTTCTTTCTCGTGAGCCTCGCTGAGAGAGACTACCCAGAGTGTGGAATTGCCCTGCACTTGTTCGTTGATGTAGAAGGGTGCAGACTGGTGACTGAGCCGACGGGGGCCGTCAAAGTCACCTTACTTCACGCGAAGTTTTTGTTATGGTTGATTGTCCACCATTCCTTTCCTCCCCTACAACCCCTGATATTCGTCACCTAGGATCGAGCAGACTAGTGGCGACAATGATAGCCCCGATACGAGTTGGATTTTAGTTGCTTCCACAGCGGTCATTCACGAGAGGGCTTTTAAAAGTCTTAAGTACTTACCCTTTCCCGTGCATGATATTTTCTCTCTCAGTTTAGATTCGCATGTGTGCCCTATGGCACGTGGTCAGCTCAAACCCCCCCCGCCCCCCCCCTGGGCACCTGTTGATATCGGCCTCATCAGGATGAGGCCAATTGGAGTTGGCTCCACATCAGTTGCCACAACCAGAGCTGCCTTCACTTAGTGAAATCTGTCTGATATGGTAGCACCGCCCCACGTCTACTCAGGCTCTTCGCACTTGACACTACACTCCCCCATCGAGCCAAACCGGGTAGACAACACCGGACCTTAGCCTCCTCTCGCTCATCCCCTTTACTTCGCTCCTGGGGGGGGGGGGGTCCCCCTGTCCCCTTTCTAGGGTCCAAATTAGAGGCGGCAAATGGCACCCTTCTTCTGCCACTCATATCCCCCAACCAGCCCTTGGATCAGATGTGGTATTACCGAGGCAAGAGAGCGCTTGGAGAGAAAAAGGTCCAGCACACAGAGCGGAAGATTGCTGAGGTTGATTCAGCCTTGGACGCCTTTAGTTGCGAGATGCTAGCCCGTCCAGCCCCTCTGTTGGATTTGTGTCCGACCCTTCCGCTGCGGTTGACAGTCTTCTCGCGCCGATCTTTTGCGTGATGATCTTAGATGCCTAGGGTTCCTGAGTCTAGTCCCCCCTTCTGTAGAGCCTCCTGAAGACACGTGATAGCTCCCTATTCGCCCACTTTAGAGATTCCAACCCCTCCCCCTCGAGAGCGATTGCAAGAGTCGTAGGGGTTGAGAGTAGGCATGAGCGCGGCACGAAGAAAGGAGCGCCGTGAGATGGAGGCTGTGACAAGAGCCTCGCTTGCTGAGGAGTAGGCCGCATCGATATGAGAAATCGACGGAGTTAGGCTTCTTGGTTGTTATCTCCAAACTGTGGAGATAGAGGAGGCACTGTTGATAGTGTTGTTGATGCTGAGGACACCACTGAGGTGTCCAGATTACAGAGGAGTGGGTTTCGGGAACCTACCCACCAGCTTGCTGATTGTCGCGCTGCTGATAGAAAAACCCTCTTTTTCTCATTTTGCTTTACAAGGAAGTAATTGACTGAACAATAGTAATAATAAGTTGACGTTAAGTCTAAACTCTTTCCCTCGTGGGAACGATCCCAACCTCACTAGTTTGTATTTCTTGACACGGCCCGCTTTACTTCATTTTTGAAAATTTAGTTTGAGTGTATCAGGGATGACCAAAGAGCTTCTCCATTCTATCAAGTCAATCTCTTTAGATTGGAGATGAACTTCTTTAACAAGTTGCCCCTGGTCTTGTAATTCTTCAGCTAGACCATTGCGAACACATTATACATTGAAGACGTACGTTGCTTGAAACGCCAAAAAGTTTGCAATCTTATCCATCAATTTATTGGAAAAGGATTTCCATTATAGTTAGTATACTAGGAATACCAACACATAGATGATATTCACACCTTCGTTGAAGTTTGCAAATTTTTCTTCTTTACTTCTTTGAGGGCAACCGCCTCAGCCATTTTGAGAAGTAATTTGTCGCAGCAAGGATATACAAGTGGTCGCCAGAAAATTTTGGTAGTGGTCCAACTACGTCTAGCCCCCAAGCGTCAAATGTCCAAGATTGTAATTTGAGTTTGGTCGGGCAGAACCAATGTTGAAGACAAAGCAGCTAAGGCATTATATTTCTTATTATCCTTTCTTAGATTAATGTTGAAGAGTTACATTTCCAAGCCATCTAATCAAATTTTGTGCATAGTCATGATAGAGGCGCAATTTTGGATTTATGACTTCATAGCTACCCAACAATTGATTGATCACTAATTCAGAGTCTCCAAAACTTGTAAAATTCCAATTACTTCATATCGACAGCCATTTCAAGCCCCAGCATTAAGGCTTGATATTCTTCAACATTATTGAAGCAATATTGTGTTAAGGTAAAGGAAAATGGCAAGATCTCATCTTGAGAAGTGACGAATATCACTCCAGCGATGGCTCCTTCACGATGTGAGGCCCAATCAAAATACATCTTCCAAGGCGGTTGAACTTCAACAACCACACATCTTCATCAGTTTATTCATCAGTGAGTTTACAATCATTAGGTATCAGGTGATCTGCTAAGAAGTCTGTTAATGCTTACCCTTTCACAGCCTTTTGAAGAGAATACACAATTTCAAATTGTTGAAACTAGAGGTACAGCTTGCTAGTCGATCATTGAGGACGGGTTTTGACATCACAAATTTGATATTATTCGCTTTAGAAACAAGACGGACGACGTGAGCTTGAAAGTAGTGTTTTATTTTCTGAATCAAAAAGATCAAGGCCAAACATAGATTTTCAATTGGCGAGTATTTCAACTATTTGGTGTCATCATCCTACTCAGGTGTAAGCAGGGGCATTTTCTTTCCCTTGTGTCATTCTCATGGGCTAAGAGTGTCCCGCTGATTTTTTTTAGCTGATAATGTAAAGTATCAATTGATTTTGCCAGGAACAGGAAAAACTGCTAAAACTACTGGTGGTTTGGTCATTCGAACTTTGATCTCTCAGAAGGCATACTAAAGAAGATTTGGTCCCTTGTGAAAAAAAGACCTTTTTCATAAGAGGATGGACAGGGGGACACTTTCGCAACCAATTTAGATGAATCTTCTACCTATGCTATCTTCCGTTGCACTCTCAATCGCACTGGATGTTTTCTTGGCTCGACCATCTTCAATAATTGGCATATCTATTTTTTGCTTGATTCAATTTCATTGCTTCGATGAGTACATGAAGCCAAGAAATTTTCCAGAGTTAACACCAAATGAACATTTCAAAGGATTGATTCTAAGTTGATACCTTTGTAGTAGATCAAACACCATCCTTAAGTATTGCATGTGTTCACACTTTTTCCTTGATTTCACTACTAAATCATCAACATAAGATTCAACATTCTTGTGAAGAATGTTATCAAAGATGTTCTACATAGCTCTTTGGTATGTTGCTCCTTCATTCTTAAAACCAAAAGGAATTACTTTGTAGCAATAAATGTCTTTAGGAGTGTGGAATGCAGTCAACTCTTCATCCTTTGGCGACATGCAGATCTGGTTGTAGCCGGATGAACCATCCATAAAAGACATCGCCTCATACCCAGTAGTGACATCAATCATTAGCTCAGGTACAGGAAGTAATAATTCATCTTTTGGTCATGCATTATTGAGAAAAACTTGTTAACTTCAGTTTCGATCACGGAACAATCAGCTTAAAACGCGTTGAGTCCTGTTGTGATGGATGGTGGCACCGCTTTTCCACACAAGATTATAGAATGCACCTTCGGGTTGAATCCAGGCATTTCTTTGTAACACAAGAAATGCATCTTTTATACTCTTTGAGTAAGTCGACGTCGGGCCCTTTCCCCTCGTCACTGCTAGTGAAGCATTCACATAAGTGGGTATTTGGATCTTCATCAGTTTCCACAGGTTGATCTTTCATGTATCACAACGATCACCTTTACCCTCCCTTCTTCAGTTAAGGGTGGCTATTTATCATCTCATCTTCTTGAGTTCCCAATCATTAAATATATATGGTAACACTATGAAACGATTCTCCTCGACTCCAGCAATTTTAATTGGAGAAAAAGTATCATTTCATTTGTGTATGACATGATATGAAAGAACCAACCACTCTTTTCATCTGCCTCAATTAACTTCGTGTCGACTCACGAAATGCTCCTTTTGCTTTAGTACTATCTCCATAGAGACCACCATGTTTTGTAATGTAGCCCTTATCTTGAAAGGACGTAGACTTTTGGAAGTCTTCAGATTATTTTAGATGTGGGTAAAGCAAATGCTTGAATATCCTTGCTATTTATTATTCGAACCTTGTTTTTCTTCCTCAATGGCCTAACTTTTCAATACATAAATCCTCTCCTCTGTGTTGAGCTTTCACCTTGATCGAAACATAGCCGCCTCTTTTTTAGAATTAGCAGACTCATCTTCGTCAGTTATGTAGTTTTTGCTCACCCTATATTGGAGATTTCGAAATGGGGGGCCTTTTTGTAGCCCACCCTTTCAAAGTTAACGCCTCATAAGGAGATGAAGGGAATCTTCCCATTTTGATGGTTCATTTGGATGAATCTAAGCTTTGCTAGCAGGCCTGTAAGCATTCAGGTCAAAACCTTGTTTATATACGCTTCATTAAGGAGTGCTTCATATTGGGGGTTACTTAGCGGCCACAATTGTTTGCGAAGTAATGACTTAGGAAGCCAGAGACTTTATGCCCATGTAATATTTTCTGGATTGACTTCATCATATAAATTCGCCTTACACTAAAGGTCAAACCTTTCATTCAACGCATTGTTCTCTCAACTCGAAAAGTGTCCCTGTCCTCCTTTGTGTTTTTGGGACACAACGCGAGTGGATGTGACCCTTTTTTACTTGACAAGCAACATCTGTTAGATCTGGTTGGATTTTCCATGATTTGATCTTCCTTGTTTGCGACTTTTGTCTTACCGACTACTACCTTATCCATCTGTTAAGAGCCCGACATCTCCTATGTAGTGTCCATAACTGTATGGATATATCTTCAATAAACTTTTGAACAAACAAAGTGAGCTTTCAACAGCTTCAGTGAAGTGATTATCATCTGCAATATCCGTTATTGCAACTCCATTCCTCCAGAATTACTTCCACCTGGTGGTCACGGTAATTGGGACCGAAACTTTGTTCTCATGTACCACCGGCCTACCCAGCAAAATGTTTTATATGAATTCTTTGCATCAATTACATGTAACACACGCTTGATTGTAACTCTCTCCGATATTTTCTACGTTTTATGGGCCCTATTGACCTTTGTCCTCCTTGATTGCATCCTTGGATCATACAGCGACTAATCAATAGGATGTTGTTGAATATCCCAAGTTCTTTCATTCATTGTGCGAATCGAGCAATGTTGTACTAATCCTCCCTCGCTAGGATTCTATCACTCGTTCTCTCACCGCAAACGCCATTCATAAAGGTTGATTATGATGCAACATGTCACCAAACAGAAGATCAGCGTCAAGATAATGTTAATTTTGGCCATACCTGCTTTTCGACTACAGGAGATAGATGTGGAGAATCTTTGTTGATAGCAATGATAATTTTCACAGTTAATACCATTTTGGAGAGTATTTTGATATATGATACCTGAGATTTGCATCTTTTCGCTTCTTTTTATCGGCATTACAACATAGAGCTTTTGTGCCATCACATGTGAACTTGGTGTAGAACCAATTTGGCAAATATTCTCCAAATGTGATTGGTCGAGGCACTCTTGGTAATGGTGCACCTTTATTTGCTTTTTCTTTGAATGTAGACTCAAAGTTTTAGTTTGGGCCTCCTTACCATCTTTTCCCTGACGTGATGCTTTGTTGACTCTTTGTGCGAACTCATTTTTTGGTGTCTACGGCAAGTCATAAAAGTCCAACCCATATCATCAAGGTCATCCACTGGGTCTTCATCTTTTCTCGTCGATCCCTCTCCTACAAAAGCCGCATCACTTGTAAGAAAGAGATAACAATTCATTTTACATTGTACATCAGGGCCAAAGTCCTCCAAACTTAATCATTCTTGTCTATGATTTTTGGGATTTCTTTCTTATTATTTCCTTCAATAAAATTGCAGGTCTACAGTTGGGTAGTCAAAAGCGATACTGACTTGGTCTTGTTAACTCAACTTCTCAATCTTTCCAGTTCAATCTTCCCGCGCGAGCCAAGTCCAGATTTTGTCCGTGAAGATGAATCATTTCTAGATAGGGTGGCCAACCAGTCGGTGATATTTTGCAGTATTTTGGATCATCACTCCTCCTGCTTTCATCGGTCGTTTCATCTCGGTAACGCAAAATTCATCTCTAGGAGTTCATCAAAGATGCGGAAACATCCTAGTCACGAAATGGGTAGTTCCCTTCCGCTGCATTTCCTTCAAGTAGCTTTTGGATTTCTGTCCTTACCTCAAAATAAGTCATTTTTGGGATCTATGTAATTGCCCACTTGTTGTGAATTTCACATAGGTTATTGACGTTCATGGACTTCCTTGTTTCATTTCTTAGAAAATATTTTCCCTTTCTTAATTCTTGCCTTTATTCTTTGCTTGCCGTTCTGGACAAGTGGCGCTTCAGTTTCCAATCGACGACATGCCTCAAATCCATATCAGAGCGGATGTCTAATTCTTTAAAAAGTTTTAGGCTTATGCCTTGAAAATATCGAAGAGACCCCAACGCAATACCTTGTGGACATATCTATGCCTGAACTTCACTAAGTCTTCTTTACATTTAGACTTGCATGCTCCATCGGTTGATGAAGTCAAAGACTTTCTTAATTTTGGCTGACAGTGGTTTGTAAGTTCCCATGCTATGAGTACGTCTTGTTATTGAACGTTTGAGAAACTTCTCTAGCCCACATTTGTTCCCAACTATCATGGAACCCGACTCATGTCTGTGTACCAATAGAAATCATTGACTTTAAAAGGGAGCGGACAATTATTTGATTAGGTATTCCGTCGTATGTCCCAACAATGGTTTGCATGTTTCAATTAAGTGTCGCCACTTTTGCTATGCCTTCCCCATGACCATCACTGCTAATTTGGAGGTTTGACCGGTAAGGCCATTTTTAAGCTATCAATCCTGCAGGTATGACCTTGCATAGTTCAAGGAGGATTCGTAGCACCTCGTACTTTTCTTTAAGGGGTCCCCTGATGAAACTCCTTGATTTGTGATGGGATCTTCGTCAGAGGAAACTTCGGTATCTCTTACATGTTCCTCTTGCTTTGAAGTGCGACCGACAGCTCTTGTCTTGTTGGAACTCTTCCACAGCGCATTACTTAATTTCTTCATCCATAATCCTTCCACCCTATTATTTAGCTTAAAATTCTAGCGATCTTGATCTTGACGTACTTGGTCAAGCCTTCAATAGCTATTGTCATGCTCGCAAATTGTTTCTTCTACGATGAAGTGCTAGTCATCATCGCGTGCAATTACCTCCCTAGTCGTATAGTATGTGATTTAGACTATGTTGAGTTTTCTCCCACAATGTGATGCAAACATGTTAATTTGGGATGATCTAGTCTCGAGAATCATCGGTCGTACTAAAGCAGAGGGCTGTTTCGTGTGTAGATTACTCAATTGGGCAAGACGATCTCTACCTTTCCGAGATGTCTTCTTTAAAATTTAAACGTCCGGCTTTTGCATGAGATCTACAACACATTTTGGGGACAAACCAAAAGAAGCAGTAATTACGCGCGGAACTCGTGAGTCTTTGTTGTCCCAACAACTTGGCTTGGTTCTAGTTGATAGGTCCCATGTATTTCATGCAGTAAACTCAAGGATGTTTCTCCACATCGATTGTAATTTGATCCATCATTTGTTTTGCGTAACAGATGCATCCGACTCAGATGCACTTTTGATAAATATGATTATTTCGATGCAAATGCAGAACTATATGTCGATGCAAACACAGTTTAGATGCAAATGTAGATCCGGAGTCGTCCAGATTTGGATGCAGATTCAGTTTCATTTGATCTTCTCAAGCCCTCTCAATGTTCTTGAACTTGTCTGTTGGAAGAGAAAAGATGAGAGGTTAAAGATGTCGCCCTGGGAGTGCCAATTTGTAAGCATCTAAAGTTTCGTCCCTGAAAAAAAGCAAATAGGACAGGAAAAATAGTAAGCAAACAATAAATTTGAATTTTAATTTACGTTAGTTGCCAATCTTTTAAATAGTTATAAAGATGTATCCCTCTTAGTTTTTTATCTTCACGAACTGTTCATTGATTTGACAGAGATACTTCTGGCTCACAATTGTAGCAAAGACTTCTTTGTATACGAATGACTTGCAGATCACCACTGAGAGCACATTATGTATTTTTGTATGTATGTATGTGTGTCTTTTGGTGTCTGAAGAATACTCTTTTATATGCTTGGAGTTAGGCGCTTTCCGCAGTATTTTGGTCCAAGCAATTTTGACCCCTGGGACTGAAGAACATGAGTGGGGCGCATCGTGTCAACTTAAGGACTGGCGCCAGTGTTTGTCTTGATTTAAGTCTACCATTTTAACTTAATATTAAATCCGACTTTAATCAACCTAAATTTTGACTTGGTCACCTATGTGATTTAAATTTAATCCAATTTAATATTGATTTATCTAAAACTCCTGCTACAGAGTTCTTCAATATATGTTTTTTTTCTGCTATTCTCTACATGGTATCAAAGTCATAGTCATTCTTTGACTTTTAGATTTTTATTCAAGATCGAGTTAGTGGTAGGTTCAACTGATTTGTCGATATGGATTTACCGGGGTTGGTAATGGACTTGGAATGAAGTTGTTGAATAAGTCCAATTACAAGGTATGGAAAACATGCATGGAAATCATACCTTGTTGACAAGGATTTGTGGGATGAAATGGAAGTAACACAAGTCCTACTCACGGACCAAAAAACAATAGCATATACAAGAAGTGGAAGCAGGTTAATGTGAAGACAGAGTTCTGTTGAAGAGGATAATCTCCTCCGGCTTATTTGATCACATTTATAAATTGAAATAAGCTCCAGTTATAGATAAGTCTCGCAAATCGCTGTTCAACAAGAATGAACTCATGCTGCAAAATAGTGGAGATGAATTTGGCTTAATACACTCCAGGTAATCTTTCTATCGCCACGAGTATTCTAATAATTAGACGTATATTTTCGAGACATGTTTTACTTACGTGAATTAACATATTAATCTCTTTTTTTTTGAAGCGCGAATGAAGAATAATAGTCTTCGTGGATTGAAACTGATATTTTCATTTGCGACGTGCAATTCACAAAGGATGACTCAATAACCATCCTTTGAATAATTTAACTTGTTGTGTCACAAGCATTAACTAGAAAAGCGTTGGGCATAGTTGTCTTTTGTCGAAAAATGCAGAAGTGTTGCTCTGTAGCCAACAAGAGACCTTCAAGAAAAATCAGAGATATGGTCGCACAACACCTTAGTGATTCAAGCTCGCTTGGACATTAAGAACCTTCTAACTATTATGGTAAGAAGCCTCTAAGATGTTATCGTTGTGGTGAAGTAACGAACATAAAAAGATATTGTCGAGCCAAGGATCGGAGATTCGTACGTCTCAAAAATTGGAAAAAAGAAGAAAAACACTGGAAAAGTGTTCAGTAGCTGAGGCTCGAGAAATAGATGTCATGATTTTCATCAATCTTGAATAAAACTGACTTGAAGATCTAGAATATAATATAGTCGATCACGTGGAGAATCAATAAACAAATATTGTCGACATGAAGCAAGAAAATTTTGAGGATTTTCCTAGTGGTGGTAGGATACTGCTATTGAAGAAGTCAAAAAAGAAGATCTTGAACATGCAGCATCTGAAACTGCATGTGTTAGTAGCGACTTTACAAAGAAAGCATGCCGAGACGTATTGGAACGGAAGTATTGGTCACTCATCGTCAATATCGAGTACACTCATGACTCAGAGCAATTTCTTGAAGCAGATGGAGAAATAGAGATCAAATAGAGGAAAATATAATAGGAAGTTTTAAAAAGACAGAATATGATTTCTGAAAATTCTGAAGCTGTCAAAATATCTATCGATGTGATCAGAAGACACTAATACTTTAATATATAACTGTGTATGCACAATGAAAATATGAATTGAATATTTAAAGATCAAACATGTGACCCCTATATCAGTTATTTTTTTGACAAATGATAATCAGTTGGGAATTATAACTTTACCCTTGTCATTCATCAATATTTTGTGCAATAATTGGTTCATCTACATATTATTATTAACTCTTAATCATTTTGGTCCCCACTATGCCATAATTATCCGGTAAAATTTGTCCCTTATCTTTAAAATAATATCCCATCAAACAAATATAATATAGTTTAGGTAAACCTGAATACAGAAATTTAGAGGATGAAGCTTATTTAGGGTTTTGTTTTTGTGGTTACCTGAAATATGATTAGCTTCCCTTTAAAATTATGATCCCAAAAAATTAATTCACTTCATTTATTTTAACACGAATCAAGTGCTCTAGATCATTAAATAATTTATGATTTGCCTTAGCACCAATTACCCTCAAGTATTTATTTTATTAGTCAGTAGATAATGGGTCAATCAAATTAATATTCAATTTTATTTGAATCTTCCGAAAGATTTTTTATTAAAAATAAGTTATGTACTCAAAAGATGTAGCCGTTTCATACAACTAACAATAAGAGTGTCTTAAAATTTATTTTTTTAGGCTAATAATAATATATTTTATTCGATTAGTATTTTAACTAAAATTAGATCAGACCGACCCCTTACAAGTCTAGTAAAAAACACATTCTATCCCAGCCCAATTGAATCCAAAATCCCTGATATCTCTTTTCACTCTAATAGCCAAATCCGATAGTTTGGTTTATATTGATAATTGGACCGGCCTGGCCTAACCCCTTTAATACTTTTAGCTCTATCTCAAGTCGATATTGTCATACCTCTATTTTTTAGCAGCTTAAAAAGGTTGTTTTATAGGATTCTTTTTTAATTCAAGTGATGTTCTGAGAAAAAATTATTTGTTTATTTAACTTCGACATTCGTATGTGTGGAAAACATTTTTACGGCTAATTCCTTACCATTGAGTCATCAATCACGGTTGTTAGGGATCCACAAGTTATACATATGATTTATTTTAAGTTTATGAATATAAATGACTACTATATGAAAATTACTATTTTCGTCTAAACCACAAACCCCATTTAATTTTGCTTCTGAGCATAGAATATCAAATTTCTATGTATTAATTAAGAACGACATAAAAGTTAGACCATTAAGCATACAAGAAATAATCACGTATATTATATTTAAGTTTCACTCTAAATATAATTATATAAAAATTTAAACATACTTCAATATTATATACTCAAAGTTCAACATATACACAATCTGGGAAACTTCATGATGTTGGAATCAGGTCTCATTTAGGCGTAAAGTTAAATTATATAAAATGATTAAGTGTAATATTTTGTAACAATAATTCACAAAAAGATAGCGGCTATAATTGATTTCAAAATTTAATAATAATAGCTAAGTGCATATCTACAAACTCGAAATGGCGAACAAAAACATCAATCCCGAATTATTGTACGTAGGAGTGTACATGATTGGATTAGTTTGGATTTTTCAAATATCAAATCAAAATATTTGTGTCAAATTTTAAATTTATAAATCAAATCAAACCAATAAAAATTTCAGATTTTTCAACTTTGGGTTTTTTTCGGATTTTTTAATTTTCTTCGGGGTTTTGGTATTCATACAAAAATTTTAATTTACTGTACGTCAATATTTCTGTGTCAATATATGTAAAGTCTAAGTTGGTTCTTCGTAAGAAAACAACACAATAAAGATTGATTAGTGACACTTAAAAATAGCCACAAAAATAATAATAATCAAATCTGCGTAAGACAAATATTATAAATTATAAGTCATAATTGAAATTTATCCATAATTGAAAAGTACTAAATCATTTGCTAAAAGAAGTTAATAAGTATTAGTTACATGACTAAATATTAAAAGAAAGTAAAATTATATTATATATTTGAATTGTCTATACCTATGTAACACTAAAACAAATATTTCAATATTATTGTCATTTTTAGTGTTGAATTGATTTTCCTTTAGCATTAATATTAATTTGATTTTGATTTAAGGTTATTATGATTAACAACATGTATGAACTATATTCTTTATTGGATTATTAAGAATTCTAACTTTCAAACATGAAATAAATATATTAAAAGATAAAAACTATGAAAAAGTATAACAAATATTTAAAAATCATATATATAATGTCGGATTGATTTGATTTTGGGTTTGTTTTTTTTTAGTTGAAATCATATCAATCCAAATATAGTCGGGGATTTCCGAACATCCAACCAAGTCAAACAAAACCACTAGTCGAGTTTTTTTTATTTGACTCGATTTGCTGTTTGGTTCGATTTTGTACACTCCTAATTGTATGTATTTTCCCTAACTCAAGTTGAAAAAAAAGGGTCAGCCCAGCTTCATCCGGTCCAAGCCTCGTGGGTCAAGAAATTTGATTGCTAGGGCGGTCCAACTCTTCATTTGGAAGGACTTTTTTTTTATTTTCAATTTCATTTGATCATTGATATGCAAAAAGTTATAATTTTTAATTTGGCATCCCAAGCTTTGTACATGATCATTGAGAGACTAGAACTCTAGAGACTTGCAAAATAGAGAAGGACCTGAAAATGCTCAACCCAACCATAAAAGAGTTGCGGGCTGGGGCGGACTAGTCCTTTTTTTTATTGTTTTTTTCAAACTTAAAATTCTATGACATGCATGTGAATTAAAGAAAGGAGGAGCTGAAAGCCACTTGACTGTAAATAGAGGACTTCCAGGGCCTCTTCCTTTTAGGCAAGTGGCTCTCCATCTCTAGGAAGATTGTGTCCAGGATATGGTAATCTAAGTCTTGCTTCTTTTGGTCGGCTCATATTAGCCTGTGTGTGTTACTACAGGTAGTCATTCCTCTCGTTTCTTGTCTTTTCAAGGGTATTTTTTTCTTAAATCGCTGTCATGTCTTCCCCCCCCCCCCCCAAGTATAGTGACCAGCTTCCATATTTTCCCCGAATTTCATCAGTTCCAGGAACTTGAGCCTGTTCATCCATCTTCATTCCAAATAAAGGCAAACATCCCCATTGAGTGAAATGAGAAGATTTTCAAATCAAATATGGTAAACGATGATGTTTTTTCAATAACATTAGCAAAAAGTTTAGTGTTATTAGCATTATATCTAGGATATTACATACACGAGATACATGTATCTGGCGTGATGCATTTCAAATACACAAGTGATATAAGAGAAGTGACAAGCGATATGGGAGAAGGTGAGAACATGAAATTTGTAAATGTATTTTATATACATGCAAATCCACTTGGATAGAATCTATCTAGAACAAATTTCACCTAATTTTGAGTCCATGCATTCTGAGATACATGTATGTAAATACACCAAAATCTATTAAGATTCGTACTATTACAACATAACATGTTTTTTGAATTTTCAAAAGTAACCTGCTAAAAATGACATATAATCAAAATATCTCCCTTACCCTTTCTTGCAACCAGCACGCAATCACATGTTCACAAATACTGTTGTTAAATACCTTAGATTTAAGGGAAAAGGGACAGGGAGGAGCCAGCGGGCCGAGGCACACACGAGGACCCCCCCAAATTTTAATAAATGGTACGGGTCATGACCTCCGTATACTTTGCGTCACCATAAGGCCCATGTCGGTCCAATTATGTGATATGTTACCCTCTCCATAACTTAATAACGGGACCCCTCATTTTTGACACGTGACTTAATTCAATTGAAACTACCGTTTCACTCGTTCTCTCTTTTGTTTAAAAAAAAGAAAAAGGGAGAATTGTATTAGAATGACAAAATATAATAAGATAAAAAAAATGGAGTATCTACCGTTGATTTATTTGTGTTCCATAGCAAACTGTTTGTCAGTCTCTCTCTCCCTCATATTCTCGCTCGCCAATATTCCTCTCTCGCTTTTACAATAAAATTGTAGAAAATTGTTGTTTCATAATTGTATAAAGCGATGGAGAAAATTGTATATACACATTCAATTACCTATATTCTCCGTCTTATAAACTTTAACAAATTATACAATAAAGGATGAAAGTATTTTTTTTTTGTGCCCGTGTCAAAGTTCTTATTTTGTCTTCTGTTTCTTTCTCATTTTATACAAATTCAAATTGTATTAATTTCTCTCTTTCAGTTTTATACAATCTGATTTCATTGTATATTCCCTGCCCAAGTCTCTTTGGTATTTCTTCCTTTCTCGTTTTATATAATTCAAATTATATATAATCGTTCCTAATTTTTTTTTGAAAACAAACTTATTATAATACAATTCGTTTTAGATACTTCATTTTTTATGCACTTCTGTTATATACAATTCTCTGCCCAAATATATCTTTTCTGTCTCCACTTTGATACACTTAATTTTTACAATTCGCTTTCAATGATATGTATAGCGAATTATACATATATATGTTGCTATGGAGCGCAATTATGCAACTTTTGTTATAGATAATATATGAATTCTATGTTTGCATATGTGATAAGTTACCATTTTTTAATAAAAATAACCAATACACACACATTTAGATGTTTTAAATATCAAGTTATAAAACAAAACTTTTTTATAATCCACTACTGAGTAGCTATCTTATCAAAGTTATAAGAATATCAAGAATATATATTATTCTCATTAATTTTTTTCAAATAATATTAAACGCGAGTTAAATAATTCAATTATATTATTTAAACCAATTGTAGTTAATTAAATTTGATTTTAAGTTAACTTTTTTAAACAAAACTCTTAATTAAGTAATTTAAATTAAAAATATTTAGATAGTTACCTTTTTAAGATACTACAAAATAATAGAGATTTTATCAAAATCTAAAAATTACAGTTTTAAAAATAAAAATGTTATAAAACGTTATCTAAAAACAATAAATAAATTTATAGTCCAAATTTTGTTTTCCCCAACTCTTGCAAAAATCATTACCTTGCACGGCCTTATCAAAATTTTCACAAAATTCGGCCACGCCTAAAATTTTTATTTTCACCAAGTTTCTCTCAAAATTCACTTCTCTTAACCGTATGCTTCAAGATTCTCAAATTTGCATTCAAAATCTGCCAATTTTAGCAATCAAATCCAACTATTGCAATATAAAACAAATCGTACAATGTCGAAAAAAAGAGAACAACGAAAACCGCGAGAAAAAAGTAGAAGAGTGAATGAGAAGCAAAGTCAGACGATTTTTTCATGCTTCATATTTCAAAAACGTGTATCACAAACACAATCTCAACCTTCATCTGTTTAAAGGATAAAATCTAGATCAGGGAATCAACAATAGAAAAAAAAAACAAACAAACATCCAAAGGAGAACGAGAAGAGAAAAGAAGAGAAAAGGGAAAGACCCAGAAAAAAAAGTAGATGAATCTGAGAAAAGGAACGAAGAAAGAGGAAAAGAAGAGGAAAGGAAAAGAAATCGAGGAAATCATTAGTTCTGAATCTGATTTTGTGCAAGAGTTGGATAAATCAAATCCCAAAAAATCAGGAGCATCTGGAAATCGATACTTCACATTTACAAAGAAGAAGAAGAAATAGGTAAACCCAAAACGTTGCAAAGGGCTAGTAAATAGTAATTATTTTTAAACTTTTTTATGTCTGTTAGTTTGATTTCGGAGTGGGGGATAAATAGTTGTTTGTGAAAAGATAAAAATTTGATGTAAATAAATAATGTATGAATTTTGTCGGATTCACTGTAGAAAATTACAGATTTCTTCATATACACTATCAATGCGTGAAAATGTATTTTTATGTATGATTCACGTATGAATTGTGTATGATTCACTGTATGAATTTGTATGATTCACCGTATGATTCACGGTATATTATAAAAGGTGTTATGAATTTTTATATCAAGTTTTTTGATACTGGTGTTGAAATAGTAATATCCATTAATAGTTATAACTTTATGTTTTGTGATTTGTATATTTGGTTGTGAAATATATGTGTATGAAAGAAGTTGTAAGTTGTTTGAAATGTTGTATGATTATATTGTATTAGTTTGAACTATGTGTATGACATTGTTGTATTTTCAATATTATGTTGTACGTTTGTTGCATTGGGTATGATTGCAGCCATTATGTTCTTGTTATATGTTATGAATTCTTGTATTTTTCAATATTATGTTGTAAGTGTAAGTTTGATTGAATTGTGAGATTGAAACTGCATTAGTTTTGTATACTATGTGTATGAATATGGGTTGATTAACCGATTTAATTTTTACAATTTTAGGAGAAGAGACACAACACATTTTGTCTTCATGTATTAACATGAATGTTGTTACGGATTTGTTGACTTTTTAGGTCAAGATAAGTTTCAAACCAATGCTTAGATTGTGAACACCTTTGGATTTTTATAATTGGCACACAGTAAAATACCAATGTCATATTGTTGAGACATTATTTATAATGAGGGAATGAAAAGTTTGGGATGACATGTTTGATCATTAAAGTAAATGGTTAAGAGTTGACATTTTGGGTTGTTGTAAAGGTTTGTTTGCATATTAACTGGTGTGATTGAATGAATGGGATCTGTTTCTGATTTTGATCAAAAAATGATAAAATTTTTATTTTTAACCAGTATCATATTTAACATCATTCTTCGTTTTATTACACATGAAATACATTTAATATTACAAAATATTTTATTAGTAGGAACACGAATAATGTATCACAAAAAAAATATAATCAATTTAACTATTGGGGCAATATAACATGGGGGAAAAAAAAATACGACACATTAACTAAAATATAAAATAAACTAACCTGAGATTCCATTGCCACCATGTTAATTAAAATTGGACCCATTTCTCCAGTAAATCAAATTCTAAACGGTTTCAACCTTCAATGTAAAAAAATATGTTTTAAAAAAAAAACACGATCAAATATGACAGAATTCGAATATATGAATATCGCCAATTCTGAGAAGAAAAAATGATAACGTTAGGGAAAGAAAGAAAGATACAGAAACAATTTTTAAGGATAAAAAATAAAAAAAATTACCATTTAAAAACAGATAGATTGGATATAAAGGTGCATATTATAATTACTATATTTAAAATCCCTTAAAAAGTGACAATTTTGTTATCAGTTAATAACAATAACTACATTCATGGAAAATCCAATTTTAATTATCATGTTTTGTAATGTGAGTGTTAGGTCCTAACAGGTGACAGGAAGAAATATACAATATTTAATTTAAAGAATGACTATAAGTGATATATTACATGTTATTATAGAAGGACAAAATCAAAATACTTATTCATAATTGAGATATGACTAGGGTTTCACTAATATGCTAATACCTAATTTACACTTTTTTAACTCATAACGAATAATCCGCCCCATAAAACCCAATAAACTCATCCAATTTCCTCTAAAAGGAATCCTAATAAAAGGATCCAAATTACACCCATGAATTCCTAATTATTTGGGTTGTGCTTGCTGGTGCTGGTGCTAATGTGTGTAATTTGGATCTTGGATGCATTGAGCACAGTGATTACTTTGCTATTTTCCTCAAAATAGTAGGGTGACTGGATTTTTGGGGGGAAATGCTCAGTTTGCCGGATTAACATGGTGGGCTTTATTTGGATAAATTTCCAGCAGCGACAGACAAACTGAAATGATTAGCTCTGGATTGGCTTGGTAAAGCACTTAAGTTGCCTGATAGATTCATTTCAACAGGTTACATAATTGGTTCACATTAGCTTCTTGTTCTTCTAAAAAGCCACATGTCGTTTGTCTTCCAATCTAGCAGTCAAAAAGATCCAAATTAACCCATAAATCTTAATTAATTTTGGTCTTTTAATTAGGATTTCTTCTAGGGAAATTGGGTGATTATTGGGTTATGGGACGGATAGTTGATTTATGGGTTAAAAACAGGGTCAAATGGATAGTTTAATAGGATTAAAACACGTGTAAAAAATGAAGGGTCCGATAGTGAGAGGGGTATATGTGTATCTATAATTGGATGACAGAAGCTTATATGGATGCAAAATATAACAAAGAGCATAGACGTATCATTTATTAATGTTCGGAGGTAAATTCGTCCTTTTTCGCTAGATTTAATTATAAAAAGAAAAAGTAAGCCTTCAAAAGCATGCTTGTCTCACCATTTCAATTATTTTATATATTATAGTTTTTCTAATTGAACGTATCCTGTTTTAAATGGGAAAGGAAGCGCATGCCACGCATATACATAATTAATAAATAAATTATATAAGATAATTAATAAATCAATAGTTAGTATGAGTGCATTATTAGAAAGAAATAAAGTAAGTCATTTTTGGCCTATTAGGTCTCTAATCTGTTATAAGCAGGTGAAGAGAATACATTTCCTTACTCAACAAAGCAACACTTGAGAATATGGCTATTAACAAAGTTGCTCTCCTCCTTTTACTTGGTAAGTTTTTTCCTATTCTTCTTTTTTCTTTTTACAATCAAGCAACATTTTAACATTTCAGTGTTGTTACATAATTAATTTGCCTATATATGTTGTACAACAGGAATAGTTTTGCTTGTGAGCAATGTCGAACATACAAATGCCAAAGCTTGCACTAAACAATGGGACCCTCGAATTGCATTTGGGATTCGCCCACATTTACAAACTAAAAGAATTAATCAAATATGCACCAACTGTTGAGCTGGTAAAAAGGGATGTAATTATTTCAATGCAGATGGAACTTTTATTTGTGAAGGCGAATCTGAATATGTAAGTGAGGTGGATGATAATCTCGAGAAGCACTGTCCTCGAAATTGCATATGCGATTTGCCCACGTTCTGAAATAAGTAACAAAATTAATCTTAATGGAATATGCACTAACTGTTGTGCAGGTAAAAAAGGATGCAATTATTTCAGTGCAGATGCTACTTTTATTTGTGAAGGAGAATCTGAATTTGTAAGTGAGGTGGATAATAATTTCGGGAAGCCTTGTTCTCGAAATTGTGACCCTCGGATCGCATATGCGATTTGTCCACGTTCTGAAATAAGTAACAAAATTGATCTTAGTGGAATATGTGCTAACTGTTGTGCAAGTAAAAAAGGATGTTATTATTTTAGTGTTGATGAAACTTTCATTAGCGAAGGAGAGTCTGATTATGTAAGCAAGATAAAGAATGATGTAGGGAAGGCTTGCCCTTTCAATTGTGATCCAAGAATTGCTTATGGAATTTGTCCACATTCTAAAATAAGTAACAAAATTGATCTTAATGGGATATGCACTAACTGTTGTGCAGGTAAAAGGGATGTAATTATTTTAGTGCAGATGGAACTCTCATTTGTGAAGGAGAGTCTGAATATGTAAGTGAAGGAGAAAATGATCTCCAGAAAAGCAAGATTTTTGTTTCTTAATCTGCAGGTACTCTATGTATGAAATAAAAGCACAATGATGTTATATTTCTGTTGTGGAGCTTTACCGCAGCTTGTGCTAGGTAAATAATATGTAATGTAATATGGTCGTGGAACTTTACCACGGCTTGTGCTACTTAAGTATGTTTGATAATACATGGAACACTAGTTTGTTCTATTTTTAAAATCTTGAGTCTACATTTTTTTTTTATTTAAGTTTGATATATATTCTATAATTTTCTGTTTTTTTTTAACAATCATCACAAAGTATATAATGCTAGACGGTTCAAAAAAGTTAAGGAGCAATCGTATCACTCTACAATCCATCTAGGGAAAGTAGAAAGCCAAACAACTTGGTAAAGAAAATAGAAAATTTTGCTTAAATTTATGTTTCTGACCAAATTCCCAAAAACCTTGGAAATATACATCACATTAACCACGTCAAAGTACTTCATAAGGTTCCAAAACCATACGAATTGCGTCACTTCAACAAATGATGGTGGATTTTCCCAAACATATTCGAATCGGGGAGGGCCAAAGGCATGAAAACAGGTTATCAGACCTATCGACTAGCCCCACGCCGATGCTTGCAGTTTCTTTTCCTTAGTATACTAACATTCTGCAAACACCAACAAACCATCTTGGCAATAGTTAGACTTTCTATCCTTCATTACAAGCAGGGAAAACTCTAGAGGGAGATGGAGGATCAAATTGATTCATACTCGTGAAAATAAAAAGAGATTTGTTAACATATCCTGGCATCACAATTTGAATAGGAACAAAATAAAAGAACTAATCATCTCTATAGAGTCAGGATAATATTTGTAACATTTGTAACAAGCATCAACTTTCCACCAACAGCAACTCTACAATTATATATAAGCTAGGGCCAATGTAATGGGATAAAATTTTCTAAACTTAATTTGAGCAATGGAGGACACCTAAACAGCATGTGATCAATCGTTTTCTGCTCAGGTCCACAACTCAGAACACACTCCAAAAATATGCCTGAGTCTCCTATAAATGATGTGGTTGGACGGTTTAAAAACATCAAAATGCATTTCTAATGAAGTGTTTTTATACTTGTTGTTAATATTTTCTCGACCCATAAAAACTTTCAGAATTCTTTTGAGAAGAAAGCTTGATTACTAGGATTGGGTCTCTCGTGCACTAACTTGTTCACACCTAATACATTTCCCTCGCTAAGTGGGATCCTCATTTAACCTCATACTTCTCATACTTGGTATGTGCCAAAGAATCTTACGAAGAGCCTGGTGGGGAATATGGTTTATATAGAGACTATGTGATGGGTATTTTCCCCATATAAGATCTTTTCACTCTCAACTCGACATCTATTTGCGCAAGCTGGACTAGGTTGAATTCCATAGAGTAAGAATATCAAAGGATCTGTTCCACCCTTAAATACAATCTCCAGAGCTACCCACATATAATGCCCTTTTTGTAAGAAGATCTTACCCCCAATAATGCGTTTCCATATTAAGAATATCTGGTGCTAGCGAGTGGAAGAGAGAGAGGTGGACACAAGAGGAGGAGCCTGACTTAGAGCGTAAGGCAAAGATATGTGAACCAAATATTTTCAGAATTCTAAAAGGAGTAAGGCCTCTCTTCAGTGAAATTTGGCCAAATCCGCTTGACAACAATACGTGATTAACGATTTTTAACTCTAAATCATCTTCCCCGCTTTAGAAAACTTAGGCGCGGTGCGAGCAATGAAGATGCCATGCAAGGGAAGATAGACTCACTACCAGCTCTGTAGCCCACGACCAGAATAGATTCTTGAGTCTAACCGGACAGCATGTTCCATTTACAAGGGAGTAACGACCCGTCGCGGAGATCGTAGCCGGTCCGTCTACGTTTATTCCCTAAAAACCATGGCATGGCTGCCTGGCCCCAAAGACCTGACGGCACGGTGAATTTTAAAATCCCCCGGTGGAAGGAACGAGAACGTACCTGGGCAGTTCGTCCACTTGAGAGAACAGCGCACGAAGGACCCGGACCGCCGAGACCAAGTCGGCTCGGCAAGAGAAGGTACGAATGATGGTAGCGCAGGCGGTAGCCTGCTATCTGCGAGCCATGCAGTGCTCGCACAGCCAGACAACGTTCATGCCCTTTCCACTCATTATATCGCCTCCGCTGTGGAATTGCATCTAATAATATATTACTCCTCACTTCTTTTCCTTGGGGCTAGGAAGTCTTTCCTCCTTTTATTTTGGATTTTACCTATCTAATCAGCTTAATCATTTTTCTTAGCTCTTCCCCCTCCCCCTTAGTCCCATCTTCATCCTACCTATTCGCCTGGCTTAGTCGAGGGAGAGCACCGAGAGAGACTAGGCGGACGGAGAGACGCGGTGCGCTGGCGGCGGCGGCCTCGGCCCTCGGACCTTCTTTTCGTGGCTCCCGTTTGACGTTGCGACACGAGCAGAAGACTTCTCAGTGAGCACCCGTAGACTACTGTCGCGAGCCTCCTTCCCTGAGTCCTACCCTCCCGAGTCTTTCTTTGTCGTCAACTCCCTCGCAGCCTCCCGCAGTGTTCGCCCGGAGTCTGGTCACCAAGCGTCCCCCATCGAACCCGAACTAGACTAGTCCCTTGCGCCAACCATCGTGTGCATTCACTGCCTCGGACTCTCCCCTTCTCGTGACGTTTACCTTTTGTCGGGACAGAAGAGGAAGAACAGAGCGACGGAGGAGAAGAGGTAGGAGAGGGAGGCAAATGCAAGAAGAAAAACGGCAAGAGAAGGGAATCGTAGAGGTAAAGCATAAAAGTCACCGGAGGGGAGATGTAGCAACGAGAAGGTAAGAGGAAGAGTTATGCAAAGGAATTGTGCATGAGCTTTTACAAACAGTGAGGGTGTAGGAGGGGTGAGGAGGGGAGAGGAGAAAGGAGACTCAGATGGCGAAAGAGAAGGTGAAGGATACACACACCGTTCGGGAAAGAGAGAACAACACAAATAGGGGATCAACATAAGTAGAGTGCGATATTATGACAAATAAGTGTAATTGTAGGACCTTCTCTTTAATCTTAACACCATGCAGATTCTCACAATAATTCCGCATGATGTAAGGTCTTAAGAGAGACTTCAGCACATAAGAGGAGAGATTTGGAGAGAAGAAAGTGGATCTCCTGTGCCTGAAACATTGTAGGTTCACTCCTCATGTCATGTCCCCATTAATATTATATGTTTATTTATACGTTGAGGTGTGTTTGCTTGATGACATTGCATATCCAATTAATAGAAATTATAATGAAAACCCATTTAGGCAAGTAATTTTGGAACATAAATTCGACTCAACTCCGATCACAAGCTTTTTAGAATATCTACCTGTAAGGGGTCATTATTTTTTTTTCAACGGCTCTATTTTAAGAACGAGTGACTATTGAACTCCTTTGCGCTATCGCCCGAAACATTATCTATTATATCTGCGTTTTTCATAAAAGCATATTGAATTGGAGCAGCATCTATTGCGTAGGTTATACGATCAGTCTCGAATAATTAATTTTAGCGCGTAATGTGTAACAGTATAGAGCATAAATTAGGGGTCGAAATTGATAACACATAATAGGAGTTTTCACTTAGGCTTCAAAGTTATAAGAGTCTGGTTCAGGGAAGGTAGCACATATCATAAATTTAAAAACTTTTTACAGCTTCAAAAATCACAATGGAGAAAGATTCCAATACATTTTGATAAGAAGAAGGTGTCATTCCATCACTCCGGAATTTGCTTAAAGAATGCATATCAAAACTGCTTTGTTATTTCCTCGTGTGTTATTCCTATAGTGCATATCATTAACCTATTATCATTAAGGTAGGAACTAGATTAAGAACTGATCAAAAGTCGTTAGTCGAGATGAGTAGTAAATAATTTTTTATAAATGTTTCTACCTCTATTGCAATATAACTATGTAAAAAATTCAACTTCCATCGTCTAAATAAGACTCCCAATTAGTGTTTTTGTTTACAGTATACACCTTTGAAATCGTTGTTCATATGGAAAAAAAGAAAGGTTCTATCGCATTCCTGAAGCCATAATGGCTCATAGAATTTCTTTGTTCCAATAGGCTTCTTTATCCCTTATTACACCTGTACCTAATATCTTTGCGACACAGAGCAGCATTAATTAGTTAATATAAAAATTACTATGGGTCACGTTCTTCAAAAGCATCATCGGAGTTCTACTTTTAATTCCTTCAATTTTTTTCTTAGAATTTTCACCCCTCGAAGGCCAAGTAATAAAGAAGTTCGTAAATTCTGTTAGTTAAAGTATTTATTTTGGATTGTCGAGACCCTCCACCAAATGATTTGATATATTAGTCTGTTACCTTTCCTTGTCACCTCAAGCTTACAACATAGAAGTCCAATAGCATTGAATGAACCGCATTGATGTAAGATTTCGAACATTTAAATCTTTTTGGACAATACAATACTTCTTTCGAATTCTGAGTGATGCAGAATATTTTGTATATCACATTATTCTTTTTTTTAAAATGCACATAGAAGACTTACGAAATTTGTGTCCATAAAAATTGATATTGTAGTAGAGTTATTGAATCAGTAAAGAACTTCGAGTGGTGTAAGCTCATCTAAAGCCTCCTAATATTACAAAGAACCTTTCTACTTCTTTTTATGAAATAAAAAAATTAGAGTGGAAAGATCTCGTAACCCCAAACATAGTAATTCAATGTTTTTGTATGATAATTTATGTGATACTTTTTTGTTTGTTTGGATCTAATTTATTTAATTTTGAAAAGTAAAATTGAGTTGATCAACAACAATATTTTAAAATTAAAATCTGCATACAAAAAATTATTACGATATTAAAAATATATATAGTGTATAGTCATTTCTTTTCATAGTCCAATATAATAGAAAAACATATTTTTAAAATGTTAACCATAATTTACAAAATTAAACTTCAAATCTCGAGAAAGCGGAAGAAAAAAAACATTACCTAAATTAAACAACAAAAATTAATAATTAAATTAACAAGATGGGTAATATATGTTAAATTAAAGATGAGAAAGGAACTAGTACAAAGAGGTTGAGTTATTACTGAGGGGTCGTTTGGTGTGATGATAAGAATAAACAGTTATGGGATTAAAAAAAATTGAGATAAAATTTAAATGACTTGTTTGGTTGACATGTTTGGGATAACTTATCCCACCATTTATAGCATAGTGGTGGGATAAGTTATCCCAGGATAATTAATCTCAGGATAGTTAATCATGGGATAACTAATTCTCAACCAAACGACCTATAACAGATTAACTAGTATCCATTTATAGTGGATAATAAAATTGCAACCTTAATTTACTTTTAGAAATATTATTAAGTATTTTCACATATTATTATTTAAATAGAAATAACAAAAGGAGTATTACAAGATAACTTGAACTCTAAATTACTTAGTTAGGAGATTTATTTTACGGCTTGTCTTCATTGTCATTATTTGTCAGGCTCGTCCTCAACATCACTGAAGCATTAACATGCACCATTAAAGCAATTTGAGATGATTAGCACATACAAAATAAGTTTTTAGTTAGGTCTTATATAAGTGGATTCGACACAATATCCTAGAGACAACTTTTATTTGGTATGTATCTTAGTTCCACCCTCTCGTATCAAGGCAAACATGCATGATCTAAAAAAACTTAGCTCAAAGATCTTCTCATGGAAAATAAAAGTTTATTCTTTGCTTAATTACTGCAACAGCTTTTGCCTAGCTCGAGTTTGTGTTGTTCGGTATACAGGAATCAAACAAACTTCCTACTTGATCTAATTATTCTCATAAAACGATATTTATTACTGATCAAGAGTAGCCTTTCACAAATAATAATATAAATATTTAATTCACCACTAAAGAAAAAGCATTACTCTTATGAATAATTTGCTCAAAGACTCTTATGAAAATCACGTTTCCTTTTTGTTAAATGTGAAAAATATTTTACTCTTTAGGGAATACATATGATTCTGCACGATATTACTCTTTGAAGGAAAAGCAGAAAATGAAACGATCATCTTTACTCGTGCCCATTATTCCTTTGGGACTTTAATTTTGGAGAACACTCTAAGAACCTGCTCTTGACTTAAACCTCGTCTATAACCTGTACTGGGAATTGAAGTGATGATCAAGGCGCTCATGATCTCATATTAATGATGATTTCATGTTATTTAGAGGACCTTAGAGTTAGAATGAGAATCGGAAAACTAATAGGTACGTCAATAGGAAATAGTATCGGAAAGAAGGGGAATAAGAAGGGGGAAAAATAGTAGAAGACCCGCGCCATCCTTGGTGAGCGGGCGCCAGGAGCAAATACTTGAACTAAAAGTGGGTCGCTCGGCTTAGCGTGGCGCATCTAGAGGCCCAACTCACTGCAGAGGAACTTTGTGGGGCGCTCCCCACTCGTGGTAGATTAAACAATTTTATTGCTCGTTTTTCAACTCTAAACTCAGTGGTTCTCCCCACCAAAAACACTTATATTCGACTCTGATATATCCAAATTAGGAAATAATCTACTCAAAAAACACACCTAAGTTCATGAATCAAATCAAGAAACATCCTCAACAACTCCAAAATCAATGAACCCAATTTCTAACCTTCATAATCTTAAATTCGATTGAAAATAAATCAATGATTGGCGCCGTCGGGGTAAACTAATGCAGAGTGCTTATGTGTATCCACATACCTGTAGGATCACCATTGACGCAGACTCCACAACTCTAGCTTCAAGAGATTGAAATGACGATTCCGTGTTATTCCTATTTCTCCTATTCTTTCTCTCTTCTCTCAAAAACAAAACTTTAGTTTCAAAGCGTGTAAGTTAGGTTACGTAAACTAAAACCATCAGTTAGAATATCGGAGCCCAATTAATTACCGAAATTGAAATAATTAATTGGGTGGTGAAAAGATATAATGTCTTCAAAAATCTGGTTTGCAATTTTCTTTTAGAGAATTAGTAATTCAATGGATATCTATGTATACGAATCGAAAAACTGATAAAAAAGATGTGGACACGTTGCTGGGTGTTGGTAAATATAAGTGGAAAGATCTTCCTACAGATCTTATGACAATAACAAANGGGTGTTCCGGGGGAGGAGAGGAGGAGAGGAGGAGGAGGAGGAGGAGGAGAGGAGGAGTAGGAGGGAGGAGGAGGCGAGGATGCGGAGGCGGGGAGGAGGACGTAGGAGGCGAGTGAGGAGGGGGATGAGGAGGCGAGAGGAGGAGGAGGAGGAGGAGGAGATGAGGAGGCGGAGGATTTGTATGATATTATGATTAGTTATTATTATTATTCTTTATTATTACTATATTATGATTATTATTATTATACGATTAGTACTATTTATGATTATTATTTATTATTATATTATTAGTATTATTGTTATTATTATATTATTTATTTATTATATTAATTATTATTATTATTATTATATGTAGGTTTAGAGATATCTAATTATTTTTGGGGTTAACCTTCTATGGGAAAAACTAATGTCAAATTTAAAAATAACATAAAAGAGAACAAATGTAATGATCCTTGTGGTCGTTTTGAGTATTAGAGCTTTTTATTACACAAAAGACTCTTTCGGTAGATTTTAACTGAGAATTTGGGAAAATTCGTAACTATAATTATAAAATTAATGGGATAGTTTTAATAATTTATTTAATTGGTGGTTAAAGAAAATAACATAAGAATTAGTGGTGGGTGACTTTTGCCATTTTTACTACTAGTCTTATAATAATTAGAGTTTACTAGTTTTGAGTGGGTAATTAAAAGAAAAGAGGCTTGCTGGTTGGACATAAGCAGTAATGGAGAAAGTTGATTCAGGTAACCTAATTTATTTCAATTTGTTTTACATGTAATTATTTGTTGGTGGCTATAAAATTTAAGCTTGGTGAATAGATAACAATTAGAAAATTAGTGATGGGTTTAATAAGAGATTTTGAATCGGGAATAGGTTTTTTGGACAACATGGTTATCACTTGGATATGTTAAATTATTAAGTATTAGTTGGATTGATGATGGCAAAATAATAAAGGGCTAATCATAAGCTAATGATTAGAGAGATGGATAAATTAAGGGAAATTGGAATAAGGTTTCTTCCGCCTCTCTTCTTCGATAATCATATGATCCTTATGAAAACAAACGGACTTGAGGAAATATAATGTTGTTGCGTGGGAATACGTTAGTTGGGAGAATTTATCTTGATAGTGATATGTAGGGATTATATGACAACTTTTTATTTATTGTTCGTGGAATAAGGATAAGTACAAGCACTAGGGTACAACTTATTTTCTTTACTGTTATTAATTATAATTTGGTATAATAAGTAACATTTATGATTAGGTAAGAAATTAATGTTTGAAAGCAAGAATGAGCAAATCCTATTTTTGGTTTTAGAGCTTTTGGAATTATTTATCGCTAGTAGTAGTATCAATTAATGTCCCTCTTGAGTTTACATTAGTGTAAGATGAATACAAAATTCAATAATCTTTGTAGGAACATGGTGATGTAAGAAAGTTATAGCTTGTAGGTGTAGGAAATTGTTATTTTCTGTTGATTGGAGAAGAAAGATGGGTTACACGGGTTTCTCAATTATTTAATATAGGTTTGATTGATTTTGTTATTAAAGAATAGGCACTCACTTGCACTTAGTCTTGGCATTAATGTATGACCACATAGTGGATAATTAATGATTAAATGTGAAGTAAGTTATAACAATTATATATTTATATTATATAGATTGAAGAGACTTGCAAGAAAGTAAAGATCATGGAGACTATGAAAATTTAGCATCTTTATACGATTTAAGTTATGTATATTGAGATAGATAATTAAATATTAGGTGTATCGAATTATTTGAATTACATCAAATTTATGTTAAATGAAGGAATAAGATTTAACGGCTGGACATATAGTAGCATGAGTGTTTATATACTCGTTAATTTACAAATTATATATATTTGATAGATTGGAAGTGTCGGTGCATCTAAGAGAGGAAATACATCGAGAAGTAGTTTGTTCGTCTTCGGTTCTTCGATGGAGGTAGGTTATCGTTTATGCTATTTGATAGTAAATTCTTAATAGTGATTGATATGCATTGAATGATATTGTGAAGTTTTGTATGTACTTGATTGTATGGTTGTTGTTTTCTGATTGGTCTGAAATCTTGAGACTGTGGAATTTAAATTCTTGAACCCTCTTTATCAAAGTGATGTCTTGAACAAAGAAGTCTTGATGAAATATTATAACAATGAATTGAAAGTGGTGATAATATATGATAAATTAACGGTATTCTTGGTTCGGAGTGTCACGTTCCGATACGGTATTCTTGGATCGGAGTGTCACATTCTAACAAGATATTCTTGGACCAAAATTTCACGTTCCGACACGGTATGATTGGATCGTAATGTCATGTTCCTACACAGTGTAATTGGATTGGAGTGTCATGTTTCAACACGGTATAATTAGATCAGAGTGTCAAGTTCCGACACAGTAATTTATAGGAAAAATATATTGAATTAATTTAATATACTCAATCTACAATTTATCAACGAATGTGGTGTGGAGGCATGAGTCCTTGTGTGTGCTTGATATTGTGATTGATTACGTACTTGCTTCAATTGTCACTTGTTCATGTTGTTTGTTGCTTATCACCTATTAAGTACTATAGTTGATTTTATATTATTATTCTTTGGATATTCAACTACTATTTTTTTTTGGGGGGATTGGCTGATGAGACATTACTCAGTATATTTGGTTCTATGGCCCTTACTTGTATTTTTCTTTGTTTTCCTTTAATGGAGTGCAACAAGTGTACCGACGAATTTGAAATCGCCTTTATCTCAATCAAGTCTCAGATATCAGGTTCAAGGGTGAGCTATTCGTTCGATCTTGGATTGGATTCTCTCGTCATTACCTGATGTCCTTAGTTTTCGGACACAAACTACTTTATATCATTTGTTTTGGTTTCCTTGATACTCTTAGACTTATTGGAGATTAGATGTCCTTGTTGTGATGACTTTAAGGTTTTGGGAAACGATAGTTAATAAGTTTTGGAAACTTTCAAATATTTATTATTTGTAGTGAATATGGTATATGTTGAATTTGGTTCCTGGTTATGCCCAAGGAGGTTAAGTGTAGAGTGTACTCACGACTATTTTTAGGTCGTGATAAATTTGGTATACAGAGGGTTAGTTTCGTAGATCTCAGCACACAAAGGACAATCTAGTAGAGTACTTGAAGAACGGTGCCGGGAACGCAATTACTTTTCGTAAAGAGGCAGTAAGACTTTAGAAAAACTCAGTTCTTTATTTCTTTCGTGCTACTACTTGAATCCAATTGGTATCTAGGATACAAATTGGTATCTGAACTATCTTCACTCTATTTAATATATGGTTTGTACTAAAGTATTAAAAGTGTAAATAGCAACACTAGGAAAAAAAAAGAATGTGTCCTTGGAAATGGATATATTTTCTTAATTGACTATAGGGCCTGTAATGACTAGTAATCAACATGATTTTTTTTCAAGTTCATAAAATTGAAACTCTTATTCTTCATGGGTATTGATTTTGAATATGTTTATGCTTCCACTGTCGATTGTTTTGAGCTGCTTCATAAATTGAATATAGTGGAAAGACTTAGTGTTGAGTTTGTAACGTACTAATTTTTGAGGATACACAAAATGTGGTGATAGTATCATGTTGAGTGGCGATTAGTAAAGACACTACCTATGACTTCAGGCAACATTTTTTCTAGCATCTTCATGAATAATTATATACCCTACACTTTGAGGGATAGGAGGAGAGTTGACTTACGAAATAACAAGAGGTATATGTTGCACCAGTTAAGGTCAAAATCTCTACCACTATTCATAAATTAAGTGTATATCAAATATGGTCATCAATTCTTACTTGGTTATAGTTTTGATGTGTATTCCCTTCGTTATTGACTTGATCTAAGAAGTAAAACAAATATCTTGGGCTAGAGAGAGAATAGATTTGATAATGTCAATGGGTAAAAATGTTTGGGCTATTTGGGTACGATATTCTGATAAATTAATGAGTGTTTCTATAATGAATAAACGGCCCTTCCTTAGATAGGGATAGGTTCCGTGAAATGAAAATCGATTGTCAAGTGTGAATCTACTATTAAGAAGTTAATTAGTGGTAGTACATGTTAGTTTTGAGATTCGGTGTTGCTTTCACCTTGGGGAAACAACTAGTTTAGTATGCAGGCACTGGATTTGCCATTGTTTTAAGGAAATTAGTGGTGGATCTTTGTACAATATTAATAATTTAGATTGTTGTGAAATGTATCTTTGAGGGTTATGAATGAGGAATGGAGAGATGTTATCTCAAGCTTCAAAAGGATATTGATACTAGAATGACAAACTATAGGGAAAGAAAGGACTAGTGAGTATATGGGTGAAAATTGAATGTGAAAAAATTGAAGATTTAGTTAAGAAAAATGCAATAAAATGGTAGTTCCTTAAATGTGATTGGTTAAAACCTGAGTTAGTTGTAAGGCGCGAGGAAAAGGTTCACTGCATGGTGATGACAAAGGCTTACTTGGCATGATGGTAAAAAGAGTTTGTGAGGGACCGTGATTGGGAAGAAACTATATAATAAGAAAGTGTTGGTTAAATGAATTTTGTAAGGTAATAAAGACTGGCGAGTATATAAAGTTGTGATTTTCTACATTTTGGTGAGTAATGTGGTTGCTAACAAGTTTCAGGAGATGTTGAGGCACCACTTGATTAGAATTTAAAGGAACTAGAGTCATAATTAAAATAAGATAAAATCTGTGGGATGTGTAGCCTTTAGAAATAGGAAAAGCAGGAATATTTTCTCTGATTGCAAGGACTACAAATATATGTTCGAGTGGGGTGATAAGTTTTGTTCCAGTGTTGAATTTAGTAATGAGTTTGTTTGGATTTTTAGTGAAGGATGCAGTAAGGTCGACAGAGAGGCGATCAATGATAAGCTGAGATACAAAAATTCATAAAAGTGTTCAAAATATGAGCTAATATTGATAGGGGATTGAATTACACATTTGGATTCACAATTCTTTCTTTTTGTTTTGTAAGTCCACATTCGTAGTGCTACATTTTGTCAAGATATGAATTGTAAGATAAAAATGATCATTCAATTAGGTATTGATATTTGGAAGGACGTATGCATGATTTGGTCATAAAGTTTGTTACTTTTGATTGATAAAGGACCTAACGGGGGATTCACATAATATTTTGATTTAAAGGCTAAGGTAAAAATGTCAAGGATTGTTGACTAAAGAATAAGATCCGTAAGCGAGACAACATGAGGAACAAGAGTGTGGTGTATTGAGGAGTTCAAGATATTTAGAATTTTGTGTCATGAAAACTTTTTTTTTTAACAAAAGTAAAGAAATAAGGCCTCGCGTATAAATCCTTAGTTATAGTTGAAGGTTGTATTGATTTTCGCATAAGAGATGATTGTAAGATGTGAAATAGTTTATTACAGACTTACTAGGTTATCTTTGACTTTTATAAAGATTAAGTTTTATTTGGGTGACAAACATTGAGGTATGAAAAATTTAGAGTTGAATTGATACTACTTTATTGATGGAACTACATAGAATATTATGATGCGTTACATAGATAATTGATGGTGAATAAAGGTTATGAGCTTATATTATACATAATAATTTGAGTGACTAATAATTTTCCTAAGTGTTGACATGAGGTATGTGATGGTTTAAACGGGTAGCTAAAGCATGGTATGTGGAAGTGGTGGGAAGTTGACTTTGGGTTTGATTTAATAGTTTTATCACGATGGAAAGATACTATCAAATTTTAAATTAATGTTACTATCCTTGTTTGTGACTCATAATTGTGATGAAATGTTTAAATAGAAAGAGAGATAGTCATAGTTTGAACATATATTTTATAGAATACTTTGATACTAATGAATGGTTTGGAGTAAGGTAGTAGTAGAGTAAGGTAGATGACGAGTGGTTATGATATTATTTGTGCGTTTAGGAAGGTGACTTCAGTGGATGTGGGTGCGATAAAGGAAAATCAGATATGAATGGCAATTATACTAGGGACTAAATTGGTGATTCTGGGTAGCAATAAAATCAAAAATATAGAGTCAGATGAATAAAAATGTTGATATGGTGATATGGACACTATGGAAGGAGTATCTAGAGTTATTCGACCTTGGTTATGTATATTCTTATGTGACCAACTACTTCATTCTGAGCGTGGTTTAGAGTCTGATTCATTTTCTACGTCCATATGTGTTTTCGCTTCTACGGGTGAGTCTCTAATATTGGATCGTGTGTACCGTTTATGTGATTTTCCTCATAGTAGGGTGACATCCTTTGTTAGACTTGTTCATTCCAGTTATGGAAGATTTGATGTTGATTGGGATAGTTGAAGTATGCTAGTTTATGAGAATTTATAGGAGAGCTACCATAAAAATTTATAGTTGTTCGATAGACTTAAGATTTATCTCATCATTGGTATCATGTTTTGGCTATGTGTGATTAAGCTGAAGGACCATTGAGCCTAGTTGTGTTAGTCTTAAGGTTTTTCTATCATAACTTCTAATATTGCATTTCGATAGTGTTTTTAGAGGTTATGTATGCTTGGGTGTATTGCTTGATGGATGGTTACTTGATCATTTTCTTCTTGAGGTTAGAGAAGTTGAATTTTCCCTTTATGAGTACCTGATGTCTAAAGATCATTTTTTTATAACTTAAGCTCGTGGAAAGTATATGTCGTGATAATGAAACATTGATAAGGTCTATGATGGGTTGTGGATCATGAGTGTGGTGGTTGATTTAGTTCACTTCCGATTGAAATCAGTATTGATTTAACATGTTATCGTGGTTATGTGAAAAAGATTTCACCTAATGGTTATGTCAAGGTCCTTGAGAATATTTGCATATGTGTGTACGATTAGCTTTGATTGCTATGGGAATATGTATGTTGTTCGTTGAGTTTACTACAACAACTGTTATCATTAGAGCATTGAGATGATCCTATTTGAGGCATGTTATGAGAGGAGGTGTAGATCTCCAATTGGTTGGTTTGATGTTTTTTATATGAGACTTTGGGTACTAATACTTGGAAGAGATTGTTAACACACCTACCCTTTCATACCCTAACTTTCTTTTGATCGTTCGAGGACGAACGATGGGTCAATTGGTATATATTGTAATGATCCTTGTGGTCATTTCAAGTACTAGAGCTTTTTATTACATAAAAAAATCTTTCGATAGATTTTAACTGAGAATTTGGGACCATTCGTAACTATAATTATAAAATTAATGGGATAGTTTTAATAATTTATTTAATTGGTGGTTAAAAAAACATTAGAATTAGTGGTGTGTGACTTTTTCCGTTTTACTACTAGTCTTATAATAATTAGGGTTTACTAGTTTTGAGTGGGTATATAAAAGAAAAGAAGCTTGCTGGTGTTGGGAAAGACAAAGGCACTACAAAGAAATGCCTGACCAGGGGATACCAGCGGAAAGAATACCCAAGTCTATACTTCCCTTTTCGATTTGAACAAGAGAAGAGCAAAACAACCACAAGCAAATATGATAGTAAGGCAGCAAGTAATTCAACAACAAATATAACAAGGATAATATGAAACCAACTCACACAAGACAACAAGATTTACGTGGAAAACCTTCGATGTGAAGAGTAAAAAACCACGGGACCAAAAGACTCCATATAATCACCAAAGAGTTTTACAATATTGTTCTCCAAAATTGGCACAAAAAAAAACAAGGGCCAAACCAACGAGCAACAACCAAAATAAGATTGACACCAAATCTAGAGAATTAAAAGGAGCAAAATCACCACAATCGCAGCTACTATTCACGACAGCAAAACTGAAGGGCAGGCCACCAAATCAACCTGTCAAGTTCCTAATCAAAGATTGGATAAAGACAATTATGTGTCCAAAAATCAGCTCCAATCGGACAGAAACGAAGCGGAATCCAATTTGAAGTGCTATGAAGGCTGAATTTGGACTGCGAAAATCTCCTTTTCTCCCTGTTTTGGCTGCTGAAAAAACTATCTTAGTTATGAAATTAAGACCCTAAAATGGCTGATTATATTGCCTCATAAGATGGGCTTATGGGCAAAAAGGGTTTGGTCCAAATTGGGCTTTTATTTATCCAAATAGGAAGGGAAAAAGACAATAACCCAAACAATTATCCCCCTCACGACTATGGGGAGGAGACGCCACCGCGACCATGCACCAATCTTCAAACTTCTCTCTGGCAAAGCTTTAAGTCCTATATCGAACCATTGTCAGTTGAATGAATCTTCTCAAGCTCAAGAAAAATTAGAATCCAACACATCTCGAATCCAAGGTATCCTACTCAACAATGTGTTTAACGACCATGGAAGTAGATTCTTGCCAAGATGTATAGCACTTTGACGTCACAATCAAATAAGCACCTACCTTCTTGAGCACAACCAAGTTCCCCCAAGAATCTTCTTCATCCAAAGCAATTCTTAACAGCTTCAACAACAGCAATAAGCTCAGCTTTGTAGTGATAGAGCAACACATTTTTGAACCTAGATTGCCAGGCCACAGCATCCGCCCTGCAAAGTAACCAAGTAACCTGAAGAGAAAGCGAGTATCACATCACCAGCCATGTCGAATCAGTACCACAAAGGAATAGGTTCCCTGTACCAAAACACAAACTCAGACTAGAAGTGCCACAGAGATATCTCATAACCCACTTCACAGCATTCAAATGTTCTCTTCCCGGATTCGAAAGGAAAAGGGCTAACACCTACAACAGGTGAGCAATATCCGATCTTGTTACAAACACATCCACATACATCAAACTACCAACAGACTGAAGCATAAAGAACCACCCTTTCTTCATATTTCTTCCTTCTCATCATCAATAGAAGACACTGTTTCGTGCTCAATTTAAGTGGCATCGCTAAAGGCGTACTGGACAACTTAGCTTTGTCCATATGACTGAAGTCGCGAAGTACTTTCTGATGTACTTCTCTTGTGATAATACCCAAGTTTTGGCCTTCTATCACGGACAATCGCATGCCAAGAATCTGCCTTTGCTGGTCCTAAGTCTTTCATCGCAAAAGAATATCAACTCTTTGCTTCAACTTTTGAATCCTGGGCAAGTATTATGACCAAACAACAAGCATGTCATCAACATAAAGCAACACAATAATAAAAGTCACCATCAGAGAACTTTTTGCACAAAAACACAATGGTCTGAAGAAGTCATCTTGAAGACCTGCCTTGAACTCATAAAGAACCAAACTTCCTTGTACCACGCCTGGGAGCTGTTCAAACCATACAAGCTCTTCTTTCAATTGCAACATAATTCTCTTTACCCTTGACTTCAAAACCTTCTGGTTGTTCCATAGATAAATTTCTTCATTTCTCTAAGTCACTGGGAGGGAGGGAAAGCAGTTTTTAATATCATTTGCGAAATCTCTAAAATCTAGACTTGCAGCCAGGCCTAGAACCACAACGAATGGATGAAATTCTTCACAACTGGCGAGATATATCTCATCAATCAACTCCCTTTTTCTGATTTAAATCCCCTTGACAACTAATCTAGCTTTGTAACGTTGGAACTGCGATACCACTTCATGTTTCACCCGAAAAAAACCCAACGGCCCCACTGTTTTTCAAAGCTTTTCGTCTTAGGTAACTTAACAAATCAAAGGTATGATTATCATGCAAAGATTTAATCTAATCTTCCTAGCATCAAACCACCTTTCTTTTCTTCACTTTCCATGGCCTCATCAAGACTCTCAGGTTCTCCCCCATCAGTCAAAGAGTAGTACATACTACATGGGGAGAAGAACGAGATGAAGGAATTCTCTTCTACTAGATGTTGAGAGAAAACTATCTGGGAGCATCTATCAATGTGTGGACAACCACATCATCTTGAATGGGAGCATAAACAACAGCAGGCCGGTCATTATGAACATGATTCCTACAATCTTATTACAACTTGCTTTCATTATGATGAAGATTTTCTTCCCGTGCAATAGTCAAAGAACTGGATCAACATCAACTAAGCTCTCACTACTTGAAAATAGCCTTGTCAGCTTGTCAAAATTTCAAGTGTTTGGTCTTCATAAGAAACAAAATACGGCTCTAACAACGTGCGCTTCTCAACAGGATCATTAGAAACGATATAGCAAATTCAATCTTGACCAGAACCAATGAAGATACACTGCCTGTCTTTAACATCCAACTTTGAACCTTTCATCCTTAGGAACATGTACAAAGGTTTTACACCCCAAAAGACTCTAAGATGATCATAAGAAAACATTCTTACGTCCAAACTCTGTCAGGGGAACATCACCATCTAAAGAACAGAGGAGATAAATTGATAACTGAAGCAGCAGTATTAAGTGCCTTCTGCCAAAAGAGAATATGACAGCTTAGATGTGAAAGATAATCGAACACTCCTCAACTGAGTTATGTTCATCCTCTCTGACTCAACCATTAATTGAGGGTTTTGAGGAGTTTTCTGCTGCTATATACCCTGCTCTCTGCCAATATCTATCTCAAAGAAGGACAATATATTCACCACACATTATCTGAGCGATGCATGTCAATGTCTTCCGTTTTGTTTTTGTCTTTCAACGACGGCCTTGAAAACTCTTGGAAACACATCAAGTCTATGATCCATTGGACTTCCAAGGAAATACCAGAGTTTCCTGCGAGAATGATCATCAATTAAAGTCACAAAGTTAAAGTGAACCACCATGAGATCTTAACTTAAAAGACACACAAATCAGAATGTACCATACTCCAGCAAATCAAGTTTCTTGAAGGCGGTGACTCTGAAAGAGAAGAAATCCTTTTATGTTTACCGCTGATAAGCACATGAACACATTTCTTCAAATTTGCTTGTTTCACTCCAGCAACAATTTTTCTTAGACCAAACTAGCAACCCTTTCGCTCATATGACTCAGCCTTCTATGCCAGAACTCTGATGAAGTTCCTTCTCCCAACCAAATTACTGAGTCTCTGGATATGGAGCCCTGAGAAATACCAAGTTAGCAAATGGCACCACGGGCCACAACCATCAAACCTTAGTAAGCTTCCACTGGGCCAACACCAAGGTGTGTTAACATAACCCTATCATCAAGATATCCCACAAAAGAAATCAAATTCAAGCGAACTTGGAAGAATGCTTGACATTATTGAGGAATATTGGGAAACAGTGAAGGTAAAAAAAAACCACCTTCTCCTTCTTCTGTCCAATGCCAATACATCAACTTCATGATTATTGCCCTTTTCAAACGGTCAAAATTACCTGTAGTATAAAAGAAATAATTCCTTCTTTGGCGTGACATGAGAAGTAGCACCAGAATCCACAAACCCGACTAGGACTCATCACGGAACAAGATAATGGCATGTTATCACAAGAAACAAGAAGATATGATTACAAACAACAGCAAACACGATTTTTCATGATCGCCTCTCTCTTGTTGTCTCATATCTCTTTGTGCTGTAACAAGATTTCAAGATGCCCATCTTGTGGAAATAGTCACAGGTAGTATTCTTGTATTTAGACTTTTGACTGCTTTACTTTTACCTCTATCATTTGACCTCTGGATTGTTTCTCCCCCGATCTTCAGTAACAAAAACATCGGATGTGTGAAGCTGAAGAAGATGAGGATTGAGATCTTCTTCGCATTTATTCATCAGACACACCTATTAGTATATTCCTGGGTACAACACCATGGGAAGCAGAATTAGTCAAAGAAACAGAAGAGTATCCCAAGGTCTGGCAGAGTATAAGAAGCCAAAGTCACTTGATCTCATCATCACAACTTACACACCATTCCGCGAAAGGGTCAAGAACACCTGAAAATCATTAATATGATCCAGAAATAGGATGCCCTCTTCTATTACCTGTATCTTAAGTTTTCAATAGGAACAACTTGTGTTGCCAGCTCGAAGCATAAAGTGTCTCAAGCTTGTCCCAAAAACTTGTAAGCATGTGTCTCATTCCCAATATGGATTTCTAACAGTATCTTCAACCCATTGTATTATCATATAGCCACCAACCTGAGATGCTCCAAATTCCTTCGTCATAATTCAAAGATGAGGTTTTTAGAGCAAACACAGGTAATGCATCTTCTTGACAAATTAGAAAGGTCTTTCATCGTGCCTTTCAAATATGATAGTTACTACCATTTAAACACACATTTGATCATATATTTGCCTCCATCTTCAAAAAGGACAATCAACAATAACCATGATTTGATACCACTTTGTGGGAAAAGAAAGGGCACTACCAAGAATGCCTGACAAGAGATAACAGCGAAGAATACCCAAGTCTATACTTTCCCTTTTCATTTGAACCAAGAGAAGGGACAAAAACAACCACAAGCCAATATGATAGTCTAAGGCAGCAAGTATTCAACAACACAAATATAACAAGATAATATGAACGGAATCACACAAGACACAAAGTTTACGTGGAAAACCCTTCGATGTGAAGAGTCAAAAACCACGGACCAAAAGCCTCCACTATAATCACCAAGAGTTACAATAGGGTGCTCAAAATTGGCAACCAAAAACACGGTGCCCAAACAACGGAGCAAAAACAAAAATAAGATGCACCAATCTAGAGACATTATTAAAGGAGCAAAATCACCAATTCGCAGCTACTATTCACGACAGCCAAAACTGAGCTGCAGGACACCAAATCCAACTGTCAGTTCCTAATCAAAGATTGAGATGAAGACAATATGCTGGTCAAAAATCAGATCAAGCGGACAAGAAAGAAGCCGGGAATCGCAATTTGAAGTTGGCTATGAAGGCGAATTTGGACTGCGGAAAATTCCTTTTCTCAATGTTTTGGATTGTGAAAAACTCATTTATGGTCTGAAATATTAAGAAGAAAATAGGCTTATATTTGCCTCATAAGAATGGGCTTATGGGTTTTAAAAAAGGGTTTTGGTCCAACTTGGCTTTTATTGATCACATAGGAAGGGAAAAAGACCCATAACCCAACAGCTGGTTGGACATAAGCAGTAATGGAGAAAGTTGATTCAGGTAACCTAATTTACGCTTTCAATTTGTTTTACATGTAATTATTTGTTGGTGGCTATAAAATTTAAGCTTGGTGAATAGATAACAATTAAAAAATTAGTGGTGGATTGAATAAGAGATTTTGAATCGGAAATAGATTATTTGGACAACATGGTTATCACCTGGATATGTTAAATTATTAATTATTAGTTAGATTGATGATGACAAAATAATAAAGGGCTAATGATATGCTAATGATTAGAGAGATGGATAATTAAGGGATAATTGGAATAAGGTTTCTTCCGCCTCTCTTCTTCGATGATCATATGAAGCTTATTAAAACAAATGGACTTGAGGGAATATTGTTGGACACCCAATTCGATCCTCTCGGCATAAATGAGTTCAACTTCTTAAATTTTTCAAAACAATTTAACATAATTCGTTTTATAATTTTAAGAAAAAAATTGAATGTTTGTGTTATTTGAAATAGTTTTGTCATTTCTTATACTGATATATATATATATATTCATCATTATGTAGTATATAATTAGTATATTTGATATTATTTCAAAAATAATCTCAAAAATATTTTATTGTAGTAAGTTTCTATTTTTTAAACTAGTTAGTTTAATTATGGCTATATTTTGAATCTATTTTACTACAATTAACAATAATTATATTACTAAATAAAGAAGCTCGTGATTAATTAATAGTTAGTAATTCATTATTTAAGCGTGTAGCCAAATTTATTATCTAACTCAATTTGGCTATTTATCAAATTTAACCCATTCTTTAAATCCACCAAAAGATCTTAGTTTTGGGTCATTTACACATTCCCTTTTATTCCCTTCCAGCCCATTCCCCTTTTATTCCCTTCCAGCCCACTCCCTTTAATTCCCAACCCATTTTTAATTCCAGCCCACTTTAATTCCCAGCCCATTCCCATTCCAGCCTACCAATTTACTTGCAGGCCCAATCATTCAGCTCCAAATTCCCCATCCCAAGTCCCTTGCGCCTTCCCAAACCCAACCTTCCACTGTTCTTCTTTCTTCTTCCTCGCGATGACGATCCAGTCCACGGAATCGGCCCAAAATCGCTAACAACCCAAGTCCAGTGTCCTCGTCGTTTTCCTCTCCTTCTCCCTTATTCTCTCGTACAAGATCATTTCGTTGAGGTTCCAGATGGAGCAATCTCCAAGCTCGTTCGTCCTTGCATCGTCTGGAATCAATGGCTATCCTCTTCGTTCCGTTGAGAGATTGTACAAATTCGTACCATTCCGTTTCAACCTTATCCGAAAAAGATTCTCGAATTTCAAATTGGGACTTGAATTTTCGGTTCTACCCCTTCATCTTTTCCCCCTCTCATTCTGATCCTTTCCCCCTATATACTAACATGCACATGTTGAGTCAAGGGTGGGATTCTTTTTTGGAGATTTTTCTGAGAACCGTTGAGTTCAGTTCGCGATTTGTTTCCCCTGTCTATTGGTTTTTGTATGTGGAAAGTTTGGAGTCATTCGGTGGTGGAAAAGCCGTACTATATCGCTGTTGTCGTTTCCGTTCGCTTACTTTCAAAAGCGGTTAAACTCAGTTATGCTCTGTATGTTTAATTTATCTTAGACAAAATTTGTTTAATTCGTAAATTTGAATTCAACTCTAGTTTATTTCTGCGGTAAATTTGTCTAATAATGTGATTTCTTGTTGTTTAATGGCTTATGGATTTCATTGTGATTTGCATATAAAGTATCAAATTCGATCTCTAGCGTCGGTTTGCATTATGTCTCGAATGCTTTCGTGATATTCCCTACTATATCATTGCCATTATGTAGCCAAGTTTGCATTGATTTTGTTAAACTTTAAAGTTTTGTTTAGATTAGTGAAGCTTCAAGCATTAAAATAGATTCATAAATCGACTGATTTAAGCTTTGTTGCTCCTCTGTTCGTCATGGATTATTTTTCTTAGCAGGAGATTTCATTGCTTATTTGGTCGAATGCTTGGAATGTGCCGCTCATTATCCGTAATGGAGAAATATGGCGATGACTTTGTTTGGTTTATTTGATTTGGCAATTTTGTGGAAGGATACACTTCCAGCCGTTTGCTTTTCCTGCTTCTCTGCCCAAATGTATGCTGGTTTCTTTGTTTATGCCAACAAGTGTTTGCCTTCCTCTTCCATGGATCACTACTTCCCCTACTCCTTTTCTAAAAATAATAATAAAAAATTGGTACAACGTATTTACTTATTTTTGCTGAGGTCTTTCAGCCACATGTGGCGTTATTCTTGTGCTTTTGTTTTACTATTTCATGCTGACGTTGTAGATATATTACTAATAAGTTGTTGCTTATTTTATAAGTTGAAGTGGGTTATCGGTATGTTGTGAAGTAGAATGGGCGGCTATTTAGAAATGGAATTGATATAGTAATTAAACCACATGGATTGTTGGCTTATTAACTTCCATTGTCTTGGGCCTTCATCGACTTATACAATCGTTTATCTTGATTACTATCATCCATGGCTGGATGAAGCAACTTCTAATTCATCCTTTTGTTGCTTGTTGTATGAAACCTTCGCATCATGCTGATTTCTTGCCGTTTGCATTATCTTGTGAGCCGTAAAGGCTCAAAACCATATTATCGAGTCGTCCAGCCTCTCAGAAATTGGTAACCCGAAAGTATAAGTTGAAGCGCTGGTGAAATCTACGGTTGTGGAATTAATTGCAGTTCATCAAACCTGGAAAGGGGTTGTTTTAACTGTATTTGCAGGTGTTCGTTGTGAAGTTGTATATACGTTGTATACATACTTTTACATTATACAGAAAAAAAGGGAAGGAGACCAAATTCGAAAGATAGGTTGATAAAGTGAGGAATATAATTCTGGAAATAATTTGTCAGCTGTCGAAAGTTGAAGAACAGGTCGAATACACATGTATACACTGAATACAGTTGCGTATACACAAATAGGGTAAAAATGTGAATTGCAGGTTTAACGTACAGGGGACTCGAAGTAATCTAGCAAAATATAGATCTAATCGTGAGAATTGTATTCAACAAAATACAGAGGCTCACAGATTCAAATGGATTGGTATACAACGTATACGGTTAGTATACATTCTTGTGTTTTATACTTTCTTAGTTCTTTCAGGGGAAATGGGCCATGCCCTTCAGATAAAAAAAATTTTAAACAGGCCCAAGGCCATGTTGTGGTTTTCAGGATTTTTAAGTAATAGATTTAGGAATCCCGTAATGTAATTCAATAATTACATTCTGTCCCGACAAGTTTAATAATTACCAAAAAAAATCCCTTAAATGTTGAAGCCGTGCTCTTAGACTGTAGTGATACATGGTAAAGGATACATGGTAATTGAAAATGTTAATGAAAAAATAGGGGCGAAAATGGGTAATAAAGTAAGGTTTTACTAAAAGAGCTTAATTTGTGGAACAGATTTACATTAATCAGCATTAATGAGCACTTAATTGATATTAATTTCAATTTGAAAAATCACAGATTAGATCTCTATTTTGAAAACAATTTTTTAAACAGTCGTTACAATTGGAACACACATAAATTTTATTGTTGTTACCGGGGTTTTTCAAGATGAATTTACTTCAATTTTGATGAGCCATTCCGAATTTGGGTGAACGAATTGCAGTAGAAGTTACAAAATCGCTGGAATCGTTGTTGAGATTCAATTTGTTTTCTCATCTCAAGCAGCAAGTTGCAGTCGAGTTGGTTTGGAATTGATGTTCAGGAAAGGAAATTGAAATTCGATACATTGTAGAAGGTACTCTGTCCGATGAAAACTTAAGACGTATGAGTGTTTAAAACTAATTTGAACTGAAAAAAACGAGCCTATGGATTTCAGTGTATCCATTATTGTATGACACAATTGAAAGGATAGTGTACGTGTACAAACTTTGAGGAACAAGTGGAGAAAAACGTGTTTGTTAGACGGCCACAACACATTGATCACAGCTTTGGCAGTGGTTAAAACTAGCTACTTGGTCACATGAAAATGCAGAAGAAGTTGGAGTCGGCAAATGTTATAAATCAATTAAAATATTGTGAGTTGGGGGAGGACATGTCCAGATAAGTAAGAATTTAAAGCAACACTTGGCGATGTGAGAGAAATATATAGATAAAGAAACAACTTCAATCTGCACAGTAAAGAGGTCTGCTCAACCAAAGGTTTGACCGTGTTTTGATATTTTAACGTATAGGTGTTGTTTTATATTTTAATTGTACAGAACATTACTATTTTATATGAAAACCTGCAGTGTTTCATATGTTTATTTTGATTTAATGTATCATCATTTCAAAGAAATTTATTTTTGATACATTGAAATAACTATTTTTGCTACTTGAATATACTACTACTGATATAGTAAGGACTGTATCAGTTTTACACAGTCCTATACAACTAGTGGAACTTTCATTAAATTTTGATACTTTTCTTAAAAATTGGTTGATACTTTTGGTGTAATGGATTGTTTGAGTACATTTAAAAACATTATGTTGAATATATTATATGATGCATTTGATATGTGTATTAATAGCTTAAAAAATGTACGCAGCTATGTGTTGGTATGCTTGCAGACAATGGTGGTTGGACTATGAAGGAGTCGGGCAGGAAAAAATCTGACATATACATGTTAGAAATTTCAATAGTGAAAATAAGGTCCGATGAGGGAAGAGGGTTCTTAACCAAAGTCAAGCCAACAAGGGATTTGAAGTGCAGTGACAGCTCCAAAAAATGGGTCAATTATAAACGAATTTATACACCAAAGAATATAAATGATGATATTAGAGAATTACTATGGGGTTGAAATATCTTACAGCAAGGCATGACTTGGCTAAAGAAGTTGCATCTTCAAGATTAGGGGAAAACCATCTGCAGGATATAGACGGATGCCCGATACAGTACACATGTTAACACTGGTATCCGATTCTTATATAAGAAGCATAATACTGAAGAGAGAGGATGAATTATGTATGGGTTTCTCGCCCTTAAGACCATTCATTAGGGGATTTTAAATACTGCAGACCAGTAGTTGTTGGGATGTGTGCACATCTGAGTGGAAGCTTACAAAGGACATTTGTATCAGCAATCCCACTTGATGGCGCATGTTATTTTTATTTATATAATTCGATTGTCTTGTTAGATATTACGTTTCCATTGAATATATCTAATGTGTGTGTAATTAGGTGCATATTTCCATTGGCATATGGTGTTGTTGACAACGGAAATAATTATCCGTGGACTGGTTTTTCGGAACAGTTCAACCATGCATTGGCGCATTTAGAAAGATTAGACAAAGATAGGTGTCTGGTTCAGATAGAAATGAAGAGTATCAGAAGAGTGTTAGATGTGATCCCCGATGTACCTCATTTATGCATGCATCTGCATCTTTGGACAGAATGTTGTGGAGGAAAACTTCAAAAGGAGAAAAAAGGCATAAGTGATATTCTAAGCATGGCAAGGCTATAGAAAAGGAAGATTTTCATAAGTTGATGGCTAAGGGTGATAGAATTGATCACAGGGTAAGGACTACCGTAATATGCAAGGTTACGAAAAGTGGTCAAGAGTTCACTGCAACGTTGTTTTTGTTTTTCAAACAGAGGTTTCGAATGATGAATCCAACATGAAGAATTTATAAATTGTTCTTGTTGAAGCACTACAATAACTATATTAGCATCTTGGAGGAGGTGGAATTCTTTTTCTATCTTGGCATTGCAAAAAAAGAGGAAGTAGCCTCATACACAAAGACGCACTTAGGTAGAAATTGCGGGAATTGTTGATTATAACGCGGCAACAAGTTCAAAAAGGAGGGATGTATCATTATATAATACTTTATATATATGTAATTCATGTATCATTCTGTGTTTTAACATGATTTGTTTTTTAAAAGTTATATATTTAAAAATTTAAGTACACGGTGTTCATCATCTGAGTTTATTTTCTAAGTAGAGTTGATTGAAAAGAAGAAGATATATTGTTTGTCTTGAGCGAAAGTTATGTTGTTTGGTAGATTTCAAACTAGGTGTGTGTGATACCTTGTTCACATGCAATCGCTTGTATTGCAAAAAAAGAATTGTCACCGAATGAATCTTATTTCTCTGATTATTACAACCCTGATGCGTGGCAAAAACAGATGAAAATTCCAATGGTACCAATGCCAGATAAGGAAGATGGGCAGATCTAAACACGTGGTAGCTGATGTGAACTGGTATCCACATTAGGAGTACAGAAGATATCTGGGACGAACAAGAAAAGAAGAAGAAGAAGCAGATGAAAAGATTTTTCGGGTGAAACAAAAACGTTGGGGACAAAAGAAGGGCACAACAGAAGAACTTGTACTTTCTACCCAAAAGAGAGTGAATTAGTGAATTGTTTCTTGATATCAAGAATAATTTAAAAGGAAACATTTTAATGAATTAGCAGTTTTCTTTACACTGACAAATTGAACACTTTGGTTTAGATAAAAAATTACAAAATGTGGTAATTAAATTGACGGCGTGCTTGATTACTAAATACTTTGTTTATTATTGGTGTTGATAAATATACTTGTGTTCAATATTTGTTTTTCGATATAATTTTATAAATTTTATGGCGACAGTAAGATATATATAAATTTAAGAAGATAGGATAAACAATTGGAAGATACATATGGGGATTAGTGTATCAGGTACTTTATTGTGTGTTTTTGGTGCACATTTTTACTAATGTATCCGTACTGTTAGTGTATATCATTGATTGCACAATGATACATCTACATGTAGATAAAAAACTACAAAAATATTATTGAGGTTAGTTATTGTGTTCTTACAATGACTATAAATCATGTATCATGTGAATTTATATAAATTGGAACTTGTGTAATTCTTTTTTTTGTTATCTTTTCTTGAAATATACGTAAATAAACTTTACTTTTAAAAAATAATACCAATTCATATACTAGCATTCATTTACCTAATATCATGTAAAATGTAAGGATTATAGAGTAAAAACATCATTGTACATGATACATTACGGGAGTAGCCAATGTATCCGTTATTTTTTTGTGTGTGTTTGGTAGATATGTAGATTGGGTTTTGCCCAGTGTATATCTCCATTAAATAAAAAATTTAAAAATCTTTATGTCTAGTTTATGATAATTACTTTGACTATACTTTATTAAATGAATAAACCTGCTGTGGGGACATCATATGTCTGATATTTATAGTTTCAATATAAACATATTTATACGTAATGTTAAAAAAAATATTCTGGAAATTGACCAAAACCAAAAAAATAACATTAAAAAAGGATAAAATAGTTGTTGCAATTAAATATAAAAACAATAAAAGTTAACATTTAAAACAGTGTTTTATCATGCAAATGTACCCAATATGTGAACTAATCTTCTCTGGTGCTGGTGTGTGACTACGCCCCCAGGAGTTGGTTTCTGGTGGATCATCATTGTCGCCCAACATATCCGACTTAGCCTTTCTCACTTCCCTAAACTCAACAGCAATGCTCCATATCTTTGACGCAGGTAATTCAGGAATTAAAATCCAGCATATGATAATGATTTGGTCACTGATATATCGGCAATGTAGTAAATATAAACTCACAGTCTCTACAAAAAAAATACAGATTAATAAAAAAATTAATGATACATAAAAGGGAAAAAAAATTCTTGATACTTATAGGCTATCGCATTCCTGTGTAGGGATGTCTTGTGACAAATTCAATCATGAAAGGAACTGAGGCTGCAGAATGAACAGTAATATTGTCTTTATATGCATGGACAATCAGCAAATTTTGTTTGGGGGGGATTCATTTCTTCAAAATCACTAACAAGCGTATGAAGGAAGCATTTTAGACAACATCTTGATCTCATGAGAATTGTTTTTCCTTTGCATTGATGAGTCAAAAACTCTATCAACCTATTTTCAATCAACAACAGCCAAACCCAAGGAATCTTGATCACAGTTTAATTGGGATGTAGACCTCATCTACAAGATGTCATGGTAAAGTAGATGGTATTCCAAACCCTTTGATGATGTAAATTATTGACCTCTCATGGGACAGATACAATTGAAGCGCCATCAATAGGTTCTTGTGTAGTAAGACTATCATCATCATCGGCAATGTAATAATCTATTATACAATTTTTACACGTGACATGAACAAACAGTGGGTTGTTGTGTATCTGTATGAATCCGTGCTGCCAGTTTGCTTTTGCGAAGGTAGTAAAAAATCAAACGATGTGCTATAAACATAGTAAGAAAAGATATACATCTAAACAAGATAAAAAATGAAATATAATTAGTGAATATAGTGTACTTTTGCAAATTAAATAGTATGATACTTTAAAGAATGTTCATTGCTAATTTAAATAGTATGATACTTCTACAAAATGTATCATGATGTTATCAATATGTTATGACTGAACATATTTTCATAAATCGTTTAGATTATTACCTCATCAGGACCAACATTGTTTGGCTTGTTGACAGGCATAAAAACCAAATTTTGTTCATTGGAAAAGAAACAACAAAGTCCATCATTGGAAATCAAAAGAAGAAGATTTTGATTGTATTTATCGTCGATGGTTCCTGACATATATGAGAACATAAGTTTTCAATGTATGTACATGATCATAACCACTCATTATTACAAATTTTTATCTAACCAAGTAGTCATGAATTAGTTGTATAAAAAATGATTACGCCTAACACTTGCAAAAAAAAATGTATAAAAAACGTACTTATTGTTATGACTTTTTAGAAGCCCCTGGAAAAACAATCATGGATCCTCAATAAGTTTCGGTGAAACTTTTATCTGTAATGCCACATCCTTCGAACGGAATGAGCGAGTCATATCCTTCAATTTCTCTTTTCTTTCTCGCTGGACACCCAAAAGGAAGTACAATATGGTAAAATCCTTCTCGAAGGCATTTATTTCTATGCGCATGAGTGACTGCACAATTTTAACAGGAATCTCCGGTATTGGAATGCAGTGGGAATTGAGTTTCAACAAGGACTGCTTCTAGTTATATCTGCGATAGTAAGAATATAATGTCTAGCATTAGTAGGATCTTTACCCAATCTTTGATAAACGCATCTATTGCTGCTTGGTTGATGGCGATATTGTTGTTGAAGTGGAAGAATCCTGTATAATATGATGTAATGATTTTTAAACTAATTGGGGTAATGAAATTGTGTGTTCATAATCAAAATTGAAAAATGTACGGATTGCATCCGTTGTTGTTTTTCGGGGCAAACATGAGGGATGTTCGTGCTGAAACATTGTCATCAACATCCTTGGCTTGATATGTAATTTAAAGCTGGTTCGACTGATGTGCGTACATCCTGAATAGTAGTTTGAAATAACAAAATTGTTAATATAATTTGTGATGAGAACGTAACATTGATTATAATCACATGATAATAGTATTGAGTACTATGCTGATACAGACAGAATATAAAATGAGAAAAGGAAAGTGATCATGATTACAAAGAATTGATATATGTGCATGATACACCAACATGAACCCACGTATAATAAACAACCTTTGGAATTATTACACTGACTATTTGGTTTCACCCCTCATTTACGGAAACACCAACCCATCCACATGAGCGACATCCACCGGCATCCGACGATATGATGCTCACCATTTTACCAGAAAAAACCACACCATCCTCAGCTACACACCCCCCCACCCATATCATCGAGATCAATGGTATTTGTGAGTGTTTGTTTGTCAGATGAAATGGCTTGTATTAGCCTGAAAATTGATGTTATTTTGCCTAGAGATGCATCAGCTGGGAGGGATTGCTTTTATCAAATAATCAGTCCTCCAATTTCTGTCAACCTAAAAATTGTTAGATACATTTAGGATAAAAAAAGTTGTTTAAAAATAACAAATATTAATTACGTAAGTTTTCAAATGTCCTTTCAAACTCTTCAATATGAGGAATTATATGTTGACCTTCTGTGCATCTGCATATCCATGAACCATCAGCAGCCGGTTCGAGAAACGTTGTAACAGACAGTACATCAGCAGAAAAAAAAAAGAAAAAAAAAAAAAAAAAAAAGAAAAAAAAAACAAAAAAGCCGATTCGGTGACACTGGGGGAACAGAACCGTGTAAACATCAGCATTCGAATGTTGGAACGACTTGACAGGGGAACTGTACATCATCATCGGTGTCGAGACACATTTGATGATCAGGTGGTCTGTTCTGACACCTTTTTTTTTTGAATAATGAATTTTTCTTCTTTTTGGCGGGGGGAGGAGATGTATCAGACACTCTAGAATTGTCTCACCAATGTTCGGGCGTTTGGGGAGAAGTATCTAAATCATATTCCTGTTTGGTTGTACTTAATGGTATTGATGTAGAATGAGCATGTTCAACTGAGCAAGATCAAACGCTTCAAATTTCCTCTGCTGTTGGGGACCATGTTTGAACATGCATTCTGAATGTATCACCAACAATAAGCTAATTTAATGTAGTACAGTAATATTTCAATAATGTATCACAAAGACATAAATAACGATATTTCATATACCAAAATAAAATTTTACTCTTGGAAAAAGGTAGAAATAAGCATTCAAACTTTGATTCTTTTCAGACCACAACTCTCAATTGCCTATTCTTGGGATGACATGGCGTTTCTCCGCTATTTAGATTTAAATTGGATGCACATTCGTTTTATCCAAACATTTAGTGCATAGGCATCCCATATAATAGGTACAATTGTTTACTAACGTCAAAATTTTGTCTAAGTGAACCCAATTAGTTTGGAAAATGATAGCTGAACCAAGGAAATGTTGAGATATACCACTTCAACCATTTCGAAAGTCGACAATAGATATAGATGTATATCAAGAGTAGCTAATACAAAGGTATGAATACAGAACAATATATACATTTGGAGTGCATCCTGATTGTTCTCCCAATTACCTCTTAACACGTTGAACTAGTGATGCTTTGTAACACTAGGAACTGCACCAGGAAAATACTTTTTGAAAAAGCATACAATTAGTGTGTTCTGGGTATTTAAAATCATTGGGATTTTCTCTGACCTTAAGTCCTGTTTAATAATGCAAATTCAATTATTACCAAATTTCAGGACACGCCTGTTGGAAGTCTAAGATGCACCACATTAGGTTGCTTTGTTCAATCTAAAAGCAATAAGCACTAGTTATTTGGCCCTGAAAATACATTTGAATGCTAAAAAAGGTCCAAAAAATTGTATAATTAAACATTTGGATACACATTCTCCCTGATGTAATTTTCAAAGTCCTTAAGGAAATTGTTGTTAAAATGACAGCAAACCCTATCGGAGGTGTTGGTGCTCTTTTTAATCTTGTACTTCAGGAGCTGCATTTGAAAAAAACAGCAACTTAAAACGATAAGAAATCTAAAGACTAAATAAAACAACTGAGTAACTTACTGAACCTGGTTTCCGTTTCAGAATTCTCATACTACATGAAAAACATTGATACATTCTACAACATGATCCGGAATTAAATAAACATTATACTGTGATACATGTCTAATACAGTATCATAAATAGCGATAAACAATATACACATGATTCTATATGTATCATCAAGTACAGCTGATGAAGCATTTATTAAAATAGTGAATTGATATATTATAACAATTTTCAAAACATGTATCAGTACATCACTAAACAAATAATACTAATGAGACATGATACATTTTCAGGAATTCATACACATGCAAAACATGTGTACAATCTAATCAGGATCAGTGCATTGACTAAACACTGTCAACACAGATTCTATAGTATATCAAACAAGTTGATGAGACAGACATTTACTTAAACTTATTGAATGATACATTATAATAATTTCAAAAACCTTCATGATCCATATAAAATATTATGATACACAACATTCTGTATCAAATTACCATCTAAAACACGTACACACTTATTCAAATATATCAGCAAGCACACGTGTTCCAAAATTTTTACTAAGTTAAACAACATTTTTAAGTACCAAATACGAACCCGAACAATGTAGGCCTAACAACAATGTTTGCTGCCTTCTTGTTTCTTTTTTGTTGTATTTTGACAAACCTTTGATTTTGATGTTCGCCAGAGTCTTTGTTTGCATCCTTCTGAAGATTCATGCTCATGCAAAGACTTTTGTCCATTTCTTTCCAATTTCATCATCGGAATATACATACTTCTATTAATAAACGGATCCATTACTATGAGGTAAAGAACCAATTAACAAAACAAAAAAGAGAAGATATACGGGAGAATTGATGAGGATTAATAAAAAAAAGATGTTGCGTTCAAACGATTACAGATTAGGAAGAAATAGGCGATGATGGATTAGAATTAAAAAGAAGAAAAGAAACAAAAATATGCTTGGGTAAGTGGACTTGAAGATGATTAAGGAAAAAAAAGAACTGAAACTTGAGTGGGGTAAAACAAAATGGTAGAAGTTAATGGGAAGTTGTCCTGCTCCTGAAATTTTTACTTTTTAAGTTTCAAATTTTTTGAATTTTGAAATTCAAAATTTCAAATTTGGTCTTTTATTTAAAATTAATAAATTTAATATTGAAAATCAAAAGCGATTAAAAGTTGAGTGGTGTAAATGGATAAATTTAAAAGTCAAAAAACTATTAAGAGGTGAGTGTTTAATGGAGAAAAATAGGCATTAAAATGGGTAAATGTGTATTATAGGAGAGAGATTGTAATGGGATCTAAAACAACTTACACTAAAATTAAAAAAAAAAGGCACTAGGTATAGTAACAACGTAGGGACAATTAGACGAATATAAAAATTTAGTTGTGTATTTACGTTATTTTTCCATTTTTAAATGGGAAATTTTTCAAAATGTCAACTATTTAACATGTAAGGGGTTTATTAGCCAATACTTCAAATTTAAGTAAAATGTACATATTTATTTTATTTAAATAATATAATTATTTAATAACAAAGAGAGAAAATCAAGGGAGACGAATATTTCAAAAAAAAAAAAAGATAGGATTCACTTAAATGTCATATTATTTTTATTTAAATTTATTTAAAGAATATAATTATTTAATAACATAAAGGAGAAATCAAGGGGAGAAAGATATCAAAAAAAAAAAAGTAAGGATCACTTCATTGTCATCAGTTACATGTTTCAAAGAAAATTTAAACTTTGTTCATTTTTTCTCCAAAAATTTTCCCTTTTAAATATTAATCATCAACAATATATTCTATTTATATTTATTATAGTTTTTATTAGTTTGTATTCATTCCAATAGGTATGGTGAATTATCTATATAGTCATTTAAAAAATATATTGTATTCTTATTTTTGTCCATACGAGAGTTATTTTTTTCTTCAAAAACTTGTCTTGTATTCATTTACTATGTATTTTATTTGTATTTCTATTTATTCTAGTTTTTATTTAGAATTTTGTATAATTATATAAAATACAAAAAAATTAGTATGATGAAAAGTGAATTGAAATATCAAAAATTTGAAAAAGAAATATTGAATATTGGGTGTATCATTCTTAAATATAAAATAATAAATAGGTGATATACCTTATAAATTAAATACAAATTAGAAAAAAAATGTCAAATCAGAAACAATGCACAAATTTTTGAATGAATTAAACTACTAATTGTAAAAATACCTACTGACTAAAAACCAGTATCAAAATGCAATATATACTTCCAATTTATGATAAAAAATAATAAAACTATGAAATACAAAACTCATACGAAATGTTACATTGACCTACTATCACAAAAAAAAATCCGAATACAAATGAATTAATATAGGAATCACAATTCATACGGATACAAAATACAATTGAAACAATGAAATAAAAAATACATACTAACTAAAAGTAACAAAATTCAATATACACTGCCAAATCTATGAATACAAAAACATAAAAATAGAATATACACCAATCTAACTCATCAAATGTGTACATTGACATAACTTATCACAAATAAAAGCAGACCCAAAATACAGTAATATATGAAATACTAAAACTAATTACTAACTTAACTAATAAAAATTCTATATACATTCCAAACGTATTGAACATGAATTTTTTTTTAATCGTAAAAAATTACTAAAATGTGTTACATGGAATAACTAACACATACAAAAAAAAATGCACACCCAAAATACAGTAAATATATTAAATACAAAATAACATACTACAGAACATAATAAAAAATTCCATATACACTTCTAACGTATGTACATGAATTTGTGTGAATGTTAAAAATTACAAACAAATTAACAAAACATGCAGACCACAGAAATGCAAAAAAAAACATTCTCCAACAACTTGGTTTTCATCAATAGGTTATTGAATTGTGTGGGATTTTGACACATTGACGATTCAGGCATTTTTTCCCGTTGTATATCCTCCTTAGATTTAGAAGCGGAACCTACATTGTTGGTTAATTCTTGAGTAAAAAAAAATTAAATGATGGAAAATCGAAAACTTTGAGTATTTGTCCATACCTCTAGTAACTCTATGAAAAGTCATTGAAGAGGAATGAGTGTCTCAAACCCTATAAAAGTTTTAAGAACAAAAACAAAAATTCAAAAAAAAACAAAAAATACATACAAAATATACTTAAATAATAAATAAAAAATAAAATATAAAAAAAACATAATACCAAATAAATGTTAATCTTCCAAATCAAATTTGCAACGAAATTAAATGAGCATAATAGAAAATATTAATATTTGAATCAAAAATTCGTGGCAATTAATCTGGAAGATGTTAGAGAGAGACATTGAAAAAAGCGTAAAACAAAGATAAAAATCTGGAGATTTGATTAGGAAGAAAGTGAAGAAAGAGAAATTGAATTTAAACTTAAGAAAAGAGAGAGAAAATTAAATGACATTAATATCAGTTGATTACATAATATAGGAAAATGTGTAATTTATGAGAGAGAGAGAAAAAGAATTAAATAATGAGAGAGAAAATAGTTAATATATCATAATAATATTTATTTTTTACATATGACATTTTGGACATGTTTATTAAGATTATTAAAGTATGGATATTATCATACATGAAGTTATGTTTTTGGACTATTTAGCTAAATTTTCTTTTTAAATTGTTAAAAAGGGCCCAAATTTAAGTGATTTAGTTAGCAACCACGCCAAGTTCAATATTTTTTCTAGGAGGGAGGAGGGGGGTGGGGAAGGAAGGGTGGATGCGGGGGTAGTGGGGGGAGGGGGTGGGGGGGGGGGAGGTGGGGGTGGGTGGTAAGGTTTTTTTTTTTTTTTTTTTTTTTTGTAATTAATATTTTTGGTAGAATTTTTAATAATCTCCTAAAGACAAACATTTTCATTATTAAATTTTAGTATTTTATTCACTATTTTATTTACTTTTATCATATTTGTTGCCTTATGTTAATTTCTTTAATTGGTTTCCTTAGAATAATAAGGATTAAAGATGCGTATAAGTATATCAAACGAATTCATTAATTAGTTAAAATTTAAAAGGTCATTTTAGTCAAATCGACGGTCAAACCGCCAAGTTCAGCGGGCATTCGAGAGCCATAACACCTTTGGGATGTACATTGAACTTCTCACCTTTTTTCAAATTGATTTTATAGGTTTTAAATATTTTGAAATTTTTCTTGGTTTTATAAGAAATAAGCTGGCGACTCCGTAATTTGGAAGTCGTTTACTAAATAGATTAATTGATTTTTAAAACTTAGTCATTTTTTTTCTTCTTCACGCCATTTTAAAATAAATAGTATTTTTTAAAATAAAACAAATATAATGGTGTGGGGGGATAGTTAGTTTGGAGAATTTGGTTCTGATAGTGATAGTAGGGCTTATAGTGGACAACTTTTTTTAAGTTCATGAATAAAGCTGAGTACAAGCAGCAGGGTACAACTTATTTTCTTTACTGTTATTAATTATTATTTGGTATAATAAGTAACCTTTATGATTAGATAAAAAATTTTTTTGGTTTTAGAGCTTTTAGAATGATTTATCGCTAGTACTAGTATCAGTGACTGTCCCTCTTGAAATTACATTAGTGTCATTAAATAAAAATTTAATAATCTTTGGCAGTAACATGGTGATTAAGAAAGTAGGCTTTGTAGGTGTAGAAATTGTTATTTGCTCTTGGATTGGAGAAGAAATTGGAGGGTACACGGTTTATGGATGTTTGTTATTAAATAATTAGATTAAAATTTGTAGGCAGTCACGTTGCATTTAATCCTTGGCAGTAATGTATGATCCTCCAGAGTGGACAATTAATGATTGAAAGTGAAGAGAGTTATTACAATTCATATATTTATATTATATAGAATTGAAGAGAGTTGCAAGAAGTAAAGATCGTGGAACTGTATAAAATTTTTAGCAACTTGTAGGATTTACGTTCTGTATATTGAGATAGGTAATTAATTTCACGATCCAAAACGGCCAGCGAGTGGCACCCAACTTTAAATCTCTATGTGAGCGAACCATCACTCTAATCCAAGTCCCCACTTTTCAACCATAAATGAAACAGAAATAATGCGGAAGCTTAAAACTCATTACGAATCAATTAAATAACTTCTAAATTTATCAATTACAATTCCCGAAAACCTGGAAGTCATCAACCAAAAGACATCTATCCTCAATTTAACTATATACCGAGTAGCTAAGAAGATAAAATAATTAAAAAGCTAACACACACCTGCCAGGAACTTCATCAAGGCATCAAGACATTAAGAGAGATCCAGTCCAGCTAGCAGTATTAGCTCACCCTGAGATCCTACGTGATGACGACCTGGCTAGATTGCGTGAGTTGAAAGACGATGGTACGTTACTGCACTCCATCAATAACAAAGAAGCACAATTACAAGTTGGGTCAGTTACAAAACACTAGTACTGAGTCGGTATCATCGGCGCACTCAGAATAGAAAACAGTATATATCCCAGTTAAGTATCATAAAATCAACTAACAATACTACACCATAGGGCAACAACAAGTACTGTAATCCTTAATAAAGTCGCCAAGTACACCCATGGATCAGCCTCATACCATATACTCATTTTGTGAAGCATAGGGTTCATTATTTGAGAATATTCTCATATTTCAAGATTCATTCTCTTTCTATCCGGTGGTCGGAACGGACCACTCCGATCTCATCATACTATCCTGGTGTCGGAACGTGAACACTCCGCCTCCACATACTATCCTTGTGTCGGACGTGGACCCACCCCACCCGATCCATATACTATCCTGGTGCTGAACGTTACACTCTGATCCTCATCATATAATCCTGGTGTCCGAACGTGGCACTCCGATCCTCATCATAATATCCTGGTGTCGGAACGGACCTCCCGATCCTCAATCATACTATCCTGGTGTCGAAACGTGACACCCCGATCCGATATACTATCCGGTGTCGGAACGTGCCAACCTGTCTCTATTACTACCAATCCCCTGGTGCTTGACGTGATCACACGTTCCTCTAACCTCATTCGTTTAGTTCATCAAGACAAGCCTTCTTTTAATACCAAGGCATCAGCATTACAAGAGGTTTTCAATATTGTAGGATTCCTAGACTATCATGTTTTGTTCACAATTATATAATCGACCATGCATCACCACAATTAAGCATATAGAAGGGTTTCAAATACTAACCAATGCATAGTATCATTCGCTATTAAGAGTTTACTATGAAATAGCATAACCATACCCAACCTACCCCCCCTCAACCTCCACTGAAGAATCGCATCGAATCCAGCTATCTTCATCGTTCCCAAACTTTGGCTTTCCTTTTTGCGTTCTTTTCTCTTTCTCACGCTCTTTCTTATTCTCTCTTCTTTTCTCCCATTCTTCCTCACTCTCTTTTCTTTCTATTTTTCATTACTTCACAAACCCTCTTTTCCTTTACCCTAATATCATATATTAAGTTATAAAAGATGATAAATACCCACCTACTTTTTTTCAGGTTCTTAAAACTTTTAACAACCCCCAGTAATTGAATTTACATTAAACCACTAACTTATAGTTATAACGCAGGAATGGTCCAAAACGCCCTTTAAAAATATTTAACAGAACACATAAATTGACCCAGTCATGGTCACTAGCCTGTGACGGCCGCATCGTGCCCACGACTGTCTGTCCTGCGAGGTCGTCACAAACAAAAAGCAAAAAGACACAGCAACGTTTGAACTCAATTCATTAAAGAGTCTGTGACGGCCCATCCAATTTCCCATAATATCCGTCATTCCCGAGCTGTCCTCCTGCCATCTCGCCCTCCATCCGGATGCCCTCGTGACGTTCAGAGAGTCGATCTCAGTACCCCCCCCAAATTTCTAAATCTAAGTGGTTTTGAACTGCGTGTCTCCTGCCCCCCCGACTGTCCTCGTGCCAGACGGTCGTCGTGCTATGACGGCCGTCGTGGGATATTCCGTCGGACTCAGTCCCTTTTTTCCAGAAATAAAATCTGCTGCTCAAACACAACGACTAAACAGGTCAGTCATAGATACCCAATTTACCCACATTCTCCTCGAACGATCATAATAAGAAAACAAGGGACCCCAGGGAGTACCGAATCTGTAACAGGTGTGGTATCTTTCGTGCATATCATCCTCCCTTCTCCCAGTGGACCTCTTTCACTGGTCGATTCTTTCCATTGACTTTGGATGGCTGATCTCCCTTTGATCTCACTGCTAATTCTCTATCTAGACTGGCAACAGGGCTCCTCCTCATAAGACAAATTTTTCATCGAGAAGAACTGAATCCGCAATCCCAACGAATAATGTAGTTCCATCCCCATGGTAAGCTTTTCAATCATAGACACTGAAATACCGGGTGCACTCCGAGATCCCTGAGGCAAGGCTAATGCATAAGCCACCTCCCCTACTCACTTAAGTACTCTTCAATAATCAAATGGTCCAATTTACCTTGGGCTTTACAAACTACCTCTTTTACCAAACCGCATCACACACCAACCCTGCATGGGTGAAAACCTCAGCAAACTTGTTCATCACCTCCAATGAACGCCAATGCCCTAACCTTCGAATCTGCATATTCCTTTTGCCTCTTTGGCCGCTAAAAGCCTTTCTGAATGAATTTCACTTTCTCTAATGATTCCCTTAAAAGATCAGTACCCCCCAAGGGTCTAACCTCAAATTCATCAAACCACCAATGGAGACCTACATCTCCCCTCCCATACAATGCTTCGAACGGGGTCCATATAATACTTGATGATAGCTATTTTGTTGAGACATCTATCTAAGGGTAAAAGTTAATCCCCAATTAACCACCAAATTCTATCAACATGCAACGAAGCATATCTTGGCCAACACCTGAATTGTTGCCGAATCAGACCGACCATGTTCTGAGGGTGAAATGCTTACTAAGGTCCAACCTAGTATCTCATTCATCTGCAATGTTCTCCAAAACTTATAATAAACGGCGTCCACCTCTATCTTATATGAATGGAAGTGGAACTCTCAATGCAAGCGAACATTCTGAGATGTAGAGTCTGGCTACTTCTTTGAATTGTAATTCACCTCACCGGAATGAATGAGCAACATTATAGTGTATCTGTCAACAATTGCCCCAAATAGAAATCAAACTTGCCCAGGTCTTTTGAAGACCAACCCAAGCCATTGCAATTCTCTCCCACTTTCCATTCAGAATGGGCATTCTCTGAATGTGTTCCTCCAGGCCTCTGGTGGTTCATACTTTACTTGCTTACAATTGGAGCATTATGTGCCACAAAATCAACATGTCGCGCTTCAATCCCTACTCACTCCACAAAAATTTTTGCTTGTAGGTCACGATACATCTTGTTTATCCAGGATGTTAGTATCTTGAACTATGAGCCTCTGTAAGAATATGTAAATCTGAATCATCGACACCGGGTACACATCATAAGCCTTCCTTATTTTTCAAAACATCCTTTCTCATATCGATCTTGCTTTTATAGCCTCTTCTTCGCAAAACCTTATGTCGATCCGGATCAGTTCTCATCGGTAAAACTGCTTTCTTAATCTTATTCAAGAAAGGAAGATCTTGCCTCTCACACAAGGCTAAAATCCTCCCCGCATTTACCTCTAGCCTCATAAAGTTATTAGCAGCCCAAGTCTGAACCCCTTCTGGCCAATTTGTGTCTAGAAACCCTGCCAAATGAGCTAGACTTCCACATGCTCCTGCCTTTCTACTTAGTCTGCTACAACATTAGCCTTCCCGGAATGATACAAGATAGTGATATCATCGTCCTTCAGTAGTCCCAGTCCATCCCTCCCTGTCTCAGATTCAAATCTTTCTGAGTAAAGACATACGGTAACTACGATGATCGTATAGACTTCACATTTAACCCATATAGATAATGTCTCCATTGCTATTTAATGCAAACACACTACTGCCGGAAAGCCAATTCCAAATCGTGGGTCGGATATTACGTTCATGCACCTTTAATTGTTCCTCGAAGCATAAGCTTACCTTCTTCTCTTGCATTAGCACTGCACCCAACCAGAATTATGATGCATCATTCAAAGTAAAACTGAAGCTTACCTCTACTGGGCAAGGTAAGGATAGGTGCAGTAGTAGCAAGGTCTTGAGGTTTTCTGAACAGCTTTCCTTCGCACTCTCCGACCATACAATGGAACATTCTGTTATAGTCAGTTCGTCAATTGGGAGAATACGAATAGAATCCCTTGACAAATAATCGACGGTATTAGCTAGCTAACCACCGGAAGCTCCTTACTCTGTAAACATTAGTAGGTCTTACCCAATTTCTTCTCACTGTTTTCAACAATCTTAGAAGGATCCACATCCTCCATCCTTAGAAAACCCGTTCCCCCAGAAGGACACTGAATCTAGCCAAAACTCACACTACTGGGAATTGTCATAAAGGCTTTTTTTTCCCTCAACATTTCCAATACAATTCGCAAGTGCTCCTCATGTTCTTTCTTTCTTGCTCTTTGAGTATACCAGTATATCATCAATAATACAAATGCAAAAAATCCAGATATGGCTTAACATCCATTCATCAAGCTCATGAAAGAAGCAGGGTGCATTTCGTTAAGCCCAAAAGACATTACTAAGAATCATAATGTCCCATAACCACCTTGTCCGCAAAGCAGTCTTGGGCACATCCGTTGCCCGTATTTTCAATTTGAGATAACCGATCTCAAATCATGTTCGAGAAGTTCCCGCATCCTGGTAATTGATCGCACAAATCATCATGCGAGGAAGAGGGGTACGTGTTCTTAAACATTTACTTGTGCAATTGTGGTAGTCTACTGCACATCCTAAAACTCCCATCCTTCTTCTCACAAATACACCGGAAGCACCCCAAGGGGCTGCCTTGGTCTAATGAAACCTGTTACTTAAACAACTCTTTAAGTTGGGCCTTTAACTCCCTTAAATCTGCTGGAGCCATTCTTATAAGGAGGGATGAAAATGGGCGAGTACCCGGCGCCAGATCAATGCAAAAAGTCAATCGCTATCCGGTGGCATACCAGGAAGGTCTTGTCGGAAACCACTCCGAAACTCACAGACCACCGTAACCGACTCAATGGAAGGTCCTTTGTAGGTACCATCCCGGAGGTGTGGCCAAGATCTAAGCAACACCCTTTACTAACCATTCTCTTAGCACGAAGAAAGTAGAGATACGCAACTGGAGTGGAAGTGTATCCCTCACACACTACGGATCTGTCCCAGGCTTGGCCAACGTTTACAGTTTTTAGGGCATACAATCTAAGATTGCAAATTTGGAGAAAGCCAAGTCATACCAGAATAAACCATAGAAATCACCCTCTCTAAGATAACCAAATCTACATGAGTATTGCTCCCCCACGAAGTTACAATACAGATCACTAACAACACCTTTTGGGGGGGGGGGGCAACTATCAGACTCACCCCGAGTAGAACAAACGAACAGACATGTCAAGGCACTTCACAATGTTAATTAAGACCGGTAGCAAATGAGGAAGATACTATCAAATGTTGGAGCAGGATCAAACAATACTAATCCACTGCAATCACAAACAAAATATTTAACCTGTGATAAAGCATCTGATTTCTCCACTTCCGACCGCCCAGGGAAAGCGTACAGTGAGCCTACACCTGTCGCCCATTGCCCCTACCATGTGTTGTTGTAGTATCCCAGTTTGCCCGTCAACCACCTACCGTTGTGGTGACCCACCATTTCCACCTTCGGCCACCACGCCCTCCCTAGAATATGGCCTCTTCGCTGGACCACCTCACCTCTGACTATTTGAGGTCTGTAATTCTGTTTTGGACATCCCTCTTGATGTGCCCAGTCTCCCCACAATCCATAAACACTCTCTGGATTCAAGCATAGGTCTCCTGTGAGAATGACGAAGTCTGGGGATAACCTCCAAACTTAGAGAATGGTTGACCGTCTGCGGGGACCCCCCCAACTACATTCTGCATGAGACTGATATTTCGGGCGTTATAAACCCCCCTCCTGAACCTGCCCTCGGAGTAAGACCATTAAACTTTACGCCCTCCCTTAACGAAAACCTTTTAGATGGTCGATGCATGGTGAATTCATCCTGGATTCACTTCACATCTGGATTTCACTGCCCTCCACCTCTATCACGAAGTCTAGTCTAACCACTTCCTAAAGGATTTCGCTGTAGCCGCCGCTTACCCTTAAGGCTGAATCCGCAAAGCTGACCTCAAACCCCTTCACAAACGGCGAATCCGCTCTTGGGGACGAAACAAACAAAAGCTGGGTGGCATACCTATAATGCACGGTGAACTTAGCTCATACACAGTCACCGACATCCCTGGCCTTGCTCTAGGCTCAGAACTTATCTCTCTCTTCCTCTAATCCCTCAAGGTCCGTGTATATACTATCTCCCTAAATAGCTAAGAATGCCGCCCAGTCATAGGTGTGCCTGTTCGGGTTGAACTCCAACAACATGTTGACCCGCCACCTACCATTTTGGCATTTCCCTGAACTGATAGTTACAAACTCAACACCAAATTGTTTCCCTATGCCCATTTTATGTAGTAACTCCTGACAATCAACCAGAAAAATCGGTAGGCATCCGCAGATTCCACACCCTTGAAGACTGGAGGTTGCAATTTCAAACTTACTGAAAGTCATGCGATCCTTGTCATTATAGGCCTTATCAATCTAGGAAACGTGCCATTTCCAATGAGACATCCATGGCGGGGAGACGCAGCAAAGCGTCCTGTCGTACTTCCGGACCTTAGGTGCTTGTGCGAACACTGGAGTTGTTTGGCCCTTGATCATATAAACCGCTAAGATAACAAGAACCTGATTAATCATCTCTTGGGGTAGGTTTTGGTGTGGTAATATTCCCTCATTCGCACTTGCTCACTTTCTCCCCTCCGCACCCTCTCTCACTACTTCTCAGTCGTTGAAGGAGTCCCGCCCTAGTCCTATATGGGACAGGTGCTTGTCCTCTTCCCTAGAGGAACGTCCTCTCACGGCCTCTACCACGGCCCCTTGCCCCACACTACTCCTCTTCGCGCTACCCCCATTGGCTGGATCAGCCGCACCCTGTCCTGCCGGTGTCTTGTGTGTGGCGTAGTGTTGCTCTAGTCTAACCATCGTTGCAAATATAGGAAGATGGTCAGATCCCGTCATATCACCTAGATACCATTGGTCCAAGTAATAGCACTAAAGAAAGAAAAGAATAATTTTCTAAAGTCTTAATAGCCATCTCAAGGAAAAGTAAGGCGTCCCCCTACAGTGTCCTTAAGACTCTAACTGAATACCCTGTTCTTGTGTTGATGAGAACCAACGAACGCTAATGCTCTGATACCAAGTTTGTCACGACCCCAAAACAGGCCGCGAGTGGCAACCCACATTTCTCTCCTATGTGAGAGAAACAACCAATCTAATCCAACCTTTCAACCATAATAACAAGAAAATAATGCGGAAGACTTAAAACTCATTAACGAAACAATTAACTAACTTCTAAAATTTATCACTTACTATTCCCAAACCGGGAGTCATCACCAAAAGAACTCTAATCCTCAATTACTAATATCGGAGTATCTAAGAAGCTAAACTCAGTAAAAACTAGTCAATGCCGGAACTGTCAAGGCATCAAGACATGAAGAGATGACCAGGTCCAAGCTAGAAGCATTAGCAGCCTCACCCTATTCCTACGTGATGAAGACTGCTAAGAGTTTGCGGTTGAGTTGAAACGATGGTACGTTTGCTGCACCTCCCACCATAACAAGAAAAACAATTACAAGTAGGGTCATTACCAAACACTAGTACTAAGTATGTTATCATCGGCCAACTCAGAATAAAACGTATATACCATTTTAATCTCATAAAATTCAAGTTCTACAATACTAACATGTGCAACCAACATACTGTACTCATTATAAAAAAGTACGCCAATTAACACCCATGAAGGACTCAAGCCTCAATACATAATACTCCATTTGGGAAAATAGGTTCATTAATTGAGAATATTATCATATTTCAAGATCGATTCTCTTTCTAGCCTGGTGTCGAACGGACACGCCGATCCTCATCATACTACCCTGGTGTCGGAACGTGACACACTTGCGTCGCTCCTCACATACATCTCTGGTTTTCGGAAATGTACACCCGATCCATATAGCTATCCTGGTTCAAGAACGTGACACTACTCTCCGAGTCCCTCATCTACTATCCTCCTGGTGTCGGAACGTAACACGCTGATCCTCTCATACTATCCCTGGTGTCGAAACGTGACACTCCGATCCTCACATAACTATTCCTGGTGTCGAACTTGGACACCCGATCCATATACTATACTGGTGTCGGAACGTGACCCCCCAGCCTCTATTACTACCAATGGTGCCAGGACGTGACACCCCGATCCTCTAACCCTCATTTTTTGTTCATCAAGCTTCTTTTATACCAAGGCACTCATCATTAACAGAGGTTTCAAGTTTGATTCAATAGCCTCATCATGTTATTTTATTCACAATATATAATCACATCATGCATCACCTTAACATATAGAAGGGTTTTACAATACTACCCAATACATAGCATTCGCTATTAAGAGTTTACTAGAAATAGCATAAACCATAACCTACAACCCCCCTTCCCCCCCCCACCGAAGAACGCGATCGAACAAGCTATCTTCCCAAACCTTTGCTTTCCTCTGCGTTCTTTCCATCTTTTCTTTCTCTCTCTTTTCTCTCGTTCGTTTCTCCGCCTTCCTCTCTCCCCTCTCCTCTCTTTTCTTTCGTGTTTTCTTATATCCCAACCCCCTCTTTCTTTTAACCTAATTAGCATATATTAAGTATAAAGATGATCAATACCCAGACCCTTGTTTTCAAGGTTCCTCTTTTAAAACCCCCAATAATTGACTTATTAACATTAAACCACTAACGTTATAGTTTATAAGCAGGAAGGTTCAAAACGCTCTTTAAAATATTTATCATGAAACCGACCCAGTCATGGTCACGCAGCCTGTGACGGCCCTCGTGCCACACGGTCTTTCCTGGCAAGTCGTCACAGTGTTTAGAGACTCAAATTCATAAAGAGTCTGTGACGCCCGTCATGCCGGCGACGGTCCGTCCTGTCCATCCCTTCGTGACTCATAGAGTTCGAGCTCAGTAACCCAAATTTCCTAAATTCTAAATGTTTTGGAAACGAGAACCCCCCCCACCCCAACCCCCCCCTCGACGGTCCGTCGACTCGCCAGTTTTTCCAGAAATAAATCGCTCTGCTGCTCAAACGACTAAACAGGTCGTTACATTAAATATATTGAGAGGTTATCGAATTATTTGAATTACTGAAAGTTATGGTTTAAATGGAGGATAAGATTTTAACGTTTGGACATATAGAGCATTAGTGTTTATATACTCGGTTAATTTACGAATTATATATATTTTATAGATTGGAAGTGTTTGTCGGATGGTAGAGACGAGGAATTTCACCAGATAGGAAAGACATATTGGAGAAGATTTTTTTGTCTTCGGTTTCTTCGAATGGAGGTAGTTTTTATGGTTTAATGCTAATTTGAAGTAACTAAAAAAAAATTTTAAAGACTAGTGATTGATATGATGAACGATATTGTGAATTTTTTCTATGTACTTGATTGTGGGTGTTTGGCTTGGTTGTTGGGCCATTGAATTTAAAATTCTTGACCCACTTTCTCAAGTGATGCCCTTGAAAAAGAAGACTTGATGACATAATAAACAATGAATTAAAAATAAAATGGTACTGATAATAAATGATAAATTACATTATTCTTGATCGGAGGTCCACGTTCCGACACATATTCTGTATCGGAGTGTCAAGTATCGACACGGTATTTCTTTTGGAATCGTAGTTTCACGCTCCAATATGGTAATAAAGTGAAGCGGAGTGTCAGTTCCGACACTGTGTTATTGGCCAGAGTGTCCACTTCCAAACACGGTATACATTGGATCGAGTGTCAAAGTACCGACACAGTAACAAATAACATTAAGAACAGGATATTGGACTAATCTATATACTCATCTCAAGACTCTTTCTCATTCTCAACCACAGGTGTGGAGTCATGAGTCTGTCATGTTTGCCTTGTATTGTGGATTGAATACGTACTTGCCTTCATTTGTGCCCTTGTTCATGTTGTTTGTTGCTTATCACCTATTAAGTACTAGAAGTTGATTTTTAATACTATTGTTCGTTGTATATTAGTCCCTATTTTTGGATTTACTGATGAGACTTATCCGTACATGTGTCTCGTACTGAGCCCTACTTGTATTTTTCTTGTTTTTCTTTAGGAGTGCATCAGTGTACCACGAATTTGAAATCTCCTCATCTCTATCAAGTCTCGGATATCAGGTTGAAGGTATGATCTATTCTTTCCGAGCTGGGTTGGATTCTCTTAGTCATTACCTGATGTCTTAGTGTTTCGAACCCAATTCTTTATTCATTTATTTTGATTTCTTTTGATACTCTTAGACTTTAATTGAAGATTATATGTCCTTGTTGTGATGAACTTTTCAGATTTTTGAAAATGATAGTTAATAGTTTTGAGCTTTCCGCATTATTTGTTTATTGGTAGTTGAAATTATTGGTATAATGGTTGGATTTGAATTCCCTTGTTCGCCCACCTAGGAGTTAAATGTGTTGGCCTACTCACAACTTCATTTGGATCGTGACAACCAAAGAGAGAATTAACTATGGCAAAAAAAATGTTAAAAAATGTACACATCCATTCCTATTTCTTTTATTTTGTTTGGCTAAACACAAAATAAACCATATATTTTACTTAAATAATATTTGCATTTATATACTGAATTCCTATGAATAAGATCATAGTACTGAGAAAGATAATACTATGACTTTGAACTTGTTTGTACTACAATAATAGGAGTAATATTTATACATTTTTACCCTAATAATAAGAATAATTAATTATTGAAAAGAAAGACAATAAATTAGAGTTTGAGACAAATATTTTATTATAAATAAATAGAAAGGAGGCATCAACTATATTTTAAATTATAAATTAATTACAATTTTGAAAAATAAGCTTATACTCCCGAAAGAACAAATACGAAAAATATAAGAGGCAACTTGAAATTTATTAATAAACAACTTGAAATCTTCTAAAAAAACAACAAAAATGAAAAAGTTAAGATTGTCAATTTACACATTAATAATATGTATTTTTAATAAAATCACTGTATTTTCAAATTATAAATTAATTTACTTCTTTGTTTCTATCTTTGTTCAAAATAACTTACTTCAACTTCCCGTACTGATGGAAGTATTGTACTATTTCTCTTTCTACATTCGGTATCTATTTACTCATTTCCTACTGCTATGTTTAAATTATTAATAAGCCACAACACAATAACCTAATATTATCAATAAAAAAGTGAGATATAAGTACCTGAATAATAATTTTTTTTTTGAAGTGTGTATCATTATAATATAAGCAAATTATAAGAATCTTAGAGGTCCTAAGAAAAAATTAATCTTTTTTTTAAAAAAAAATAAGGATTTATATCTTCCCGGACACGAACAAAAAATATTAAATGTATGGTTTCAACAAATATAAAGTTGTAATTATATTAAACATATCGAATTATTTTTTCTTATAAAATCAAATTATGCAAGCATATCTAACCATTTTCATTATATATACATATATATATCTCCTATAATCAACAAAGTATTGATTAAATAAGTTAATAAATTATCTACCAAAAGAAGAAAAAGATAAAGAATAAGGAGACAAGTTAATAAATTATCTACCAAAAGAAGAAAAAGATAAAGAATAAGGAGACAACTGCATTTAAACACATATAATCATTTTTGAAAAACATAAACAATTCAAAAGAAAATAATATAATAGAAACATTACTTCTTAAGTACCTAAAAAAATAAACAATAATCAATATATACAACTCGAAATCCATTAATCTCCATCTCTGGATATTTTCATTTATCTTATACAAGAGTCAAGAATAATAATAAGAAATAAATTATTAGTTCTAAAATGAATCTCCAAGATAACAAATAAAATATCATATCTCATAAAGAATAAGAAAAATCACCATTTATCATAAATTCTCCTACATAATATTTTTGACAACATAAATTAATTCCAAGGAAATACTATAATAGAACATTACTCTTAAGCACTACTAAAATAAATATAATTCAATATATCTAGCTCAAAATTCATTAATCTCCATCTCAGCTTGATTTTTCATTTCCATCTTATATACAGAGTGAGAAAAATAATAATTGAATACATTTAATCGTAAAAGATCTCAAAGATAACAAAATAAAAAATTTATTTAGAGAAATAACAAATGCGAATCGTAGCCTATTCGCTAATTAAAAGCAATGTATGAAATAATATTGAAAAAGATCATGACCTCAAAGCGTACAATTTGTAACATGTCTTCTACTAATTCTCCTAACAAAATGAGTACAAAATAATACACAATTTTATGTGATTTTATAGTGGTTAAAATGTACATTTCCACATTACATTTAGAAGTTATGAATAGGAAGGGTTTTATAGTATGAATGTTATTTAAACTATTTATAATATAATTTCTATAATTTAAGGTATAAGTTTTAGATAGGATAATTTTATAAGAAAAACAATAAAAAATAGAAAAATATAGTAAATAAAAAAAATAAATAAAATGATGAGGGTCCATAGAGAGGTGTCCATCACCCCTCTATCTTCCTTCCTTTATATAATTATATAGATTTTAGGTGTATAAAAAAATATTAAAGAACCCTTAAATAATTTATATCGCTATAAATGCTCATTCCAAAAAGGAATTTAGGAGCAACAATTCAATTGTGTCTTCAAGCTACGTTCATATTTTATTAAAAATAGGGGTTCAAGCTATTGAATTAAACACTGATGCAAGACTTTTTACGTTTATATTATTTTTAAATATGATTGTTTTAAGAACTTTATGTGAATGAAAATAGTTTGTCTATCAAATTATTTTTTAAAAAAAATAAAAACGAACATAAAAGATTTATGAAATTTGTGCCCATAAACTGAGGTAGTAATTGAGTTACTAAATTGGGGGATAAGACACAAGTACCAGTTTTACTAAGATAAAGTGAAGCTTCAACTAATTTTACACACAAACATTTGAAAAATAAGAAAGTTAAGATTTGATGAAAGATATTTTGAGTGGGATAGTTCCTAAATATCGGAGCCTTCTAATTATAGTCTGATGCGCTTCGCACCAATAACTAAGACTTTATAGAAATGGTTTCATAGACTCCGTAGGATTCTTGAACCCTATGCTCTGATATCAAGTTTGTCATTTTCCGAGCCTAAAATCATTGGCGGGACTGACACTCGAGAATCATAGTTTGCCCCAAGTGAATTCTTAGTCTGGCTTAAACTTAGGGAAGACTTTAATAACAAGAAGATAGTCTTAAAAGATGAACTCATGAAATAAACTTAGAATGTCTTAAAAGAAACATTCTACTAGTCAAGATGACAACTCAAATCCCAAAACATAAGTCAATAACAAGGTAAAGACAAATGAACTAACTGACTGACTATGAAGCCTCTAAAGTGGGAGGGATGTAGGGAAAAGACCCCTAATCATCCTAACAACTAAAAACTATTAAATCAATATAAATAGGAGTCCTCTGAAAAGCGAGGCCCACCACAAGACTCTGAAATCTCAACTGGATCAACGAAGAGTAGTGTGCTGATCTGAGTTACCTTTATCTGGATCATAACAACAAAGCATGCCAAATAACATCAGTACATTGATTGTACGAGCATGCGAGGGGAAAACTAAACACGACAATATCAGAACTGATATGCTGGAGATTGGCTAGAATTGAGGGCGAGTCGAAATCGATGGTACACTTGATGCACTCCACAAATAAAAAGAAGAAAACACAAGTAGGTCAGTACAAGGAACACGTACTGAGTAAGTATCATCGGTCAACCCAAAATAAAAACCAATATACAATGAATAATAGTATGAAATCAACTATGACACTTAGCAGGCACAATCAGTCACAATATCAAGCACACATATGAGACTCATGCCTCCACACCATACTCATTTGGAAAATGGATACTTTGAGATTGAGTACATTAAGTTAATTCACTATTCCTTTTCTTTAATGTTGTCGTGTCGGAATGTGACACTCCGATCCAATTATAATGTGTCTTCCAGCGTAGTAATCTTATTTTCGAAATTTGATAACACTACCTATCCAATAAATCTGTTTCGAACGTACCCTTCGATTCAATTATGCCGTGTTGAAACGTGGACACTCTCTGCTCAATTATAACCGTTAATTATCCATCAACCTTCTTATATTCAATGCATCACTTCGATAGAGAGGGTTCCACATATCATAAATTTCACGATCTTGGGATTTTAGACCAATCACAAATCACACAATCAAGTACATAGGAAACTTCACAATATCAATCATACATATCAGTCGCTATTAAGAGTCTATCTATCAAATAGAATAAATCATAATCTACTTCCACCGAGGAACCAAAGTCAAGCAAGCTTTTTTCCAATAGTTTTCCTTTCCTCAATGCCTCCGAAGCTTTCAAATCTATCAAGTATATATGCATAATTTGTAAGTTAATGAGTCTCTATATACACTCGTATCTATTTTATGTTCAACCTAGACCCAATAACTCACAGAATTTTATAATCAATTACTTAAAGTTCAAAGCTAATGATACATCTTATTTCCTTAAATTAGCATAACTTTAATCTCGAACTTTCCAACGAAGAATCATGTAAATGCAAAAAAAAAGTAATTTGCAACTTAACTCTATCAATTTATGTGTACATATATACTCGTAATCCTAAAACTCAGTGTCGCCTATTATTTAATGATAATCTCGCTTCCACTAATTAATAACAATTTTTACAAATCATATTCCTTTCTATTGGCACTGGTAGTATCTACCGATCATTTCTAAATGCTTTTTATGTTTCTGGGTTAGCACCTACCAGTGATAATTCAATTATGTAAACATTTCTCCTGCAATACACTTATTAAACTTAATAATCAATAATCACCACACATTTGTTTTAGTACTTCATAAGAAGTTAATTGAATAATGGTACAGGGAGACAAATTTGTCTCCACCAACCAGATAGCAATACACTATCCCCTTAACTTGCCTTGCACCTTCCAAGCTTTTGATCCTTTTGCAACCAACATTAATAATTAAATCAATACATGGATTCGGCTAATTTTCTACACGACACCAAAATTAGAATATAGTAATTTCTACACTAACATGTTATAACTTTTCTACATTATTATCTTTCCTTTTAATTTGGCACGTAGAGACAATTCAATGAAATACCTTACAGCCACCACTTTAATCTTTTTCTCCAACTGCGTCTCTTAAATTTTCTTTTTCTTCTACTGATTATTTATTAAAAGACTAATTATAAATATGGTAAAACTGACCCACTATTAATTTTAATGTTATCTTTTTTAACCATCAACTAAATTAATTATTAAAACTATCCCACTAAATTCATAAAGATTGTTACAAATAGTCCAACATACTCATTTAAAATCTATCAGAACGTATTTTTATTAAATAAAAAAACGGCCAAAAGGTCATTACTATAAATATTTTGAAAATATTAAAAAAAATACACTAATGTTATTGTTAAAATGAAAAACAGCATTCCTTCCTACTAAATTTCATGTAAATGGAACAAATAAATTCACCCCATACTACTTCAATAATTGAACCCCGATCATTCCCCTTTCATTTGTTATTAAATTATTTACATGATCAAAGTTTGAGTATTTTTTTTATATAAAAAAAAAAACAAATTTACCAAGGTTAAAGAAACATTTGGAAACATATGGTCCTACAAATATGAAAACAATAATAATAGTTGAAAATATTAGGAAATATATCTATTTTACTACGTCCAATTATTTTTAAAAGTTATTTACCCTTTTAAATTTGTGGTGCCCTTTCCTTCATTTTAATTGGTTATTAGTCAAAATTAAATCAATTTAATTAATTTTTATTATCAAATCAACCAAACATGCTTTATATTATCGGTTTTAATTAACTATGATTTTGATTTTTTTCAGTTTATACCATACCCAAAATAAAAATTAAAAAAAAAATCATTCAAAGATGCAAAAGAAAATAACAGTTCATTTAAAACGTAAAAATAGTTAGAACGGATAACATTACAGAACTTTCAATCACTGAATTTACTGTGAATAAAACTTATAAATTCACAATTTTGGCCTAGAAGGAAGAAACAATGACATTCCTAGTTCTACTAAAATTGTCATAGACACTCATATATACATTAAATCGATAACATAAATATTCTCGTATTGGACCTTTTTTCATAAATAAATTATAATAAATTTGGATGAAGAATACATATAAGATATTTAAAATTATTTATAAAAATAATATATTATGCATGTATATAATAAAATATCGATATATTATTTGTTGGATGATTATTTCTTCAATTGTTTTAACAAAACTAAATACTATTTGTTTTAAAATAAAAATCGAAAATCAAACTTAAACAACAAAAAAATTAAGTTAAATTAGTTTGTATTCAAATTGTGAACCTTCGTAAAGACCATGAATCTGTAGGACCCCGTCTTTTTGTCGATATATAAGGCGTGTACTTCAGATATGACTCAATAATAAATGTGTTACCCATTAATGTTTCTTTCACCTAAATAATTTGTACTAAAATCAAATTCAAACAAAATATAATAATTTTTACTATATTTGCTTTCATATTATAAAATTATGAATAAAAGATACTAATTCTTTTGTTTTGTGATAATAGTTAATGAGTTATTCAGAAAAATAATCCAAAATTTATAATAAAAATGTAATGTATTGCAAAATTTCTTTTAGAAAAAATGTAAATTAATTATTTGCACGTGTTTTATTTAGCTTTGAAATTGACATCTTATACATGTCATGAACACGGTCACCTCAAAAATATGATCCTCACAAATACTCAATATTTGATAAATTTTGATATCAAGTGTGTCTAATCTATATAAAGATTCTCACATATTCGACTTATAGCTCTTAACTCAATGTTGAATCTAAGCAAATAAATGGTTCCTGTTTATTTTCTTACATATTTATCTTTTTTTAGATTAATTTAACTATTCTCTCACGCTCATTGAATTTAGATTAATTCACTATTGTAGATTAAAATTTAAATATTTTGGCAATATGTACGAAAAAAATACTATAAGATTAATGTTTCCTCACATTAATATTGAATTTATAATACATATTAATCTATATTGGTGGAACGTTCATATCATTTACCTCTCAAACAAAATATAAGAAACACATGAACATGGGGATCCGAATTTGATATTACTCTACAAAATCTAAACATTTTTTCTACTTCTTAATGACCCTGTAATTGTTTGAGAGCTATTTTTTATGTATCATTGATTTAACAACTAGTGGCAAACCTAACTTTTATATTACAAATCTATCGTTCATGAGGGGGGGAGTTGCAATAATTTTACATCTTTTGTCAACTTTTTTTACTGCCCAAACAATATCAAATCAACATAAGTAACAATATATAGTACCTTAAAAGGAATAACGAGCATACAATATCAATTATAAAGAGAAGATGAGAGACTACGCCCTCAAGAACAGAATTTTCAAATATATTAGAGTGTCAAATTAAATACTTTTAAAAATTTTTGTAGATATTTATAATATTCGGTGGGTTTATTTTAAAAAATAGTATATAATATTTTTCTTCCAAATTTCTTATGAGTCAATTAGTCTCAAGGTTTTTCGGAAAATCCGTATAGACAATACTTGTTGTTCTAATTTTTCCATTTTTTTTTTATAAGTATATTTGTATGTGTATTTGTGGTACTGTCATTTTTTGTTTTTAAAAAAGGGTTTTAAAAAATGATTTTTATATATAGCCTCAAAATATATCACAAATTTTCTTGAAATTATTTTCTTTCTCTCTATTTTCAATTAAGAAAAATAATTATTTTTTCTTTCACTATAGTTTATTACACGAGTATCCTATAAAGATAACTAAACTTTTAAGTGATTATAAATAATAATGAATATATAATTATTTTTTTTAAAGAAATACTTTTAATTGGAAAGTATGATTTCTGCGTAAATTTTATTAGAATATAAGACTACAATTTTATATGAAAATTCACTATTTAAAGTTTTCACTCAAAAAGATTTTTAATTGCAGTGGATGCCACATTGACAAAATGATGGGTTTCACAAATTTAAGATCCTAACAAATACCAAAACAACGTTAAACATTTTAAGAAAAATATATTAAATATCATATTCACTTCATCTCACTAGGTGGGATTCAAAGAAAATAATGTGTGAGACCTTATAGCTTATTATGAAGGATTACATATTATTTTCAAAAAATCCTAAGTTTAAGTAGCTCATTACAAAGTAAATTTTAAAAAATACAGATGCAACACAAACAATATAACAAAATCATTACATAGTCCATAGCATTAAAATAGAGCAATAACCCTAAAATAATGTGATGATCAAAATAAAAACAAAACACAAATCAATAGAAATTAATGGGCAAAACACTATCCTATTAATATTGATGTTACTAATATTCAGTTACTATTAACTTTCTGTTTCAATCAGCTATTTTTATATTTTTTTAATTAAATAATAATCTTAATAAATTACAAATATATTATATCTTATCTAATAATTTCAGCTCAATACCTCTTTAATTAACCGCTATCTCTCCTTACCAACTTATCGACATGATTAAAATTTGAATATAAAGAGAGGGAAAAAAAAGAGAACCAAATTTACCAAAAAAGTGAAAGGAACGTTTGGGGTCACCAACAAATAATAGTTGTAAATATTACAAACTTTCTGGGGACCGAATTTTGATAATTGTGTTCTCATACTTTCATGGTCTCTGTTTACCTGTTAAAATTTAACATGTTACTTATTTGTTTTTATTTGTTATTTTTAAAATATTTAATTCATCACTGATCTCTTAAAATTGACATTAATTTTTACATGGACATCCTAATCATGCTTTGTTAATTTTACGCATCTCATGTCAAGTACATTATGTCAGTTGGATACTTTTTATATTTTCAAAACCACATTTTAAGTGTGTACATTCAAAAGCATCTTATGTGAAAAATGAACAGGATGCGACATGACGAGTCTAAAATAAATAAAATATTGTTAAATTATCTAAGTAAAAGTTTGTGTTAAGAGGCCACTAATGAGTTAGGCCTTTAATAAATGAAAAAATAATAATTTTAGACCTATTATATCCTCAATTTAGAGAGTTAACATTTTTCAATAAGTTAAAACCTGCTTAATGAGTAAATAAATTTTGAAATTTTAATGAAAATTAATAGAAGTAAAAGAGACATTAATTATATTAATTAAATTTTTGTTTATTGATTGGATCAGTCAAAAATTAACAAATACATAGAAATAGAAAAAGTAATAAAAAGAAATGATAATTTTTTTTAATGAAAAGGAGAGAGAATTTTCTTGACAAAATCGTTGAACTAAAATTAATAAAAATTAACTACTTGTAAATTGTCTACTTAATTACAAATCTCAAAAAAAACTACTACTACAATACTTTCTAAGAAAATTGTCTGCGTATTATATTTTTAAAGAAGCCATACGATACTTAAATAAAAATATCCACAATAATAATGTATACATATATGGAGTAAAATAATTATTTGACAACACGGTGTTTATTTTTCTTTTGAAATAGACGGCTCATGCTTTCATTGTCAGAGAACACGGTGTCCACACAAATATGATCCTGAAAAATATCACAAGAACAAATAATTTTTAAAATAATAGGAAAGTATATTAATTTTTCATTTAGAAAAAATCATTTACCTTCATTAAATATCACAAGAACAAATAATTTTTAAAATAATAGGAAAGTACATCGATTTTTCATTTAGAAAAGATCATTTAATGAAGGAAAAAATTGTATATAATAGTCACCTATAACCTAAAATAATTGATAGCTCGGTTTTTATTTAATTGTGGAAGAAGCAAGGTTCGTTTAGTCATTCTGTTAGTTAGTTAATGTTCAGAAAATTATTAGGAAGTTAGTTAGTTAGTTAGATTTTAGTTAAAGTGTAGCATAAATGCTTTGTATCCTGTATATATACATGGTGGTTTGTAACACTGTAAGGGTCAAAATATGGAAATAAATAAAAATGCATTGCATTTTGCTTCTAGTTCTTCTCCTTCTTTCCTCGATTCTCCATAGCTGCATGAACTCATTGGAAGGTTTGCAATCGTTTCCTCAACATGGTATCAGAGCAGGGTATCTGTTAACCCTCTCTCTCTCGTCCTCTCTCGTTTTTTCTCTTATCTGTTCTTCTTTCTTCTTTATCCCTGTTTGCTGTATGGACTTCTCCCAATGCGAACGAATTGATCATAATCACCCCTTGTATGTACATCCATCAGACACTCCTGGAGCTTTCCTCATTTCTGTTCACTGAAAATATCTGAAAATTATGGCATATGAGAGGTCATGACAATAGCATACAGGCAAAGAGGGAAGTTAGCCTTCGTTTAACAGGTGCTTGCAAGAAGGATTCAGTACGGAGAACATCATGAAAACTGGTAGACTTGCAATGCACTGGTTCTTTCATGGATCAGAATCAACCGTCACACCCTCACTTCTATGGAATTGTATATGCTTTCGAATGCTTTTTTTAGTATGGGAAGACTTGAAAGGAAAGGTTTGATAAAGTCAATAGAATGAGGATCATATCAGTTGCATAAGGATATCAATTCAATTAGTCAAGGTACAAAGCACGGTGTCTAGTATTTACAAACTTAAAAATTATGGTCCTAGTTTGATGCAAGTAGTTTTCCTTCTTCTTAATTGTGGTTCTGTTCGAGGGTAGGAGTAATGTGGCACATCTTCAACAGCAACGATTTTTTATTACAGTTTGTAGGGGTTTAAATGATTCTTATGATCAACCTAGGAGACAGATTCCTCATTAAATCTTCTGAGCCCTTCGTTGAATCAAGCTGATGCTCTTGTTCTTGAGGATGAAGTAGAAAGGATCTAGCATGAACACGGTGTCTCAATCGATTACCTGGAGGTAATGACTATTACGGCTTTTATTGAGTGCGGCGGCATCACAGAAAAAAAAAAAAGTTATAAGAAATCAATAATGAACACGGGATGAGAAGTTGGAATTTTTGCAAAATTAAGGGTCATATCAACAAATGGTTTATAGACTCATTGGATATCCACTCAAATTAACAGAGTAGGGAGAAAGAAGGTATACAGCAAATATTCTTCTATGGGTGATATCAATCTCACATCAGGACAATTGTGTGATCCAGCATTTTTGGTATTCTCAGACTTGGGAACTCCATCATGGTTACAATGGGAATAGATGCCTCAATCCTCCTTATGTTAGAATCATAAAGGACCTGTATAGACTGTTATTCTACACATATGTTCATTGAAGTCAAGACAATGGGTGAAAGAGGTTGGATCTATGACCTCGTTGTTTTCCTTCATCTCATCACACCACATTCCTCCATCCTAAAGGGGATAACCATCTGCAACCTGAATGCTGGCTCCCTCTGCGGTATTAATAAGTCTTTTCATGTTCGTAGTGAACTATAGGATGGATAGTAGATCAGGTGCCACAAACCCCCTGACTCCTAAACTTAGGAAATGTTACATGGAGCTTATGAACACCAAGGTCAAATGTTCATTGGCCAAATGGCGTAAATTTAGTATTTCTCAATAGGACAATGGTCGAGCCCACAAGAGAGTCATTCAAAATGTCCTAATGTTCCTGATTTTAAACTAAAAAACCTGTTGTCATTCCTAGATGACAAGAGTTGCAATGTGTATGGTTTTTATCGGACTTCTTCCTACTGCAGGACCTTCATACTGGTAAGGTGAGGGGGACTGGTAAATGGAAGGAGGGCTGTAATTTTTTGGGATCAATAACGAGAAGGCATGTCTTACTTCTGCAGAGCCTCAATAGAACTCAAGCTGATCATGAAAGCTTTGGCATAGAAGGCTGGTCATGTTCCAAGTAGAATACTTGACAAATGTCTTGGGTGATTCTAAAAACATAATTGTCAGCTTGTCTTGGCAAAACAGACTAGACTTCCTTTCAAAAGAAGTGTAGTAGGACAAATAATCCTTTGTATCTTGTTCATGGAGAGTCTGGGGTCCTTACCATTACTCACATGATTGGTAAAAGATTTTTTCTGACATTAGTTGATGATTGTAGTAGAATACTTGGTTGTGTTCTATTACACTGAAAATAGTGATTACCTGTTATCCAGATTTTGTGCATCTAATCAAGTCCCGTTTTAATAGGCAATCTGTCATGTTGTTTAGAAGTGACAATGTACTACTGCTTTTTTAAATTGCACATATGTAGAGAACTTTTTAAAGCTTTGGTAAAAATGCATCAAAGTTCATGTGTTCATATCACCTCAACAAAATGGGGTGTTGAGAGGCCGACATAAGGCATCCTAAGGTTGCTAGGCACTTCGTTTTCACAAGGTCCATATACCTCGGAGATTTTGGGGATTCTGTGGTTTCAAAACTACAGTATTCTTATCAATAGGATCCTTCCACAGTCTTACATGGCACGAAGTCCCTTTGAAATGTTCTTGGATAAAGGCCCAATTTTTTCAACATTTGAGAAGTCTTGGTTATTTCTTTGTTATGCAACGTAACTAAGATTGTAGTGATAAATTTGGTCCCTAGAGCTGAAGGTTGTTCACCTAGGCTATTCATGCACACAAAAGGGCTATGTTTTGTATAGTCTTTCACACAAACATTTCTTTTTAGTACGTATGTTACTTTCCAATGAAAATATCTTTTCCATTTACAGTTACAAACTTCTCTCTTTTCTTCTTCTCTTTATGTTCCAAATAAAGCTTTGTTCCAAATGATTTTGTTTGATGATTGCAATTGTCCATTTCTACTCCGATTGCTACCTCAGCCTTCTAAGACACTCTATATGGTAGTAAACCTCCATCTTGGCTGCTATGAATGGTTTGGAAACTTCATCAAATGGATGTTGTTAATGGCATTTCTCCAAGTGATCTAGAGGAAGATGTTTTACACATGCTTCAAAACTCAACCTCCTGGTTTGTCCTTCCATAATGGTAGTCAGCCAAAGTTTGGTACAGTTACAAAAGTCCCTCTATGGTCTTAAACAGGCATCCAGGCAATGAACTTAAAGCTTTCGAGGCCCTACTTACTCTGGTTTTTCACAAGCCATCATTCAATTACTCCCTACTCCCTATTTACCAAAGTTGAGGGATCGAATATTCCGTTTCTAGTTCTTGTTTACTGTAATGATCCTTGATCACATCTCTTCTTCCACTCTCATTTTGGACACTAAGAACCCTCTCAACCAATTTCAAGATCAAGGATCTGGGGGAGCTGAAGTCCTTTCCACTTCATTGGTCTTGAAATTGCCAGAAATAGCACAGGTATTTCAGTTTGTCAAAGAAAGTTGTGTCCTTGATTTGATTTTCAGATCTATGACTCACAGGTTCAAAGCTCCGCACTCTCCACTAGAAGCAACTCACAAGCAAAGCTTACCCAGTGTCTATATGAATAGGTTGTGCTGCTAGCTCAGGAAAACCATTGAATGATGTAGTTTCTTAAAAGGGCCTACTATTTATCAAAAACTAATTGGGAAGTTACTTTTCTTTACAATGTGACAAAGACTGACATTAGTTTATGCAATACAAACCTTAGCCAATTCATGCATTCGCCTACAAGAAGTGTCTTCACAGGAAGCTCATTGAAAGGTGTTTAGGTACTTAAAGAATGCACCTGGCTTCGGAATCAATCTTGTCCATCAGAAGTTCACATGCACTGAATGTTTATTGTGAATGCTGATTGTCTAAAACTTGTCCATGACAATGAATCAGTTTAGTTGTTTTGTGTTGTAAACAGAGGTTCATTTGATATCCTGGAAATCCAAGAAGCAAATACCATATCCATAGCTCTGGCAGAACAGAATACAGGAGCAGGCAAGGGCTACAAACAGCAGAAAAAGTGGAGTTTGTTGGTTGGGTTGTTTGCAGAACTGAATTGTAAGTTAACATTGCCAGTGAAGTTGTTCTGTGATATACGGCAGCCATACAATCGCACACAGCAAATCCCATATATCATGAAAGCGAAACACATTAAATCGTTGTCACTTTATTAAGAGAAAAAACAAAAGGGAATTCATACAAACAGAACATGTAAAGAAACAGACCATCAATTGGCAGATTCTTGACAAAAGGCCTGGACACACACACATGATTTTCTTACTATCCAAATCCAAGCTTGAGTCTTCCAACTGGTTTCATACGAGGCTACAGCTTGAGCAGGGGTTGTGCGAAGACGGTTAGTTTAGTCCATTCTGTTAGTTAGTTAAATGGTTCCAAGAAATTAGTTAGGACGTTTTTAGTTCGTTAGATGTTAGCTTTAAAGTGTAGAATAAATGCTTTGTAATCTGTCATATATACATGGGTTGTACAATGTAAAGGGTACAGAATTGGAATATAGAAAATGGCAGTTGCAGTTTGCTTCTAGTTCTTCCTCCTTCTTTCTTTCTCGATTCTCCATATGCTGCCAACCTCCATTGAAAAGGTTGCAAGCTTTCTCAACAATTTGTGCTCCTACAAACGTTAGCTTAAAATTTGCTAGCGTCTCTCTCCAGAAAATCTCGCTCGCACATTCTCCATCTCCTTCCCTCGCTCGCCTCTCTCCTTTATACCAGAGTGTTAAATTCCGTTTCTGTTTTTGTATAAGCGAGATAAAAATTATATATACACATGCAAAAATAAATATCTCGTGTTTTATACACTTAAGATTATACACTTACAACATTTTACGCTTCAAATATTGCAGAGAAAGGTCAACACATTATACAATTGTGAATTATACCATTGCAGTTGAAATACATTGTCTTCCTTCTACTTTATACAACAGAAGTGTATTATTGTGTTTCTGTTTTATATAAAGCGAGAGAAAACATTACTTCCTTTCTATACACTTAATAGTGCAGCGAAATTAGACAGTGAAATTTACAATTATGCATTTTATCAAATTGCAATTGAAATAGGATGCGAATTTACAAGTGCAAGCGAATAGGTCAGACGAATTATACAATTTAAGCCAGCGAATTAATACACTGTAGATGTATCATAGCAAATCTCTTATTGTAATATTTGCTATGGACGCAATTAGGCCAAAGTTTGCTTAACAACAAAATATGAATTTTTTGTTTGTTTTATGTGAAAGTTCCCTTTAATGAAGGTATTACTCTATCATAAATTCCATAAGCACTCGTCTTTTTTCAAATTAATTTTCGCTCAACTAGGTAACTCCGTATCCAAGGGTGTCTCGAACTCGAGATCTCTTGATAAAGAATGAACAAAATATTTACTACTGTTTCACAATCTTTATTGATATAATCAACTGTCTTTATAATATCTTTAATAAGATAAAATATGTCATATCTAGTCTAATCACGTTGCGCAATACTTTTTCAATCAATATTCGTTAGAGAATCTAAAAGAAAAAAGAGAGAGAGAAACAATTTAACAAAAAGATGAAATTGAGAAATATCAAACACAAGTTTTATTTTTATTCATTTATATATCGTGTTATTCGACGATTCTCTAAAATTATTTATATAATTCGCTTAGCAATTTTAATTAGAACTTGTACCAATTAAAAATATAAATTAATCAAAACATGTGTTCATTTAAACACAAATTATTAATGTGAAACTTAAATGTACCTCACTTATCTTAGACGCATCGAACCAAATAATATTTTATTTATATTACTTTCTTAAAAAGACTTGTACCCTTTATTCTTTTATTGACAATTGACATTAAATAACTAAAAATTATTTAAAATAAATTTCTTCATAAACAAAAGAAAGCAAGCCCACCCCATATTCTAACCATAGTCTACTTCGCCCCATTTTCCGTTCTCAAATTCTGTGCTTCTCTTCATGTTTATTGCCTTTCGTTCTATATATTGAATTTACTAAGATAATGATAAAAAAAACATCTAAATAATATCTTTTAATGAATTTTATATTTAAATTATCGAGAGTTTGATTTTATACTTAAATTATCATTTATTAATTTGAAAAACAACTTCAGTAATATATAAAATATATTTTCTCTTTTATTTTAAAACTTGACACATGACATTCTCCATTAAACAAAATATTCTCTCGATCACCAAATTAACTATATTCTAATATTAATTAAAAATTACAATTAAAATATTAATCTATAAAAAACAAGAAATTAATTTTTTTTTAAAAAAAAATTTCACCCCACTCCACCTCCCCCTCCCCACCATCCCCCGTTCTTTTTATTTGTCAAATTTCTTTTAAAATATTTTTTAAAAGTTTCAAAGTTCTCCCCATCCACCCCTCCACTCCTTTCAAAAAATAAGAAAATATTAATTTTTTAAAAGAAAATTTTATCACACCATATCTAACTCTCTGTTCCTAGTTTTTATTTTATTTTTTTATATTTTTCATTTTGTATTAAATCTGTACATATATGTTTAGGAAAATATTTTTTCTACTTTCATACAGAATGCAACATAAATAAGAATTTCATTTTTAAAAAAATCTTGCGGCAAGTAAAATGAATTTCCTAAAAAAATATGTATATATTCAACACAAACGAGAAAAGAAATTGAAAGTGGAGTCTTAGGTGGGTTGCGGTAGAAATTTTCCTCTTTTTCAAGAAAATGAGATAATATTTAAATTATTATTCGAAAAAAGATGAGGGTGGGGGTGGGTGTATGAAGTGAGAATCTTTTTAAATAAAAAATTAGAAAAGAAATTAAAAATAAAACTAAAAAATTGTGGAGGAGGGGGCATAGTAAAATACAGTGCTTTATTAGAAAGAAAAATATTTTAACACATTTTTATTAATATAAGGTTGTCGTTACACTTTTATCTTAATTTAACTAATATGATACTTTTATTTAATTTTTGTCAAGGTTGACCTTTTTGCCCCATCGAGTTTGTGATGTAGCGATTTTATTTTAAATAAAAGATAGAGTGCAGTACACAACCATAAAAAAGACTATAATAAAAGAGAAATATGTTTCATAATCTAATAAGTGATTTTAGGTATGAAACTAATGTTTCCAACAGTTTACGTATAAAACTCAAAAAATGATATAATTTAGGTGTGTTTTTGTCTTTTTGACACTAAGACCTCATTTGTTTCTATTCAGATTAAGGCATCTGAATAAGCATCTGAATATTAATATGTGTATTACTATCTGGATGTATAGATCTGACCGCACATCTGAAGATTAAGATGTGGTCTCTAGATCTAAACACTTGATGTTTAAGATTGTTTGTTTTCAATTTGAATGTGCATATTATAAAATTGAGAAAAAAAGGTCTGAAAAATATTTTAGTTTTGGTCGAAATTGTTGTTACGATATCAAACTTTATATAGGATCTTTTACCATCTTGCACTATTTAATATTGTATTTTAAAAAAGGTTATTAATGTGTCACGTGGACATCATACGTGTTTTGCAATGCATATTATAAATAATAACGTTTTCCAGTTGGACACATATTAACTTTTTAATACACTATTAAATAGTGTAGGGGAGGGAGGGGTAAAAGGTCCTCCATAAAGTTCGGTATCATAACAACAATTTCGGCCAAAATTGATGCATTTTTAGACCCTCCGGCCCTAGAATATTATAAAAACTAGTACTTTTAATAAAATAATAGATTTTAAATGTTTATATTTAATTTAAAATATTATAGGATATGCAAATAAAAATTATACATCAATATAAAAATTATTATAATGTAATTTCTTTTAAGAATTCAACATAAATATCTTTTTTATGATAAAATATATCACAAAAAAATATTTAACAGTCATAATACAATATCAAATTTTCAATAAATATAATAGATACTAGTTGAAAAATAATAAAGAAGGTTTCACATCATCAAAACCTAACATATATTCTACCTTATCAGAAATTTTTTAGAATTTCTAATTATTTTAATGATCTTAATCTAATTCTCTAACTTGTGACTCTAGCATTGTCATATTTTTTTTTTATATTATTATCACCTTCACAGAATATGTTAATATATTATTAATTGTAGTGTATAACAAATCTTTCTATTCAAGTCCATCTAGTTTTTCTTTGAATTCTTCAAAATAGATGCACTATTTTGTAATCAGTAACTTCAATGCATTACTCATCTTGTCATCAATTTATGTATGTCCAAAAAGGTTTGTGTCTTCTCTTAATGATTATTCCCTTTTCTACAAACATTAAAGATCCTCTATTTCCCTAGTTGCTATTTATGTTGATGGCATTATTTTGATCCCGAGGAACTTAACATACTCAAAGATTTTTTACACATTAAAGATTTTTTTCATATTAAAGATTTGGTAGATTTACGTTGCTTCCTCAAATGGAAGTCGTGTGTGAGGCTCATTGTTTGATTGTAAATTAAAGGAAGTTCACCCTTGAACTTCTTGTTGTTCCAATGGTGAGCAGTTTGTCCTGAAGTCATAAATCACCCGTTTGTCAGGCGGAGGTGGCGAGGTCTTCATTAACCCCCACTTTGATCCTTCTCAAACATTCGTGTAATCCTTCCCTTTATCGCAGATTATTAATAAGCATTTAACACACACTCACCCTGATTTGACTTTTGTTTTTCAACAGCTTTATACCTGTTATGTCTGGGCCATCTCATTGTGCGATTCTTTGCAAGTTGAGTGTAGCCTCTATCCCCTCTAACTTGAAGGGGGGGGGGGGTGTTGGATTTATTGTATTTAGTGAAGATGATAATGCGATTCTGTCACGACCCAAAAATGGGTGTGATGGCACTCGTCTTATCCCACCAAGACAAGTCAGCCTAAAACTCAACCATTACGATAAAGTGCGGAAATAAATAAGTAAACTTAATAAAAACCCCAAAACCTGGTAGTCCACGTGTAAGCTCTAAGTATTATAATGATTCAAAGAAAAACTCAAGTCCCTCTAATGATCTTGTTTCTGTTTCTAAGAAAGAAAAGAATCATAATTAAGGAGAAGAAAGGTCTGCTTGCGATGGAAACAGCTACCTGTCAAATCTCCAAGAGCCTCGAAAAAGAATATAATGACAAGTCACAAAAAATCTCAGGCTCAAACCTACAAAAATTTGTTAAAGCAAGGGGTGAGTACCAAACCACACCACCGGTACTACCAAGTACACGGCTAAACACAAGCTAAGGGGATGAAATACGACGGGTACTCCTATACCACCCCCAACCGAACCTCCACAACTACAACCTGCATAAACATCAACCCAACCTAACAACTCACAGTTTACATAGAACGTAACTCAACAAAACATTTAGACAAATTACATATCCTCCACAACACACGTTAACAAATTACATATCCTCAACATCAACACTCAACAAATTAGATTCCGCCGCATAGCAAACACTTTCCACAAATTTACATACCTCAATAACCACTCAACAAATTAACATATCCTCATCAACAACACTTCAACAAATTATCTATCCTCATAACAAGCTCAGTATTCACAAATCAACAATTTCCGCAGAAAGGCAATCACTAGAATCAGCAAAACACAATATCAAGTCACTAATGATAAGTATGTTCAATGTAATGGATGCAATGTCAAGTATAATGATGCATGCTTGACTATTGATACCCCCCCGCTTGTCTCTCAGTCCGGGACCCAATAGGGGGACATATCTGTGCCATGCATCCTGTCGGCGGCGCAGACAAGACCTCGATAACAGTAAAACCATCGCGGCGCGCGTAACGTCCCTCTAAAATATAGTATCCCTCGCGTCGCCGATACGTCCCTCGAAATCTAGTATCCATCGCGGCGAGCGATACGTCCCCTCGAAATGTACATCCCCTCTTTAAGGTTATCATTCTTTGCAATGCACATAAAACACTTTCACAACATGTCTTCAAAATAATCAATGACCATTTTCACACAAAGAATGAGAGATGACCATTTTCCTAACATTGCAAACAGTTCACAACCACACAAACATGAATCACAATCAACCATGATTCAACAAGCCATCAATTTTTCTCAACACATCACACATAAAAATTTAATCACACGCCTTTTGTTTATCCCTTGTATTATATCATTATATTACTTCAATGTTGACAAGTCAACCCGCACCCACCCGTTACTCCCAAACATATATCACAAGGAATACACGCATTCCATACACTTACAAGAGTTTAGAAATCCACTTGCCCTTCCAATCGAATAATACTCTTTGCTTGAGCCTTCCTTTCCGTTGAGCTTCCAATCAAATGGAATCTATTCAAGTACTAGTCCAGATAAGCTGTCAAAACTACATAACAACAACCAGATTGCTATAGATTAGCCTAACTGAAAAATTCACCGCAAAACTATAGTCAATTTCACTAAGTTTTGATCCGATTAATGAATGTCCAGTTTCATATTTCTCCCGATTCCAATCCTAGCATTTAGTTTTAAACTTTCCGTCCCATCCAATATTAAGTAAATTCGAATGATATGCACACAATAGATATCATACTTCCAATATTTAATCTCCTTTCTCGATATATTAAACCATGGTTCGCGGGTCACTCTTGACTATACTGCTCATCAATAATAAACATAATAAAAATACAACTGACACATTGGCTACGATAACAAACAGAAAATCTAAAACGATCTCATATTGGCTTCTATTTCACTCAATTATTCTTATCATGAACTACCTCCTCATTCCTTCATTTAATCCGCACATTATATTTCTATATAATGGCAATCTTTGCCAGCCACACACAAATCGCAGCCTATTTTTGTCTTTCCAATTACCTCAACAATATCTTGACCATAAAATCCCTTAGCGTTTCAAATTCTTCCCTTTGCCATTATCATCTACGATAGAATCAGATACACGCACTTATTTTATGTGTCATATGCTATACACTCGGACACCCTCCGTATCTAGCAGCATACCCAATTGTATTGGGATGGACATCTTCAGACCGTCGCTGCAATTATATGGCTTACGCAAGAAAGACGTACCACAAAAACACAACCACAGACGAGACACCAATACTTTCGGTCATACCTACAAACCGTCGCACGCCCGTCTTCCGTCGCCCAAAGTTCTTCTCTTTTTATTTCGACGCTTTCCACAGATGGTGATCTAATCTTTATTATACTTTTGTGAATTATTAAGTACTAATTGGGTGATAGTTTTAACCCACATCATTTTTATTAAATAAGGCTAACTATTATAGGATCTTAAATAAATTATCACTTTAGAGCCCATAACTATCGTTATTCTATAATCCCACTCTACATATTTACCTCAAACCAATATTCAAAAACTCTGAAAGAAGGAGACTTTTAGGGTCCTGCTCGACAAAGGATTGCTCCAGCCCACTATCACAAACATCATGGTTTGTCCTACGAACACAGTAGGTGAGAAGACCACATCCGCATGTGTCTTCAAAAGCCTTGAGTTGAATCTGACAACTCAGGTCCTGGCTACTTTGCTCGGTTCAAGCTGACGTCTTCCTCCTTAAGATCTAATTCTCCATTAAACACATCAACTACGGTAAAACACTACCACTTTCAATATTTTGCCAGAGCTTTTGACAGACGTTACTAATTCACATTTCCACCACGCAACAACCTTAACTCATGACTCAAATATACTACCACCCCAAGACACACAACAATCCCTACAAATTCAGAACCAAGCAATACTTCATGCGGAGAAATCTCTTTCATACCCCAAGACAAGTTTTACTTCAAAATTCAATTCCGGCTGAAACCAGAAGTGAACTATCAAACTCTACCCCCTCAAGAGGTATTTCAGTTTTTTTCAAAATCTATCCTCACAAACACAATCTTTTCCGTGCCTGTAGTTAGAAAATTTTGATATTTGAGTCATCACAAATACATAATCAGGGAAGTAGCAAAGACTTATCCATAACCCAACCAAGAAGTAACAGTGATCAAGTAAACACCGTCCACAAGTGATTACACCTAGAATGCATACCCTTTAATAAAACATGTCGATAACTTGTAGTGTATTCGCGGAAGTTGTTCTTAAGTTATCGCATAAGCAGAGAATCGTGCAGGCGAGTGGTAGCCTTTAACTTCCCAAACATCATCACAAATCGATCATGACTGACACTACACCTAACTTTGCCTAAAGATCCTATCCCTATCGAGAGTACATAATCTGACTCGAGACTTCGACTCCGCCCACTATGGATTCACACCCATTGATGCTATAAACACACGCTGGATCTCGTCCATGAATCCACTAGGACAATGGTAGCTTCACCAATCATGTCTGAAATGAAAGTAGGTAGTCCACATAAAATGACCTAACAAATCGCATAACACAATATAGTTTTCTATAGCGCCCATACAACATTCCATCAAATGACTCCTCTCCTTGAATTTTTGGTCACCCCACAATCATCCATCAAATCTCATTACAATATAAACAATTTTTGTGTCATCATCAAATCCAACATACTTCTCATGATACTCCATTAAAGTCATTACTCTTGATCTGACGAAACATCATTACCATATAAGACATTTGCCATACTCCCGAACTGTCATTAATATAAAAAAATTTTTCTGAGCAAACACATTGTAGTCGTTAAAATTTTGAAACTTGGCTCTCTTTAATTTACTTAACCTTTTCACATGGACAAATACGAGTCACACTAAAAAAAAATGAACACTAATTTCAAATATAAAGTACTTTCCCATCTCGTTAAGATAATTGAATCACCACTTATTCTCAATAGCACACAACCACTCACATACCAAACTTTAACTATCCTTCAACATCATATAACCCCATCCAAAACCTCGAAAACACTATTGGTCACTTACCTCCAATACTTATGTATAATATAATATCAAAATCTTACTCACCATCAATGGCCTATGTAAATATATAATAGTCTATATCATCCCTCAACAAATTAGAATTCAATCCCCTCAAAATTCACATTACCATGGGAATTTAGGTACACAATTTTGAACTCAATAGTTACCAATCATAATTTGTAACAATCTAAACTCTAGCTCGACATAAACCCACAATATATCTTTTCCCACATCATTACTGTCACCCAACAAAAACTCATTCTTTAGGAAAATTGGATGATAATTACTACTTGTAGGTCCTGTACATACTTCAGAAATCCCTCCCAAAATCCATAATGCTAAACTCCACCTAATTCACAAATTAAACTAAATTCTTCACTACAAATCAAGGGCTTATACACTAGGGTCTTTATTGCCTTCACTTTTTGCTTTCTTACATTCTTCTCATGACAGAATTTAGAGATACTTGAACGCTTCAATACAACACCAAAACTTTTTTTTTTTTTTATTCACTTACAGTCTTATTCTTTGTACCAAACACACCCATGACCACTTTTTTACCCTTGTCCTTTCAAAACAGCATCACTTGATGTGAACTCCCCTTGGGTATTAACAAATCAAGTGGAACCAAATTTTCACTCTTGTGGACAATTTTATAAGTCCTCCATGCTTAATACCAAATGTCGATTGTGATTATTTCTCACCTTCCCAATCATGACATATTGACAAAACACCTAACAAACAACACGAACTTAACGCATCCATGAAACAACGTCAACTTTTGAAGTCCAGTCGTTTAACTCAATATCCTCCACAAAGTTTACTCCTACCTTTAAGAATTTGTTATGAATTCCCGGTAATTACTTAGTTTATCATTGATCGTCACCTCCCGTGATCTTACATAATCTTTCGCTAAAAATTCAATCATACTCATTATTTACGAAACTCAATCCCACGGAATAACTTATCCACTGACACTCAAATCATGCGTCCTAAGTAATTACTGTGCGCGGTATGTAAGGTCAATTTTCTCTAGATCCCCCTCCTACATTTCCAAGTTTACCCCCGCGTTCCTATCCCTCGCCTCACCTCTCTTGATCATCACTCTACGCGCCTTTCGCATGCGTCGTCCCTCCCCCCACTTTGACGTGCCTCTTATGCACGTTCCCCCCCACTAGCTGTATCCGTCTTCCCGCCACGTTCTGCCACTTACCCCGTTTCCACCTTCCTCGCACTCCCCCTGTTCGTCGCCTCTTTCACCCACCTCCCCTCCCCTCCTATTTCTCGCAACCCCCTTCGATTTCTTCTCCCATCTTTCTCTTCACACCCAATTACCCCAACACTTCTCGTTCTCTTCGCCCCCATCTCCACTTCTGTATCCCCCTATCCCCTTCTCACTCGTCTCCTAACTCCGTTCCTGTGTCTCGCTACTCCTCTAAGTTTCTGCCAATTCCCCTTCTATCCTCCCCGCAAGCATCCTGACGTTCACTATACATCGGCCTTACGCATTATCCCGCTGCAGTTCTCTATTCGCTTTTTTCTAAGTTATATTCACTCCACTCCACACCGCTTCCGGACTCCGATCGCGAGCTAATCCCGTCATCTCCTCCCTCATACCCTGCTGTACATTCTCCTTTCTTCTCAACCCCACCGCAAGGCTTAACCCCTCGCAGCCATCCCTTACGGACCCTTTAGCCTTTCCCCGCGCAACTCCATTTACTCCCTGCGCTATCCCATGCTTTTTCATTACTTCTTTCTGCCTTCTCGGTTCTTCTTTGTTTTGCCTTGCTCTCCCCCGCTTTGTCGTCTCTTTCTCTTTTCTCTTCGCTATCCCCTCACTCCCTATGCTTTCGTTGTTCGCGACGTTCCCGCTGGACTCCCCTTATGCCACCTTCTTCTTTGCTCCTCTTCACACGCTACCTTCTTGCCCTTTTAATCTCGTCCCCCTCTCCCTCTCTCCCTCTTTCCATTAAGGCTCCCCTTACCTATATATGCTCCGTTATGCCTCCTGCTCTCCCGCTCCCACCTATTTTTACTCTACCTCCCCATCTACTTTCTCTCTTTTACCCTTTCTACGTGGTCCTCTCGTCTACTTCCTAACCTTTCCGGCTCCTCCCTCTCTCCCTTCTCGTTTACCTCTTCTCCCCTCGTTGATCCACACCAATTCAAAGTATGCTGAGGCTATTGAACGTCCTATACATACACTCATTTCTCAATCTGATTCGATTTTTTTTCTTTTTTTTTGGACCAATCTTGACATAATTGTGATCACTATACCAATGACCCCCTGTAGTCCCCTTGCAATCAAAGAAATATTCCTACTCTCACCTCTCTTCGAAGGCTACACTATAAGCAGCTAATTGATTTTTATTTTTATTTTTCAATAGACTCAGCTCCTTTATCTTCGTATCGAGCAGTGTTTTCAACACCTCCTATACTAACTTTACACTTGCAACTAGGCTACTCCACCGAACAGAGCAAACCATACATTATATACTTCGCGAGTTTGTATTACTATAACAAAATCCATTTAAACACAACTATCTTTGTCATATAGCCTCTTCCAATCTCAATTCAAATCACAACCTTACTATCATTAATTCTCGTTTAGCCTTGCCATCAATCACATTAAGTAAATCTTGTCATTGCCATGACATCTTAAAACCAACTTTACCAATAAAATTCACAATACTAGAACCCAATACGTTATGCACTTTTAGTAAGATTTTCAATTTCCCTTTTCACAAGTATACTCTCTGGGACTCTCATTTACCCATAAAGCTTGCCATTATGGTATCTATCAATTTCCTTGGACCTTAAGAATTAAATTATTGATCTGCATTTAGAACCCTCTAGAACACTTCGCAACTTAAACACATCAATACCGTACTAAGATCACCACTAAAAGCTTCCTTATAACTAATGCTTTACATATCCATCCGTACTTAACACAAGCTAGTTGGGTTTTCCTTTCTCAAATATGAATTCAACACCCACATCTTAACATATAGCATGTAAATACATAGATAAACTCCCTTAAAGTAGTTATATTTCACTTAACATCAACGTATTCATTTTCCATATACCACTAAGTACCGAACCACATTGTGAAGACTATTAATCCACCACTAGAACAGCATCATACCTATCGAGAAGATCAATTGCCAACAGGTCACACACATTTCTACCCCTCAAATGATGTTAAGTATTATCATAGTTCCATATCTAGCCCCAAGCTATATAATTCTTTCATAGTTCAGGCCAATATCAAAATAGCACACATTCCATAACTCCAAACCACGTAACATGTACTACTAATGTAGAAAATTCTACCTTAATTGGGGTGGCCATCATTTTCTAAGAATTCCCATTCATGTTATGATAACTTTACTGATTAATAGTTTCCAAAGTTACCACTCATGTCTAGTCATCCCTTTAATCTCCCATTTCCATTGTTAACCACTCTAATATCGTATATATACCACACGGTACTAATCAGTTTACTAGGATCAACTACAATTACATAGCCCCAGCCCCTTAATTTTTTTAATTTTTTTTTTTATAATATTCAAATATAACCACAAATTCTTTTTCAGTATAATCACTTCCACTTTAATATCAGATCTAAACATCAACCAATACACACGCATGCCAATGGATTCACAAAGGAACTACGCACGAGTCATCACATAAATGAGAGTGACGGATGAGCGATAAAAATCAAACGGGACCTAGTAGAGAGCACCGTAGAGATCCAAGAAATGAAATTTCATCCTAAAATTCCTTCATAGGCCTCTCGATATAATCCAAAGACGTGCTCCGTACTGATCTTCAAGACCTACTTAGACCTCGACTTTTACCACGTGAGACCTATAACCTGGGGGCTTTTTTGATAACCATTTTGTCACGCCCAAACACTGGGTGTGATGGCATCGTCTTATTCCCACCAAGACAAGTCAAGCCTAAACTCACCATTACGATAAAGTGCGAATAAAGATAAGTAACTTAATAAAAACCCCAAACCTGGTAGTCACGTGTTACAAGCCTCTAAACGTATTATAATTGGATTCAAAAGAAAAACTCAAGTCTCTCATGACTTGTTTCTAGAAATAAAACAAGATCATATTAAAGGAGAAGAAAGTCTGCGCATGGAAACATCTACCTGGCAATCTCCAAGGCGCCTCGAAAAAGAAGATACTGACAAGTACACACTAAACAAAAAAAATCCGCTCATAACCGACAAAAATTTGTAGAAGCAAGGGGTGAGTACCAAACCACAACGGTACTCAGGGCAAGTAAAAACGGCTAAACACAGCTAAGGTGATGAATACTGTTACTCCTAACCACCCCCAACCTGAACCCTCCACAACTATCATAACCCACTGCATAACATCAACCCAACCTAACACTCACAGTTTACCTAGAACGGTAACTCCACAAAAACATTAGACAAATTACATATCCTCCACACCAACAACTTTAACAATTACCATATCCCGCAACATCACACTCAAACAATAAGATATCCGCAATAGCAAACACTTCCACACAATTTTTACATATCCTCAATACACCATTCAACAAATTACATATCCTCAACAAACAACACTTCAACAAATTATATATCCTCAATAACAAGCTCAGTATTCAACAAAACAATCACAATTCCGCAAAAAGGCAATCACTAGATCACAAACACAATAATCACGTTCATATGATAGTAATGTGCAAGGTAAATGAAATGCCATGTCCAAGTTAATGAGTGCCAGTCTGACCTAGTGATACACACCGCGCTGTCTCTCAGTCCGGGACCCAGGGTGACATATCTGTCCCTTCATCTTCCGCGGCGACGACACGACCCTCGATAACAGTAACCATCGCGGCGCGCGATACCTCCCTCGAAATATATGTATCCATCGCGGCGCGCGATAACTTCCCTCGAAATATAGTATCCATCTCGCGAGCGTAACGTCCCCTCGAAATGGTACAGTCCTCTTAAGTTATCATTCTTTTTTCTTTTTCAATGCACTAACACTTTCACAACCATGTCTCAAAATAATGCATTACATGTTCACACAAATAATGAGGAGATGGAACCATTTTTCATAACATTGCACAGTTCAACAAAACCACACAAACATGAAATCACACAACAATGATTCAACAAGCCCATCAAATTTTTCTCACACATCACACATAATAATTAATCACAATTCGCCTTTGTTATCCCCCTTTTATTATCATCATTAGATTAATCAATGTTGACACGTCAGACCCATCACCAAACCCCGTTACTCCCAAACAATATCACAAGGAATAACACTCATTCCATACCTTACAATAAGTTTTTAGAAATCCACTTGCCTTAGCCAATCGAATAATTACTCTTGGACTTAGCCTTCCCTTTCCGTTGAGCTTCAAATCATGGAATCTATTCAAGTAACAAATAGTCAGAATAAGCTTTCAAAACTAACAACAACCATATTGCATATATCTATGCCTAAATTAAAAAAAATTCACCCAAAACGTAGTCAGGTCAATAAGTTTGATCCGATTATTGTCAAGTTTCATATGCCCGATTCCAAGCCTAGAACTGAGTTTTTACATTAAACTTCCAATAGTTATAAATTCGAATGATATCCACATAAAAAATTTTAAAAAACATTTCATCTTCCCCAATATGTTATTACCTTTCTCTAAATATTAAACCTTAATCCACGATATGCCTAACCAAAATATAATATAATAAAATAAAACTAGACGAATTGCTACATTAATGAACAAAACAGAATCTAAACTATCTTCTATTTGCTTCTATTTCACTCATTATTATTTTATCCTTAACTACCTCATCATTACTGTCATTTAATCCTCACATTTATATTTATATATAAATGGCATCTTTGCCAGCTCACACAAATAAGCATCCTATTTTTGTCTTTTCCAATTTACCTACAATTCTTGACCAAAATCCTTGTTTCAAATTTACTTTCCATTCATATAATAATATAATATTGTTATGTGCATATGTATAACAATTGATGGAATCATCTGCAGATGTGCAATTAATGCTACGCAAGAAGAAGTAAAAAAACTGAACATTTAGTTCCATACCCTAAAACCGTCGGCAGCCCCTTCTCTCCCGTTCCAAATTCTTCTCTTTTTTTTTTCTCTTTTGTGAATTATTAATACTAATTGTGATAGGTTTTACCCACATATTTTGATTAATAAAGCTAATAGTATAGGAATCTTAAATAAATTAATAACTTTGCCATAACTATCGATTAAATAACTTAAGTTAAACAATATTCAAAACCCTAAGATGAGCTGTGGGTCATTACAGATTCCAAACCAAGACAAAGTTTGAGGAAATGACTTATAGCCCAACATAATCGTCATTAAAATAGCCAATAAAATTTAGCACAAATTTGTTCCCAAAATAATTTAGGAGGCCTTTTCCCTCCTTATTTCATTCGAATTGGAATTCATTTAATTGATATTAAATTATTTAAATGTCAATACTTCTATTAATTTCTTTGAATTTCATTATAAAATTGATGAATTTTCAAAAGCAATGCTAACATAAAATAATATGGAATTACGAGTATACATAAGGTTGGAGATGGTGTTACTACAATTATACTAATAGAAGGTCAATTTTATAAGAAAAATGAGATTGTGTCAAGGTATAATTATTATGAAAAATAGTTATGTATACATTATGTATCTTGTAACTAAATAGTGCGTATAATTATGTGATAAGCTTTAACTAAAGACCCTGTTTATTAGTCGTTTGGAGCAACAAATTTATTTCTGAAAAAACTGCTGAGTCGACGGATCCCACGACGGAACCCGTCATAGGCCACGACGGACGCGTCGATTGTGGTCCTTCGTTCCAACCACTTAGAAGTTAGAAATTTGGGTACTGAGATCTACTTCTCCTGAACCGTCCAACGACGGGGTTGGCAGGACGGACCGTCTCATGCATGACGTGCCGTCCCAGACCGTTTACTAAACTCGAGTCTCTGAGCTTGTGACGGCACCTTGCAGTACAGAACCGTCACAGTCGAACGGGTCCGTCACAGGCTTCAGTGACCCTTACTGGTGTCGGATTCTGTAAAGATTTTAAGGTGGCGTTTTTGGATATTCCGCTTATAATTATAAAGTTAGTGGTTTAATGTGTTTAATAATTAATCACTTGGGGGTTAAAAGGAGAAACCTTGAAACAGAGTGTGGTAATTTTATCATCTTTTATACTTAATATATCTAATTAGGGTAAAAGAAAGAGGGTTTTTTAAGAAGAAAAACAGAAAGAACGCAGAGGAACGCAAAAGGTTTTGGAATAATCGCTTGTTCGATACTCGCGATTTCTTCGGTGGAGTAAGGTTATGTTTATCTATTTCTAGTAAACTCTTAATACGATGATTTATTGGGTAAGTATTGTAAACGCCTTCTATCATGCTTAAATGTGTGTATGCATGAATGTGTTTATATATATTGTGATGAACTAGCATGATAAGCTGTTTGAATCTTAAATCCTAAATTTACTTGTAATGATGATTCCTGGTATAAAAGAAGCTTGAGAGCTAAAGTAATGAGATTAGAGGATCGGGTGTCACTTTCCGACACCAGGAAAGTATGATGGGGGGATCTGTGTCACGTTCCGCACAAGTGATAGTAATGTGGATCGAGTTTCACGTTCCGACACACCAGGATAGGTATATGTACGGATGTCACGTCCGACCGCCCAGGATATATATGATCGTGTGTCACGTTCCGGCACCAGGATAGTATGTGATCGGTTTGTCACGCCGACACCATGATAGTATATGGAATTCCGGGTGCACATTTCCCGCACCAGATAGTAGTAGTGGAGCGGAGTGTCAACGTACCGACACGAGAGGGATAAAGATAATGAATTTGAAATCTTTTAACGATACTCACTCCAAAGACATGTTTCCCAAGAGTATGGTGTGGAGGCCTTAGTCCTCATGGATGTGGTTGGTGATGTGATAATGATTTTTCTGCGTGTTGCTATTCAACTGTTAGAATCTGAGTTTGATTTTATTATATTATCTGAAATTATATGCTTTCTATTCTGAGCTTGACCGATGATACCTCTCAGTACTTATGTTTTTGTACTGAACCCTACTGTAATTGTTTTTCTTGTTATTTGGTGGAGTGCAAGCAAACTTACCATCGTCTTCACTCAACCGCAACTCTAGCCAGTCGTTGATCACATCGATCTCGGGTGGAGCTAATGCCTTCTATCTTGGACTGGACATCTTCTTCATGTTCTTGAGGCCTTGAAGTTCCGCATGGACTATAGCTTTTTTACTTATTTTAGCTTCTAGATACTCTTAGATTAGTAATTTGAGGATCATGTTCCTTGTGTATGACTTCCTTCCAATTTTGGGGATGATAAGTAAATTAACTTTTAGAAGTTATTTATTGTATTTTCGTCAATGAGTTTTAAGTCTTCCCCATTATATTTGATAAGTATGGTTGAACTGTTTGGGGGTTTGAGATTGGGCTGGGTTCCCTCACATAGTAGGATAATTGTTGGGGTGGGCCACTCGCGACCCATTTGGGTCGTGACATAAGCTTAGTCACTAAGGAAATTTCAATTAACTCTTCATTTGGATACATAATCTTTCATTCAAATGAATATTATGAATTTATTATAATTTAATATTTGTTGTTCGCTTATGTTATACCCTGAATTATTATGAATTTATTTATTTAAAAGTTGTATGCATTGATGTATATTGTAACTACAATATGTATACATTGACCCGTATTAATTTTTATATTCACCAGTTCCGTATTTACCAAACAAATTTGTATATATTTTCTTAAATCGAGATTGACATACAAGGATCAAATTGTATTTACATAGAAAGAATTTGAAGTTGTTGGTGGAGATTAAAAACATTGAGAATATTATACCGGTTTTTCTACAAAAAAGTTTATTTGAACCTTACACATAGAATTTATACCATAAAACTATAATCTAAAATCAAAACTATTGTTTAGAAAAGTAAAAAATATCAATTCCACAAATCACTAAATTTTCTAATAATTTGGGGAAAAAACACTTAAGAGCATGCATATACGAAAGAAAAATTTATGAGAGAGGATAAATATACAATTATATCTTCCATAATAAAATAGAGCAAATTAAGGAGCACAAAAGAAAATTAAGGGATAAAAAGGAAGAACTTATCGAGATATCTAAAAAGAGAAAAAAGAGACAAGAAAAGAAAGAACACTACTTTAAAATTGTTAACAACATTATAAAGAAAGTTCGGAATATTATAATAATAATAATAAGAAGACCAAGTATAAGATAGAGGAGAGACTTTTCTTATTCAACGTTGTCTTCTAAATGACGAGTGATTTTCTAGTTAGATAAGTGTTGAGATAGTCACTCCAAAAAGTCAATCTAATTAATAAGATACATAGTTATCTTTGAAAGTTCTTTACCACCAAGGAAACATCCTATACATTGATCCATTAATAGTTGGAAAATCTAATGGATAATTCACAGTATACTATACAATAGATTCATACACTCCCCCTTCGATATCCATATTTAATGTATTTCGTTAAAACCTACTAGGCAAAACCCGGTGGGGGAAAAAGCCCTAGTGAGGAAAAATATACACACATCTCATAATACGCTTTGAATGTTGCCACCGAGTCGTTAAAAAACTTACATGGAAAACCCCAACTTGAACAAAATCATTAGTTAAGGAAAGACTACCTACCAACGCGTATTTCACACTCTCCCCTCCCGATGAAACTTCAACTTGATATCCTCGAAGACGGCGCATTCTAATCTTGTATCTCAACCTCTCAAATGTTGATGTTGGCAAAATGAATCAACAAGATTATCACTTGAACGGATTTGTTGAATTTCTATCTCACCATTTTGTTGAAGATCACGCGTAAAAAAGAATTTTGGTGAAATATGCTTTATCCGGTCTTCTTTGATGTATCCTCCTTTCAATTGAGCTATACATGCAACATTATCTTCGTAAATTGTGGTTGGTATATTCTTTTTCAAAGAAAAATCACATATTTTCTGAATATGGTGGGTCATTGATCTCAACCAAACGCACTCTCGACTAGCTTCATGGATGACTATTATTTCTGCATGATTTGAAGAAGTGGCTACCAACGTTTGCTTCATCGATCGCCAAGATATTGTCGTATCTCCACATGTAAACAAATAGCCTATTTTTTATCGAGCTTTATGCGGATCAGATAAATGCCCCACATCTGCATAACAAATCAATTCTGACTTGAATTCATCGGAATAGAATAAATCCATGTCCATGGTCCCCCGAAGATATCAAAGTATGTGTTTAACACCTTTCCAATGTCTTTTTGTTGGGGAGAAACTGAATCTTGCTAGTAGACTTACTGCAAAACAGATATCTGGTCGAGTATTATTAGCAAGATACATTAGTGCCTCGACTGCACTAAGTTAAGAAGTTTCATCACAAAGAAGCTCTTCATCCTTTTTTTGAGGTCGAAATGGATCTGTATTGATATCAAGCGATATTACCACCATTGGTGTACTCAATGGATGTGAGTTATCCATATAAAAATGCTTTAATATATTTTTTGTGTATGTTGATTGATGAACAAGTATTCCATTTGATAAATTCTCAATATGTAGGCCAAGACAAAATTTTGTCTTGCCGAGATCTTTCATTTCGAATTCTCTTTTCAGACACTCAACAACTTCTAAAACCTTTTTACGAGTGTCAATGATGTTCAAATCATCACCATACACAACTATTATAACAAATTCATATTTCAACCGTCTAATGAAAATGTAGGGACAAATCGGGTCATTTTTGTACCCTTTTTTAACAAATATTCACTCAGACGACTGTACCCATCCCCCTGATTGTTTCAATCCATACATAGATTTATGAAGCTTTATTGAACAAGTTTATTTTGAATCTTTGTATGCTTCAGACACTTTGAATGTTTCAGGAACTTTCATGAAAATATCGTGTTCTAATGAGCCATATAGATAGGATGTGACAACATCCAGTAAAGCCTTTCAAGCTTTTCTCAACTCCCACTTGTATGAGATAATCTGAAGGTTGATGGCAAATCTACACATGAGAATATGTCTTCATATAACAACCAGGTCTTTGAGAAAAACCCTAAGCACGATCATGCTTTAACATCGTACGAATTCACCTTTCTCATTCTCTTTTTCAATAACAAAATCCATTTGACCCCACTGACTGATACCTTTTGATTTTTCAAATTATGGTCGGAAAATTCACGGTTACTAGAAGCCAATTCTGCTATGAATTCATCCATCCGTTCATTTGATTCAAGTTATTTTCTCCTGTCTACTACATTCGTGAACAGATTTTGACTCAAAATCTTCATCTTGTTTCAATTATGCAACTAGAACTTATAGGCTAATAGGTTTTTGTCAAATCACAATATTATTTTGGTTCCACCACTTTCTCAAGTTAAACCAATTCATTGAATTTCATTCTTTGCAGAAGTTTATCTCCTCAATATTCATCCTGTGTTATGACTTGGGTCTCATCTTGATGAAATATTCTTTCAAACCTGATGCATCTTGATCATTTATTTCTTTTCTTTTTCGAGGATTTTTATCCTTTCAACCAATTGGTCGGACCACACTTTAATGTGGATCCCGACTCACTTGGCCCTGACAATTGTCCCGTCGGGATATCCAACTCAACTGGAGCATAACGAGTTGAAATATGCCGATTTATTAATCCTTGGGAAAGGATTAGTAAATGCATCTAGCCGCTATTTGCACTTTTCGCAAATAAATATTTTTAAACTATTCTTGCTCACTCTTATTTGTCAGGTCTAGTAATAGATAGAGATGATGAATTCCATTCTATCTCTTTTCCAACACTTATGTTCTCCCCTCTCCCCCTAATGTTGGGTACACTGAGCATCACCAAAAATGATAAGCAACAAATCTTACCTTCAACCATCTCCCAGCATAGGTGCTCCAATATTTTATGATTGAAGGCGATTCAATACCCAACATACACATCCCCAACCCTTCCTTTGGGGTTTCATCTTTGTGCGTTGTGGGGAGGAACTGGGGCATACAACACACATCAAAAAATTCTAAGATGGGAATGTTTGGATCTTCACCAAAAGGCAATTGTAGGGGAGAATTTCATGATATTGATCGTCCTTATGCTCATATTGCGAATTGCATACAAAATAGTCATACCCTCACATAGATACAGACAACTTTGGTCTCAGTAGCAATGACCTAGCTCTTAATTGCAGACGTTTAATCAATAATTTCTGCTAAGACCGTTTTGAGTGTGAACATGCGCAACTGGGATGTTCAACTGTTATACGTAGACATACATAATCATTTTAAATGCCTGAGAATGTAAACTCACCGCCATTATCTAGACGGATTGTCCTTACTTGTATAGTCTGAAAATTGTGCTTTTATCTTATTATTTGAGCCAGACAATCTCACAAAATGCATGTTGCGAGTTGATAATAAGCACACTGCCTACCATATAATATTTAAAAGGTTCGCACATACAGATTGAATTGGTCCACCATAATATCCCCGTATTCATTTAAAAAATCATAGGGGATCAATTCCTCCAACCTTAACGTTGATGGTTTAGGATGATCAATTTTCTTGAGAACCAATCAACACAAAGAAAAGATTCTTTGATTGAAAAGATATTTGGGCTCTTTAGTGTGCCCATGTGAATCCCCCCCTTTTCAATGATTTTGTGCATCATATTAAATTCGGGATGCACCCAACTGGTCATGTAAATTATAAAATCATTAAAATTAAGTAAACCTTTTGTTGCCTACGGCATGTGATCAACTGCACTTTACTTATATAGTACACCCCAGAAGAAAGTGCAGGTAGTTTTTGCATGCACAAGGTTCTCTCTATATTATTGTTATGTAATGTTCAGGTATCAACCTTTCCATCATTAGTCGTCTCAACATGATAGCTGATTTTGGCGATAATTTGAAAACTTCATAAAATTCCTTTGAGACTTAACTACAATAATGCATTATCATTGCTTAATATTTTCCCTTCCAGCTAGTAATCCGTTTGCTCTTCCAGATCCCTCAATTAAATTTTGTAATACTTGATTTGAGTGTGACATAGGGTCATTTTCCCATAAAAACCAAATTAAAAAATATATCTTTTTGCTTAATATTGTATGGTTGTAGATACTATCAGAAGGCACATCTCCATTACCATCTTTAATCCAACTGACAACTTAGGGATTTCTATTAATTTTCATTAAAATCAAATAAATTGAAAAAAGTTACGAACAAACAACAACAAAATGTAAATAATACCTTTAAACATGAATACATATAATTAAAAAATATATCAATCTAATTAAAATATTAACGGACTTTTCATTCCCACAGGTAACAAGATCACATGCATTTCGATCTCCAAAGAGTTCATCAACTTCTTTAAAGAAGCCAAGTCATCAAAAACATCATCCTTTAAAGCCAAATTTTCGTGAACCTAGCCTTATCATATTTCTGAGATTTCTCGGCTTATCATCATCTTTAATAGCCATATGTGATTGAACTCGAGCATTGAAGAGGAACACCACTTTTTATTTCCTTTCCTTTTAAAGGAATTTCGATAGAGCCTAAAAAATTGCTTATGTGTGCAGACATTCATTCTTACCAATAGTCTTTCATGGCACAACGATGACCATTACTTTTTGAGGGGTTATATAGTGTTGAAAGTCATGTTGTTGTTTCGCCTTTTTATTAATGACCACCAACCTCGACGTTGGTGTATCCTTCTGATCTTTTGCCATGTCCCCGTGTATTCTTATCGCCTCGAGATCATCTCTTTTTACCTATCAGATTGATCACGTTTTTCCACACCTTCCTCCGGTAATGAGCGCTCCAGTCAATAGCTTGATAATTTTTCATTAAAATTACCTTTATGTTGCTCAGTCCACCAAGAACATGAGATTATTTCAGAATATTACTGAAAACCTTTCACGACATTACTGGCTGCAGATATCACTTTGAGCATGAAAACTGGTATAAGTGTCTTTTTTTAACTGTCCTCATCTTTTATAGTCGCCCACCTAAGTTCATTAGGAGGTTATCCTGAATACAACGTGGTTTTTCAATTACGGTCTTAAAATTTTGAAACCTAAATGCATCCCTTATAACGAGCTCTTGGAAACACTGTTGCCTTTAGGTGGCATATCTCCCCTTTAATCAGTCCACAATTCAAGTGGTTCTGTTTATACTGTCAGATATTCAATTTTTAGAGAGGGCCCTCATCAAATGATGACGAAGAAAAATCATATCCTTCGTCTTATCTTGGTTGATGCTTTATGTCCCCTGAGTAATGGTGCATCAAGACCTTTAGCAGCTAAGTGATCTCGAATATCGAGTATCAATGAAAGGATAATTCTTTCCATTCTTTCCAGAATATCTAATGTCACAACTCAAGTTTGGATAAATTCAACATAATGAATTATGAGAGAATGTGTGAATTAAAATAATAATATTTATATATACCTTTTTCAAGTAGCAACTTCGTGCTGATAACCTAGTTATACAAAAAAAGCTCGGAATATTAATAATAAATAAGAAGAAGACAATAAGTAATAAATAGAGGAGAGAAACTTTTCTTATTCAAGTTGTGTCTTCCAAATGGTAGTGATTCTCTTATTTATATGTTTGAGATATCACTCCAAAAGTCATCTAAGTAATAGTCCCATAGTTATCTGGAAAAGTTCTATCACTTGGAAGGCGTCTATACATATCCAAGTATCTTTGGATAAATTTAATGGAGTAATCCACATATACTATACAATTACTTTATAACAAACAATAAAAAATAAGGAGAGAAAAAATAGGAGCAATAAAATAGAAATGGGTGAGAGAAAAATCAGTTTTTTTTAATGTTTTTTAAAAATGTGGCTTTTTGAATGTCAAATATATATTAAAAAATTCTTTTTTTGCCAATAAATTAAAAGGTAGGCTATTTATTGTCAATTTAGTCTATAAGTTGTCTTGTTCTGTCATTTTTTCAACAAAGTTGTCATTTACTCAAGATCCACCTCTTGTGTCTAAATTGTTTGGGCCTAAGTCAGTAGGCTTATGCACTACGAATGGTCCAATTAATGGAATATCTAGCCCAAGTAAAAATACACCAAAAATACAAGAAAAGTCAGATTTTAGTTTACATGCATTTGTAAAGAATCTTTCACAGTATTTGTCACGACCCAAATCGGATCCGCGACTGGCAAACCCCACCCTACCCTCCTATGTGCTCGGAACCAACCAATAAAACCTTAACCTTTCAATGTAATATCCCATAGAAATTAATGCGGAGACCTTTAAACTCATTATAGAACAATTCAATAACTTCTAAATTCAATTCAACATCTATTATTAATCCCAAAATCTGGAAAGTCATCACCACAAGAACAATCTATGATCATTACTAAACAAGAGTATTCTAAAAGCTAAATAAACAAAAGCTAGTCTAGCCGAACTCTCAAGGCATCAAGACTGAGGAAGGATACATCCAGTCCAAGCTAGAAGCCTTAGCTCACCCTGAAGATCGTGTGACGAAGACTGGCTTATAATTGCGTTGATTGAAGACGACGACACGTTTTGCTGCACTCCACAAAATAAACCATAAGAAAACATAAAAGTAGGGGGTGCATTACAAACCAAAGTACTGAGTCGTTATCATCGGCCCTACTCACAATATAAAGCAATATAACTCCGATACCTCATAAAAATCAACTAATATTTGAACAGGTGAGAGCAACAGTAAAAATCATTTATAATATCACCGTATCATATCTATGAGGACTCAAGCTCCCAACCATACTCTTTGGGAAACATGTTCTTTAGATTGAGTAATATTAGCATCCTTTCATTCAATATCTTTAATCTATAATTCTCTGTGTCTGTACTTACACTCCTATCCCTCATTAGTCTTTATTATGCCTCTTGTGGCGGAACGTGACCTACTCCGATCCCCTACTACTATGTGTCGGAAAACGTGACACTCTCCGATCCCCTACTACTATGTGTCGTAACGTGACACTTACGATCCCCGAAATCTACGTGTCGTTCGTGACACCCTCCGATCCCCTAAATCCTAACGTGTCGTTCGTGACACCGACCCGATGCCCCTAAATTCTACTTGTCGGTTCTGACACCGCTTCGCCACTATTCTACGTGTCGGTTTCGTGACACCCATCCCCCTAATTCTCTGTCTGTTCGTGACAGGACCCGATCCCCTAATCTCATTACTTTAGTTCAATCAAGCCGTCTTTCATTGCTAAGCATCATCAATCTCATTACTATTAGTTTCATGAAGCCTTCTGTTTTTACCAATGCATCATCAATTCTCATTAACAGGCAGATTAGGTTTTTTTTTTCAAAGATTTAATTCAATAGCTTCATCATTCTTATTTATCACAATGATTACGTAATTCACATTCATATCAAGTCTAAGCAATTAGCAATATAGAACGGTTACACAACTATCCAATATAAATATCATCGCTATTTAAGAGTTTACTGACGAATAAGCATAAAACACCATAACCTACCTCCACCGAAGCTAGTGATCAAGCAAGAATTTCCAAGCTCCGTGTGTTTCCTCTCTCGTCTCGATTTCTCCCTCTTCTCTCTTCGACTCTTCTCTCTCTCCTGCTGTTCTTTTTTTCGTTTTCCTTATTCAAAACCCCTCTTTCTTTTACCCCTAATTATCATATAATTAATGTTAAAAGAATGGCACTAATAATCCACTAATTAACTTTAAGTTACCTTCTTTTATCCCTCAAGTAATTTAGAAGACTTATAATCATTACCCATTACTTGAATCTTAAAGCAGGAAATAGTCCAAAACGCCCCTTCAATTATTTAACAGAAATCCGACCCCGCGCCTGGGATTACCAACCCGTGACGGGCCGTCGTGCCTGCGACGGTCCGCCTGCTGTCCGTCGAGAAAGGGTCAGAGACTTGATTTTAGTACAAGTCCCTGTGGACGGCCGCCGTCGTGCCTGATAACGGTCCGTCCGCCATTTCGTCGTTGGGTCGTTGCATGAGTCATTTTTCAGTACCCCAATTCAGAATTTCTAAGTTGTCCATTGGACAGAACCCTCCACGACGGTTCCGTCGTGACCATGACGGTCCGTCGTGGCAGTCCCGTTGCCGTCTGCCAGTTTTCCAGGAAACAAAATCTTGCTGCTTCAAACGACTAACTGGTGCCGTTACTGTATATTTGTTATTTATTTTCAGGGTATTACCAAATGATTAGCTGACAGTTGTAGGTAGGGTATACATGATCGGGTCGGTTCGAATTTTTCAAATATCAAATCAAATCATTCGTGTAAATTTTTTAAATTTATAAGCCAAACCAACCTAATAAAATTTGAATATTTTCGGGGTTTTCAACCTCGTGTTGGTTCGGGTTTTTCAATACCAAACCAAACAATTGTATCGAAATTTTAATTTATAAATCAAACCTAACTAAAAAACTTCAGATTTTTCCTGATTTTTTGATTTTTTCAGTAAAGTTTGCATACAAACATATAATTAACTTGTGCTCCAAATATTTCTTTAATTCAAAACAAAATACAATTATCTAAAATGTTTCTTAAAAAACCAAAACATGAGCTGAGTATTGATGACACAAGATTTCAATAAAAAGTAATAATGAAATCATCATATAAAACATACATATTGTAAGTCATAATAAAATAATTATAATTTAAAGTACTAAATCATGCTAAAAGAAAATTAAAATTAGTTATATATTTAAATAATTGTATATTATATGTACAACTAAAAGAAACAAATATTCCATATTATTGTCATTCTTACTACGGTTGAATGTGATTTCTTTTTGCTTAGTATAATGAATTTTGAATTTAGTTCATTATAATTATCATATCTATGAACTATAATCTTTGTTGAACCATTTCAAATTCTAAGCTTTAAACTTGAAATAGTATATTAAAAGATAAAAAACTATGAAATAGTATAAGAATATTTATAAATGATATCAAAGTAAATATATTATGTATAAAATAAAATTTTAAAATTACATACATAATGTCGGGTTGATTTTTTTAGTTAAAACCAAACCAACCCAATTATAATCAGATATTTTCAATACCAAACCAAATCAAACCAAACTACTAGTTTATTTTTTTTTCGATTTGACTAGATTTGGATTTTTCTGTTCGATTTTGTACACCCTAGTTCTAGGTATCAATTTGTCTAATTTCTTTACACGAATTGTATAAATATATATACATCAATAAAGAAATCTCATTTGAAAAATTCCCAAATTAACTCTCGTTTCTTCTGGCTTTCTACACTGCCTAGTTTAATTTATTTCTTATTGATATAAATATGAATATTGTTAGTTATTTTTCTACTGTTGAGTCCGGACCAGACCGGTCCATCAATGGGTGACCCCTCCTAGTAACAATTATTAAGCAAAATATTATAATTTTAAAAAAAATATGAATCAAGACTTTTACGTTATTGAGAGTATACGGTAAATTTTAAGAATCAATAGTAACTAGTTACCAGTGTCTCGTGGTGATCCTAATAACTGTTTAAAAATGAATTTCTTTTGAAATTAGCACGGCACTAAAAAAAAAAGCTTAAATATCTTAGGAAAGCCTATAATATTTGGTAATAATTGTTTCAATTTTAATAAGATTAATTATTTTTGTATTATTTCGGTTAGGTTTTTGAAAAAACATGTTTTATTATTGAACAAAATTGCCTAACTTCATTTCTATTTGCCGTGGATCATCAAATGAACTTACTAATTTTCCTTCCTTGTTTTTTGAAAGTATGGAATCTTATTTTAATATAAGGAACTACTGAACATAGACCTTTTTAATTTAGTCTTCAATATGAATTATTAGCAAAAAACATACGTGTTATGGGTACATAAATCTTTTATAAAACTCTTTATTTTTGAAAAAAATGTTCAAGTAAAATATTAACATTAACAAAAAGCATGTCAATAGTACACAGGAAAGAACGCTACTATTTTCATCAAATAAAATATCAATGTAATAAAAAATTAAACAATAAAATTGAACAAGGAATACTTGAATATTTCAACAAAACTCAACACAAAATTATAGTCATTTTTATTTGTTTTAATTATCAAAGAATAATATACAAATAATATGTGAATATTTTACTTTTGTGGGAGTTACAAACTCAATAGAACGTATATTATTTAGAAAAAAATCAACAATTTAAATAATTACAAAAAAGCAGAGAAGTGGAAAAAAGAATAATTAGGACTTTTAGTATATAAGATTTCTGTTATTGGTTTGTTTTTTAATATTGAAATATATTTATAATTTTTTTCGTCTCACACAAATTAAAAAGATTTTTTTTTACTCAATATATTTCACTAAATAATATTGTCAATTTAATTTTAGTGTGTATTTTGTATGTTTTTTTTGGTCATTTTAGTTAATTGCTAAAAGCTATAAAATAAAAAAATATTTTTATATTTACTCACAAACTTTAAAGACTCTCAGTTTTTAAAAATACTACATAACTCCCTCTATTTTTTTTTAAAATAAGTGAAATTGGTTGAGTCTTTTTTCATAGTAAATACGTTGGCATTGTTCCAAATTTAAGAGAGGTGATTGAAAAACTCTTCATTTCTCCTCTCATTTACAATGTAAATAATTATAAAAGAGTTAATTAAATACAAAATATGTATTATAAACTCATCAAGGAAATACATCATTTATTTTAAAATTTTTAGAGCGCTCATTATTATGAATAAGACAAATAACTCTTAACTTTGAATAAATTTTCTATTGAGTAAATGAAAGAAAATGAAAAATAGTCTTTAAAGAGGGTGGAGATAAGAAATTAAGTAAAAAGGAATTGAGAAGATATGGTTTATTTAGCAAAAAAAATATTAAATAGATAAAAAAGAATTGCACGTCGTGAGATGGATCACCCGCTAATAAAAAACAAAAGCAACATAGTATTATTTCCTTATGTTAATTTTTTTTAATAAAAAATCGAGTAATTCCTTGTTACTAAAAATTTATCGACCACAATAAAGAACAACATAATATGCGTCCCTAAAATGGTTCTAACGTGCAAATCTTGAATAGGTGATGTGCAAATGATAGACTAAATCTCAAATCCAAAAAATCATTATATTTTGGTAAAAACTACATGTAGGGTAAATAAAGATCGTAAAAGGGTTGAGGAGGTAATCCTTTAAATAGAAAAAGTGAATCAACAGATGCTTTTGTAATTGTGAGGTGTATTATTTGTAATAGACATTGTAATTTTTTTTTAGTTATCAACAAAATAATTAATGAAGAGAGTAAACTCATTTTTTCAGTTTCATAATCAATAAACAAATATCAAGTTTCTCTATTAACTTAAGAAAATATTTCATTGTAATTGAATATTGGCATAAAAAAACCTTTATTCTTTCTAAAAATTTCATTAAATTAAGAAGAATTAATTGTTTTTGTGAATTTGAGTCTCACAATCCCACAAAAAAAAAATGTATTATTCATCTAACTAGAATGAATCAACAGCGTATAAAATAAAACAAAAGATGATGTAATCTATTCCTTAATAGAAAAATTTAAATAACAATGTCATATTAACTGTTTTATATAATAATATATATCTATCGCTGTATCTATGAATGTCCTATTCCAAAGACATAATTTTATATAATGAAACTATCAAAAGTTTCTTTAAAGCAACAAATAATCCGCGTAAGATCATGTTTGCCCATGATACAAAAGAGGGTTTGTAATTTAATCTTGTTCTTGACAGGTACATTCTTGACTATATAAATAATTACTCAAAAATTATATATATAGCAACAAACTTCTACTTTATTCAAATTTTACTCTTCTGTAAGTTGGCATGTGAATAGTATTTGTTGTAAAATATTTTTTCATTAATATAATACGTATCGTACTAAAATTTAAATAATCTTTTGCAATACTAGGAATTATTTAAAACAAGAAAAAAAATCCAGAAAATCGTACAAAGATAAATATATGTGGAGATCATAAAAGGTGACACTCACTTTGTCATGCTTCTCCTTGTATACGATATAATCGATTAAGATAGTAATTCCAAAAAAATTAATAATGTTGAGATGACTAATTACTAACAATGATTAAATAAAGTAATAAATGTGTGTATTAATCAACTTCAAAATGTAAGCAGCCCCTCTGCTACGTACAAAAGGTTCCCTTAATTAGGTTACTTTCCATTCTATTTTATATGAGATATATATTTTCACTCCCTTCTGTTTCGGAAAAGCGCTTAGTTATAATATATCTTTCACAATATATGTATAATTATGTTTATTTTAGATGAAAGTTTAGTTAGTCATCAATTGATCATATAAAATATTTTGACTTCAATTTTTTTTCGGGGGTTTTTTGGTGTGGGACTGGGTATGGTTCATGAACCTTTATTAGTGTGATGCTAAAAATGTATCATTGTCAAATTAATATTTCTTAATAGAATTTCGTTAAACAAATTATTTTATAATATTTTTTTATCTATATTGATATGTAAAAAACTGCAATTTATAGTACTTTTCGTATAGTTTTTGAATATTGAATGTTTTGATTTAAAATATTGTATTAATAATGTAATCTAATTTAACTTTGAAATTAATCAAATTGACTTTCGGAAAACGCAACATGACAAATAAACGTAGATAGAGAGGACAATAGTGGATAAATTTATCTTATTATTTGTTGTTGTTGTTGTTTTGTTTTACATCGTTTACTATTTTATTTCAGTTGGAGGGTCTTTCAAAAACAACCTTCCCAAATTTTCCAAACATCACTTGTGGAATATTTATGCATGCCATGTTAAGGATATTGAAAGAGTGCTTACCACTTCATATATTAATTATAACATAGGTAAACTAAGTATTTGAAATTAAATGGATCTGGTAGACCTTCTACTTGTATCAGTTTGTATTGTGAACCTTTTTACTAATTATTTTTTCATCTAATCTCTTAAACTCAATTAAAATGAGATTTTTAGATCCCACCAGCTATATGTGTAGCTCACTCTCCATTATATAAATGACATGTCATATATATTAATGACACGTCATAATTATCTTCATAAATATTTTCTTAATAATTAATAAAAAATAATAAACAAAAGATAAAATCACTAAATTTTTTTCTTTTACCAAATAAAATAAAGTTATTATTTCCGTCACCATTCCTCCCCATCTCCACCTCTCCTAACCCACAATTATTGTCAACACCATCTCCATATCCCTCCCCTGTTCTTTTCTTCTTCAATTTTTTTACACCAAATAGAGACATCACTTTATAAGAAGAAATTAAGCAGTTGTAGAACAACTTTGCGAAAATAGATTGAGTCATTTTTTGGGATTTCATAGAAGAAAAAATAAAAAGAAAAGTCGCATAGTCAAAACAAATCTCAAATGCATTGTTAGACTGTAGAAAGATAACAACGATAATGAGAAATCAAACAAGTTTTTGTAACTTGAAGGGAAAACAAGCAAGATATGACAACCATCACTAGATCTGCAGAAAGATGATTGTAATATTCATCCATGAATCAATTTGTAGGAGAATTAAAAAAACAATTTCAACACCCTTCCCCTAAAAAATATTATATTCAAGTGAACTCCTCAAGAGCAAGAACCCTAAATTTTATTTGCACAAGCTGATGAGGTTTATGATGACCTCTAATAAGTTGCATCTAGTACTTTGCTTTCAAGAAAAAGGTGGGGTTGGGACCTTTCTTTAAAAAAATATTTAATAGTATTTAAAGCAAATTCATTATTTCCACTTGCTTTTACTTGTGTGACAACACGCGCCATATCATACTCAGCAAAATAAATGCCACATAAGCCGGTCAACGGTTAAAGGGGTTTAAATTTTTTATTTATATTAAGTTTAAGGGTTAAAATGACAAATAATCAAGTAGAATGGTTCACAATACAAACTAATACAAGTACAAGGGTCCACAAGATCATTTTGCCATTTTTTTGGATGCTTTATATAAGCTCGAAATGAGGTTTCTACCTGAGATATGAACACGTATTTTTGCCATGGGCGATCTTTCAGTTTGTACATGCGGTACAAAGCGTCATTTCATGTTTTATATGGGGCACTATTAACTATATTTAGTTTCTTCCAGTTTCTCTCTCTCTCTTTCTCTCTCTCTCTCTCTCTCTATATATATATATATATGTACACATGATTTTTTTTCGAAGTTAACGAGCACACACACATCCCTAGATAAACATGTCTGTCCTCCTCGATTTTTGCAGGTTCAATATGTAAGAATTATTAATATCATTATTATTAATTATTTCTTATGCCTTTATCTCCCCCAAATTTACTTGTAGACCCATTTATACCCCATATTAGTATTAATAAGAATAGAATGTCCGCACATTGGTTACTTGATGGACGTACCGTATTCAATCATAACCTCTATAAATTGGTCCTCCCTCCACCCATTAGGGTTAACCACATATTCTCTACAGTAATTCCATCGCTGACAGTTATGGTAACATAAAGTTAGGGAAAGGAGGTAAAAACCAATTTATGACTAACGTTTCCACTTTTCTTTGTGATGATGTCTTCCTCATCATGTATGTGCTCCTAATGTATTCAAGTATTTAATCTTACATGTGGCATCAGAGCCTAGATTATTTGAATTGATAATCCTAAATTTCTTACCATAAATAGATTTTCCTTTTAGAAAAAGGTTTTGGATATATTTGAATCGATTCCAATATATACGAATATTATCGATTCAAATATATTAGGAAAAGGTTTTGGAAAAGGTTTTGGATAATCGATAACACAGAGAACCTCTCTGAAACAATTTCCCCAACAAAATCTTCATTACTGTCAAAGATTGTGGCTAGATTATCGATTCAAATATATTTCATATATATATTTCTTGTTAATGGAAAATCACATGAAGGCTAAAATTGAAGGCATAATGACTTATCATTTGATTTTGGAGATTAGACATCACCTTGATCTATTACAGACTCTTTATGTTCCTTCAATTTCTAGAAATTTGATTTTCTTTAAAGACTTGATATTTGTGGATTTGATTTTAAGCTTAGACATGGATGTTTCAATCTATATAAAAATACTATTTTTATATTTCTGTTGTTCTTTTTGATTGTTTTTTTATAGATTGAAACTCCATAATAATTAGACGTAATTCACTAAATGAAAGTTAGACTTATTTGTGACATAAACATTTGGGTCATGTATCAAAAAAATAAATTGAAAAGGTTAGTAAAGAATGAGATTCTTCCGAATATAATTTTATTGATCTTGATATATGTTTGGATTGATTAAAGGATCATAGCAAACATCATCTAAGAAAAGTGTCACAATAAACACTAGCTCTTGAAATTATACAACACTGGTATTTGTGGACCCTTTGATGTTCCATCTTTAGGTGATGATAATATTTAATCAACCTAAATCGCTGATTTTTCACATTATGGATTTATCTATTTGTTAAAGAAACTCAGCGTGGACAACGCTCAAAGTGTATTTTTAAAGAGGTTGAAAGACAATTAGATACTTAAGGAAAATCATTAGTCAGAATAGAGAGGTGAATATTTTGAAAGTTAAAAAATCATTAGGTCAGATAAGGTGAATATTTTGAAAGTTATATTGAAATCAAAATAATGTCTAAGTCCATTTGACAAAATTCCTTGGATAGTGGTGAGTTGGTGGAGTGTTGAACGACACAAATCTGGAAATTAATGAGGTAAGGGTAAAATATGTGCTATCTTGCATTTTCTATGATTGTACCTACTCTTAGCAACAATTACAAATGTTGTTTCTTCTTGTGCCGAACACTTAACAATTTTGACAACATTTGAGTGACAACTGCAATAATGAACTAACTTCAAGTATCTGGCGCAAAGGAAACCACAACAATGTAATAAGAGAAAAATTGATCATTTGTGATATATTGCAAGAGACAGATTTGACATTGAAATTAATAAAATATTTGATTTTCATTTCAAGGAAGAGAAAAAACGAGTCTGATAAATAGATTGATGTCATGAATGAGGTTAAAATCCATATAATACAACAAAGTCTGAAATCTCGTTCAATTACCAGAAAGTTCTAAAACAATCTAGTGTAGATGGGTCTTTAAGACCAAACCTGATTCAAATGGTAATATTGAACGATATAAAGTCAGACTTGTTGCCAAGGGATACACTTAAAAAATAAAAAGGAGGCATTGATTTTGAAGAGACCTTTTCACCGATCTCAAAGAAAGACTCATAAAGAATTATTTTGTCTTTGGTAGCTCATTATAGAGTTACACCAAATGAATGTGAAAACTGTTTTTTTAATGTAGACCTCGAACGAGGATGATTATATGGACTAACGAAAGGGTTTTGAAATTAAAGGAAAAGATCAAATAGTGTGTAAACTAAAGAAGTCAACATATGAACTCAAACAAACCTCACAGAAATGGTATATAAATTTTAGTTATACCATAACATCTTTTGGATTTAAGAAAATTACCGTTGATCTATGTATATACCAAAAGAGCAGTGGAAATAAGTTTACACTTTTAGTCCTGTATGATGATGACATTTTACTTGTTGCTAATGATATAGGCATAATACGTGAGACAAATTATTTTCTCTCTATGAACTTTGAAATGAAATATATGGGTGAGACATCTTATGTGATAGGGATAGAAACTCCATGATAGTAGGGATAGAAATTCCATGATAGTAGGGATAGAAATATTTCATGATAGATCACAAGAATTATTGTGAGTGTCTTTAAATGGTTAATCAAAAAAGTTCTAGAGGAGATTTATGTGACACATTGCTTTAGCAAGAAGGTTATAGTAAACAAACAAATTTAATCTCATATTATGTCCAAAGAATGATGTACGACGAAAAGAAAATGATCTCAATTTTTTAAATTTCTATTGTTGAAATTTTGATGTATGTTCAAACTTGTACAAGACCATATATTAGCTTTGTGGTTAGAATGTTAGAAAGATGTTAAAGTAATCCTGGAATGGATCACTATAAAATTGCAAAGAAAGTTTATGGCATGTTACAAAGCCACAATTCATACATTATGACTGCGAAATTTATTTCAGGACTTGGAGTTATCGACACCATTACCAAGCCACTGAAAATGTATAGTGATAATGTTGTAGCAGTATTCTTCTCTAAGAATGACAAATACTCCAAATGTGTCAAACATATAAAATTAAAATACTTTACTGTCAAGGAAGAAATTCATAAACAAAGAGTGTTACTTAAGAATATTAGAACTGATCTCATGACTGCAGATTTGTCAACAAAAGGCTGACGACCAAGACATTTAAAGAACACATTCAAAGAATGTGTCTTGGTTGTACTTATGATTGATACATTTATAATGTTTTACACTATGAGCTTAAATTATGTGTTTTTGATATACATTGATGAATATCTTGTTTCTCATAATGGTGTATACATTATTGTTTTCAGAAATTACAAGATGAGTCTTTATGAGACATTATTGTGGACCGTAATGTTATATGTTTTTATAGTATTTAATTAATATGCATAAGTTGCTAATAGTAAATATGAAGGAAGTAGTAGCTTAAACTTTATGTAAAATTGACATAACTCGATTAGAGTTTGTTAGATTGTGGTATGATGATGGATATTAGAGAAGAGATCTATTGTAGGCAGAATAAGCTTATTAATATAATGGATATATGGTTATTGGGCAATGGGAGAATGTAAAAATTTAAGTATTATTATTAATATTCTTTACTTATGATCAAGTTAATTGTAACCCAAGTTAACCATAAATAGTATTTTAATGAAGGGAATGATAGGTTTCCCGTCAGTGGTTACTGATGGATGTACCAGATAAACATAACCTCATAAATTGTCCTCCCTCCACCATCGGATTTAACCATATTCTCTACATTAATTTCATCGCTGACAGTTGTGGCAACATAAAGTTATGACAAGGATGTAGAAATCAATGTATGACTAATGCTTCCGCTTTTCTTTGTGATAATGTCTTCCTCATCAGGTATGTGCTCCTAACAATCTTTATATATGATTATCGTGTTTAACATCATGATATTATGTATTCAAATATTTAATCTTACTCAATAATTTATGTTTGGTCATTTTCTCATACAACCATTGTGAAAATTGTTTGGTATCTAATTTAAATAATTAATCTTATGAGATAAAAGTTGCACTGTGTGACACATGAAAGATATATGGAGATATTGGAGGAGAGTTATTTTTCTTTCAGTGTAACATTGGGATATCGTATCGAAAATATAAGAAAGAAAGAGATATTAAGAATTGAATCCACGTGTCTACTATCTTTCACCTCGTTGTTCAGGAGTAAGTCCTCCTTTTCCACAAACTGGACAACTCTTCAACCCAAACCCTTGGCAATCAAAACACCTACAAAGTTTTATTAAGTTTTTAAATTTAACAAAATTTGATACAGTTATTTATTTTTCTATGTTTTGAAAGGAAAAACTTACTTCCATCTTTCAAATATGTTCCCATTCTTCTTATTCTTTCCTGTTCCCTGGACCAAGATGGAAGCAAACAATGATAATTAATAAATGATTTAAGCCTTCTTCTAGCTCTTTTAATTAAGACTTGAATTAGAAGAGTATTTTTTCCCCCTCTTTTTTATTGTTTGCCTTTCTTTTTTCTATCATTTCACCAATGTAATGCACATGATTTATCACTATTAAATGAAATAGTAATTAACGACAGATAAATTCGTAATTAAATAACAAAAAAATATAGCTTATACTATTTAGTAACATATCGTCAATAAAATTGCCAGTTACAAGCAATTTAATAATAAATTAATCACAAAATTCGTAATTAGTTTCATTTTTTAAAAAAAAAACACTCAAAAATACATTTTTAATAATAATAAACAACAATATAAAATAAAACTCTCAGCAACACTCAAATTTCGTAAAATAAGTAGTTTGTAATTAAAAACAATATGATTTTAACACAATCCAGGTTGATTATCTTGACAATTGTTAGTATTAAACTATTAATTAGAGTATATAGAAATGAGTAAAGTTATTCATACGTGGTGTTTGCACCAACTCAATACATATATATTATGTATTTAAATTTATAATTTATTTTATTTTATTAAATCACATAATAATAAAAACTATATTAATTTAATATAAATATTTGATACTGATAATTTTTTTCTCACAAGTACCTTGCATCCGGGACACTCTATTGCACCTTTACCACCGCATCCTTCGCACCTACTCCCAATCTAAAATATTCATAATTAATATACATCTAAACATTTAATAACTCCAACAATAATATTTTGCAAACTTATAATATGAATTCCACTACAAACAAAATAAAAATTACTAATTTATGCATCCATATGTATACTCATAGCTAGAGTTTTATAATATATTAGCACACTTATATTATGGTCACCACATATGTCTTTAGGAATAATATAAGCATTACATAAATAATAATTTTTAGCGATAATAGATTAATTGTTGTTAGATATATATTTTTAGTTGCAATTAACACTCTTTGCATAAATCTTATCCCTAAATCTTTTAGCCACATTGGATCTAAATGACACTTGATTAATGTCGGTAAAGACTAGCATTCTTTTATTAATGTGTGTATATTTCCTCTAAAAGACTAGCACACTTTAACTTGACCTCAACGACATCTATGTCTTTTAATTTTAATTGTGACAAAGTAGACACACGTCCTAGGCGGCATAATACATATGAGACACTTTGTAAGTAGCATGCATATATTTACTTGTTTAACTTTATATACTCAAAGTTCGAGAATATAAATATAAATTGAAGTCAAATTAAGAGGATATGTTTATCTATTATGCCTATATCTTACCTCTAATCCTCAAAATTGAGTACATGCTATTAAAATTAAGTATATAAGTGAACAAGTAATTAGAAGAAAATTAGTGACTCACTGATTTAAGTGAAAAGCCTCCAGACTTTGCAGCGGAAGTAACAAATGATCTCTGGCCTCTCAAATTTATTGTATTGAATTGTGAAATTGTTGGAGTAATTGAAGAATTGGCAAAGCAGCAACAAATGGAAACATTAGCCATTTTTTCCTCCTTCAAAAAGGACACACATTTTTTTTTATTTAATTTTTGTGCATCTTAAAGTGTTGTGTGGAAATGGATAACCTGCTTACACCATCCACATATTCTTTGACCCTATTCATTAAATAATAAAAATAAAAATAAAGACTTGGACCTTGATTCCACCCTGGTCCAATATTTATATAACGATGTGGAATTGGGTGGATCAGTTTTAATTCCGGTGCAAATCGACTTTTTTTATTATTACTTTTTGTAAGAAAATAGTTTTTAAAATGTTTATTAACTTAATAACTTTATTAAAGTTACATATATTTCAGAGTTTAAGTTTTGTGCATCGGTCGGGTGTATGTGATTTTTACACCATTAGGCAACAGGAATTTTTAAAAGTTTTAACCCATTAATAAAGATTTATAATAAAATAATAATAAATATAAAAAGAAAAAAATATATTGACGATTGAGTCCTACTTTAATTCTATTCATATTTACTTCCATAATTAAACTATTTTCTTTCCAAACTTAAATACAATATTGAGGTTTACAATAGGTTTCCCATGATCATGCTTATGTAGTTCTTCAAAACATCTAACACTTGTGAATTTGCTAAGAAATAAAGCATTGCACTATTTTAAAACTTGACAAGCTTCTTCTACTTACTACTTAGTGGTATGTTGTTATACAATTAAAACAAATTTCTATATTGTGGTCGTCTCCATTTTGTAAGTTTTTCTTCATCGCTTAAAAATATCTTTTTTAAAAAAAAATAAATAAATAGAAGTTGATCAAGCTTTAAATAGTGGTATTATGCTATAAACAAAAATTAAAATCAAATTAACGTAAGTGTAACTTTTTTATAAAATTTAAAATTTTAAAAGTTATAGAATTAATTTTCAATTTTGAACTTAAAATTCTAAGTTTGGTAAACATTTAACAATAAAAAGTACTCCAGTAAATTTTATTAAGAGATTTATGAATTAAGTTAGCTAATTAAAAAATATAAATTCAATTTTAATGTTGGTTAATGTCGAAAGAGTTGAAAATTCAAATCTATAAAATGAGTAACATTAAATAAATGAATTTTAAAAGAAAATCAAGACAAATATTATGTATATTGATAAATAAATAAAATAGTAAATGTATTACAAATATTAAAAACATACATAATCTTGCATCCATGTTTTAGGAAGGATATGTTTGAATGAGGTCTCGATTATCATATTAATATTTATAATTTTTGAATACTTTTGTAAATTCTCTATCATTTTCTGAAAAACACTAATCGAAAGTTATATTTTGTCGTTGTTGCTTCGTTGCTTTCATGTCAACGCACTATTATGTCCAAGTATTTTATTTATTTTGTCTACAACTTGAGTTGCTAAACTTGGCAGCCCATACTTTTTTTTGTTGGGCATTGGCCAGAACAACATTGATATTATAAAACTATCTTTTGCTAATGATACATATGGTCTCAAAGAATAAATCTCATCGCGTTGAAAGATCTTTTTTGAAGCTAAATGATGATGCTTAAATAACTTGCACATCTTTAACTACAGTTGCAAATTTTAAAATTTGTTCTTCGCAATTTTTTCATCATGCTAAAAGTTAGGTTCTCTAAGTTCATCCTTTATATTTTTCTATATCCGATTAATATATTCATTGAAATCATCACGATTAGAAATTTTCAGAGGAAGATAATCATCCATCATATTATCAAATCATCTCTTCTAGGCCTATGAATTGGAGGTCCAACTGGTGGAACATTTACTTTCATGGATCTATATATGGCATATAAGTATTTAGCTTTAGCTTCTTGTTACATCTCAAAATTTCTAAGCTAAAACTCTAGAAAGTATATACCTAATTGTGGAATGCTCAACTGCCAAGGAGATGTGGAAGTATATACCTAATTGTGGAATGCTCAACTGCCAAGGAGATGTGGAAATGCTTGGAACAAGCTTATCTTCAAGCAACAAAAGATAAGGAGTTTCAGCTTAAACAACAATTACAAAATGTTAGGCTAGAAACCAAGAAGATTGATAAATTCATCAAGGAATTCAAAGATATGTGATGGCGTTGAAGCAATTCGCAAATATGTGGATGAAGATAGAAATGTAATCAATTTTGTTAAAGGTTTAGGTATCATATACAACACTTTTAGGACTGTCATGTTAGATAAGACACCATATCCCACCTTTAAACAATTTATTAATACTCTCAGGGATTTTGACATAAGAGTAGATGAAGAGGTGTCACAACAAAGTCATAACATGGTTCTCTGCTCAAAGGGGCAGAGGAAGAGAAAACAACAACTTCAACTCCAGAGAAGAAGTTTCAAGCATGTTGGACAGGTTCTGAGAACAACCAATATGGACTAGGTTCTCCGAACAATCAAAGTTCCCCAAGTGAAAATAGAGAGATGACCACTATCAAGTCATGTCAAAAATATGTGGTAATAATCATATTGCTCTTATGTTTTTTTACAGGTGGGACTACTCGTATCTATCTGCACATAAACTATCACAAGCAATGACTTGACAACACATTTATACCGAAGTATTGATAAAACAAGTTTTGTTGGATCTTCAAAGTAAGTTAGGAGTAATCATTCCTTGATTACTCTAGCTTGAGGATGCTAGAAGGTAAGCGCCGAACATAAATGAATGTCAAATATGTGGTAGGACTCTACGTATAGTTAACTTAGGACTTAAGAATTCTCTCCCTATATAAAGATGATTATCAATACAATCCTTGATTTCTCTAGTCCTAGACGTGAGAAATCTACAAATGGTATATATGTGGTCGTCATAATTCTTAACAGACCATGTGTCCTTGCATTTGAGGCAACATTATTAGCATTAAAATTTGCCATATGGGGCCGATAAAGCACCAACTAAGCAAATTTTATGTTGAATGAACTGTAAAAATGAATTCACAATCTATATATAAAATAAGATAAACTTGATCTTAAATGTTTATCAAAAGTAGAACTTAACTATCGGAAATACACTTTTAAGATGTAATATTCTTTGGAGAATCAGTTGGTTGAAGGTGCTACTTGGGGGCCCGAGGCCGATATGTGTTCCGTTATCCTCATCTCTTTCCTTCCAATCCTACTTTAGCTTGAGGTATTTAGTTCCTCATGGTTTACTCTTTTGGTGTCATGTGTCTCAGATATTCCTTTAATTTCCTCATTATGCATGATTTATGAAAAAATTAATTTTGAGTAAATGAGTTTACTTGATTGGTATATATATGTTTATGTGCATTTGATAATGATCTTGCATATACACTTATGTGATATTCGCCTAGAGGTGGAAAGTAGGGGTCATAAGAGACGGAAGAGAAGGTAGGGTTGAAGGTGTAGGTAGGAGAGGGCCGCGAGGGTGTGGGAAATGATGGCATATACACTAGATATATTCTTGAACAGCGTTAAGCGTTTAATTTGGTTCTTTCTCCTCAAATATATGCATTTATGTTATTGCGTTCTTGTTGGGCTATTTGATAAGGTTCATACCCTCCATATGATCTCTTGAATCTCATATGAAGACGAATGTTCCCAAAGGGAGATAATGTAACACCTCGGATTCAAAAATGTTAGTAACAACTTTCTTCAGGATCTAGTGCCAGTTTTGATGGAGTCACCTACAACCCCTGCCCGACGACAACCACAGCTTGTAGGTTGCGTTGGGTTGCCAGCCCAAAGATCCCAAAGTGTAAGTTTTTCGTACTTTTTCAACAACGGTCACCCAAGAGAGCCGTCGTTTTAATGTCCGGAGCGTAGGTAGGTTCGTATGTAACCCACGGTTGTGGTCCACGGCCCGTCGATGGACCTACGAGCCGTAGGTGGGTCCGTGGTTGGGGCTCAGAGACATAGTCTCTTACCCCAAATGATGCCCAACCAGAACGTTAATGGTTTGACCAATGGATCGTTGGTCGGGCCGTCGATGAGTTTCCATAATTATTTTCTTAGGAGATTTTGAGTCTTTTCCTAATTATTTAAGCTAATACTATGTCGTTTTACCCTTTATCTAAATTTCTATGTAAGTGTTTTTGACCCAATTTTTTCCAAATGAAATCATTCTCTCAAATTTCAAAAAGAAGAACAAGTCTCCATCTCCAAAATATTTCTCTCTAGAAAGCTTGAAGAGGAAAGAGTCAACCCAGGGTTTCAAGTCAAAACTTCAATTCCACCATTGAAGGAAAACTTTTGTCATTAAATTATTTAAGTCTTTATCCATAGAGCATGATTTAACATATTTTATACATGACTTTCATGCTTAGTGCATCTTTGTACTAACACATACTCTTGCCTATATTTCTTATCGAACTGTAGGGTCCCACGCTTCAGGTTCGAACTTCCGTGGCTAGGGATCTTTAGTAGAGACTTCAAGATTGGTGAATCTTCATCTTTCAATGAACGAGATTTTATTCATTTTTTCTTTAACTTTCAGTTTCAAACTTGATGTATGGGATACATCCCAAGTACCTCTCATGTACTAGATAACCTTGATATTGGGAAAATACTACAATATTGATATTAGATTGGAATTATAAATTAGTAATAACTTATCAAAAATACTGTGTCGTGGTAAGCCACTGTCTTAAAAGTGATTTCGGCTTGACTCTGGTGCAAATTGCTGCAGTCGGTCGCTCCCCAAGGTTCCATAGTTACTCTCAAACACGTGCACTCGCGGCTGAGAGTTTGGAGGTTGCTCAAAACCAATTGCCCAAAAAATATTCTAATTATAAGAAAGAGGAAAATGTTTTTCTCTTCTTTTTATTTACATTGGTAGTATTATTTTATGCTCACTCAAAATTCATCTTTATATAGGAGTTGCAAATATGAATTTCAAAGAGAAGAAGTGAATTCTTAAGAAACGTATGTGAAATCTTAATGACATTAAAAGTCATTGCATCACACTTTAATAAAATTGTAATTTGGAACGGATAGGTAATCTATCCATTTTGTGACATAATATTTTATATGCTTTGCATTACTCTTATTAATATTGTAAAAAAATTAATATTACAATCCCCCTCTAATGCAAAGATAAAGAGTAAGAACAAATTTTGGGCAAAAGGAAGGAACATGTACTTAAGTGTTAATATCTTTCGATTTGAATTAGCACATAGTGAAATGGGAACATGAGTTTAAGTGTCAATATCTTTCGATTTGAATTATCACATAGTGAAACGGGGCAACAACTCAATATCCACAAAGCGAAATATTCTTGAACTAAATGGATATAGATTGAGACCCCCATAACACATACTATATCCTTAAATTTTAAGCAACCTCCAGCGATACAAACAAATTGTTTTAGTCATGATCCCCCACTTGGGTCGTATGAGTGCTTAGAAGACAACTCAAGTCTTTCAATAAAAGGCGACGACACCTTGACACTCAGGTAGATAGTATAATCAAGTTTAGCCTCAATAGACTAACCTTAAGCTATATAATTCTACAAGAGCAAAATAAGGTTCAACCGTTATAAACATATCTCACATCACCATAGGTATAGGAAGATAAGAGGAAGGGGGGAGGGTGTAGCGGGAGAGGGTTTAGGAAGATGTGGGATTAGGGGAGAGTGTGGGGGAAGGAAAGGGGTGAGGGGAAAGAAGGAAGGAAGGGGGGAAAAGAGTCAAGAGACGAAAAGGGGGGGGAGAAGAACGAATGTGGAGTAGGAAGGAGGGATGTAGGGTCGGATGGGAAGTGGGAGTGGGTTTCGAGGCGTAGGTGGAGTGTGGTGGGCGTCTGTTTGACTGGCGAGATGGGCAGGGATGGGGGGGGGGGACTGCTCTCTTGTTTTCATATTAAGAACCTAATCAAGTCCACCACATTACCTCAATAATGGGTTTTGCCCCATCTCTCTCACGTTTCAAAGGAATTATTTTCTATGTTCACCAAATTCACTTTCGAACCTTACTATTTCTAAGGAAATAAACCCAATTGTCAACACTTGTTAACTGCAACAAAAAGACCATTCCTTATGCGAATATGTCTCTTTTTTCCATTGTACACTACATTTTTTGCAAGTCAATTGGTGCCGGTGGTCACATAAAGAGACCAGGTGAAGCTTGTCCTCCCACAATGCATATCCACCAAATATTTCTCAATCCCTTCCGCTTCTTAGCCCTGCCACGTCGAAGTAATGATTCAGATTCCATAGTAGAATGTGTTATAGGCAAGTCTGTTTGGAAGCTTCTACGAAATAAACAACATTTCAAACCAAAGTAAACACACATAACGGCACTGTGAGCAACTTATCATTGTCAATTCCAGATTTGCATCACAAAGTTCTAAAACAGCAAGAATGTTAAAATGCAAAACAATAATTTATAGTATCTCTCAAATACCTTAGCAATCAATGAAGAGCATTCTGGTTCACTACTCGGATTATGTCCTATATCTACTCAATCTACTAACATCATAAGCATATCATGCAAGTATAGTTCACAATAACATTCAACGCCCCCGTTATTTTAGCATATCATGTTAATACAACACTAAATTTTTTAATTTCTCTCAAGTATGTAGGATCATAGGGATTTCTCACTCTAGAACTACAAAGCAAATCAAACTTTTTCAACATTTTTCAATTTAATGGACTTGACACATAAGAGAAACCCTTAACACTTCTTTGGATTGTACTGTCCCAAATACATATGCTTCACCAAGTCTTTCATTTCAACTTTATAAGACAAAAATTTCTTGGTCTCATTATAACATTCATATTATGTCACACACTACCCCACCCCTTTGTTCGCGCAGCTGCATAAAATTTTCCAATTTAAGTGACTGTTATTAATTACGGGGCTTATTTAATTTTTTCAGAGTCCCCCTTGAAATTCAGTTACGGTGTTCCCAAGAGTCACCTTTTTTGTTAATCCTAATCAAAAGGAAATGACTTCTTTGTTTGGTCTCGAACAATTCGGGTAAGTAATTCTGTTGAACCGAGGGGAAGTTATTAGACATCCTCGAGTCCCGTGGTTCTAGGTCACGCGCTTTATGGACTTTTATGACTTAAAACTAATTTTTTTGAAAATTCGACGGTTCAAACATATGTAGTTTACCCTTCATCGTAATTTATTTAAATATATTAAAAACTGCCTTATTTTATTAATCTATGCCCTTTAAATTAAATATATATCGCATATAAATTAATCACAAAAAACAGAGTAAATAAGATTTTCTTTTTCTTTATTTTACTTTTTCGTTTGTTACTTTTTATTTTTTTAAACGCTCCTTTTTTTTCTTTTACTACTTTCTCATCTTTTACTATTTATTATTATTTATTTATTATTATTTTTTATACTTGTCAAGTTTTATCTTATATATTTTTTTTATTCACTTGATTGGTTTTTGTTTGGACAAGAAACTTAAAAAACATAAAAAAAAAAACTCTTTCCTCTTCAACTATGTCATGGTTTTTTTTTTAACTTCTATTCGATTAGTTATTTTTTCTGTTTTCCTCCTCTCTTTCCCCCTTTTTATTATATTGTTTTCCCCTTTTTATTTTTGTAAACTTTTTCTTTTTTTTTCTTTGTATTTATTTTTTTTTTCTCTTCATTTTTATTCGATTTTTTTTACGAGTCACTAACAGTACGAAAATTTCACTAATTAAATTAACAATTTAACATAATAGCTTACACATTTATCATATAAACTAAATATTAGAAATTAAAATGTCCCTTGGACATAATTTTACTAAATATAAAATAAATTACGGGTTATTTTAAATATAAAATGATCATGGTTTGTTTATAATAATTCACACTGAATAAACTTATACAAAGGATCTAAACTAAAGTTGATATGAACAGTTGCACATACTTCCTATCAAATCATCATAAATATTAATGAATGTTAAGTGCATGCGAACTTTAACCACCTCAATATTATTGCAATCCATTCTCGCGCTTATCATGACATAAAAATTACACAGAAATAAAATTGTATGACCTCTTGTTGAAACTACTCACAAAAAGAAAGATTAGGACCACGGCTTGAAACCCGAACCCCTATTTTTGTTGTGTGCGTGTTTCTTCATGAAAAACATGAAAGGTTTTTCTTCGTTGTTTTCTTTCTTCTTTCTTTTTTTTTTTTCTTTTACTTGCAGATCTTTTTGTTTTCCTGTTTCCTTCTCCTCTTTCCTGTTTTTTTTTTTTAATCTTCTCCCTCTCTTTCCTTTTTTTTTTCGTTGCTTTTTTTCTCTTATCTTTCTCTTCCTTTTTCTGTGTTTTTGTATCGTGTCGATGTTGAAACGTTTGGTGTGAGTGGAGTGTGGGGAGTGGGGGCAATGAATCGTGGTGGTTGTTTGGAAGTGTTTTATATATATATATATATATATATATCATTTTATATATATATACCAATCCAAATAAACTTATCTAATAAAAATATATTTCTGTTGTCTATTCTTATATCTTTTAAATAACTTAATGAAAATTATAAAAAAGTCAAAATATATTTAATTATATTGATAAGATTATTTATCTCTAAAAAATTGGTGTTTAACTTTACCTTCCGGTCAAAAATACGTGTCCTACATTTTGCCCCCTTTGACTGTAAACATTAAGAGTTTCAGACAAAGAGTACAAATGACAAGTTTTTTGACGCGACCTATTTGAAGAGACCAAAATTTATGCGCCGAGTCTTATTTTGGACGCCTACATATCCTCATCCCATGTTTATAATGGAATCAGGTCACGTGTAGTTTCAAGGATATGAGAGGTGAGAGTTGGAGTTATTGAGGGTTCCAATCGATGCTTTCCATATCGCGGTCTTATCCCTTACATAAAATTGCAAACTAGTATTCAAAAGAAAAGACAAATGTACAAACTTCTAATCCATGCAACTGTTCTTGAATCTTGACTTTAATAATATCACCTTGATTTTTTTGGAATATCGTAGCTGTTGAATTGGAATGGAGGCTGAACTTGCCACTAGGGCAGAAACTTTGACATTTCAAAAATGACATTTGAAAAGTGCTCTGAATAGGTGGCGTGTTTTCTTGATTCAATTGACTAGTAAAAGATGTGGAGGAAGTCAGGCTGCTACATGCATTGAAGGGAGCTAATACTAACCTCATTGGAATTGTTAATCTAAAAAAATTGTAAACTTTGTTTCTGAATGTCAAATCCATGTCTCGCTTGAGGAAACCTGAAAACCACCGACAAACAAAAAAATAAATAAAATTTTTCCCCATTTTTCACTGGGAAAATTTTGTGATTTATAGCAAATAGAAATATAAAACACAAAATAAAAACTCCTGACTATGAAAGGTTTTATTTTCGGGCAAAAAAAACTAAAATCTAGACTTAGAAGTGTGTTATCCTATGAAGAAAGACTCTAATCCATTATTCAGAGTTCTTTGCTAGTCCATTATCCAGGATGGTCCTCTAATCCCATTATCCAGGAGGGTCCTGCTAATTCCCATTTCCACATGAGGGTCCTATAATCCCATTATCCATGAGGGTCCTGTTCGTTCCCATTATCCAGTAGGGTGGGTCCCTTTTATCCCATTATCCGAGGGTCCCTGTTAGTCCCAATGTCTAGGAGGGTCCTGCTAATCCCGTTATCCGGGAGGGTCCTGCTATCCCGTTATCCAGGAGGTCCTGTTAGTTCCCCGTTATCGCATGAGGTCCTGTTATGTGCCCGTTATCCAGAGGGTCCTGCTAGTCCCATTAATCCAGGATGGTCATGCTAGTCCTATTATCCAAGATGGTCTGCTAATACAATTTTCAACAAACTAATAATATCACGAAACATTGTGAAATGCTACTCTCTTCATTATTTGGTTGTTTCCTTCAAGGAGAAAATAACAATAATATAAATAAAATAAAAAATATTCCAACATTCAAGTAATTGCCTATTTGATATATACTAGCCGCAACTTCATATAATATTTCACAAGCAAGTCTTTATTGTAAGGTTCCATTCTCTCGCTGCAACGTGTTTGAACGATTTAGGTTCCTCGACATCCTCAATCTTGAACACTTGTTCCCCCTGCTCAACAAAGAAATTCTTGAGTTTGAAATGTGGTGGTTGGTTTTTTGTGGTTCATCTTCGACAAATGCGTCTAAAACACCTTAGGGACCGCTTTGGGTTGTTTCCAAATACGGTAAAATATGTCTTATTGATTGATTGTACTTTCACCATTTGCTTATTTTGCGACCTAGATCCAATATCTTATCTCACACTCATTGTTTAGCCTTCATAGAATCAGAGAATTTTCGAATTTAACACGTGAAGACAAATTATAACTCAGTAGCCTGATGCTTCGCCTAGTACCATTTAGAGACTTGGTAGCGAGTCTTGAATTCTTCCTAGTTTTTTTACAAAACTCGAACCATACATACCAAAAAAAAAGTTCGAAAAAGTATAGAAATTACAAACTATACGAGAATAAAAGAAAAGATTTCGATGAGACTCCTTTTTTTTAGTAAGAAAAGAAAGAAAACTTATCTTGAGGTGTTGGGAGCCCAGTCTACTGATCCTGCAATGCAATTTGATTGTATTTCATACTTGTCTATCCATCTAATTCATCAACCACTATTGACATTCAATCTTGATGTGGAAATACCGACCCTTATGACGCCATAAATAATTTAGACCCTTATACACTTTGGTGATATTCTACGAAGGTCTTTGCCGCTAAACTCTATCATGTTAATTGTCCCACCTCACGTCGCCTTATAGTGCATGTCAAATTTGTCACCAATAAGACTCTTTATATTCAACTCCTTTTCGCCTTACGGTGCCCACTTAGGGTTTTCACGCATATAAGACTCTCTCATTTTTATTTCTTTTCTACTCCACTGTCTTAATGGATCTCATTCATGATTTTTTACTACCCTTACCGACCTTACTATCGACATATCAAGGGTGATGCAAGACCCGTTTTTTTTATTACTTAGATGATGAGGTGATTTTGAGCTTTGAGAATGAGAGAACCGAATTGAATAAACAAACAACTTTTGGCCCCAGATACTACAATATAATTTTTGGATTTTGTATTTGGTTGAACCGAACCTAAATTAGGCTGCCCACGCATCTTGCTCGAAACACAGAATCAGGTCCGACGTAGTTTCAAGCTATTTTTTTTTGACAACTTCAAGGAAACAGCAAACCAAGAGATTCCATTGAATCACCCTTGAAATGTTCGAGCCCAACATAAGGGTTTCTACTGTGCGAAACTCAATCAATAGTAATATCTTTTCACAGCATCAGCTTTGACGATCGTTTCTGTCACTTTGCCTTCTATTCTGCTAAGTAAAGAGCATCATTGGTAATACCCTTTTACAACGAAGTGTCCCTCCATAATTTTGGAGAAAATTTTGCCTTTGGTTTCGGCCTGATGTAGCAAAATGCGGCTCAACACTTAATTGACCCTCTTCAAAATTCTGGGACGCACCTTTTGTTGAATGCCCGTGCCATTTCTTTTCTTGATATAATTGTCCATGACATACTGATGTCGACGCTTCCTCCTCAATCAAAGTAATTGCTCTAACCGGTTTTGATCCACTCATCAATCATCAATTTCACCTCCACAACAATTCGTACAGATGGGATCTCATCTCTGCAGGTATAACTGCCTCAGTCCCGTATACCGTGAATATGGGTATGCGCCCACTGACTGTACGGACTGTAGTTGCTATAACCCCAAAGAAAAGGCACTTTTCATGCCATGTCGAGAACTTTTGCACCATCTTACGAGTATCCTTTTTTTTATATTTTTGTTAGCAGCTTCTATAGCCCATTTTTCCTTGGGCGCTACGGAGTAGAATTTCGATGCTCAATCTTAACTTTGTAGCAGACCTCTTCATTAAGTGGCTGTTGAGATTTTGCGGCGTTGTCAGTTTATAATCACCTTTGGTAATCCAAACCGCCTGATGATGTTGAATGGATGAAATCCCCACCGACCTTTTCGTTCACTGACTTGAAAGTTACTACTTCCACCCATTGTATTTTAATAATCAAGCTACCAAGATTGAACCTGTGACCCATTCGATGGCTTTTTGTTCTTCAAGTCCAATCACATCCCTCCCATGTCCACGAAAGTCCATGGAGCAAACATGGCAATGCAACTCATAAGGGGGTGATGAATGTTTCTCAATCACCGGGTATTTTGACATCATGACCTGTACGACAAAATTCGTATGGAATCCCGCTCCATGTGAGCCAATAATTCCGCTCGAAGTCTTTTCTTGGCTAGAACATATCCATCATATGAGGTTCCACAAACTCCTGATGTGTGTACTTCAATATGATTGTGAAGACTCTTGTCATCATTTACACATCTTAGAATACATAAATCGGTGTCTCTTGTATAGTATGCTCCGCTTAGAAAAAACCCCTTGCTAGTTCGTTCCGAATAGTCCTTTTTTGATTCCTGGTTACATCCGACGGACCATTCTCAGACTGAAAGATATGTTTTGTATCATGAAACCAAGTGCTTCCATAAATCCTCTCAATATTTGCAATAAGCATGTTGATCACGATTTTGTATGTATAAGGGTCGTATTGAAGCGTCTAATGGTGTTGGAAGACACGAAGATAAAGTGGCCAATGCTATCTGCAATCTCATTGTGCACTCTGGGAATGTGTCTAAACTGTATCCGACACGAATCTTTGACAGAACTCTTGTAAACAATGGTGATATGGGTATGACCTTTGGGTCGGCGAGTTTTCCATTCTCTTGAATTTGATGAACTAGTTAAGTCTGAGTCTCCTACCACTTAAACAATTCTTGGATGCCCATTCAACAACTTAACCTCAGACCCAAAATGCACTCTCATACTCAGACATATTATTAGTACAATAGAATTTAAGTGGGCTGATATAGGGTTATATATTCCCCTGATTCATACAAAAGAACAGCTCCTATTCAACTCCTTTTCTGTTAGAGGCACCATCAAAGAATAACTTGCCAACCTTGATCATTATCCGTGAATAACTTCAATTCGATACAAGATATTCTTCATCGAAAATAGTTTTCAGTGGTTTATAGTCGTCATCAATAGGGCTCATGCCAAATGATCTCCTATGTGAACTTTCCTTGCGTCCGCGTTCTATTTTATAATGCAAACTCGTGCAGCAATATTTGCCATTTCGCAAGCCCTGCCTGTGGGATGAGCTTTTTGAAAATATATTCAACGGATCTATGAGAGATGAGATAAGTAGTGTAATATGAAAGATAATGTTTTCAACTTCTTTGCTACCCAAGTTAGTGCACAACACTTATTTTCAGACGGGTGTACTTTCGTCTTTGTAATACGGTAACTCCTTGCTGAGTAATAAATGGCCCCGCTCTTTCTTCCCAATGTCAGCATGCTGACCCAGTACACACCAAAGAACTATCCAGTAACTGACCTATCCACTATCAAAGGTCTTCCGGCTCAGGAGGATACCACCGGGGGATTCCGTAGGTTCTGTTCTTAATTCTTGCAGCTTCTTGACATTCTTCGGTCCACTCGACTGTAGCACTCTATTTCAACACTTTAAAGATAGGCTCACAGTTGTTGTGAGTTGAGCAATGACTCTGCTGATGGTAGTTTAACCTTCCTAGAAAGATCATAACCTCCGTTTTGTTCCTTGGAGGTGGCATTCTTGATTGCTTTTATTTTTGAAGGATACACTCGATACCTCTTCGACTGACTATAAACCCCCCAAACTTCCCCTATGGTACTCCAAATACACATTTGCCGGATTAAGCTTGAGATTATACCTGCGGACCTTTCGACAAATCTCCTTAAGTCTTTCACATGATTTGGACTGTTTTTAGATTTAATGATACCATCATTCCACATAAACTTCTGTGATTTCCGATGCTATCAATCGTGAAACTGGTTTCAATATGCTATCATATAAGTGCCCTGCGATTTTTTAATCCAAAAGTTAAATACACGATAACAATAGGTACCTCCAAATGGAGTGATAAAAGCTGTTTTTTGTCTGGCATCTTCATCATTCTATACTAATACTGATGGTACCCGCATAACAATCCACAAAAGATGCAACCTCATGTTTGCACAATTAATCCAAGAAAATATGATGTTAGGCACAATGTGGAAAGTCATCTTTTGGACTTGCCTTATCAAATCACGAATAATCAACACACATTTGACTTGCCGTCTTTCTTAGGACGGTACTATATTGGCTAAACCAAAAAGGCTTATTGACGACTTGAATGACTTTGGGCTCAAGTTGTTTTTTGTGATCTCCTCTTAATTATTCCACCATGCGGTTTTGAGTTGTTCTCAACTTCTGCTTTATTGGAGGAAAAATTAGGATCAATTGGCAACTTGGAACAACTGTCAGTGCTTATCCAGGCATGTTATCTATAAGATTACACAAAAACATCTTTGTAATCAAACCGGGCCCCGGATTATATCGTCTTTTTTGATGTCGAAACATGTAAACCCTTATCTTAGTCTCCGTAATAATTTCCTGATCCCCCAAATTTTATCGTCTCAGTTTCACCTCATTTTGGATTTGACTTATTTTCAAAATGATTGAATCCCTCCTTCTTCCCAATACCTGTCCTTTCATCAGTTCGATTTCTTTGACTTATTAATGGTCAATATTAGGTCCGAAGATTAGATTGGATATCTAAGATCTGGCGACAAAATTTCTGCATGCATGTCATATCCCTATAATCAGCATATAAAGAACTGTAGAAAAAGAAAATGAACAAATATATTAGTCTGAAATAAAAGATGCAATTCACATCTTATTGAAAGGGGAAATAGAATGTTTGAAAATAAACGACAAGATAAAATCCGAATTATAATCCTTGAATGATCAGACGACAAAAGAAACACAAGACAGACTACCAAGACTCGTCTTAACTGGGAGAGGGGGGGCCTCCCATTGTTTTAGCTTACATCAGGACCAATGAATTGCACATCTCTGTCGTTAGTTCCTTCTCTGAGTTCCACCATATCAACCTCGACAAATAACTCTTGAAAATAGTTGATCATTTTCTTTGCTTACTATTCATCACAGGCTCTGGAAACAATGATTGAGTACGATTCTGTTGCGCGGGCTTTGTATGCAAGATTTGGTAGCTATGTTGTATAGGCTTGGTAAGTGACCATACACTCTCTTCTTCTTCTTGCCTTCTTTTGTCCTAGACTCTGGTTGTAGCCTAATGCCAAAGTACCGATTCTCTTTTCGTAGACTCACTGGATAAGCTCTCCCTTTCAAGCGGATTCCTAAGCCTTTTACCTGGCTCAAAACCCCTGTTTCAGCAATTCATTCCCACCTATTGACGCGACGCTATGGGCCTATTTGGTTTTGAATGACACTCCCCTTGGGACATGCTCAATAACCACTACCTCAAAAGCTTGATAAACCAGTACCTCATTCTCATTTTCGCCTTAATAAAATAGAGAGGAGATGTCCTTGGTAGATTGACAAATCCCCCTCCCATGACAATCACCGTCGTCGGTCGTATTCAAACTTAATCATTTGATGCAACGTTTAGGGGACTGCTCCAGCCCTATGCACCCCTGGCCTCCGCCTAACAATAGATTGTAGGAACGCGTTGGATATCCAACACTTGAAATATCACAGGAAAGCCATCAAGCCCTATGTTAGTACGAGCTCTATCTTCACCCATGAACAATCTGTTTTTTACCCATCAAAAGCTCTAACACATACTTATTGGGTCGGACCTTTCACACTAAATTCAATTCCGTCGAGAGTTGATAAGGGCCAAATATTGCTCCGATCCTCCATCAATTAGAATCTGAGTGTACATATGAAAGCTCACACTTTACAGTGATATGGTAGGCTTTGGTGATGTCCATACCTTCTTTTTTGGGTATTTCACATCTGAAAAGGTGATGCGGTTTACTCAATATCTCCCAGCGATCTTTTCTAACTGACTACTAGTGATAACTATTTACTAGGACATGTTGCCTTCATTCAAAATTTTCATTACAGCCTTAACGATGTTCATCAGATGTATAGCAAGACACAAAGAGATTTTAGGCTGGAGTTTTTCCTTAATTGTTCCACCACGGAGTAGTCATGAAGTTTCATCTTCCTTAGGACTTCTCTCTGCCGTCCCTTCAGATAACCGGACTCTTTTATTTTGTATTTGGTCATTATAGTTTTCCTTAATTCCATCGGGACTAACTCTTCCTGAACGTGTTATTCCTCCCACTTTCATCTATTTCTTTCATCAATTTCTTTTCCCTTGTCTGTCACTTGACAGTATGCTTTCATAATTCCCAGGAAAAACTTGTGGGTTAGTCATTGTGGAGCTGGATACGTCCTGTATTCACAGGAGGAATAATGGGCCCCTTGCATGATCAGATAGGCTGTTTGGCTTTTTGGAACAAACATTTTGCCTTACTCGACTTGTCTTAACATCTTTCAAGGTCCTTTCCAAAGTTAAGATGAGTGTGATTGATGGACTCAACTTTTCTAACACACTTTTCGCCCCTAAGGAATCATTTTTGTTAAATCAACAACATTTGGCTACTTCTCAATGCCAGTTTCATCCCCCCTAAGGATTGCTTATCGGAGTGCAAAACTTCTCCATGACCCTTCTCATTTCTAGCATGGTTGTTTCAGTTGCCTCGGCAATGGATTTTGATTGATGTTTGGGTCCACTCGGACTTTCAACTGTAATTCGAATTAGAATCGATCACATCCTGAAGACCCTTTTCAAGACCAATATCTTTCTATGTTGTGACCCTGTGGGTGCATTAGATCATAGCACATTTTAGAATTAATCCAAATTTCTCGGGGGATGGATTCGACCTCTTTCTCTCAATAGCTCAAAATCATTCAACGTCCTTAATTTTTGGAAAATCTAGCATATTGAACTCACTAAATAGGAGGTAAACTCATCTTTAACGTCTCATTTCCCTTTTTGTATTGTGGTCTAGGATGGGAAAGAATTCTTAGCAGTATTTTTGATGACTTGTGTGGGTGGTTGTATAGTTTTTTTGGAGTTGGTGCACCCATTGGGATAAGAAAGGGTGACATTGGTTGTGCATTAAACATGATATGGAGTGTATGGGTAAAATATTGTGGAGCTTGAGAAGGAAAATAGTGTTGTGTGGGATTTATCTCTTGGACATGAGTCCTAGCAGCTGATACATAGTGGCCACATCCTCCCTTCTTTCTTCCCCTCGCAATATTTCCAGAACCATTTTGAAGCACTTGTGTTGTGGCTTTTTTTAAGGCAGCTTGACTTAAATCTTTCCAGACTTGATGCCATTTCCCACCATTTCCCTACCTAATAACTTTAGTGAATCTTCTTCCTACGCAGAAACAGTATATGTGAAAAGTAATCAGGTTCTTACGCCTGGAGAAAAACGTCAATCGTCTCTGACTCACTTCATCGGTGGTTTAAACCTAGAGCTTGTTCCCTCCATCTTGATAGCAATTCACGATATTTTCCTGGTCTTTTTTGTCGCATGTTGGCTAACGAGGAGGATCGGAACAATGTCAATTATAATTTTGGTAATTGTTGTACAAAACATCGAGTCAAATCAATCCCATGTGTGCCAGTTGGTGATATCCTGATCTATGAACCAGTCCGATTGGCACTCCCTACAATAAGCTTTTCCCCAAAATAGCCATAAGTAACTCTTCTTTGCCCTCTGCACCCTCATTTTTTCAATATTATCTGTAGATAATACTATGGGGTTCCGTGACCTCCGTATTTTTTCAAACTTTGGAGTTTTTAAATCGCAGCAAATGGACTGAAGGACACATACACACGTCACTTGATGAGAGGCCTTTATGGCCTCGCTAGTCCTTGCATATCTCTTATACTCTGTTCGAACTCTTCACTTTTCTTAGTCCATTTCTTCGTGTTCCTCATTCTTCGACCATCTCCTCAATTTTGACAGGGGCCTATATTGATGACTGTGGTGGATGAGAGCTGGATTTTAATGTCCTGCTCAAGTGTAAAAACTCTGATCACGCAGAACTTTGGCGGAGGTCGCTTTTGGATTGGGCACCATCGTTTGGCTGCGAGATGCTTATTAGCGGGGCAGTTGACACAAAGAGTGATTACTTATCACAGTCGTATTCGAGGGCCCGCACCATAGCAGTCCAGTGACATTGGGATGTCGTAGCATAGGGCCGAATCCATGGGGATATATCGGATCGCTTGTCAACACTTGGAACGGGTGAACATATTTGTATTAAAATATTCTCTGAATTGAAGACTTGGTGGAAGTTTTCCATTCATCCAAGCTCTCGTACATCTCTGCCCATTTGTTGTCTTAACACCCTTATCCTCGTCTGTTGTCCCTATTTCTTGTGAAGTCATCTGGTTTTGGAACTCCTTCATCATGTCCGATTTCATTTCCGCTTAGGGGCCATGTTTTGTTTTCCTTTCGATCTTGTGTTGTAAGGATGTGTGTCAGTTTTAACCACAAACCAACTACTTTAAGCTAGTAAATGTCTCTCTCTCTTTCTCTCATCTATTTCTCATCTCTCTGAATGAATTACAACGATTAGGGTTAAGAAACTATGCACATTGTATCCACAATACATACTTCTACTATGGAGTTGACCTTATGTTTCATCCGCTTACCTAGGGCTTCTTCTCTTCATTAGTTTTTTTAATATTTTATTATATTATTTATTTATTTATTTTACTTTTGTATTTATTTATTGCTTTATTATCATTCTGATTATCATTTTTTAAGAAAAGAAGAAAGAAAAAATAAAAGAAAATAATAATAATATTTGGATTGAACCCCCGGGTTGCCCTACGTATCATGTTTGGCCCATAAATCTGATCTTGCGTAGTGTCGGAAAGATATTATTAATTTTTTTTATGTTTTTTTGCATTACATTGCACTAAGGTGACCGAAAGCAAATCTTTTTCATTCATTTTAAAATATTTTAAACATGAATTTGAATAAAACAACAAACTAAAAAAAACAAAAGTACCTAAGAACTTAGATTAGACTCTATAATGAAATAAATAACAAAACGACAAGAAAGAGAAAAAACTAAAATAATAATAAAAAATGAAATAATCACTACTACGAAAATAACTTGAAAAGAAACTGAATCCTCGATCTCAATATCTCCAAAACCCTTATAAATCTTCGCACCACTTTCGGTAGATATGGAGACAAAGCACGGCCTGTCGCCCACCTCTCATCGTTCTTGTGTAAATATCTAGCATAAACTCGTGTTTGAGTTCATCTTGTAGTATTTGGTCTCTGGCTTCATCCATCTTGTCATAACAATTCTGTAACCAGTGGTGAGTATAATTTCTTCATGCGCGTCAAATTTGTCCCTTTTTTCAATTGGAGTCTCTCAATTTTAAGGTGGAGTGCAATTCGCTCGCTATCTTTACCTATTCAATCTCACAGTCTGCCTGATAAGCACTGAAAACACCTTGCTACTGCTATTCCCGTTGTCAAGGGTTTAACTTGAGTTTGGAGTTCTAGACTGTGCGAAGATCATTTTGGGCCTTTTCTTCTTTCTATACTCCTCTTCTGTTGCCCCATAGCGCCTGCGGCGAATGCCCAAGTCTCTTGTAAGGTTAAATGTAGATACGTTGGTTCTAACTCTAACTTCAATAAGGCATCCCGTGGGCCAACTCCCTTTAGCGTTTTTTTTTCATGTCTTACTTAGGATATCCAGATTAGTTTATAATCTTTCTTTTCGACTTTGATGCGAGCTTGCTAATCTTAACCTCAATTTCTGCTTCTCAATCATGGTTCCTATTTATGACCCTTCGGCATAAAACCTTAGGAAGGGGCTTGAATCATGACCCAATCTAAGTTATGCTTGTCTACCTCGCCTCTTGTGCGATCCTTCACCATTCGTGGGGACTTGAGGTATGCATCTCCCCCAAATCTTAAATACTCTGATTGCCCTAAAGGTATCTTGGGATGAAACTCATACATGAATTCACCATATCTTCATTATGTGGTAGAACTGGCGTCGCCCAAGTTGTCGCTAGACTCCTAAGTTGCATGTAGGTTGGACAACCTTCAAGACCCATTAGGAACAATGAATTATCGAAAAGTATACCTGTATATCATCTCGCCAATGAAACCAATGATAATTCCACAACATCTTTTCAGCCATCAGATTAATTGATGTGTTTGCTTTTCCAATCCTTCAAAACCCTTCTGAAACTATGACTTTCCATTCTTCTTTCTTTGTGCCAACCAATAATCATTCCCTTCTAGCTTAAGTCCACCCGCATAAGGGTGAAGTGATGAATGTGTTCAATCATCCATGGTATGTCAATAACACTATTGCTCCTCCCAAAGTAGTCTTTTCCATTCCTTGGCAAATAGTTAAAGCACGATATGATGTCTGCCAAATCATTGGTACGAGGGTGATATTAAGGCCTTTTTCCTCAAATTGTAATGACTGCAGCAAGTTGTTTCACCGCTAATCTTTCCTCCCTTTTGGAAATAACCATGATCCCAAAAAATCCACCACCAAGCATCATAATGTGTGCTTTCCCTGGTCAAACGAAACCCCATTATTTACGGAGTTTTCTTTCCTACCACTTCGAATCCACCACGTTTGTCCGATCTTTATGTAAACAATTCTACACGGACACCCACATTATCGCGACAACCACCTATCTCATTTCTCATTTAATATGCAGTAATTCTAGAAACCACTCCTCCATTCATATGTTTTGGTATCATAAGCTCTCCTTGTGAAGATGTTACTTACCCTTTCCAATGAATTGCCCCTATCTCTCCAAGGGTGGGGGTGTAGTTTCCAACCAGAAAAAACGGAATACATTCCTTAACGGTCCCAAATGCACTAATTCCTCTAGCAATCCCTTCGTGGCTCAACCTACAAAGACTTCGTATAAATCCAGCGTTTGAACCACCATTCTCTTCCATGGTTTGGTCATATTTTTCATACTATGTGTGTCTTCAAATTGTCGGGGCCTTATCCAATATCATGAATCGAGGTGATTGATCCTCTCTTTGTCTCTTATGCTCCTCGCCTTCAATATGATTCATATTTTCCTATATTAATGATAGTGACAAACTAGGCTTTATAAAATATATTTTTTTTAATAAGAATAACGGAAAAAATCATACACACACAAAAAAGTAATTTTTTGTTATTATTTTTTTTAATAAAGTATTTTTTTAATAAAAATAATGTAAAAATCATACACACACAAAAAAAAGCAATTTTTATTTATTTATTTATTTAAATTTTTTTTTAAAAAAATGGTTATTAAAGGAAGAATGAGCAGTAAAAAATAATAATAATATATATAAATAGCCCTTAAAATTTTGTTCAAAACAAAAAAAAAAAATATTAGTAATATTATTCGATTGTATTTTTAAATTTTTTTTTGATTAAATTTTAATTTTTTTTTATATATATAGAAAAACTGTGATGGGAATGATAGATTTTTCTATTTGGTAAAAAAGAAATATGAATTTTGGATAGAAGCAACGTGTTAATAAAGGGATTAACGTCAAAACCTTTAAATTTTGGTATTTTTTGTTATAATTAATTTTTCCTTATACAATTTCATTCCTCTAAAGCCGATCAACATTTGTTAGTTTCCCAATAATGCAACAAGTAACACCAATATGTACATGATAGTCTCAAGTAGGATACTTCTCCTCGACAAGCTTTCACCCTTTGTCGAGGCTCCCATTATTCACATTATGCATAATGCAGATAAATCATAATCCTATTAGGGATAGTCATTGTTGAGGCTTAGTTTTCTAGGTAACAACCTAATAGTGAAGGTGTTAGACCTGCCTGTAAAACGAGCGGACTACTCGAGTCGAGAAAGGGACAGCTTACCAGTAGTCAGGGCTTTTCTGGCCTGACAATAGTCATTCCCATCCTAAGACCTGTGTTACATTATAGACTCCTTCCCAGAGTGTTGCCGGCAACTCCTGGTATCTCATGGCTCGGGAGCTTAATCGTCATCTCCTAATACAGTATCTCACGAAGACCTCAGATGGATGCGCGAGGAAAGATAGTTTTTATATTATAATTCACATATTATGAATGGTAAAATAAGCAAGCAAATAACATATTATGCCTTAACACAATATCCACAAAATAGATAACGTAATAAATAATAACGTCAGGTAGAAGTCCATGTTTACAACTCGAACTACGCATTCCCCGAAAGAGTCGTCATGATGTCACAGCCCCTTTTTCGCTGCAGCGCATAAGGGGTTTTTTCCAATTTAGTGACGTTATTAATTAGGGGATTAATTTAATTTTTTCAGAGTCGCCACCTTGGAATTCAGTTACGGTTTTCCAAGTCACCTTTTTTTGTTTAATTATCCCTAACAAAAAAGGGAAAATGACTCTTGTGTTTGGTCTGCGAACGAGTTCGTGTAAGGAATTCTGTTGACCGAGGGTAAGGTATTAATACTCCCTCGAGTCCCGTGGTTCTATCACGTTCGCTTATGGACTTTTATGACTTAAATTAATTTTTTGAAAATTCTAAGGTTAAACATATGTATTTACCCTCCATTCTTTAATTTTATTTAAATTATTAAAAACTACTATTTTATTAATCTATGCCCTTTAATTAAAATATATATACGCATATAATTAATCAAACAAAACAGAGTAAAATAATATATTCTTTATGTTTTCTCCTTTTCCGTTTGTTCCTATGTTTTATTTTTTTTATCGCGTCCTTTTTTTCTTTTAACCACCTTCTCATTTTTTACTATTATTAGTATTTTATTGTTATTATTATTTTTATACTTTCAAGGTTTTTTTATTATATATTGTTTTAATTCCAACCTGATTGGCTTTTGTTTGGACAAAGAAACTTAAAAAAAATAAAAAATAAAAATTCTTTTCCCTCTCTCAACTTGCATGTTTTTTGTTATTTTAAACTTCTTTTCTATTATTTATTTTTCTGTTTTCTCTTTTCCCCCGTTTTTTATATAGTCTTTCTTCTTTTCTCACATTTTTTTTTTTAATTTTTCTTTTTATTATTATTACTTTTATTTTTTTTTCTTCTTCCATTTTTATTCAATTTTTTTTTACTTCACTACCATTAACGAAAAGTTTCCACTACTAAAATTAAAATATTTACATAATAGCTGTTTTTGTTTACCCATGTTATCATTATAAACTAAATATTAGAAATTAAAATGACTTGTGACAATATATTTTACTTAAATATAAAATAACTACGGGTTATTTAATATAAATGAATCATGTTTGTTATAATAATTTCACACTCAATAAAACTATACAAAGGCTCTAAACATAAAGTTGATGATGAACATTTGAACATCTTCTATATACAATCAAATAAATATTAATGGTTTTAAGTGCATCGCAATTTAAACAACCTCAATATATCTTGCAATTCATTCTCTCATTAGCATGAACATAAAATTACTACAAAATAAATTGTATACCTCTTGTGGAACTATTTCCGAAAAGAAAGGATTTAGTACCACAACTTGAAACCCTCGGAACTTCACTATGTTGAGTTGTGTGCGTGTGTTTCTTCGGAAAAAAAAACGAAATGTTTTCTTCATTGTTTCTTCTTTTTTTTTCTTTTACTTGCAGATCTTTTTTTTTCCTTCTCATCTTTCTGTTTCTTTGTTTTTTTTTGTATCTTCTCCTCTCTTTCCTTTTTTTTTTTATGGCTTTGTTCTTCTTTCTTTCGTTTTTCTTTGTGTTTTTTTATATGTGCCTGTGTTTACTGGTGGTGTGAGTGAGTGTTGGGAGTGGGGCATGTGGATCCGTGGGAGTTGTGTTGGAGTGTTTTCGCTTTTTTATTTTTCTTTATATATCTATTATATATATATCTATATATCTATATCACTATAATGAATATATATCTATATCTATATACTATATATATATATATATATATATATATATATATAGATATACGTGATATATATATTTACACATCAAATAAACCTTATCTAATAAAAATTATATTTATGTGTTTATTTTTATATCTTTTAAATAAACTTTAATGAAAATCCTAAAAAAGTCAAAATATTATTTATATCCGGTCAAAAATTACGTGTCTACAATTAATATATCATCTACATATAAACATATAATGACACAATCTGGACCTATCATCTTAGAATAAAAACATGTATCAGATGAATTTACAGCAAGTCATTATCCACTAATGTGATATTAAATTTTTCATATCATTGCTTAGGTGCTTCTTTTAGTCCATACAAGGACTTTCTCAGTTTGAATATTTTATCCTCTTGTCTTGAAATCACAAAACTCATAGGTTGAGTCATATAGATCTCTTCCTCTAAATCAACATTTAGAAATGTTGTTTTGACATCCATTTGATGTACCACTAAGTCATCTATAGCGGCTAAAACAATAAGAGTTCTAATGGTTGCTATTTTAGTCATATGAGAATAAGTATCAAAGTAATCAACACCTTTCTTTAAGTTAAAACCCCTAATCACAAGTCTAGCCTTGTATTTTTCAATTGTACCATCAAGTCTCATTTCTTCTTAATATCCACTTGCTGGCTACTGATAGGCTTACAACCTTTAGGTACATTCAATAGTCCCCAGTGTGATTAGAATCTATAAGAGTGCTACTTCAATTATATAAATAACTACATTTCAAAATATGACTCTATTGAGAGCAGTGATTTCATCATACGTCTTGGGTCTTTTTCTATTAAATAATAGACACAAATTCGTCACTTTAAAATATAATTAATTATCAGTTGAAGAAGTAGTTATAAATAGGACCAAACTGACTCAGTTCTACGTCTTTTACTCCTTCTGAGTTCATTTCATGCTCATTAGAAATAACAATAGAAGAAGGATAAGATCAGAATTGTTTGTAATAGACGCAAAAGCATTATTTTGCACATTACACGACACATTATGTTTCAAAGGAAAAATATGCTAAAAAAAACTTTGCATTTCTAGATTCACAAATAGAATGGTCACTTAGAGACATAAATCTATAGCAACACCATTTTGAGCATAACCAATAAAGACAGTGTCATAAGTCTTAGATTCAACATTTACTCGTTTAAGATCAGGTAGACCAACCTTAGACAAACACACCCACACTTTCAGAAATTTCAAGATAGGAGCAAACCCTTTCAATAATTCATATGAGGTCTTGTCTAACTTCTTATACAGGACTCTATTAAGAATATAAAATTCAGACTAGATTGCTTCTCCCCACATATTTTCAGATAAATTAGAGCTTAAAAGCATAGAGTTCATCATTTCTTTAAGGGTTCTATTTCTTCATTCGGCTATACCATTTTGTTGGGGACTATAGGGTGCACTACCTAACCTCAATGTATAAAATACTAATTTGTCTCAAACAAAACTCTTCCTAGAGTATTAGTACTATATTCCACCGCCCCTATCAATCTAAAATCTCTTGATTTTCCTGTTTCTAATTGATTTCCACTTCTGCTTATGAATTTCAACAACATGGTTTTTAATCCATCATCTTTAGACTTAAGAAGTATACACCTTAGTGTATCTCTAGAAAAGTGATGTAGTTTCCTTTGTTGGCAGAAACTTCAAAGGTAATTCAAATTCATTTTTTGGTCCCATATAGTTAAAGAATACCTTATTGTAATTCAATTTTTTTCTTTAATTTTGTAGCACGAGGTGATGTGGGATATTTTACTGATGGTATATGATGAAATGCGAACTCAAGCTGAAAAGGGTGATATTAGATTTGTGTGAAAGAGTCAAACATCTGAATTGAAGGGGAATCGATAAAGAAAAGTATGGATGATATGTCATTGTCGTAGGGGTGATATTGGCTACTTAGATTTGTGTAACAATTGATTTTAGTTGATTCATTTGTCTTCAACTACATTCCTTTATAAAAGTATGTATGGTAGATTGTAGTGTTCATTATGAGGGCAATTTTGATCGGCCAAATCAATTGTAAATGCCTTGTGTTTTTATTATAATGATTTAATTGAAGAAATGGAGATAATTTGTGCGTTAAGAGCAGTAAAAATTGATCATTCATACAATTAATTTGCTCTAGTGAGCTCCAATCAAGCATAAGTTAATGTACTTAAAAATACCAAAAGACATTTCAAAGCAGTCAATACAAGTTTTTGCTTCTGATTACACAACCAAAAAGTGACGTTTCAAAGCAGTCAATACAAGTTTCTGTTGCTGATTACACAACCAACAAGTAACTTTTCTACAGAAATTAGGCATTCTTTGATGCACTAGATGTTCCACGTTTTTTTTTCCTTGACTGAGTGATTCGTTGCAACTGTGAACATGTGACAGCATCTCCACCATTCCACTTGAGTCCTCGAGGCTTATAACCAATATCATTTTGTTTGAGGGATGCAATCCTTATAAATTCGGATTGATACTCTTTCTCCTGAGTACCAGCCTGCTAGAATATCTTAAAATGAACTTTAATATAGTAGAGTAAGAAATTAAATAAATTATGTATACCTTACATAAGGTTTTGAACTACCACTTGCATTGTATAGATGCCAATTCCTATAGTCTTAGTCCTCTTTTGTCTTTCCTGTTGATATTGAAGCTTCCACAACCTTGGTTTGATAGGTTGCTGACTTTTACACCTCCATGTCTCTAACCATGGCCCTTCCAGTTTTCTCTGTCCATAACACTCTCTAGTGTCTCTTCTTCCCCGTTTCCTCTTCCAGTGCCGTCTTCTGTGCCTCTCTTTTAGCAGGTTGTTGCTCTCTTCTAACAGCTGAATAAATAACAAAACAGCATGAACTGCCTTTGATGATTGAATACTGGTGGTTTGACTTTGGAGCTTGATGGGTCTACTACAAGGGTGGCTTGCATGACATTGATGGTTGGCTACACCTGGTGGCTGACTTGAGCTTGATGGGCTACTAAAAAGTGGTGGTTGGCTTGAGCTTTGATTTGTTGGCTAAACAATGGTGGGCCTGGTTTAGCTTGGTTTACAGTTTGGATAGCCTACCAGGTTGTCCCATCCCGATCCTATTAATCAGTAATAATAGATTGTAGCAGAAGAGAATAGTAATTCCAAGTTGGACAAGCTTTTTGTTGTGTGGCCCTACTGATGACACAGGGAGCAAAGTCACTTTAATTCTCTTTGGACACTGCATACTTTGTTCCTAGGCCCCATCTTGATGCATTCTTCTTTGCACCTTGGGGGCCACCAGGCAGAATTTTGGTCAGGTATGTTCAATCTAATAACGCCACCAAGGGTGGAGGCCGAATGTTCAGTTTGGTATTGACTGTGTAGACAAAAAGGTTATAAGCATTCAAAAAAGTCTCTTTCCCTGGGTTCTACAATGTACCACTTTATGTTCATTTCCATACCTTTTGCTGATATGCAAAAACAACATATTGACATGGATGCCCCTCACATGTCGTGTTCATACATGTACGTGTCTTCTTCTTAAACAACAATAAGCATGTACTGCATCATCTTAAGATTAACCAAGTGTCACCATTGGAATCTAACTTCACAAAATCAGAAGATCTTTGTTCTCTTTCCAAGTATAGTAGACCCATAGAGGCAGACATCTGAGCAGCAAGTGTCAAAACAAAGTTGTAGTCATGCAATATTTCTTCCAGATCGTGTGCTTAATTCCTCTAACATAGTTATGATAGTCGAGTCTGAGAGCATAAGTATCCAAGAATTAAAAGTTCACACATATATTTCAAACAATGTCACACTTAGAATGCTCTTTAAAATATACGTGCACCAAGTAGTATTTTATAAGTGCAAAAAGTCCTCACAAATTTAGTACCTAATTGTGAGGTTATCCATTTCTCATGTTCAAATTCACGTTAGAAAACTTGGACTTAGCACATATACTCGAACTGTTTCCTTCTTTATTCAAACACTCTGCCATAATGATGTCAGTTTGGACAGATTAGTCTGCCACCTTTCTGCTCTATGATCTGGTAGAAATCACATAAAGTTGGTAAAAACGGCCCTATGTAAAACAGGTTATATCCATTGCCATTAAAAAAATTGATTCGCAACACAAGCAAATAAAAAAATAATAAGATCAAGCTATAATACAAAATCATTCTAACATTCTAGATATCTGACGTAACAGTCAGGTATGTCCTGTGCCAAGTCAGATCTTCTATCAAGCATCTTGAGAGAAAAAACTCAACGTGTGTTTTGTCTCGGTGTCAACAACAGCATGCCGATTAGAAATATGTTGAGATTTTCATTTTCTAACCAACAGCAACAAACCAATTCTCCCTTGCAAGAAAACCCTTTTAGAAAGCATCCATCAACGAAATAATTTATACATACTTCCACCAACTCCGCTCCATGCCATCACAGGAAAACATAGTAAGTAAACACAACAATAAAGTTTCCAGACTGAGACTCTCTATCGTTCATCAACGGAAGTACAGGATTAGTAGTTTAATCATGTCTTCCTAATCACACCAATCCTGAAAATGTCATCTTAATCAACTAAGAACGCCCTTGATAATCATCTGTTTGCCTCTGTAAAAATAACAGCTCTTCAAACGTTCAATCCAATTTTTTCTCACCATTTCATGAAAACATTTCCCATAGTTTATATATGATTGACAGGTAATTTTATCCGTTAAACTTTTCTTGACCAAACAAACATAGATGATTACACACTTGTTCTGTGGATGATGGACATACAGCATAACTAATTTTTTGATAATAAAATACTAGAATCTGATGTATTCGAGCAAACAACCACATTACATTTCTTGTCCTCACATTTTAACTCTTTTTTGTCATTCGGCTTCATACTTAACTGAAACTGATATTCACAGAGAATAGTCTGCACAACACTTTCTAAAGTTGTCTATGCACTTTCATAATACCATACCAAGCTTAAAAAGGGTAGAACACAATTTAGGAGTCCAAAATTTTTTACCTTTTTGTTGCTTTTATTCGTCTTGGATTAAACAACACCCTTCACAACTTCTGAATTCCAATTCCCCTACTGTCTTCAGTTCAATTCTGAGCGACCTATATAGTTGCTCATCACCCCAGAGTATTCCAATTATTAGCAGTCTTATTCTTCCTATGTCTTACAGCTGTAATCAATACTAGCGTGTTCCAAGCTTTATTTCCTCAGTTTGAGTAGATTTTTCTTTTTCACTTTGTTTCTCCTTTCATCAAAGATCTCATCTTCATCAACCCTCGTTATCCACATTAGGAATAACATTCTGTGAGAAGTCATCACTGCTTGTTCATTTGATTTCAGTCATATATAACCCTAGCTCACGCCACATTAACATTGTTCAGATCAACCATGATTCAATATTCACTTGCGTCACATTTTATAACTTGTGAAGTTTCTTCAACGTACAACCCACAAACAACCAGTTTGTGACCACTTCTACATCATCCATCACTTGTTTCACATACAACGTCCTAAAAAGTTTACCATCCTTGGTTATGATAAGATTACTAAAGTGAACTTAGTGTCCAACCTCAATAAAAATCATTTTGTTGTGGGTCTTTAACATAGAACCACCAATAGTAATATACCCCAATTTGTCGTGTAAAAAAAGGTACCGATTATGAAAGTGATCCTTGCGCTATAACATATATCACCTCGTTTTCCCTTTTATAAAGTAGTCCATTTGTCATGACTAATAAATACCACTCATGATGAAAACGAGTTATAATAATGGCTTCCATAAACTTCATGAAAGGAAAGGCCCTCAAAATTTCTGACACTGTTATGAACAATAAAGACCAAAAACCCCTTGAAACTTTCCAGATATTAACAACAACAACCATAATTGATACTAAAACCCAGTATATATCAATAAACAACATCGGCCCAAACACAGATATTAACAAAACAACACCTACCCACTCAACAATAAAAATACATCGAGATTAGGAAGAACTTATTCTCACACTCAGTCAACTTCGAAAATTGTGATTGGAACTCCACAAAAGTCTGCAATCTTCGATTGATTCCGTCAATAAAATATTCAAAATACTTTAACATCTAAGAAGTTCAGCTGTTAAAATTCACTTTACAGAGAGTGATTATGAGGGTTTTTCTCGTCTACAATTCGAGTGAGAAGTGTTTGGGGGACATATCGTTTTAGGTTGAGGATTTAAGATGTTGGGCTGACGGTAATTGGGTGACTAGTATATTGATCGAAATTTTCATGTAGGGAAGGTTCATCTCACGCGTTTCATGTTACCAAAAAATAATATGTAAATAAAATTAGGCTCCATTATAGCCAGAATATTAAGGATCAAATGTATTGGGGGGGTTCAATGATGTCAATAGGAATCGGTTAGTTGAGGTACCTGGTAGTATGTGGCTCTCATTATTCCTACTAGTTGATTTTTTTCAAATCTCAATCTTACGCTCAACACCCAACGATAATTAAATCATATCTCTCAAAACCAAGGGTTATTTGGCGTCACTATTTCACTCTACAAATCTCTCTCTATTTTAAGTTACACAATCTTAAAAGTGATTTTCTCATTTAAGTTTAAAATATGATATTTTACTATTTGATATATACTATTGAATTACCGAATTAAAAATAAAAACTTAGTATTTGATGAAATTTAATTTAACCTCAAAAAGATGAATTACTCACGATTTTTTTAAAGATATAACAACAACTTATATAATATGTTACCAAAAAATAATACTAACTAACTATAATACATATCTAGATGAGAAATATACCTACGTGGAATAACTAATTATTGTGATGATGATTTTACTTTTACAGGAACTTAGGAGAAAATAATTGTCAGTAGGCATTATTTCGTAATAATTAGTATAATTATTTGTAAAGTTTTCATAGGTAGTTAATGATCTGTTGTCTGAAAGATTTTCTTGAAAACAAATAATATTTTACTGTTTCTAAATCGAAAACGTTCCCAAAAAAGGAAGAAAAAAGTTTGATCTAGCCATAGCATGACCATGCACTATCATGGTACAGATTGAATGTCCTCTCATGTGTTGCATATTTAAGGTTGATACATAACTATAGTTGTTAATCTTCGATTAGTATTATCACATTCAATTAAGTATATTAGATAAACCCATAAACTTTTTGTGGTATTATCAGCTACACACCAATAGAGTCTATTTTGGAACAATTAAGGTATATATATTTTTAAAAATTTAAACTATGTAATTCCTCAAAACACAAAATAAGCTACATAATATAATGTATAGACACTATTGTTTAAGTGATGATAGTATTCATAAATTAACTAATGGTTATTGATACCATAACAATTAGCAATTGTCAATATGGCTATCTCCAAACAAGTATATAATGTATTTTTTAAACTTTACAACGTAGTATTTCTCAAACAAAATTGGAGGAATAAATAATACTGTGATACGTAAAGTTCAAATTATACTAATTCTTGTCTGATCCAGAACAATGTAAAAATATTAATGTATCGCTCTCCAACTAAATTTTCTGGGCAACACTTAATAGGTGATGTATCTAGTAGAGGACTCATTATCAATTAAATCGAAAGATTCCATGATTCCGCAGCCCCCCCGAAACAAAATAAGGATAAATAACTAATAAGTATTCATGCATAATTTTTTAGGTAAGACATGTAAATTTGAATTTTATACTGAAATGTATCTGATACCATAACAATTAGCGAATAATAATGTATCGATCTCAAGCCTAAAATCTTTTGGATAATACTTTATTATTTAGTGTTTCTAGTAGAAATACAACACTTATCAATTCAAATTGAAAGCATCTTCATGATGTATCTTCTAAATTTTTTTGATGATTGTTAATCAAAACTAAAAGAAACTTCAATGATCTAGGAGAATAATTTTGAAATTCAAAATTTTCAATAATTTTGAATGGAAATGATCTTCAATGAATTGGAGAAGAATTTTGAGTCTCAAAATTTTCGACAATCTTGAATCAAAATCGAAAGATATTCGATGAGCTTGAAGATTCACAAAAGAAATTGTTTGTCCAACAACAATTCCATACAATTCTTCATAACTCACATCGCTTTTCAAAAATTTGACAATTTTTTTATGAAATAGAGAGCAATGAACAAGAAGAAGAAATTTGTTATTTTTTTGATTTGTTACACTAGGATTGATTATTGACCATAACTTTGAATGGAATACCGAACTTATGACGATCTTATTAATTTCAGGTTTCTCCACACTTCATTACTTGAACAACCAAATGATACGTTGAGATTTTTATTAAATTGATTAAGCTGTGTTTTTTTACTTAATAAGTGCAATGTGATGATATATAAAATATCACCAATACAGTATCCGGATCCTTAATATGCATCTGAAATTCCTACAAAAAATATGGAATTTAGTAAATATAAAAGTATAGGGATTAGTAGAACGATACTAGAGGTAATTAAGAGTTTTACCCTATGATTATTTATGTGAACGTATACATAATTTATTCTTAATATAATAAATCTCCAATATAATCGTATTAACAACAAAGACCAGAATAGTTAATAACCATATGATCAAATAAAATTACCCCAAAGTTTCACCTTGTGGTATGTTCTTCCTTTGTTTTTGGAAAAAGGGTCAAAAAAGCCCATCAACTTTGGTTATTATTTGATTCTCCTCCGCCAATTAAAATGAATAATTTAAATTTATCCTCAGTTATTAATTTCACCAAAATTACCTCATTGACAGATCCCAAAGACCCAAATGATCCAATTTTCTCAAAAAAAAGCCCTCTTAGCTCTATTTTAACCGAGACCGGCCCAATTAGCATAATCCCGCGTAGCTATTTTATCATTCTCCCAAATTTCTTTACCATTTTCTCTCTTTTCCTCAGAAGCTAAAATCTTCCTTAAATATAAAAGTAAGACAATGAATATAAACATAGCGTGTCAAAAAGTTAGAAGAGCAATTGAGCTAAATGTTTAGTGAACATGAAGTTTTTATCTTAAAAAGATTTTTCAAATTACAATCAACACACTAAAACTATTCTAGTTTACTGGGTGGGAACTTTCATTCAATCCTACACTCTCCTACTGCATGAATGTAAGCATACAAACTCAGGCATTAATCCGTCATCAAAACCTACAAAAATAAATATACAACCACAAATAAATAAATTAAATTAGCCTGCAAATATCAAATTTTTGTACTCAAAGCACTGAGTTAACATAGAACACATCATACGCCACAAACAAGTTTCCGTACATGAGATAAAAATTAATCTTTTTTAACAGATCTTATATACTTGCGCATCAAGAATCAAGTATGTTAAAAAACAAACCATCTAAAGTAAATGGAACAAAAAGTGAATAATAAAACACAAGTTGATTGGTGAAAACAATGAAAAAAAAAAGCACAGTAAAAGAAGAAGATACAAAGAGAGAGATAATGGTAAATAGTAAAGGAAATTTGGGAAAATGGATAAAATAGGTTGATCGGGTTATTCTAAATGGAGTCGGGTCATCGGATTACAATAAGGAAGAGGGTTTTAAAAAAAATTTGGGTCAATTTTGAGAATTTTATTAAATGAATGGTAAATTTGATGAAATTAATAACGAAAGGGGTAAATAAGGGGTAAATTTAACTTTATTTAACGACTGTGACGATTAAATCACATAATAACTATACAGTAAAGAGATTTTGATCATTTTAGTTCTTATTTTATTTGTTATGGCGGGGTCACTTATTTTTTCTTTTGGTTCAAGAAATGAAAACAAATAGTTAATGGAAGAAGGAAGTCAGGAGAATTGGTAGAATCAGTGATCTGTTCATCACCATTCCAGAAGATGTTTGATCCAAAGGAAGCCCAAAACTGTGAACGAAACTACTTGTTTTGAAGAAATCGAACCTTGTTTCCATTGTTTCTTCATCTTTCCCATGGCGAAACCCGAGAATATGAAGTCAAATTCATCGAAGCTACCCCAAAAAATCCATCCCTCGAATGATCCATCTGAGTTCAACCCTCTTTCTTATTCCCTCGAAAAGTTTCGCCTCTACGAAACACGGGCAGTACGTTACAATTTCACTTCATTTGCCTTTTATTTTTGTGAAAAATCACTTCTTTGTGGAAACCCCAATTCATGTTTTTAAAAATTATTTATAGTTTCAATGAAAACCCAACTGGTATTATATTTTGATTGATTGCATTTTTGGTGTTTGCAGAGGTTTTATTTAATAGGGAGTGATAGGAATAAGCAGTTTCTTCAGAGTGCTAAAGATTGATAGAATGGAGCCTTCGGATCTTAACATTAGTGAAGACCCAGTAGTGTATCCTCCTCAGGAAGTAAAAAGCTTACTTCAACGAATTGCTGAAGGAAATAGAGCTACTGGGGGCTTGAATTTGGTTGAGCTCAAGTTGTATGGCAATTGGGGTTTAGGTCTTTGTTGAATCTCTTGATGTTACGTTTTCCACTAGAATATTGGGTAACTTTTTTGTATATGTTAATGTATTTGTTTAGGTTGCATTAGGTTCTTGGAGTCATATTATCTTGTATTAGTGACAAAAAGGCGCCAAATTGGATCTATATGTGGTCATGCCATATATAGTATAGATGAGAGCCAAATTATTACAATACCTCATGTCTCGGTCCAAACCGATGTTGCTCATTCGAAAACTGAGTTAAGGTAAGTGGTTTATTTGGTTGAATCTTCGGAATAAGAAGCTTTTGCTGCATGCTGTTTATATGTCTTTTGCTCTAGTGATACAATTTACTTTCTTTTAATTGCTTAATAGTAAATCTTGAAACTTTTTTAAGTATACTCGGAGGGGTTGCGTTAAGGTTCTATTCTTTTCTTGGATATTTTGATTTACGGGACATTTCAAATCCATCCGCAACAAATCTATTTGGGTTTCAATTGTGATAATTTATTTGCTTTATAGCACCAAGAAGGTGCAAAAACGTACAAAGAGGACCATTCTCTTTAAGGAGTCCATGAAGTCCATCATAGTATCATCATTACATTGTTCATCCTGCACAAACATGTCAAAAAAATATAAACACGTACTTTATACTGTGCACAACCTCAAATTTAGCCCCAGAGAATCTGGGGTTGCATAGCCTCAAGTTTACCTAATAAAAAATCTATGATTGGTTACTTCCATGCAGTCCATATTATGATTGCAGGATCAGTTCTTCAAAAGTTTACCTTGTGTTGTTGATCTTTTGCCCTCGTTAGTGATAAAAACTATCCTTCACTTATTATAGCATAATTTACAGTACAAATAAGTTCAACAATAAGCACCAAGTTTGCTAGGTAGGCCAAGAAAATATCTATTGTTGTGTTCCTTTTAGAGATAAGTTTTCCTTAGAATGATAGCTAAGTCGTATGCCACTGTTGTATTCCACATGAAGGTGCTTTATCATCACCAAGTTTAAGATGTTAGATTTATATGTGTGGTTATGGAACAAAAACATTAAAATATAATTTGGAAAGTTAGTTTGAAAAGGAATTTCATTAGTAAAATGAATTTGAATATTTGGAAGTTGTAAATACTCTTTTGCTTTCTCAAAAGAAAATAAAAGAATTGCATAGAATAGTATTATTGCTTAGGTAGTGTTAAATTTTTGGAGTGAACAATATCATGCAAGTTTGTGAGGAGAAAGTAATTAACTGGCCATGTTCATACTTCTATTTGGTATCTTTTTCTAGTTTAGTGTTTCAAGATGACTACTTCATGTTTGATATGGATATTATGAAGAAATAGTCATTGCTTTGTTTGGATTTATTTTCACTCAACTTGAATTTTGTTAATCATTATTTGCTCAAATTTTGTGCCCTTTGTTTGATTTCATGAACGAACTTTTGGCCCTTGGATTGTTTCTTGGCTGACTAATTTTCAATAATTGCAGGTACAAGAAGCTTTTATCCAGTGTTGACTTGGCAAAAGATTTTTTCTACAGTTACACCTATCCTATAATGCGAAGCTTGCAAAACAATGTCTTGTCTATGGGTGAGGATGGGATGCCGTATGACAATATTTTTGTCTGGAATAGTTATCTAACACATACAATTCGATCAAGATGCAAGAACACAATGTGGACAATGCTTAGTTCAGGGCACTTATAATACAGGTGTTTGCTAGTTTTACAATACGATTTTCACCGCCCACAACGGAGGAGACTCCTCTTGGTCGGTGCCCTGATGGTTCTTTTATTCGATAGACAATGGTGCTTTCTTCTGTCCTGTACTTTAGGACTAGGCTTTGGCTCATGAGGGGTGGGGTAACACTTCAAACACCGCTCACGTGCACCTAACTACACATCACATGTTGCGATATAAAACCCACTAGACCCAATGTTGGGGGGGGAAAATCACTCTAAAGACTTTTTTCATTACGAATGTTTTTTAAATCCGAGGACGGCGTACTTTGATAGTACTTGTAAAGAGGCAATATGGCGGGAGGAAGTTTGACTTGTGAGCCGGTTCTTTGAAAATGACTATATACTTGCTCTCTTCACACTTATGGACCAAGTGAAGAGCATAAGGATGAGAATGATGAAGTCTTTGGTAGAAGATGCACACATTAGACATATGACAAACGTATTTCAGAAGCTCTTAAATAAAAAAGGGGACATGGTATAATTGGGGAGTTACAATATTCAAACAATCCGAGAGATTTTGGGTATTATAGGTGCATAAAACCTGTAGAGACTGAGGGCATTATTTGTAAGATAAGGAGGGGAATAACAATCAGGCTAGACAAGATCCAAGTGGATTTTTGGAAGAATGCAGGCGAGACAGATATAGAGTGTCTGGGTTGTTTAATGTCATATTTAGGACAGTTAAAATGCTAGAAGTATGGAGGTGGACTCAGTGTTATCAAAGGCCAAAAGCGCAATAAAGCTCTAAGGTCTATTGGGGCTTTAAGCGCAAAGCGCAAATAAAGCGTGAGCTTTGATGAAAAAAGGTGCAAAGGGAGAAAGATATACAAATATATATGTTTAGTCCAAGGCTAATAGTTTAAACATGAATTACAACTATATGACCAAAGAAATTGAGAAAAAAAATGATAAAGTAAAGTATCAATTGTTTAGTATACTTCTTGAGAAGAGGTTCATTGGCAATGAAAAGTTTGCCTTTGAACCTTGATGACGACACTGAAGCGCACATAAAGCGAGGCGAAACTCACATGTTTTGAGCCTCTCTTCAGGGCTTAAGCGCACTTAAAGTGCGCCTTTGACTACACTAGGTGGACTACAATAGTTCAAGAACAAGAGTGATATTCAGAATTGCTACAACTATAGGGGTATCAAGCTACTAAACCATGTTGTGAAAGTTAGGAGAGGGTGGTAAAGATGAGGATGAGGATGAGGATGAGGAGAGGTATGTATATCTTAGAGAACCATTTTTAATTCATGTCGGTGTTATCAACTACATAAGTCATTCATCTTTAATAAGATTGTTGGAGCAATATAGGGATGGAAAAAAGACTTACACGTGGTGTGCATCGGCCTGAAAGGCTAGAGAAAAGTCTAAGAGATTTTGGAGATTTGGATCGTTGAAGGGGTTAGCCAGGCTGCTTATATTTGGTCAATTAAGGACATGTACGATGGAGCCAAAACCTGGTAAGATAGTGGGAGGTGACTTAGAATACTTCCTTGTCATAATGAGATTGCATAGTGGTCAACCTTTAGCCATTCCTACTTTCCTTAGTGTTGGACAAATTGTTAAGGCATATTCAAGGGTAGTGCAGTGGTGTATGTTATTCACATATGATATAGTAATGATAAATGAGATGTGTAGTGGAGTTAACAATAGGAGTGAAGTTTGGAAACATGCTCTAGAGTCTAAAGGTTTTAGGTTAAGCAGTAATTAATTTTGAATACTTTGTGTAAGTTCAGTGATGTAACGTATGAGGCGGATGTGGAAGTGAAGATTGATGCACACATCATACCCAAGAGAGGAAGTTTCAAGTATCTTAGGTCAATTATCCAAGGAGACTGGTAGATAAACAATAATATTGTATGTTGTGTGGGAGCAGAGTGGGTGAAAATGAGTCTTGCCTCTGTGGTATTGTGTGATAAGAATGTGTTGCCAACGCTTAAAGGTAAGTTCTACAGAATGGTGGTTAGACCAACATTGTTGTATGGGTCTGAGTTGGCCAGTCAAAAACAACCTTATTTAGGAGATAAAGTTTGGTGGATAAAGTTGATCAGGAATGAAGTTATATGGCACAAGGTAAGAGGGGCTTCTTTGTATACAAGATGAGAAAAGTGAGACTGAGGTTGTTCGAACATGTGAAGAGGAGGTGCGCAAATGTGCTAGTGAAGAGGTGTGAGAGGTTGGCTTATACCAGAAGTCAGGAGAGGTAGAGGTAGGCCAAAAAAGAACCGGGGGAGTGATTAGATAAGATATGACAACTCTAGTTTACTACGGACATGACCCTAAATAAGAAAATATGTAGGTCATTGATTATGATAGAAGGTTAGTAGGTAGTCCAGTGTTTTCACCTAAGTTGCTCGCACTCGAGTGCGGGTGTGTGATACGGGTGTAGATTTAGAGGTCGGATTCTCTATGATCTAAATTTTAATATTCAGGAATATGGATCCATGCAAGGATTCGGCTAAATATAATAGAGATAAAGTCTAAATTATGAGATATCATATGAAGAACTTGAGGAGAAAATATTGATCAATAGGATAATAGTGGAAAGAGATAAAAGGAAAGGGAGTGACAATATGCATTTGTAGATTTTCATGAACAAGAGATATTTCAAAAGAGCTTTAATGCAACTTTTATAGCTCTAATCCCAAAGAAGAAAGGAGCTTAGGAATTAAGGGACTTCAGGCCAATTGGATCAGGCATTGTATTTCCCAGTGTTTTGGGAGTGCGCGAAGCGGAAAAAAGCGACGCATGGGCTGCTTTCCCAAAGCGAGAAGTGGAAGCGAAGCCACACTTTTTTTTAAAAAAAACAGCCGGACATTAGTATAAAAATAAAAAAATTAAAAATAACTAAATAGAGGTGTAATATAGTCTTAGATTAAAGAAAATAGATAGTCCAATCATACTCACAAAGTCATAACATTAAAAGCACAAATAGAAAAACATAATTAAATCACAGACTCCAAACTCCTATTCTTCAACAAGATCCTCAAGTGTTATTGAAATACTTGACAACATTAGAAGATCCTTCTTATGGCAAGAAAATGAGAAGAAAGGTTTCTACTTGGTGAAATGGAAGGCTTTAACAATGAGTAAGAAGACGGGAGACTGGGACTCAAGGATCTGAAGTTTCAGAATAAGGCGTTAAAAATAAAATGGCTTTGGAGGTACTCACAAGAAGACGAAATGTTATGGGTAAGGTCTATCAAGGCAAAGTATAAGGAAGAAGTGAGATGGATGACAAAGGAGATTAACACTCCTTAAGGGGTTAGTTTATGGAGATCTATCAGGGTCTTATGGCCTTTGCTGAAAAACAGAAGCACCATTAAAGGTGCGGATGGTAGTAAAACTGTTTTCTGGAAGGATGTATGGCTAGGGACTGAGAGTTTACATGAGGCATCTACAATCTTGTACTTTGAGGGTGTTTGGATTGACTTAAAAGTTGGTCAAACCTACTTTAAGTCAGTTTTTAACTTGATATAAATAAAAAAATGACTTAAAATAAGGTAGGAAGTGTTTGGCAAGGTCAAAAATGACTTAGGGCCCGTTTGGATGGGCTTAATAAAAGCATCTTTAGAAGAAAGTAATCTTTTGTATAATGTGGCTTGAACTTTTATTTTTTTAAAATAAGCAGTATTTGTGGGTTTGGATAAAGTGTCTGAGTTTGCTATGTCAAACGGTGAAAAGGGAAAAATGGAAGAAATGAGCATAGTACGCAAAACCCACAGGTATTATCTTGCTAATTTCGTCGAGATGATCACTAACCGAAAAAACATATAGGACAGCACAAAACTAACAAACCCCAAAAAGATAAATGTGGTCACTTCAAAACCAAACTTCTAAGCTAAAAAAAAAAGCACCCAATCATACCCCCAAGCTATTTACAACCTTATCTGGTGCCTTAAACATAAGTTTTTCTTTTCCAACAACCTTTAAAAATAACGTTAATCTAATATGCACATAATTGCGCAAAGAACGACTAAATAAGGTTCAAGTGGCAGCTTTCCTCAAGTACAAGTTCACTAAGAAACCGCTAACTTAATCTGAAGCAAACAGGCTACTTAAAAATACAATCACAAAACCCAACACACTTAGTTTCCCCCATGCTTTTAGATCTACTTATTTCATTGACACTAAAAGTTCATTTTACCGTTATGCACTTTTTTATATTAACTAAAAGCTACCTTCTTAAGTACAACGCCATTACAAACGGGCTCCTCTCAACATCAAGATAATGGAAGAAACAGAATCGGAATCAACCAAAGTACTAGGGATATTACCATTATAGAAACAAAATGCTAATGACTCGGCAACTGATTAATCTAGGCACCGCAGGCAAGTTGACATTGGTTTTTTCTTCAATCTACTGATACACTATTAATGGAGGTTTACCAGAACACAAGAGGGCACCTGTACATGATTGAATTGTGTGGGTGCATATGGATACAACTGTGCTTACCGAAGTCAATGCAAGCTTCCACCAGCAACAATAATCGAAACCTAGAAACCATTCAGCATCACTCCTTCAAACGGCCTCGGTCGTATGGTCCTTGGAAAGCAAAACATACTTAATCCGCAAGAGGTCACAGAAAATCAGTGTATATCGTCATAGTTTCATTTGTCTGTGCTTTGCACAAGAGAAGCGTTCATATTACATACAGAATAACAACCTTGATGCAACCAAGGAAAGGGATTACCACGTATATAGTCCAACGATGCTTCCCTACGACAAAAGGAGGAACACCACGCTCAGAAAACAGTTAAATACACCCCAACACAACCAAACAGTGAACCTTTTTCCTGCCACTGCCGGCTGGCATATGAAATAAGTCTGGTCAAGTAGGGTGTATGTGAGGTCCGGGGGCATACTCGAGTTTAATTTATCGATCTATATGATAGCTTTGTGCCTTGGAATACATTTCTGGAACCTATGAATGTTGGTAGAAGGAAGCAGTTTGTTGTGAGGTCGAGAGTGATGAGGAGGTGGAAGACGGAGGATAATTGTTGCCAGCGTTTGTATGTGTGGTTGGGACGAATATTTGTATAAGAGAGGATATTCTTATGATGTTCGTGATTTGATTCAGTTGTATCAACTCTGATCTATTAGATCGTAAAGATGAATTGTAGTTTTCACTCTTTAGTTTGTGGTTGTAGACAGTTTTCCCTAGTGTATTGAACTCCTCTAAAGAATACTAAATTAGGCTCCAGTTTCTTTAAGAGTCTTTTGATGGTAATATGTTGTACCATTACCAATTGTCGAGATAAAACAATAAATTTAATAAATTATACAGGGTGATTTGTCATTTTCCGGTTCAACATTTCAGGGGTTAGATCTTTGTGTTTTTGACATCACAGAAAGTGCTTGATTTGTCCAAAATTTTTGTTCCGATGAATTTTCAGTCAAATGACCAACACGAGGTTTGACCATATTGCCTACGGGTTCCATACTCACACCCATGTCGTGTCGACATGGGTGCGTCAGCAGAAGTGAAGAGTCCGAGCAATTTGGTTTTCGCACTTTATTTGGGAGAGGTAGGGGCCTAGTTGCCTCCTCTCATTATTAGGAGTGCTATTTAGTAGTCGCATTGTCTCTTATTTTTCGATTTATATTTCTATTTGTTGTGCAGTTTTGTGTACGGGGACTGGATGTGGTGGTTGCCTGTTCGTATTGTTTATTGTGCAATCGCTGCTGCTAAGAAGGTGTCCTTGGTGATTGCCAGGGTCCATCAGAAAGATATCTTTTACCGGTATTCTCAGAAGCTGTGGGGGTAAAGGGTCTTGCATGAACGGAATGTAACTAATAACCCTCTCCATTTACCCACTTGTGGGGGACTACATCATCTAGGCATGTTTGGTTGTATCAAATATGGTGGTATAGACGAACCGACTAATGTTAATATGAGGAGGAGATGTTGATGGGCCTGAGGGGGGGGGGCCACTGCTAGAATACCATGTCCATAGAACTGATGGTGTTAGTTTAGCGGAGTATTAAGGATTTCGAGTGTGGGATTGGTGGGGTGGACGATACAGGAGAATCTAGGGGAGTTAATAAGGAAGTGAAAAGTATTCAGGATGGTGTAGGGGTATAGTGGACTCCACAAGGGGCCATGGAAGTAGTATTCGAAATTTTGAGTCTTAATAATGACTGTAATTTGGGCATTGATGAGAGGAGGAGAGGGTGCAGGTATGTCTGCGGTGTGAGGAGATTTGAGAGTTGACCATAGTAGTGTGTTGTATGGTAGGGGTAGAGATAGGGCCTATAGAAGTTTAGTTGGATGTGATGTTTTGGCTGCAGGGTGGGATTTTTTCAGCTCATCAAGACATGGCCCTTGATTGGAGGTGTGTGGAGTCGTGAGGATTGGGAGTTAGAAGATTAGTTATAGTTGGGGCATAATAATTCTTTCCCTTCCCAATATTAAAAAAATTAGAGTTAATTTACCTTTCTTTCCACTTCCAATTTATAGTAAGACTTTCTATACTCTAACTTGTTATATATATCTCACTACGGTACTCGTTATATTTCTAGTTTTTGTTTACAGATTGTTAACCATTGTATGCATTTTGTCGACTGGTTGTGTTCATGGCCATGGGGTCTTGTCAAAAGGACATCCTGTCTGCTAGACCTTTCTCAAAGTGTGGGGGTGAGGTCTGTTACACGGTGGGCCTCCGGCCTCACAGGGAGGGCCACGTGCGAGGTGATTGATGCATGGGGTCTTTGAGTTTGTTGCTTGTGTTTAATCTTACCCTTGTCGATCTAGCGTAATTTGTGCTCGGATCGTTGGATTATAAATGGCCTGGGGGCACCTAATATCTATACTTTTTGGTTTAAGGGTTGCAGGACTTATGCGAGTCCAAGTGAGTTGTGGGAAGAGAGACTTCTCGGTTTCTGGTTGTCTGGGTCGGTGGATTTCGTTAGGCGTTCTCTGAGGACAATTTATGGCGAGTAAGCCACGGTATGGGCAAAGTGTGCAATGTTTCATGGTTTATTCGTACATTAATTTGGCCAAAGCTTTTCGTTTTGTTTTTGGCCCTGCTTTCTTAATTGACATACTGCACAAACTAAGAAGTTGTAAAAAGACTTTTCTTCACATTGGTAGAAGAAAACTGAAACAGAAGACAATAAACTGTCCGGGGAGAAATTAAGTGAACTATGTCAATTTGCTTCATTTTCTATTTATCTTTCAGTTTCTATTGGGTTTTCCTACTGCAAGTTGCTTGAAACTTATTGTTCCCCTTGCCCCACTTCATATGACATAATTACTGTTTGGACAGTAAAAAGAGTTCTTCTAGAGACTGCGATTTTTTCATATGTACTTGAAATATTTTGAATTGTCAACTATTAAAACTCATTACATTTTAGAATTTCCTAAATATGCAACTTTTTATTTCAAAACACTTGAAAATCCTGTGTTTGAATTTATATATTTAACCCCTCTCTAGGAGCTCCCATCTTTTTGCTCCCTTGGTGACTCGAACTCACAACCTTAGGGGTTGGAAGTGAGGGGCGCTTACCATTTGAGCAACTCCCTCTTGTCCTGTGTTCGAATTCACACTAAAAATTAGATAGTTGTTGGGCCCTCATGACCCGAATCGGTGTCGGCATACACGGGACGTGATGTTGTGTCACGGTATTGAATAGCTGAATATATTATGATAATTGCTTGGCTAATTGTGTTTGTGATAATGATTACGTAAATAAATGTGGCGTTATGAGCGAACAAGTTTTTGTGTGTCTAGACTCTAGAAGACTGATTTTAGGACCTTATGTGCAGAGTGGCTTAAACCGTGTTGCATCAAATTGTAGGATGGCTTAAGATCTGAGCTAATTACTCTTCTTTCTTGGTTTTTATAAGTAACTTGCACACAATATTTGTTCTATGTATTAGTTTGGATAAGAGTGTTTTTTGATGATGGTAAGTGTAGTTAGGATGAGAGTTTTTTATGTCAAATTATAGGAAACATCACTTTTCAGCAAGGTGGACACTTTTAAATTGCAGGTTTATTTTTCTTGGGGCTCAAAATTTGATATCGTCAATGCTTTAGTTTTTTTTGGTATTTCGTGTTAGCTGTTCCTGTCGTTTTCATGTTTCTCTTTTTTATGGTCTATGATCGTAATCAATGATCTTATATATTTGATCTTATAACCTATCAATTACTTGCTTGGATCATTCTGTGTATTTGATATCTGGAGGGGAACTTTTGTGAAGCATTATTGGGTTTCCTGTGTTATTTGAGACTATGGAATGGTCAATCATCAATTTCATTGTGAGAGTTTATCACAATTATTCTAAAATTGAAAAAGATAATTACTACAGAGATAACAGATAAGATAAAGGAAATAATCTTTCTTCTTAAATGTTGAATTATGACCCTACTTGTTCGGATTGGTGTTCACCTCAAAGTGCTCCCAGACCGCATGCATACATACGTAAGTAACTTAGTGCAACATGTATAATTTCACTGAGAGAAATCAGCATAATCAAAGAGAGATTTAACAATGAGAAGAAAGATCAGGTGATAAAGAATAAAGAAAGAAAGCGATGGGGAAAGACCCCAGACCTGGTTTGCAGGTCCATATGATTAATGGGTGTAACTGAACACTATATTCTATTGGCACTCTGCTATGGGTCTATTATTTACATCGTGATGTAGATGATATAATTGGCATGGGTAGTGCTCAGTAGGGGTCGGCTGAATTGAATTATCTAGTTCCACACTTCCAAGCCAGGAACCTTGGTAGATTCTGTACTTTTTGGGGATTAAAGTTGCCTAGTCCACATCATATATTGTTATTTTATACTGCGTAAAGTATCATCTCTTAGCTGTTTCTCTATAGTCTAGAATATAAAAATTGAACTACCATTGCATTGGTCGCAAATTGTATCACTGTTTGTGAATTCAATTGTTAATCTTCTTCCTATTTCTGTAGTGGCCTGAGGCTCCCTTCTAGGGTAGGTGCAATCGCATCTAGATCTAGTCTTTGCATTGCGATGTATCATGAAGCTGCCGTTTGTATGTGGAAAAGCGAAGGATTCGTTTAGGTAATGGAATGTGGTAGATCGAAATATTCCAGGAGAGTCTTCCCCTTCGTGTCATTTTATTGATCTTGAAACCTTCGGGTGGACCATAAGGGCTAGTGCTGGAGTTTTACTCGCTGTCCCGGTGACTGGCATATTGCTTTGTATGGCGTATTTTGACTTCGTGCCAGTGTCTCCAGAAGATAGAGGGTAGAAAGTGTCACTGACGAGGATTGTTCTTTTTTGAGGCTGAATGTCAAGTCTGTCAATCCTTATCTGCGGGACTGCCAGTTACCAGTACTTTTGTTGGGCACATTTTCTTGTTCTCTCCCATTGTCCTTTTGCTTTTCAATGGTGTTCTACATGTTTCTCTATTGCATGGGCTGCATGTGTGGGTGGAGTTGGGTCTTACACTCCAAACGTGATTATGTGGCGCCGTCAGGGGAAACCTTGTGAAGGTGAAAGAGACAGGTGGATGTTTTCAGATTGGAGTTTTTCATAGTTCCAAACTTTTTGTTTGTGTTTGGTTGTAATTCTGAGTATCTTAGAGCAGGCATACTCTTCTTTACGGAAGATAGTCTGTGCATGTATGAATTGCATGTAATAGTGTGTTTCTCGTTGTTCTGTATTAATCCTAATAACATGCTTGTTGTAGTTTAAAAAAAAATCGATTTCAAGAAACATATAGCACTAGCGTGGATCTTTGTGTTCTTTCTTGTGTTCTAATTGGTTGAGTTTTTTTTTCATGCTTTTTATAGTTGGCTTGGACCGTGATTGTGCTTACTTATGGCTAAGAGGTTGTTTGTTGGCTGGTGTGTTAACATACGTTAAAACAAAGATTATAATTTTGTTTTTATAGTAGTGCTGTTTTGTATTTATCTAGTGTCTTGTCCTAAGGATTTTGTGGAGTAATGTGTAATACTTGATGTTCAATTTTTATTATTGTATACTTATTTGAAAAAGCTTTGCCTTACTAGAAAACCATCACGCGGTCTAAGGTTTCTCGAACTTAAGAAATGCTGAATTAACGTCGGATATCTTTTCCTGTTGATATGTGAATTGGTACTTCTGTGATCTTTCGTGAGTAACTTCAGTATCTGTCGTGAAAGTCTTACGCATTGAAGTGATTTTCATGTCTGCCGTTACTTGAAGAGAGGGGAGTTAAGTTGATATCATGGTGAGAGTGGCAAAGTGAGTGTGTGACTTACTTGATTGACAATTTGTTGCTTGTTGACAAGTAAGCTTGTCCTTTCTATGCAAAGGAATAAATGAGCTTCTTTGTTGTTGCTCAGATTGTATGGGCTCTATTCCTCTGTTTTCTGGTTCACTATAGAAGGCTTCAAGATTCAGATTCGAGTTGTGCCCAAAACCAGATATAATATGTAAGAGCAACTAAATTCTTCTACCTGATTATTACTAGAAAATTTTGAAGGTGGAGTTATTTCTCTCTTGTTCTGACTGGAATGAGCTTGCTTGTCTCCTTTCTCACCCAAGTACAAAGATATGATCCTACTTATGAAGCAACCAGACTGCATTTTGAAGATCTTGCAAGAAGATATGGAAACCCAATAATCATACTTAATCTGATAAAGGTTTGTGCAAAATCAATCTGGTGGCCTCCTGAAAATTTACATTGTGTTTGCTCTAAAGTTGATCAGAACTGTAGTTTGTCCACCTCTTGGGCACTATTTACTTCGAATGGTTCTGGTCTTTAAATTTCAGAATGCAATCTTTTCCTTTCAATTTTATTTTATTTTTGATTCTGTCCTTTATGAATTCAATGACTTCAGACAGTTGAGAAAAGGCCACGAGAAATGATGTTGAGGCGTGAGTTTGCAAATGCAGTTGGGTACCTAAATCAGATACTTTCTGAAGAGAATCACCTAAAATTCATACATTGGGATTTTCACAAGTTCGCAAAAAGGTGTTTGATTATTTTCCCCTGATTATCCTAATAAGTTGATTATTTTAGTCCTTTTTTGCTAATTTTTCCTTATTTTCCCCTGTGTTAAGCAAGTCTGCAAATGTATTAGCCGTTTTGGGTGGTGTGGCAAGTGAAGCTCTTGATTTAACTGGGTTTTACTACAGCGGAAAGCCAGTGGTTGTTAAGAGGCGGACTACACAACTCAGCCGTACAAGTACAGCGAGGTATGTTATGCATCTATTGAGATGTGTTGGAACAATCGAGTATCATAATCTTAGTTGCTCGGACTCTTCCCTTTTGGTGCCGCACCCATGTCGATACGAAATGGGTGTGGGATCCGTGTCCGATTTGGTGAACCAGTTTTGGGTACTTTGACCAAAATCGATGGGGAAAATTTGGACATTTTAATGATTTTTGTAATCAATAGAAAAGCTAAGGTGAAATTGAAGAAAATGGAATGCCTTTTATATAGAAATTTCTGTCACTCCTTTTCCTTTAATCTCCTTCTAGGATTCTCCTTGAGTTCTCCACATAATCTCGTAATTTAGGTTTTATAACCCTATTTTAATATATTTTGATTATTTTTAGGCGAATGCCCGCACCCGTATCAATACATGGATCCATAAAATTATATTATGAATGATCCGACCTCTAGATCCGCACCCGTACCGGACACCCGCACCCAAGTCCGAGCAACTTAGATCATATTTACTAGGCATGCAATGAGTTACTTTGAGTCGAAATTTGTTGTTTACTTGAACTTGATGGTCTAACTTGCAAAACTCAGCCATACAAGCACTGAAAGGTATGTTTATGCAGTTATTGAGATGTGTTGAAACAATCGAGTATCATAGTTATTAGGCATGTAATGAGTTGCTTTGAGTCTAAATTTGTTGTTTACTGAATTTAATTTTTTAACTTGCGAAGGCTAAGGTGATGCTAATTAGTTATACATCATGTAACTCAATTCAATTCTCTCTCTATTCCACGCTACTCATTTTGTTCTTTGGTCTCTCTTTCTCGCCTTCATCAAGTGTTTTCTGTCTTTCCCTGAAGATGACGATAAAGATGTTGATGCTAGAATACTATTTTCCCCATTCTTTTCTTAATCTCTCTCTCTCACACACACACACACTCTCCTTTCTCATTTGTCTGTTTCACTACTGTTGCTTCTCAGAGTGCTGCAAAAGAGAAGAGTACTAATTGATGGGGAAGGAATGTAATATTGAAATCGGATTACCTCTCTATATGTGAACCAGTCTGTATCAAAGAGGAGTAAAATGTCTGTTCCTATTGAGGTTTTAAGCATCAACTTATCATTTAAACAATAAAGCTGAATGGAGTTTTAGATATATATAAGATAAGATGTAGCACCAGAAGAAAAGGGAGAAAAGATGGGAAAAGGGGGTGGGGTGGGGTGGGGGGGTTATAGAATGGACAACAAAAGGATGAATTAGAGAAAAATAAGAGATGTCTATTTTAGAAAGGTTGTTCATCAAGTCAACATTGTTAAGTTTCCAAATTAAAGTATAAGAGGGTTTTATTTATATGATAGTGAGTTTTGAATAAGTTAGACCTCATGAAACTTTTAGAACTCTTAACTAAAAAGAGAGTCATGCACCGAAGGGTGTGACCTGGTGGTCAATAAAGTGGGTTGAGAACTATAAGGTCTTCGGTTCAAATTCCAATGGAGGCATAAATTACTAGATGATTTCTTCCCATCTGTCAAGACTTGGTGGAAGAAGTTACCCGATACCTATATGAGTGGGAGGTAGCAGGTACCCTTTGGAATTAGCCATGCACGCAAGCTAGTCCGGATACCATGGTAAAATGAAAGATAAGAGTAATACTCTTTTCGTAGAATATATGACCTTGGGAAGGCCTTAGGGGGACAAATCTAGTCCATAGACATATGGAATAGTGTGATCCAGAAGTGTGAGAAGAAATTGGCCAAATGGAAGACTCAGTACTTATCTAAGGGGAGTGACCCTTATTAACTCATGCTTTGGCAACCTGTATGATGTCCTTGTTTCCCATCCCAGCAGGGGTCATTAAAAGGGAGAAAATTTTTGTGGCAGGGCAATAAAGAGAAGAAAAGCTTCCATTTGGTTAAATGGGAGGAAGTGATGACAAGCAAGGAAAATGGAGGGCTGGGAATAAAGAATCTGAAATTCCAGAGCAAGACTCTTCGTATGAAATGGTTGTAGAAGTATCCAAACAGAAACCAAATGCTATGGAGGAAAGTAATTGGAGCTAAATATGATGAAGAGGACAACTGGATAACTGAAGACGTAACAACTCCTTATGGGGTTAGCGGTTAGCCTTTTGAGGTCCATCAAAAGCTTGTGGAATGAAGAAGTAACTCAAACTCAAGGCAAAAGTAATGGATGGGAGCAAGACCAGATTTTTGGAGGACATTTGGCATCAGAAAGGTAGCATGGAAGATCTCTTTCCAGACATCTACAACCTAATCATGCTTCAACAAAGCACTGTAAGAGATTTATGGTCACCACAAGGATGTAATTTCATTTTCAGAAGGCAGCTTAATGATAGGGAAAGTGTGAGAGATGCTGATTTTTCAACACTGTGGACACTTCATTAGACTAGAGACAGGAGAGTATAAATTAAGATGGACAAGATATGACAGGGGAGTGTTCAAAGTCAACGAGCCTACAATTTGACGGATCAGACATATCAACAGCGCTCAAGATGGCCCTCGAATCAAATATGGAAAACCAGAATTCCTCACAAAGTTTCCTGTTTTGTCTGGTTAATGGCTAAGGAAGCAATCATTTACACAGGACAATGTTACGAAGAGGGGGATAACCTTGTGTTCCAGGTGTTCCCTTTGTGGTGAAACATCTGAGACTGTTAACCATCTATTTTACATTGCAAGTATACCATCATCTGTGGGGAATATTCCTAGTCTCAAAGGCATCTCCTGGACAATGATCAGGAAGGTGGCTGAGGCATTACTATGCTGGGAGGAAGCAGGTGTACATGCTAAGGACAAAGGTAGATGAAGAATTATCCCGGGGGCTATCTAGTGGGCTGTTTGGAAATACAGGAACTCAAGATGTTGGGAGAGCATGGAGAACAATGTGTAGAAAGTTAAACTAAACTGCATTTTACTTTTAGTTTTTTGGTGTAACCAGTTATACTCAAATGACACTCTCTCTATTATTGATGTGCTAGACGCAATTTAGACATAGAGAAGTGAAATCAAGAGACTTGTATATAATTGTTTCAGTACAACCATGTACTGCTTTGTGATGTAATACAAAGTACCAAGTTTTAAAAAAATTCCTCCATCTCCATTTTTATGATGCATTTTGACTGAGCACAGGGTTTATGAAATTGAGAGACTTTTGAAACTTGTACTCTAAAACAAGAGATAGATATTTGTGTGGCTATAAATCATCCCATTTATGGATAAGATGAGAAGTTTAAAGTTATATTGTTTCTAATTATAGAAAGATATTATTCTTTTTGGAGCATACTTGAAAGGAAAGTGCATCATATAATTGGGATGACGGGAGTAATATACTTTTCAATAGACAATTCTAACATTATTCTGTCACATGGACTTTTGAGAGTGAGGACCTTTGTAAAATGGTATTCAAGTATAGTTGCTCGACTTTGAAGTAGTTGACACCCCGACAGATACAAGTTTATTATCATTATTCTAGTCTCAGCCTTTCTATGATCGTTCCACATTATTTGCTGTTAAATACATATCTGCCCTTAGTCACAAGATGATGGTGTACTCTGTTGTGGGCCTTGTGGCCAATATTTTTCTTACTCTCCATGTAACATTCAGATCTCAAATAAGGTACTTTTTCTTTTAGAGTGAACGAGTTTTCGAAGAGATTTAGCGCTGTGAATTTTGTCTGGATCGTGGAATATTTACTGCATCGATGCACCATTCATTTCTGACTAGATATAGCTATAACTGTTTCATGGTGTTTCGTGCAGGGATTCTTCTCTTAGAGATTTGAGGGCAAATTCAGGAGAGCTCTCAAGAATTGGAAGCAACAATGAAATCCTGAATTCGCTGATCAAACAAGAAAGAGAAGCTGATAATAGTCAACAAATTGGCAAAGATAATGATGATAATACAGCACCGAAGTTTCAAAGTGGAGTGCTGCGGACCAACTGCATTGATTGCTTGGACCGAACAAATGTCGCCCAATATGCTTATGGTCTTGAAGCTTTAGGTCGCCAACTCCATGCTATGGGCTTGACTGATAGACCTAAAGTGGACGCTGACAGTAGTATTGCTGCTGCTCTTATGGATATGTACCAGGGTATGGGCGATGCTCTTGCTCAACAATATGGTGGCTCTGCTGCTCACAACACCGTATGTTGACTGATTTTACTGTCTGACTTATTACTAATAAACCAATATCTCTTAATGTTTTTGAATAAATGTTGATTCCTAGTAATTATTCATATTGTTGATAGTTCTTTTGGTTAAACTAGGTGTTTCCAGAGAGGCAGGGAAAGTGGAAAGCTACAACTCAGTCGAGGGAATTCCTGAAGTCTATCAAGCGATATTACAGCAATGCATATACAGATGGAGAAAAGCAAGATGCAATTAACTTGTATGTTTATCCCCTAAACTTTTAACTTCCATGTAATATTCCTTGTTATGATGCATGCATCTAGGTGGTTAAGAATTTCCCAATCTGAAGTGTGGAGTTCTCGATATATGGGTTTCTGTTGCATTTTTGGTGGAAAATTTCGATGCTTAACAATTGTGTCACTCTTTTTTTTCATTTCCAGATTTTTGGGATATTTCCAACCTCAGGAAGGGAAACCTGCACTTTGGGAGCTAGATTCTGACTATTATCTTCATGTATCCGGCATAGGAGACGATCTCATCCCAGATTATGGGTATTTTATTGCAAATTTTATTACTTCAGAAAATATCTATGGCAGATACTCTCTATAAAAATTGTTGTCCGAAGAGCATTTCACATGGTTACTTTTGGGTAGAGGTCAAATCAAAACCATTATTTGGGGGGAGTTTGAATTTCCTCTATCATGTATATTCCTCTTTTCCTGTTTATCCTTCTTTCTTTTTTATTTTGGGTGTACAAGAGTTTTGTCCATTTGATAAAGGAATTCTTTTTAACTAGACTATTAAGTGTTTTTGAATATCCTGCCATTGAAAAAGGTACTTTTTCCCCCTTTTTCAATAAAAAACTTTCAACTTAAACAAGAGGCAATTTTCTCCACGGACAAATTGGAATTTCAATAAAATAAAACTTGAAATTCGCAACTTAATGCTCTTGCCTATCAGACTAGGATACTTAAATTGGGATGGAGGAGTAATATAACAAAAAAATGTCTTCCTTTTGTCGCGGTAAGAGCATGATGAGCTGTGACTACCTAGATGCTGCACTCAAATTATTAGTAAAGAGGATGAGGCTCCTTGGCTGCACAATGGACTCCTTTTCCTGTCAAGCTTCTAATTTGCTGGTCTTTTTTGAGTAAAGTGAATGGGTGGCAGATCTGAAGTGGATTTCAAGCCCCGGTTTTGTCGACTGTGTATTTGTAAACAAGGAAATTTTCAACAGGAAATTTCTCTTCCAACATATACTTGTCTGCTCACTAATAAATGTTTGTCTTAATTCATGGCACAGTTTGTCATTTGTTGCCACAGCTGTTGGACAAAGAACCACACTAGCCCCTGTTCCAGCTTGCAGGGAGGATTTCTTGCGCATGAAGTTGACATCATTTGACAAGTTGCTTGAAAGAACATGCTGTCATATTAAGAATGTACGGCTCTGTAGTGAAACTGACCAAAAATCAGGGAATTCCGGAGTGGCACCTGATGCTGCGTAAGTGTTTACAGTAGTGTGACATATAATTTAGTTTGACATTTCATTTTCAACTTTTAAGTCTTCTGTAGTTTTTATTTACATGCTCTGAGAGTTTTAACAACTTCTATCTTTGTACATCAAAGGTTTGCCCTTTAAATCTTGAGTTATAACTAGCATGACATCTGTCAATAATGTGTCCGGAAATGCAAAGTGGCAACATCATTTAACTTTGTTCTCTCTTTCATACTCATTACATTGAAAAAGTTCTGAGTCTCAAAAGCTGAGATGCCTTCTGGGTCGATTGTTGATTTATTTTTATCTCATTTCTCGTCTTTGAGTTGATGGCTTTGGCTGACATGGTAAAAACAAAATAATGAGTTGTACCTTTTTCTTTTTGTCCTTGCTGTGTCTGCCTCCTTACTTTGTTTATCTTTCTTCTTTTTCTTTTTCTGTTTTCCTTCCTTCAAATTTTAGCTGTACTATTAGTAAATAATTTGTATAGTCAGTCGTCAAGAGAGGAACATACAATGTTGTTAAATATTTTTGCGTTAGGCTTGAAATGAACAATTCTCTTAATTCCTTTTTCAAATTTTACATGGTTATCAATTACCATGCTTCAATTTTTTATTTTGTCTTACAAACTCCTTGAACTGACACCTTTCCATTAGTTGGTTACTCCCATATAATGTAATATTTCTGCTAAAAGGATTAATGTTTACTTATTTTTATTTAAAACTTTTTTGTTGAAATGTTCAATGTGTACTCTTTATAGGAATTTCAAGCATTATTAGTTTTAATAAGCTTTTGTTGCCAAAGTTTGTAATGTTGTTGGTTTCCATAGTCTGAGATACTTGCTAATTATAGGTAATAAAAAGGGTTAAAATGTAGTATATAAAAGTTTGGGGTATTAAAAAAAGTTAGGGGAGTAAGGGGGTGGTGATGTGGAGTAAATGGGGTCAAAGAGCCATTGGTGGCCCCACTAGCCGTTACCCAACGGCTCTCCAACGGTCAGAATAAAAAAATTAAACCGGACCCGGATTACCGTAAATCGGTTTCCGCCCGTTACCTTGTAGCTGTACCCCGTCCATTACCGGGACCATTTTCTGGACATCCATTCCGCTGCCACCCATACTTGCTACAACAATGCCTACTTATTGTTTCAAGGCGTAGCGGTTGTTCAATATTCTCTTAATACCATTGAAGCTAATAAAACTAATCCCTGTTAAAATATTTGGAGGACTAACTCTTATTCAAATGGATATAGAAGATACTTCTACGTGTTTGAGCCCTGTGAAAGAAGGAGATTACATGACGAATGGAAAAAGAAAAGGTGACAAGAACACAATTTTTTTTTCACATAATAGCAAATGCACATAGAACTTAGAAGATATAATAACATAGATCAGCTCATGGTATAGGGAGAAATACTCGAAGAGCCACACAAAATTGAAGGGGAAATCATTGATTTCTATAAATACAATATTGTACACCTAAAAGTCTTAAACTGCTCAATGGATGCCTACTTTTCAAGATGTCCAATGTCCAGTCATAACAAAGGAGGGAAAGGAAGCTTTTCAAGCCAGCTTTGAAGAGAGTGAAGTGTTGAGATGTTTGAAGATGTGTGTGGTGGATAAGGCACCTACGTCCTGATGGATTCACTATGGTGTTCTTCATCAAGTGTTGGGAAATTGTTAAAACGAGACATAATGGATACTTTCCAAAACTTCCATGTGCAAGAAGTTTCTGAGAAAAGCTTTAATGAAACATTTCATTGCACTCATACCAAATAAAGGAGCAAAGGAGCTAATGGATTTCAGGCCTGTTGCACTCATACCAAATAAAGAAGGAGCTAAGGGATTTCAGGCCTAATAAGCCTGAGAGTTAGCGTGTACAAACTACTCTCCAAAGTACTGACTGAGAGGTTGAAAGCAGTGATTAGTAAATCGGTTGATTCCCAGCGGATCACATTTATTTAAGGTAGACTGTAGACAAATCATGGATGTTGTGTTGCTAATGAAGTTGTAGATTCCAAAATCAACAGAAGAAACCTGGTATTCGGGGACATAGGGAAAGCATATGTCATGTTAACTGGAGGTATCTAATTGTAGATGTTGAAAGAATGGGTTTCGTGTAGAAATGGTTGAGATGCATAAAGTATTGTATTTCAAGTGTCAAATTTTCTGTGCTTATTAATGGAGCCATGCAAGATTATTTCAATACTCAGTGAGGTCTTAGGCAAGGTGACCCTTTGTCACCTTTTTTGTTTTTAAGCACTATGGAGGGGTTGAGTAGTATATGATCAAAACAAGAAACAACAAAGTCTGGTTGAAAGGTTTTGATGTTACCTGAGAAGGTGGTGACAATTTGAAGGTGACACACCTACAGTATGCAGATGATACCCTAATTTTTTGTAATGCTGAGGAACAACAACTAAAATATATGAGGGTTATACTGATTTGTTTGAAGGAATGTCAGATTGCATATCAACTGAAGGAAGAGCTTAGTGTATCCAATCAATGAAGTCACAAATATGAATTGCCTAGCAGCAATCCTTAGTGGGGAAACTGGTACTCTGCCAACAACTTATTGGGCATGCCTCTAGGTGGAAAATCCAGCAATGTTGATATATGGAATGGTGTGCTGGAGAAGTGTGAAAAGAAATTGGCTAGATGGAAAACTACATTTGTCCTTCGGTGGCAAACTGACTCTCATCAATTTAGTCTCAGATGCCTTGCGAACTTACATGATGACATTGTTCCCAATACCAGCAGGAGTCATCAAGAGACTGGATAGTATCAAGAGACTGTTCCTATGGCATGACAACAAGAGAGGAAAAGCTTCCATCGGTTGAAGTGAGGAGTAGTGATAATTGGCAAGAAGGCAGTGGGTGTGGGGATAAAGAACCTAAAGGTGTAGGGTGAAGCTCTCAGAATAAAGTGGTTGTGGAAGTTTGCCAATGATAATCAGATGTTATGCAAAAGGGTAATAAGTGCAATATATGAAGGTGAAGATACGTGGATAACCAAACAAGTGGCTACACCTTATGTCGTAAGTTTGTGGATATCAATAAAAGGCATGTGGGATGAAGTTAGGAGTAATGAAAATATCATACTTGTAAATGGAAGCAAGACAAGATTCTGGAAAGATGAGTTGCATGAACGGAAAACCTGGAAGTGCTTTTACCTGACATACACAATATAGTTCTGGGAGAGCAAAATACTATAGCAGAGTTATGGACAAATCAGGGTTGGAGCTTTAATTTCAGAAGACAATTCAATGACCGAGAAATAGCAAGAGTGATGGAAATTTTTCAACATTGTGGAAGCTTTTAATGGGTTACAAACAGGGAAGATGTTATGTGGTGGAAGAGAAATGGCAAAGGGGAATTCAAAGTTAACTCAGCCTATAGATTTTTATGAATCAGACAAACCCACCAACACACAGTTGGCCATGGAAACAAATATGGACAAGCAAAATACGTCATAAAATCTCATGTTTCAAATGGATATTGGCCAGAAGCTGCTTTGACTCGAGATAACTTGACAAAAAGAGGGCTAACATTTTGCTTTAGTTGTTTCTTTTGTGGGGAGGCATTAGAGACAGTAAACCAGTGAACCATCTGTTCCACACTGCAAGTATACCCAAAAACAATGGAGGTTTTTTTTAAACCCCAAAGGCATCTTTTGGGCCATGCCCAGGAAGGTCTCTAAGGTACACAGACCTTACCACTAGGTGGGGTCTGGGGAGGGTAGAGTGTATATAGACCTTACCACTACCTTGTGGAGGTAGAGAGTTTGTTTTCGAAAGACCCTCAGCTCAAGTGCATCAAACCCAAGTAGAAGAGCACTTACGACTAAATTTTTTTTAAAAAAAAACACTATTCTAAGAGTAAATCAAGTTTATAGTCTCTCAAACATCTCCATCTTCACTGAGTAATTTGAAACTCTGTTCGAGTCTCGAAGTCATTCTTGCGTTTTTTCTTGAGATCTTAAAGATTGTTTTCAGGTATTTTGATAAACCAGTTTATTTTTATTTTATCTCAAGTATATTGATTCTTTTATTTTGTAGTGTAAATTTTGCAATAGCTGATAATTTTGAGGTTTTGTTACAGTGAAATACAACTTAGGAGCCCAAATTGGCTTTTTGGACAGAGGAAGTATGATGATAGTAATTCTGCATCCAAGTTGTCTTCACATGCAGTTCCTAACGGGGTTTCAAATGGTGAGAATGAAGCAGATGGTCTTGGTGACCTTACCTGGATTTCTGGTGTTCCTGATTTGAATCAAGAAGATATCTTTGAAAGGTATTTTGCCGTCATAAACTTTTCATGTGTTCCCTCATCCATTCTGATTTCTCATTCCCCTTTTCTCGTTGCACAAACAACAACAACATACCCGGTGAAATCCCGCAAGTGGTGTATGGGGAGGGTAGAGTGTATGCAGATCTTACCCCTATCTTGGGAGGTAGAGAGGTTGTTTTCGATAGACACTTGACTCAAGGAAAAGCATAGCACACTCACGCATACACTGTCGGTGTCGCACCCACGGGGGTCCCCCTGATATGGGCAAAACCGCTAGCCAGTATGAACGAAGCTTCCTGAAACATGGAATCAATAATTAACAGACCCTCAAACGTGCGATAATCTAGAGTCCAGAACCGTAAATAGTAATTAAAAAAAAAAAGAGAAACACCACGACTATTAATATAGAAAGGGAAGCACACCAACATTCTACTACTTACTAACCTTCCATCTTTATTTGTGTCCTTCAGTGCATATCTGGGGTCTATTTCCTTGAATAATAGACCCAAAAACTTGATGCAAAAGCATGTGTTAGAAAAATACTTGATTAGGATGCAGAAGTTTATAAGCTTTTTTTATGAATTTATTATTCATAACAGAGTGAAATATGATCAACTCTATGGTTCATCATTAGCTGTATGTGTAACGCCATTGCAAATGACATTAATATCTGGTCGTTTGGGTAATATAAAGTTTATTTTGGATGTTTAACTAGCTAGAGTGGAAATATAACTTCTTATGCAGTTTGTTTGTTTCCTAAAGTGCAATTGGAAAAATACAAATGGAAAAAGTTACTAAGCTAACATCATTGTTCAACTGTCTAAAGTTGTGTCTGAGGCCTCATTTTCCAGTAACCTTTTAGGTGGTTAATCTATTTATTCTAATATATTGTTGAAAACTGAACTGAATTACTGTTTGATTTTTTCATTTTACTAGTCAACAATAGTGCCTACTTCTAGTATACAAGAGGAGTCACCTCCAAAGCTTACCTTATTTATAGAAGAAATAATATTGACAATTGAAAGGTCTAGGGTTCAGTGTGTGCCCGCCTATAATTGGCCACCGCTGTAACTAACTTCCCTCAGTCTTATTGCATATCGGGCAGAACACGATCAACTTCCCTGGAGAGCTGTAGTTCTAAAAATAAATTCAGTAGAGTGCCGGGCTTCACTGCCGCACATGATTTCCAGGTCCCCTTGCAAATGGGGTTTGCTCGCGATGCGAGCCCCATGGAGCTCTCTCTCCCATTTCTTCTTGCCTTCTTTTCCTTTATCATTTTGGCCTTCCATCCTTAGTCTAAAACACTAGACTCCATCCAAATTTATTCAAACACCTTATGACCTTATTACCTCAGGGGGTCCCACACTCCAGGTTTTTTGTGTGACCTTAACATTTTTGAGCTGGAATTGGATGAATTTGAAGGTTCGAGTTTATTCGGCCTTACACAAAGAAAAGGGAGCTGGTAGTATTCCTTATTTTTCTTTCATGTGGCCACTCATAAGGAACTGATCAATACGTCTGTTTTGGTTCCTCTCAAGGGACTGTATATACAAAATGATTTTCCTGTTGTTGCACTCTTTCGGTTCAGTTCACACTCTCTCTGTTTTAATCCTCTTCTAGATACCTTACAATGACGGCAACAAATGAAGCTAATGGCTGGTATGGTGGTACATTGCTTGGTGATCAAGATGAAAGCAGTGAAATCTACCGACATTATGCAGAACTTATCCAGGTACAAATATGTGCAACTTTTGTCTGTAGTCATGCTTTGTTATATTCTGGTGCGTGGAAATGTTTTGCTGGTTAAGTCGCTCAAGTGTTTCCGTTTCTCTCAAAGTAAATTAGATTAGATGCTTATCATGTTGAGCACTTCCAATCGTATTTAGGACTCACATTAAGCATGAGGCTGAAAATTAAGTTAATGCAAATTTCAATAACAATTAGCTTACGGCTCTGAGGGAACTTTAGACCCAGACCCATTTACGAAATTGTCTTTCGGCTTCAATGAGCAATATTCCTCCATGATATGCGGCATTGTTTTTAAGTACATCTTTTTATGTAACAGAAAAGTGAGTGTCTTTGGATTTGCCTTACTCAGATGATTTTGTGTTAACAAGCAGGGCCCTGCAATGGAACCTTTTGAACATGATTCTGAGAATGAGAAGTATTACACAGAGCTTCTCCTGAAAGGCTCAGCTGAAGCCATGGACGATGTAGCTATTGAAGCAGAGATGGAATCTGCTTTCAAGGTGTATGATCAAATTGGTGCAGATCTTGGGATTTTCCCCAAGTCGTGTAAGGCATTGGCTACTGATCCTAGCCAACTAACGAGATGGCTAGTTGGTGAAGACAAGCTGCCCAACGTATGAAAAAAAAAATACACAGATATCCTGGCATGTATGCATTTTACCATGTTCATATATTTTGTTGTAATATATGATGAGCTCTTTTTGAACATTTTATTTCAACAGATAAAAGTGGATGATTGTTTGTGAGCAGCAGGTTTTACTGCTGAAAGAATGCTGCTCCTGTACAGTTGTATTTTACCTGTAGACATGTGATCATCAGTACTTGAATCTGCGTTTTACATTTTACTCAAGAAGCACAACTTTTTCTTCTCTTTCTTTTCTCATTAGTTTCAAATAAGATGCCAATATTGGTGTTAGAATTATATTTTATATCATAGTCATTTTCTGATGGAGTGATGCATTATTACAGTGCAAAAAATATTGACAAGGTTAATTATTATGTCTTTTGATGTGATGGTTGAGTTGGGGTGTATTACATATCTTTGATGCATCACAGTTTATATGAATGTTTTTGAGTATACAATTGACTGACCTGAATGAATTATTCATAGGGTTTTTAAATACTAATTGTATGTTGATCATCGCGTAGCTTAATACCATAGAATTGTTTACAAATATTCAGGCCTACAAAGCATGCAAGTAGTTTGTAGCTACAACAAAGAAGTGAACACGAAACACCCCGCCCCTAACAGCTTTCAAAGCATACCCATATAGGCAAACCGAACCGTGAGACATAGGCTAAGGAAGGATGCTTGTGTTTTTTGTGAGAGTTTTGCGACAGTGCGTCTGACCGTAACCTTCTGCTGGGTACAAGGACCTAATAAGTAGCAGCCTCAAACTCTAGCCCAAACCTGAGTCAAGATTGAAACCCAACGGTAAAAACTCAATTCAGAACTCCCAGTAGTTTGATTTGCTTTGATTTGTTATGAAAAAAAATCAATTATATTTAAGTTGATTTGGTTTTAACCATAAAAAAAAAAAAGTAATCCCGATATCAAACCAACCCATCATTATATATATAATTTTAAAAATTTTATTTTGTACATAAAAATATTTACTTTGATATATTAGTTGTTTCTTATACTATTTCATAGTTTTTATGTTTTAAAATATTACTTTAAGTTTGAAACATAGAATTTTGAATTGCTTAATAAAGATTACAGTCCACATATGTTGGTAATTTTAATAAAGCTTAAATCAAAATCAAGTTAATAGTAGTAAAATCAGTTCAACACTAAGAATGACAACAATATGAATATTTGTTCTTTAGTTTTTCCATTAGTTTATCAATTAAAAATGCTTATCTAATTGTAATTCTTTTAATATTATAGTAACTAATACTTATTAAACTATTTTCGCTGATTCGTAACTTTTAAATTATGATCATTTTCATTATGATTTGGTTAATTTGCAATATTTTTTTTTAACGTCATTTAATTTCATATTTATATTTGTTATCAATAAATGAATTTATTATTTTTAAGAGTAATAATTTCAAATTAACCAAATTACAAATACGATTCCTAAGAATAATAAATGAACCTTAATTATCTATGCTATTTTGAAATCCCAATTACTCCCTTTAATTAAGGAAAATCAATTGCAAATAATAAATTAAATAATAAATTTTATATCTCAATTTTAAATCCGGTATGATACATGTACACTCAGAATTCTGAGTCATTTATCCTAGGAATGAAATATGTTAAAAAGGAGTAATATGTGAACTTTGGGACTCTAGTAATTCAAGACTTAGCTGTGTGAATATATGTTTTTTTTGGCCCAATAAAAGAAAAATTACTAGAATATACACTTTTAGTTTATATATTCATCAATTTCCCTACTATTTTAAAAAAAAAATACAAAAAAAATTTCCGTCATATTTTCGACCGTTTCATCTTCCAGTTTTGAATTTCAAATTTATGTTCTCTCTGTTGTATTCTCCATTCAACCAATTTCAGAGTTTGAAATAGGTAATATCTTCATCTTCAAATTTTTTCGTTCTTTTATTATTGCTAATACTTCATGAATCATCGGTCGTTTAGTAATGGGATTACCCAAATAGTTACATCCAACACTAATCAAATCTCTATTTGTGAAGATCCTAAATTGGCAGATAACGGGTCTAAGAGCTTGCATATTCTAACAATGGCTAAGCAATGTTTGAAGAAGTCAAAAATAAAAAAAAGAGGCACATGCAAAAACACCCGAGAAAGGTTGTCATCACCACATCCACACCTGCACTATCATCGGTATATATTTATTTTTATTTTTTATTGTAATTTTTTGTATTCATGTGTAATGAGTTTTGTGTAATAGTAGAAACATTATTGTTAATTAAAAATTATTAGGTATATTGATCAAATTCTTCATTTGATACACAGAACCCTAATTTTTGATACATTTTGATTATTTCTTACAACGACAATGGTAATCAGAAGTTAAAATGAACGAAAAATAAAGTTATACAATTGATATTTTATCAATTAATTTATAAAAATGTTGGTTTTCTTATATCATTTATATTTTATTTCACCGATAAAGTTAATTTTGGCATTTTTAATGTTTGTCCAAAAAGTGTATGGAAATTTAAAGTTCAAATGAGATTACATGTATTTTCAAACAGTATCAATTTGACTGATTTATAATTTTGTAGTTTACAATTAATGTTCAAGTACAATTTACATTTTTTATGTATCATTTTCAGCTTATTGTTTCTATAAGTATCACTTTGACTAATTATACTCTGTAGTTAAAACTATGTATCAAGTACAATTTTATATTTTTATGTATCATATTAAGCTTGTTATTTCTATAAAGTATCAATTGACTGATTTAAACTCTGTAGTTAGAATTATGTATCAAGTACAATTTTACATTTTTATGTAACATATTAAAGTTTATTATTTATATTAAGTATCAACATCATTTTTTCAATTGCAGAATATGAATTATGTAGTTAAACACATTTCAAAACACTCCCTTAAGTTTGGCTCTACTTATACTTCAAATATCTTAAGAGAATTAGCGTAGTCAATAGGTGATGAGGGTATCGAATTATTTATGATAGTTGGACGCATATAAAGATAAAAAAATCGAAGAACTTTTGGGTCCACAACATTTGTTTGATGTGGAGTTTGCTCAAGACATCATACAACAAAAAAGTGATAGTCTGTCAATATTGTATCATTCTTTTTCTATTTTTTTTGTATCTAATTCATTCTTATAATTAATCTTCTTGTTTTTGTAGTGATTGCGGAATGTTAGCTGCATTTGCGGAATTTTTGAGTGACTACTCAACTTGTCAAATAATAGTTTGAAAGTGACTATCTTCGCAAAAGATATGCAACGCTGTTATAGAAGTATGGTCTCAACAAGGCCAATGTTAGATATGTTAGTGACAATGATGACCCTCCAAGACTAAAGAATGTCTTAAAATCAGCAGGTGAAGATGAACTTGTTAATGTAGGCTAGTTAGTTTTTTATGTTTCCGTTCAAAGACATTTATTGATGCTTATTTATTTTTTGAAGATCAAATAGTGTTGTGGAGTATTTATTGCCCTTACAATAATATATTTTTGAATTTGGAAGAGTTTTGAGGTTTAAAATTGTTTATTTCCACTTTTAATTTTTTGTTTAGTTCAGTTAGGAATTAAAAATTAATAATATCTATAATGTTTATAATAATGACATATTGTCTCAGATATCTATGAAATATTATAATTTAATGAAATTTTGTCACTAGAAAAACATCACAATATGTATATCATAATTATGATACATATAAGCATTAGAATTTTTAATAATTATTATGTACTGATCCAAAGATTACCAAATAATAAACTTGTTTTGTATCACATCGTGATACTATATTTTAACACTTGGAACACACCAATTATTTTCTTAAAAAATTAAATATATTTGTACAAATCACAACCATTGATCTATTATTAATATGATTTTATCAGAAAAGTTTAATACATATTACACACAAAATTTGTCCTTCTAAATGAAATCTTTAGTAATTATCTAAACATGTGATACTATATTGCTAAACTCATACATTAGTAAATTTTTTACATATTGTTTCTATACCTTTGGGTAAAATCTAGCAATTAACACTAATAAATTTTGGATGCAAAAGTTTTTTAAAATTAAAGTAATCACATCACATAAACATAAATAACTTTTGATAGAGTTTAACCCAAAAAAAATTATAGAACGATTGATAAACGTTTCAATCAATTGTATTGTAATCATCGTATAGGGGGGCGATATACAAAAGAACGGTCAGGGAACTGGAAAGATAGGGAAAGAGAGAGAGGATGATTAAGGGGGAAGGGATATTAAGTAAGCACCACTTACGAAGAAAAGTCGAAAAGAAAAGAAAAACAGAAAATAAGAGTAAGCAAAGAAGGAAGAAGCTGAAAATGGGCGAGAAGGAATGTGATCAAGAATCCGGACCATTGGTAAGACACAGGTTACATAGCGAGGAGAGAGGAAGGATCAAGTGGGGGAAACATAAAATCGAAAGCATAGGAGGAGAGGCGAAAACAGATAAGGAAAACATAGAGTGCAATGAGAGGAGGAGAAAAAGATGACTGAAGAGAAGGGGGATGGAAATCTCTTGTGTAACACTGGTAAAATGCTACACTTTGAGATTATTAACATGAATATCCATGATTACTACTCCGGAAACAGAATCAATCACGATCTTTTTGAAAGAAATACAATGTTTCTTTTATTGTGACCTCTTATCCAATTGTTCCCACAACAATTTGTGGTTTGCGATAATCTTTTCATCTGCATTTTTCCCTTTTTTCTTGGTCTACCAACGTTTTTTTTTGTATCTAGGAAAATACCCAAGTAACTACCCCCCCCCCCCTCAACCTAGCCCGAAATCCCAGAGACACACTTATACATATACGAAGTCCTATTCCCCTATTCCCCCCCTGAACTTAGTTTTATCATGTAGGTTTTCTCCCCCTTGTTTAAGCCTATACTTGGCACTAGTTTCGAAAAAAAAAGACGTACAAATCATCGTTGGGGGGGGGCCTCCCACAAGATAGTTTCACGTAGACTAAAAAGGGGTTAAAAAAAATATAATACAATACGTTTTCAGGGGGTAATAGGGGACAACCAACCCCCCCCCCTTAGTATAGTAAATAGTGTGTCTCTGAAATTTCGCATATGTTGAGGGGTACTTGTGCATTATCCTTGTTCTAGAGTTGCAAGACATTCTTCCCCAAAAAAAGGGCCGAAGACAGACCAAGATTTCCTTCCAAAACACTTTTCGGAACTGTCCAATCACTTTTGTCCGGCAATGGTTCCATTGGAACATCATAGGTGTTGGCTAATGCATCAGATTTATTTCTACGTACAACTTCACTCCCATATCATTCATAATTATCATCGGAGATGAATTACCTTCTACAATATATAGGATGATAACATTTTTTTTCAATTCATCAATATTCAATTCAATTGCAGTGGCTGAAATAAGATTCACATATGAAATATTTTCCCCAATCACTATCCCATCACTCTTATATCGCTCGTATCTAACCTCACTCTCCCCTATTCCTGAATGTCTTAACAAAATTGAAATATTCATAACGAATCTTCACAAAATTGCCTTTAAAGAAAATTATGAACCACGTTTCTGAAACATTTTTGGGAGGAACAGAGATAAACAATTCTAATTCTTTGTGTTTCATATAAGACTGAAACTAAATGTTTGAAACAACTAGAATTGAAGCGTATTTTTGATGGATTAGTCCCGTCGCACTTTGGGGGTTTAGCGGAAAATAAATATTTCAATTTCTAATCTCTCACTCCATGCAATAAACTGTTAAACCTACACCAAATATAATGTATCATACAACATAATTTTGTATTGAAACTTACTAAAAATATGGGATCTTTTAAAATTCATAAAAGAGTAGGGATAGGAGGTAATTTGTGTGTTAGAATATGTGGTTTGTATAATTTTTACATATATTTATGATCAATATATGATGTATCCAACAAACTAAACACTTAGATACATGATATCATACAAGTACATTCATATTTATCGAAGATTTATCTAGCATTAATTTCATGTATTTGTTATGCATATCTAGTATAATATTTTATGTATCTATTTATATATATATATTGGGCATGTAGATATTGTGTGATATTTTAGCTCATAAAGATCAAACAAGAATCTAAAAGACTTTGTTGTGTATAACATTTATCATCTTAGGTATCTTCTAAGAAGAAATACAATTAAAGTTATTCTCAATCTCTATAGCGAGAAAAGCAATTACGAGGTTAAAGAGTTATCAAAAACACACATCTTTACTTGTGTAGAGCTTATGATAGTATTTTTGAAAATATTCTTTCATTTGAGCCGTTGTATGTAGCCCATAGATAAGATTAGTAACTTCAGATAGTTATTGGGAAAATCACTACATGAGGCCTAATTACGAATTGAAAATAAAGGGGGTCAAGTGTCTAAACCATAAATTATCGAATGAAGTATTGCTAGAGAGATTCTACATAGATCTTTAAATGTGATCAATAAGTTTGTGGCTAACAATGTTACAAAGAGTTCACTAATGGACCATTCTTATGATGAGGCGAGCACACTACTTGGCGAACATGGCATGGTATACTTGAAGTAGTGGGCATTGCTTCAAGTGTTACTATGGGAAATTCGAAGGCTAAGGAGATAATATGAGCCATTGTGTGGTTTTACAACTCGAAATGGACAACTGTTTGATGAGTATTGTGGTTAGTGGTTGCAAATGGGTGGGTTGGGTCAAATGTGGGCTAGTCGAAAATGGGTAAACATAAATTGAAAAATCATTCAACCCGTCCATATTTGATGTGGATAAAAGTGGGTTGGGTAAAATATTAGTTTACCCATATTTCATGAAGAAATAGTTCTTTACTTAAGAATTCAATATGGAGAAAATATTTTAGTTTTTTTTTTTTAGATAAATCTGTTGATAATGCTTCACTTAGTTTTATTTTATTATAAAAGTAAAAAAGCAAACATTTAAATTTTTTTTTTGGTGTTTTGGGTGGGGTTGGGGGAGCTGATAGGGGGATTGGGGGTGTTCTACGGGGTAGGGTGCACCCATCACTATTTGAAGTTCCCCCCTATTTTTAAAAACAACTTAATCTTTTTGGTCGGGGAGGCAGAGGGCTTGTAGATGGGACGATGGTAGGGTATGAATCTGGAGAGTTGAAAATATTTTTCTAAAAACAACTTTAATTTTTTTTTTGGGGGGGGGGGGGGGTGATGGAGTTGCATATGGGGGTGGGTGGGTAATGAGCTATATGTGTGTGGGTGGGGTCGGGTGGTTAGGGTGGGGGTGAGGAGACTGATAGGCTGGGGGGGGTGGGGGGGCATAGACGGTCAAGAAGTAGGGGTGTAAAATGAAATTTTTAAGTATAAAATATTTTTTTTTAAAAATACATTTCAAACTTTTTTTTATGGGAGGGTGGAGGTGGGGGGTCGATAGTTGAAATATTAATATGGATCCATATATGAGTTTTGAAAAATCACTTCTAAAACTAGGCAACAGAAGGTTTTTTAAAAATTTGGAGAAAATTTAGAATACCCATATATGACCCGTAATTTACCCATAATATATCACATTTTAATTAGTAAAATATGAGTATAAACCCAAATATTACCCATATTTAAATCACTCTTTCAACCCATATTTAATAATTTATTTGGGCAGGTCAGTGAAAGTGAGCTTTAATTGTCAGCACTCATTGTGATATTTGATGATAAACTATAAAATAAGTACTAAGAAATATTCCTACACTCGACGTGAATTATTAGTTTCATTTTTGAACTATTGACATTCTTAAAAGATACTCATTTACTTAATTAACTGAAACTTAAGTACATTCTCGATCTTGCAATATGAGTAAAATACACTCATAAATTTTTGTCAAGTTTAAGAGTGTTTTCAACACTTTTCTTCAATTTTTATTAAGAGTTTAATACTTCTACAAGAGTTTTGAGACCATTTTTTATGTCATAAATAGATCAAAAGTATATTTGAATTAGTTAATCAAGTAGATGAATGTTTTAAAGATTGTCACTCTGGTTGATAACGAAACTATATAATTTATATCAAGTTCGGAAGTATTTTCGATATTTGTCCCTTTAATTAACTTTTTATTTTGTATCTTAGTAGTTTCTCTTTGGGCCAAAGATTTGGATCAACAGCCGCAAACAAAACCCAGATTTCTTCGGCCTAAAAAGGGAACCCCAAAGTCCGAACCCCTAGAGCTTCTAGTCTTCTACACAAATCCGTCTCTCTTACACGCACTACTGAACTAATGGAGGACATTGAAGATTTACTGGTGGGTACCGTTGCCGGAGTGCCTCCAGGGTTCAGGTTACCGGTGCCGGCGGCCGTTGGAGTCAATCCAAAGCAAAGGAAAAAGAACGGTGTAACGAAGCTAACAGTAGTCCAAGACTCTCCTACGCCTAAAATACCTGGCACTCAGGTTTCTCTTTCATTCAATTTTTTTTCCTTCGAAGAACTCTTGTTAGACATTTTGTAGCTACTCTTGTATATTTTTGTTTGATAACGATCTATTTGTGTGAATATGAATGTTGCAGACTATTTACATCAAGACATTCGGATGTTCTCATAATCAGGTACAATTGTGTTCCCTCAATTATGCACCTGTTGATAAAAAGATGATGTTTGATACTTATCTATGTCCTTGTAGTTCTTATTATTGATCTAAACTTCAACTTTCTCAGAATGACTTGTTGGAAACTTACAAGCAAAGAAATACTTGGGATTAGTGTGTATTTTGTAGTTTTCGCAATAGGGTAAAGAAACCCAACAGTAACAATAAAAACAACATAGCCAGTATAGTCCAATATGTTGGGTCTGAGGAGGGTGCGGTGTACGCAAATAGTTGTTGTTCCATGCTTATTACATCAAGCTATACCTCAAATTCCTAAAATGCTCCTCTAGTCGCAAGCATGGTAAAAATCCCTCGTGTAGCCCCATCTCGACTCGAAAGTGTTTCGAAAATCCTTTTACTGTCCTCACTGTGTTATTTTGTAATTTGATGTCCTAGTAGTTGTAGGGTGAATAAATTCAGATGCCAAACAATGAATTGTTTAAATATAGGAGTATAGGACCTTGCAGCGTAGCTTGGTACTAGTTGGAAATTGCGGGTTTTGATTCTCTGAACAAGTAAGACTTGGGAGTTATGTGTACAATCTGCTTTACGAATGTTGAAAATGAATCTGCAGTTCTCTAATAGTACATTACAATAAGCAGGCTTAACAGTGCTACTTATGTATTTAAAAAACAGTGATATCAATAAGCATGGTTAAGCCCTAAAGCAAGGCTCAAAACGCGTTGAGCAAAGTCCCTTTTTTAATGTGCACTTCAGTGTTGTCACCAATATTTGAAGACATGCTTTTTCTTGTCAATGAGCCTCTTCTGAAGAGGCAACACTTCACAATTGTTATTTCTCTTTTTTTTTTTTTAAAAAGAAATTCTTGCTCATGTATATGTGATTCATACATATAATTATTAGTCTTGGACTCAACATATATATTTGTATTTTTCTTTTGTTGCTCGTTTTTTAATGAAAGCCCACACTTTATTTGCGTTTGAAGTCCCTAGAGCCTTGGAGCTGTTTTGAGTATTTTGCTTTCGAAAACACTGAAAAAAGGAGAGAATATAAGCAGTTTTTTACTAATAAAGTAAGGTGATTTTAATAGTGAAGCACAATACCAAGATAGTACAGTACATATATGAAACGAAGAAACTCTGTAGAGGATGAATTTGAAGAAGTAAGATACTCCTTTTTATTCATTTCTTATGGTATTTGACTAGACATGATTGATAATGTAAAAGGTTGTTTAGATTGACTTATTTTAATTGTTTTTATTTTTAAGCTCTTTTTCTACTTTTTGCAGTGTTTGGGAAAGATATAAGGTACTTTTAAGCACTTACTTTTAGGCCACAAAAGTACAAAAAATAAGCGTAAAGATAAAAATTGGGTTATCCCCAACTTATGACTTTTAAATTTTAACTAATAAGCTATGTTTAAAAATACAACCCAAACACCTTCCAAGTGAAATTACACCTAAATCATGTTTGTCAAATACCACAAAAAATAGTGATAGCAGGAAAAAAATCTTAACTTTTGGTTGAGAAGTTTGTTTGGCAGAGAGAGCATCACAACAAAGTTTTAATTTGAGTAGATTAGTTGGTTTGAATTGTTGAAAGTTGTATACACATAAAATGGCGTCAAACATTATAAAACTTCTCAAATAGAATGCGTCAGAAATTTGCAACACGTGGTGTTGATTTTAGGCTAAGGAACCTATTAAAGTTCATGAATCTTTATATTATAAAACAGGCGTTTTGTTGAGAAATAAGAAAGAAACTTTTAAGGGGTCGCCTACTAAGGATAGTTTCAGAATATTTTTGCCTTCTACAAAAGAGTAATGCGATCAGCTCGTATCTGGAAAAAGCTGTATGCTGTTTAAGTGGATGGTAGTAGCAAAATAAGAAATCATTTCACTTGTTCAATGTCAATAAGCTAGCAAACTGTAGACTAGAAATTATATAGGACCACTTAGGTGGACCATTTCTAAGTGGCTAGAGGCCCCTGCATCTATTTAGCTCAGCCATTGTAACTAAAAATATAAGTTCCTTTTACATGTGTATGATTGTCTTATTTCTTGATTCTGCAGAGTGATTCCGAATATATGGCTGGTCAGCTTTCAGCATTTGGTTATGCTTTGAGTGATAACCCTGATGAGGCAGACCTCTGGATGATAAATACGTGAGATGTTTTTCCTCTTTTCAGTATGTGTACTTTTCTTTCATTTTCATCTGAAAATAAGGAAGCCTTGCTTAGTTTCAATCTGTTAGTTGAAACATTTGCATAGCTATACAAACATTTATTAAGAGGCTTACAACTCATGGCTTCTGGCTTCTTTGCTACTCTACATCTATTTCGTCTTCACCAAGTGAAAGGCCTTTTTTCCTTATTTACTGTCTCAGCAATAACCAGCTCTTTGCGACAAAGGTTTCTCTTTGTAACGAATTTGAATAGATGTGGATAGTGTATTTAAATGTCAAGTTTTTCTTTTTTTTGGAATGGCGGATCAATGGAGTCAGGAAATTTTCTTTTGGAATTATATGTATATATGTGTGTCAGTGTGTGTGTGTTTGATTATGTACCAGCCGGTGTTTTCTTTTTCAGTGATGTTTGGGCCATTTTGCACACAAATAAATGGCTAGTGTCTTTAAAAGCGAAAACCGCAATAAATAACAAGTTCTCGAGACGTTAAGAAAGAACAGAGAACAATTTGCTTGCTTCTTTTAAGTCGCTCATAAGAAAGGATGACTCTGGTGTGCATCGCTCCATTGGTTTAAAAGATAAAATGATCACATTAATACTTGATGTATGAAACACAATTTTTTTTTGTACTCGAACTCATGTTTATATGGTTTAGACAATTGAGGGTTGCTCCCAATGGTAAGTAAGCACACTCCACTTCCACCACAAGGTTGCAAACTCGAGTCACCAAGGAACAAAGTGGGATAAGAGGCCAGTGTTGACTCCTTGGTAATGGGGGATTTTGGGGATAATGATCAGAACATAAATAAATTGGCCAAGGAATTTTGAGTGGACATCAAGGGGTGTAAAGATGAAGCTTTATCATTATTTATGAAGATTGATGGTATGAGGAAAATCAACAAAGATAATGGGGCAAACATCAGTAAGCAACACCAATAACAAAAGGGTCTAAAGAATTGAAAAGCTTAGAGTGTGGAAGCCCCTTCCTGAAGCCAAACGGCACAAGAATCTACACTTTACCCACTTCCAGTTTCTAATGACAGTGAAGATGTTCATGAATTGAGAAGGGCCCTTAACCAGGCAAACAAGAGGTGTGTTATCAAGAATCTAATTCATGAATGGAAAGCAGATGTGTTTTGCTTCCAGGAAACTAAGATTGAGGGGGATATCAGTAACATTGTAAAAGATTTGTGGGCTAATAGAGGAGTAAAGTTCTGTCAACTTGAAGCTAGTGGAACTAGAGGGGGCATTCTTTCTATGGGATGTGAAAGTCTGGGAGGGAGCTATCAGCAATGTAGGAGCCGATACTATATCTTGCCAGTTTACAGGCAAGAATCAAGATTTCAACTGGCTCCCTATTGGTGTTTATGCTCCTAACAACACAGAAGAAAGAGAAGAAGTTTGGTGGGAGGTTGGATCAGCGAGAGGTCTGGTCAAGGGCCCTGGGTGGTTTGTGAGAGTACTTTTAACACCGTCAAGATATACTCCTTGCAGGAGAATGAAGATTGCGGGCAGAATATCAAAAGCAATGAATGATTTTTTTGAATTCATTATGGACCTGAATCTGTTGGACCCTCAACTAGCAAGTAGGTGGTAAATATACTTGGAGGAAAGGGGACAAGCATGATGTTGTGGCTAGATTAGACAGATTCCTAGTGTCTAATAAATGGGATGTAGGCTTCAAAAACATTAAGCAATCTGTTCTACTGAAAGTAACATCTGATCACACTCCGATTTTACTGCAATCTGGGAACTGGGAGCCTGTGAAATCTTATTTCAAATTTGAAAACTGGTGGTTACAAACAGAGGGTTTCTTCGAAAGGGTCAAGGAGTGGTGGATTTCAATAACATGTGAAGGAAGACCTGATTTTATTCTAGCTTTCAAGCTAAAAATTTTAAAAAACAAACTAAGGGACTGGAGCAAGTCTGCTCAGGGCAATCTAAGCCTTGAAAAAACAGAGCATACTCAGTCAACTTGCTGTACTTGAGGAAACACAGGACCAGAGAATTCTCAATGTGGAGGAGATACATTCAAAGACTGAACTTCTCCTAGAGTTTGAGAACATTGCCAAGTATGAGGAAATTTCATGGAGACAAAGGTCAAGGGTTAATTGGTTGAAGCAAGGGTATAATAACATTAAATTTTTCCATAGAACTGCCAATGCACATAAAAGATATAATTCTATTGATGAGTTAAAAGTGAATGGAGAAGCTGTCACGAGTCCAGAAGTTATAAACAAAGTGATAGTGGATTTCTATGGGGAATCATACATTGAAACTGAAACCTGGAGATCATCAGGGAATTGCAGGGGAGTACACAGAATTTCTGAAGAAGATAATCTTATGCTTCAAAAGGAATTCGAGGATCAAGAGATATGGGAGAGCGTAAAGCTTTGTGTCGAGACAAGGCACCTGGGCTTGATGGTTACACTATGACCTTCTTTACTCACTGTTGGGAAGTCGTTGGAGGAGAGGTAATTAAAGTTGTTAAGAACTTCCATGAGAGATGTATTTTTGAGAAAAGCTTCAACTCAACTTATGTTGCCTTGATCCCTAAAGAGATAGGTGCAAAGGAACTTACTGAATTCAGACCAATCAGCCTGATTGGTAGTGTTTACAAGATCATTTCTAAGCTTCTTACTAAGACTAAGAGACTCAAAAATGTGATGCATAAACTAGTGGACACTCAACAATTGACATTCATTAAAGGTAGACAAATAATGGATGACATTCTCATGGCAAACGAGTGTGTGGATTCTAGAACCAGAAGCAATGCTCTAGGGATTCTCTGCAAGCTGGATAAACAGAAGGCATATGATCACTTGAATTGGCAGTATTTGCATGAAAATCTTGATAAAAGAGGTTTTGGTGTTAGATGGCTAAGATGGATGAAATTCTGCATTCAAACTGTTAAATACTCGATTCTTATCAATGGCTCCCCTATAGGCTTCTTCTCTGCTCAAAGAGGCCTAAGGCAAGATGACCCTCTATCACCTTTTCTATTCATCATTACAATGGAAGGGCTAAGTGTATGCTGAAAACTGCTCGAGAGAAGCTTTGGTTAAAGGGATTCAAAATATCAAACAGAGTGGGATGTGAACTGGAGATCACCCATTTACAATACGCAGATGATACTCTCATATTTTGTGATGCCAATAAAGAACAACTCAGGATGCTGAGGGTGATTTTTATTCTCTTTGAAGCTATATCAGGACTTCATATAAGTTGGAACAAGAGCTTCTTATATCCAGTTAATGTAGTTCCTGACCTATCCTCTCTTGCTAGGACCCTTTGGTGGAAGAATTGGTGACCTCCCTACTACTTATTTGGGGATGCCTCTTGGAGCAAACAACAGGTCTTTAGGTATTTGGAATGGGGTGATAAAGCCAATACCTTTCCCTAGGGGGAAGACTAACACTTATCAATAGTCTTGGATTCTATGCCTAGTTATATGATGTCCCTTTTTCTATCCCTGATGGAATAATTGATAGATTGGATGCTCTAAGAAGGAACATCCTATGGGATGGCAACGACGAGGAAAAAATTTCACATGGTTAAATGGGCAGCCTTGATTGGGAATAAACAAGTGGAGGTTCTAGGGTGAGGGAACTTGACGACTCAAAACCATTGTCTACTAATGAGATGGCTTCTGGAGACTAGCTCCAATGAACAGCTTTGTGGAAGGAGTGATTCAGGCACAAAATATTGAAATGGATGATCATGTCAACTAGCATGGTGAACAAAAATTATGGAAACGTAGCCTTTGGAGAACCATAAGGGACACCATGGCCATAACTTAGAGGGAATTGCAAAACCAAACTTGGAAATGGTTGTGTCAAGGTCTCATTTTGGGAAGATAACTGGCTGGAATATCCCTTTGTAAAAACACTTTTAGCCTGATGTGTTCATCCGCAAGCCAACAACATAGGGCTACGTACTGAAAGGGGTTTTGTAAACAAGGATGGAATCTGAGCTTTAGAAGACCTTTCAAATGATTGGGAGATCCAGAGAGAGTAGAATTCTCCAGGCACTCTCGAACAATTCAAGGAGGAACGAACGTCCCAAGACTGCCTGAAAATTGGAAAGATACACAAAAAAGGAAGATTCAGTTGTCAAGGGGGCTTACACAAAAGTTCAACTTTCAATAACCAAATTTATGGGTTGGTCCTGAAAATGATTTGGAAAGCCAAAATTCCCATTAAAGTGTCTTGTTTACTTGGCTACTAGCTAACATGTTGTTTTTGACTCAGGAAAATCTCATGAAGAGGGGTATCCAATTGAGCCCTAGATGTTTCCTATGTGGGGAAAAAGGGCTTGCGACTGTGACTCACTGTCCTTCACTGTAGGATAACCAGGGCAGCTGTGGCCACCTTTTCGTCAATCCAAAAAAAGGGATTGAATTGGGTGATGCCAACAGGAGAGTGGAGAGTAAACTCAAGCCCTGAAGATATGATGCAGAGATATTCAACATCTCTGGTCACAGGGAAGAGAGTGGAAAAATAATCCCAGCTTGTATTTGGTGTTCACGGGGAAAGAAAAGGAACCTTAGATGTCATCAGGAACAAGAGCAACACTATTCAGAAGATGAAAATGAATGTCGTGTGTTGTTTCCATTTTTGGTGTGAAACAGGGAGTATATGGAAGATCTAGAATCAGGTTAGCATATCTTAGGATCATGTAATTTTGTTCTAGGATTGAAAATATTCTGATATACTCTCTTTAATTCTGAATTAGAATCTGTAACATGTTGTGGCAGGTTTTGATTTTTTGGAAATAGAAATACAAATCGTTACCTTCTAAAAAAAATGATCATGTTGATGTTTTTCCACAAATACAGGGTCCAATCATGTCTTGGGTTTGATTTAAGTCATTCTCTTTTTAGTTTTCATGTCAATGCAAATGTATGCACCATCTGTTATCCACCTTTCCTGATTCATGTTCTTTATGAATTTTATGCTTACTCCCAAAACGAGGGTCATTATGCTAGTGCAAATATCATGCAAAAAACTAAACATATGTCTAAGAAGAGGTTTGCATGCCTGCCTATAAGCTTTTGCAGGTTTTGCGGTCTGCTAGTGAGAATCTGTCTGCTGTAACTCAGGCTTCTAAATGGAATATTTCTGTATTATTTGCTTACTAATTTTAGGGCACGTGATGTAGATGCACAGTCAAATCTCCTAGTCAGTCTGCGATGGATACTATTATAAGTAAAGGAAGAAGTGCAAAAAAGCCATTGGTAGTAGCAGGTTGTGTTCCTCAAGGAAGCCGTAATCTGAAAGAGCTGGAAGGAGTTAGTATAGTAGGAGTTCAGCAGATTGACCGTGTGGTTGAGGTTGTGGAAGAGACTTTGAAAGGTCATGAAGTTCGGCTACTAACCCGGAAGACATTACCAGCACTTGATCTTCCAAAGGTGCAATTTGAAATAATTTTCTATTTATTTGAGTTGAAAACTTTATCAAACAATAGAAAATATCCGTTTTGCGTTTATGATCAGCTTTGATTTATTTCAGTAAACATCAGCTCTCATATATCGGTCCCTCTCAATTATTTTCTACCTAAACCATTTGGATATATCTTACAGGTCCGAAAGAACAAGTTTGTTGAGATTCTTCCAATAAATGTTGGTTGTTTAGGTGCTTGTACTTATTGCAAGACTAAGCATGCCCGTGGTCATTTAGGAAGTTACACAGTTGACAGCCTTGTAAGTTCTCCATATAAGAGTAGGAAAATCTATTTTTTGATCTTCTTCTAGCTTTTTGATTCAGAATCTGAATGTAGGTGGGCCGAGTCAAAAATGTCATTGCTGATGGTGTGAGGGAGATCTGGCTGAGTAGTGAAGACACCGGGGCATATGGTAAAGTTTTAAGTATTTGTTTTACCTTCAGAAGAAATAGATAGGGGTAGGGAAAAGGGGGGGGGGGGGGGGCACTCTTACATTTTATTTATGCCATAACATTTTTGTGGCTATAAAAGCTTATCGTTAAAGTAAAAACGGGAAATTCAAGTTAAGTTGTTTTCAGATTTAGAAAGGTTTCATTTTTTTGGATCAGACTAATAGGGAAATAATGTTGGTTCTTTTTATAATGGAGGGAGTTACAGTCATAAAGCACTAAGAAACAAAAAACTGAACATGTTTTAAGTTACCAATTTCAAAAAAATAAATAAAATTGAACATGTTTTAAACTTGCGTCCTTTTAGTTTTCCTAGTTTTCTCGAGTGACTTCGTACATATTATCTTTATTTAGTTACCACAATAGTATTGGCAATACTCTCTAGCTGTGAATGCTAGAAAAGCAATAGTTGGTGATAATGCTAGTCCTGTGTTAAGTCTAGGGCACAAGCCTAATAGGCTGGAGCTCCATTTGTTTGCATTGAGATTAAGACATCAAAATGATTTAAGATGTTTTTACTAAATCTGAAAACGAGATGATTAAAGCGGTTTGTTTTTCAACTTTTGGATGTACATAATTTATTTATTTTTAAACATAATAAATATATTATTCAATTTTTTTTAAAAAAAGTAATTAAATATAATAAAAATATAACTTTAATACAATAAAATCATTATTTGATTAAAAATAAAAATAAAACAATAACGTTCGCTACTGTTGGTGGAGATAGTTTGTGTGGTGGTAAAGTTGGTTGAGTTAAGTAATTGGTGCTGGTGCTAGTGGTGGTTGCTCGTAGAGATTGTCCGCAAAAGCGTCACTGGCAAATAGTGATGGTGGAGATGGCAACGGTGGTGGCGGTGGCAGTGGGGGTGGTAAGTGTGGTAGCGACTGATCGTAGTGGTGGTTGTGATGACAATGGTAATTGGTGGGAAGGTGGTGGGGCTTGTGTTTGTGGATAGAGTGGTAGTGGAAAGTATTCTCATAAAAAGTACCTCTTAATGATATTAACTCTTTGTTTAAGATCTTAATGATTAAGGCTTAGTTAGACCAAATAAGTAAGTAAATCTGAATGCAAATTTATGCACTTAACGTATGAACTATTCAAATCTAGTCCTCCATTAAGTGCAAACAAATGAGGCCTAGTCTATCAAGGATGTAAAACACTTGTGTGTTTCTCAATTTTGCAGGTCGTGACATTGGAGTTAATCTTCCTATTCTATTGAATGCTATAGTTGCAGAGCTTCCTTTGAATGGAAGTACAATGCTCCGAATTGGGATGACCAATCCTCCTTATATTCTTGAGCACTTGAAGGAAATAGCTGATGTCTTATGTCATCCATGTGTGTATTCTTTTCTTCATGTGCCAGTTCAGTCGGGTAGTGATTCAGTCTTGAGTGTAAGTTTGAATTACATAATATTAATCGACATTTTCTTTTTGCTTTTGGACAACCCTTGTGATATAGGCCCTATGCTCGCTGTCATTAGTAATGTTATTGCCACAGAATAGTTTATCATAAATTTCTCTTTTCTCTGTTCATCAATTTCAGGCAATGAACCGTGAATACACTGTAGGTGAGTTCAGGAAAGTGGTGGATACATTAATGGAACTGGTCCCTGGGATGCAGATTGCAACAGATATAATTTGTGGATTTCCTGGTATGTCTGAACATCTTGCTGCCTAGTAAGATGTTTTCAGTGAGTATGTAAGACCTGATTTTTTGTCTTCACAAGTTAGAAGCTATTTGCTTGGACTCTCCAAAAATGTTGTCGTACCCGTGGCGGAGCATCCAAAAAATTTGATATTGGAGGATCCAACACACATTTGCCCACATTTTAGTCCGAGCAACATAGATTAGAAGCTTAGTCTTCCACTCTAAGAAGTCCCCTCCCCCTTGGAATCAATTAAACTGAAGCATGATTTTAGAATAGGATTTTTTTCTGAACAAAGAAATGTAACAGTTTTCTTTCTTCTTTTATAAAAAAAGGTTGATTTATAATCCTCATAACTACTGTAAAAAGGGTAAATTATTCCAGTTGTTTGTTTTATGCTCATATTCTACTGTCACATATTCTAAATTATCAAAATTGGCAGTTGCTTTACCGCTCATTTGTGTTAGAGACGATTCAGACTTCCGGTCTGAAATATTCTACAATATTTGATTTTATTATGATTTTGCCAAATCATCAAGAGTTAATGCTTGGACCAAGAATTATTCTGATCAATTCTGCTTCTGGAAAGACCTTGCATTTAGCGTGATGATCTGTCCTTGCATTGCAGGTGAAACTGATGAAGATTTTGCTCAGACAGTTGACCTTATTAAGGACTACAAGCTTGCTCAAGTTCATATATCACAGTTCTATCCTAGGCCTGGTACAGTTTTCAATTGTTATATGTCTAGATATACCATTCTGGAAAATAAAGGAAAAAAGATTTCCTGTGTCTCTTGATCCACTCTGAAAAGAACTATAGCAAAAAGCTCTAGTTATTGCATCTGCAAGTGAGGGATGTGAAGCTTTCTTTAGTGGTACATTCTGTGATGCATGGCTTTCAAATTTCTCATTGCTTGCTATAAGGTTATATGCACTAATTTGGAACTAAATGCTCATCTATTGTCAAAGACTGGTACTCAATAACCAGCTTAATTGATTAAATTGGTACTTCTGTTTTTCACAAATCGATGTCAGGCACTCCTGCTGCAAGGATGAAGAAGGTTCCTAGTAATGTGGTGAAGCAACGTAGTCGTGAATTAACTGCTGTATTCGAGTCCTTTACTCCATATACTGGAGTGGAAGGAAAAGTAGAGAGGATATGGATTACTGACGTAGCTTCAGATGGGGTTCATTTGGTAAGCATGATAGAGAGCCAGATATCTGGATAACTGCTATTGTTTCATAATTGCTTTTCAACACTTCTAAAGCTTTAACTACCTAGGTGCAGTTTTTTTGCGGGAACATGATGGGTTTCCTATATTCTAAGTAAATTCGTTTATTTTAAAGTACAATAGTTGGTGAAAGTTTAATTATGAAACACAAATTAGTCTTTATAAGATCAACCAGCAAAGACAAAACTCTGATCATACACATGCCTCGAATCTCCTACTCTTACTCTTTCATCTGTGTGTGACTAGCAAGTAAATTTCCCTACAAAAAAATTCAATATTGTTCAAATTCCTATATGCATTTCATTTCCTGAATGACCATCGCTTGATGTTGCATGTTAGATGCAAATATCTTCATCCCCATGAGTAACTCTGTTTTCCCCGAATGGTTTAGGTTGGACACACTAAGGGATACATTCAGGTCCTGGTGATTGGTCCAGAAAGCATGCTGGGTTCCTCCGCTATGGTGAAAATAACATCCGTAGGTAGATGGTCAGTCTTTGGAGAAGTGATTGAGATCCTCTGCCAAAATGATAAGGATGTCCCCTCACACAGGAGTTTTGATGAAAGGTGCTCCCCATGCGCCCTTTCAGAAGAAGCTTGTGCCTGTTCAAAAGAGCAAGAACCTTGCTCTGCAACATCTGATTGCTGCAATCAAAGTCCAACTGTGGAAGCAACAACACTGCTAAAGAATGACCCTAATCTAGATAATCATAGCAGCAGAAACTTAATTGGATGGTTTCTGAGGAACCGTAAGAATCAGTCTTCCAAAAAGATGGACTTAACTAGCTCGGAGTCTAAGGAGAAGCCGATACAGGATTTAAGTCACCGGAGCGCTTGGAGTCTTGTTGATATAGCTCTACTTAGTGGAATATTATTGAGCTTGTTCACAATAGTAGCTCTATTTTATAATCTTGGATCAAGGAGTTTGTCATCCAAGTAACTCAATTTTGTATCTTCAATTACTTTTTCTCTAGTCACAAAGTTGAGGGCAGATGCGCTCTTGCAAGAGTTTGACATTGTGGTTTGTTTTTATCACAGTAATGTGATGGATTTTGTGTCAACCATGTGCTATACACACTTGGCAGTAATAGTAATTTCTCTTGCAACCAGAAAAAATGAGTCTGGCAGTGAACGTAATTTGAGAATTTAAGATGGGTACACAATCCTAATCAACTTTGAATTTACAATACTTTTTACTTCGAAACAAGTATCAACAACTATCCTCTGCTGTACAATATCACCAAGAAAATAACCGAGACTTGTTAAGTAAAGATTGTAAGTGCGTGTTGATGGTCAGAGGGTGGGGTACGGTTCTTCGGCGATTATAGACGTGTCTCGTTGTCTAAGTGCCGCATTTTCTCAGAATTTGGTCCGCTTTCTGCTGAGTTATCAGCCTTTATACCCCACTTATTCACTGAACCCATCTCTCTATTTTACAACTTGAATACAATAGATAAGGTGAAAATTTACCAGCAACTTACAAAAGCATATCAGACTTAGATGGTAACCTCTTGAAGAAGTTAACAGGTACTGATGGCAGCTTGCTCCTGAATCGTGGATGGCGCAGCCAGTGAAGTCCTATGAGCACTGCAACTATTTTGAATGGAGTAACATATAGAAACACAGCCCAGATCAATGCAAGGATTATAAATATAGCAGTAGCCCTTGGATCCCGCCAGCTTAGTATGGAAAGAGCCCTTTCACCTTGTATTGCCAAATCTCCAACTACAGTTTGCACCCTCCCCACCAAACTCCTCAGTCGATCATACCTCATTCTTATGACGTCTGTTTGCCGAGAAGTAGGGAATGTATCAAATTCTTCATCCAGTTCATCTGGGTGAACATTTTCAGCTTGCGAAAGGCGAGCATCCAAGTGCAGTGGAGCTCTAGGTCTAAACCTGTAGTTCCACAAGCCAATTACAAACAGGTAGAGGAAAATTGTTGGCAAAATGAGTTCTGGATAGCAAATCAATATCAAGAAGAGCACATGGACAAGGATAGTCGTCAAAGGGTTTCTCCATTGTGCAAATCCCATCTAACATCCATGACTGCAGAAATCCCCGAAAGCAGTCCCGTTATGCCGAAAGATTAGCTTTGCTTCTTCTGAACTGAACAGCTGGTAATCCACCTCCAGCTATACTCAACCAACCCCTTTCTAAAGGTGGCTCAGCCCTTGCCAGCCTTGCAGCTAGCTTCTGCACTGCCTGGTGCCAACCAATCATACCCTAAAGGGGCGAAAATGGTCACATAAGCATTTTCTGACAATGCCTCCCTATCTGTTGCTACATATTCACCAAAACAGCAGTAACCTTGAACCTTGTGGTCAATGAAGCTCACCATGTTTCTTTAAACCAGAGGGTGTAGAACCAGCATGGATAAACTCTGTATAGATCCTGATCAGTTTCCAACTCGATACCTAAGTCTCACCTTACCAATTCTCTGAAGTCGTCACCTTCCATTTCCTGATCTCTACTTCATCTTTGCCATTGTATGATCGACATTGTTAAAGACCCCAATTGTTGACACTACACGGATCACACTTCCCAAAGATAACGGCTCGTTTCCATCGATGAGCGAGAGTGTCATAGTGTTTGTTCAACCCATTTATTCCATACTTTGCACACAATATGAATCTGTAATTCGAGCCTCTTTACTCTTCATTGGCACAGAATTCTTGGCACTGAGAATCACCAATTCCAAATTCCAATACTCGGTTCTCAAGACTTTGATTATGGTTGAAGATCACTGCTAAAATAGTGTGGATATCATCAAGAACATGGTAACCAGCATCTATCCAAACTCTAAGATGAATCTGCTTAGAGAACTTCACTTCTTTCTTCTCTCCGCATCATCTGAGGGCATTAGAAGGGCTTGAGAAGAGTGCACCATATAGCCTCTTTTAGCTTAGAGTTTATTGACTCTGGTTGGAATATTTTTTAAAAGTGATATCATAGCCCTGCCAATCAATTCATCTTTTCCCGGGTCCAACTCTATGCCAAGTACATCTATTATCATACTCCTCAAAATGCTCTAGTATAACACAAACATTAGCCCTCATCCACACCGGGATTAATGGGTCTCATCGGGAGGGCATTGTAGTACTTGCCTGGTGCCCAAGCTGTAACTTGGCATAAGCCTCGGGCATCCGGCTTCTATCTGATGGCAGAAGATCCTGAGCTTCAATAACATGAACTCTTAGATAATACAATTTAGGTGAGAAATATACTTTGGATCGCTCATTAACCAAATTCTGTTGACTAGCCATATGAGCATCAGAATGCGAAGCCTCATCAGCTCGAGTTCCCATCCAAACAGCAAGCATGATTTCACCTCGTGGAATCTTCTCTCCTTTCTTATTGATCAACCTATACCATTGCGGAGCTAAAGTACTATCTGGTGGAACAAGAAGAGGGACTTCATCAATATCAAATATAACTTTACCAACAATATCATCTTTCCCTAAATCCTTATCTTTTACAGTAACTTCAATCAAATTAGACTGCAGTCTTTCTTTAGAGAAGGCAAAAGCACTGTTCCATACAGGGTATTGATTCTTTTCAAAATGCCTTGTAGCACGTTCGTAATTACCAAGTTTCACCTCAACATAAGGATCAAGACTCCCTGATATATCCATAACTGGAAGATCCTTAGCTTTGACAACATTAATATTCAAAAAATGCATTTGGTCCACCAAATCATAAGCAGTTTTATCTCTACCCCAATACCCCATTCTTGCAGGCAAAGGTGGCCTTGTTTCCACTAACCGAAATTCAGGCCTTGGACCACCACCCATTTGCATCTGCTTTACATTCCATTGGTCCACCAGCCTTTGCAAAATCAGCCCTTGGCCAGACGCCGGCACCAGCACTGGAATATAATGAAAAGTTCTTACCTCTGGTTCTTTCTTCTTCTTGATTTCAGTCTCCTTCATGTACTGTACTTCAAAGTTGTTGGTGCTAGTTTCTTGAAATGGAGTAAAAGGGGTTGCTCTATCTTCACCATTATTCACATTCTGCTTCTCAGTTTCCACCAACACCGGCGTCTGAATGACATCAGCAACACCACCACCACCACCAGCAAGAACAGCATATATTCTTAAAGCAATATCATCTTTAATATGTGAAAAGATTCCTCTTTTATCAAGTGGGTATCTCTGAACTAAAGCTTCAGAATCAGAAAAAGGGATAAAAGCACCAGATATCTTGACACGACCAAGAAATTTCTTGTGATGTCCCTATTTTTGGTCATTATAAACATAAACAGAGATTGTCTGATTTTCAAGGTCTCTTGGATTCTTGATGTTGAAAACAAGAGGATTGAGATCTTTGTTTTTAGTTTGAGTTCTTTGACGTTGCTCATCAAAATCTACTGCAACAAAAGGACTTACTGAACCTTGTCCATCCTTGGGCATCAAAATCTACCGCAACAAAAGAACTGCTACTATTAACTTAGCCATTGAAGATAATCAAGAAAACTACAGACAGACAAAAAAAAACACAAAAAGTAACACCTTTTGAGGCCAAGTAGGTGTGTGGAGTAGAATTGAAGGAAAATGGAGTAATCTCTGTGATTCAAAATAGTGACACACAACAAACACAAAAAAAGAAAAAAAAACGCATAATTCTAATTTGGAAGTTAAAAAGTACAATGTTTTTGATACCCTCATAATCAAAATATAAATATGTGTTTACAAAAGTAAAGTAAGAGAGAATAATAGCCATACAAATATATATTTTGATGTAGAAAATATAAAATAATTAATTTAATTGAGATTAGCTTTCTAATGATTATATACTTTAGATTTAGATTATTTTAAACTATAATCTATATATTACTCCATTAATGTCAATGGAAACTTGTTTATTTATACACGGAGAAGTTTTTGCACGTTTATATTACTTGATCTTCATTCTAAAAATAGTCGTTTTGATTTACTTGTCCAATAAATGAAATCAAAAGAGTTTTTAGATATATTTTTATTTCTATCCTTTATACTCCTTTGCTCTCTAATTATTTGTCAACTTTTGAATTGACATACATATTAAGAAAGCAACATTTTACCTTTATAAATTATAAAGTTGATGAATCTAAAATTTAAAACTTTCAATAAATTCTACCTATTTTTAAAATAATTAATTGAGAGTCTAATAGATAAAGATATTTTATCATTTCTTGGTTATTCAAAATGGACAAATAATTAGGACAATCAAAAAAGAAAAATAAACAAATAATTAGGATAGAGAAAGTATTAAATGACTATATATTCAAATTTAAAGTTTTAAAGCATTATTAGTAGAAAGTAAAAAAAGACAAAAATACACGCATACCACACACTTGATGCAACAAATTCATAAAAATATTATTCTATTTATAATGTTAATGAACTTTAATAATTTTTTAAATAAATACCTAGGTTAAAAAATAAATTAATATAATTCAAAAAGATATTACACATAACAAGGATAAAATGGCCCAAGCATAAAATAAAAAGGAGAGTATGATCATTACATAAATCCCATAGTTTTAATATGAAATTACAGTCTACCCCCTAATAAGTTTCTCATTACAACAATTCTTTAAAAATTTAAAACATCGGATACAATAATTGAAGCTCGAATACATTAATATGTAGTTCGATGCATTAATATGTAGCTTAAATACATTAAATATTGGCTCGGCTACATTAAAAACTAGTTCTGATACATAATATGTAGTTTGGATACATTAGTACGCAGCTCAAATACATTAAAATTTTTTTAGAAATTTTTAAAAGTATTAGAGAGTAATGGAAATAAGTGAGACAAAAATATGTATTTTTATAATTTGTCATATTATCTATCACCCAATGATTTGCAGAATTATCCATCTCGTGTGTATAACTATCAAACAAAGGAGTTTTTTTTCTACATGGAGTATAATAATAATAAGATTTAATAATGATGTATTAATAATGCTTATACTAGAAAAATTTGTATTACTTAATTGTATTTATATTAATTATGTCAAATTAATTTAAATACATTATTTTGTTTTGGTCTAGCGTATCAAAAATAGTTTGTATTGTATAGTTAGATCTATTCACAAAGATATCCGCTATAAATATTGTGAAAAAAAAAACTAAGAGGCAATTGAGTCATAAATTATTAATATCATAAAATTTTATGTTTTAATAATACATACCTTAATAGACACAAATTAAAATATATACCAAATAAAATACACATTGTTTCTTATGATACATTCTATCAAATGACACCTTAAGGGGCCGTTTGGTAGGCCACATTAAAACAAATAGTTCATGTATTATGTATGATATTATTTAATACTATGTTTGGTAGGAAATTGGGTCTATGCATAACTAATCCTCCTATATGGTATTATATGATGTATTACTAATACCTTCCATTTAGAGGTATTAGTAATACATGAGATATAATACCATGGTAAGTCTATTAAAGACAAAAATATTCCTCAAACCATTTTAATTATTTTGTTTATTTTCTTGATTTTATATTTTATGTTTGTGCTAGTAAATTTTTTTTAAAAATAAATTAGCTTACAATTATTCAAAGAGAGTTGTTTGTGCGTTTTTTTAAAATTATTTTTGTTTTTGAGAACAATTTTATAAATTGAATCCATTTGAAAATTACAACTTGCAATTTTTTACTGTGTAATTTAGATGGTTTTATTTCAATTTTACTATTGTTTACCATCTTTTCAATTTTAAAAGTTGATAGTTTATTTTTTTAAAAAATTGAAATTATCACTTTGTAAGTAATCAATTTACTAAGATGATAACTATTTATCTTCAAATAATTAAGTGGAAAAAAGGAAAACATGACGATAAAATTGTTCTTTTCATAGCTAGTTACAAGGTCAATTGTTCGTCAATTATTTACCTTAACCCAACTGCATAGTAATGTTGAAGGAAGCTGATGAAACATGCCAAAGGAACATGTTCGGTGAAGTTGTCTGACGAGTTAGAAGTTTGAGTTACACTAGGACTAGACTACTCAATCCTAATTTATGTACAAGTCTATACTTTGTACGACTAAAGCTGATGTCATCGACTAGGATAAAGTACATAATATATTTATGTTGTATTAGGATTCCTAGTGTAGCTAGTATAGGATTTTTCTCCTATATAAGGAGTATGTAACTCAATCATTCAAATATCAATACAATCCTTGATTCTTCACATATCTGTGAGAATTCTATATGATATCAGAGTGATAAAGTTTTTCCGCTCTGTAACGTACTATATCTAACCAAAAACAACCAAATTATCAAACCACAATGGTCCCTTCAACCAACACTCTTTCGACTTCTTCACTTCATCACCTTATTTTTCGTCCTGCTCCATTAAATTTAAGCCGACGAACTATCTTCTGTGGAGGAAACAAATGACTCAATTGATTCAAGTGATAAGATTAACCTATCTCATTACAGAATCACCTAAAGAGACACGTTCCACTGGACAGGCTACTGAGAAAACTGTAGTAGGCGAGAAGGGTGTAGAAGACAACAACATTGTTGATGACTGGGAAGAGAAGAATGTGTTACTAAGGATTTGGATGTCATACACCTTGACAAAAGAAAACATGTACCTGATCGTAGGTTTCTCAACTGCCAATGAGATGTGGGAATGCTTGGAAAAAGCATATCTTCAAACAAAAAAAGATAAGGAGTTCCGGCTCAAGCAACAACTGCAAAGTATGAAGCTAGGAACCAAACAATTTGATGAATACATTAAGGAATTCAAAGGCATATGTGCTGGCCTTGCAACCATCCACAAGCCTGTAGATGAGGATAGCAAAGTGATTAATTTTGCTAGAGGTCTAGGTCTTAAGTACAAGACCTTCAGAATTGTCATGTTAGGTAAGACAACGTATACTACTTTTAATCAATTTATTAATTCTCTTAGGGATTTTGATATGAGGGAGGATGAAGAAGAAGTGCCTCAACAAAATCATAACATGACATTCTCTTCCCAAAGAGGTAGGGGAAGAGGAAATTACTCTAAAAAAAGAGGAAACAATAACTTTAATTCTAGAGGAAGAGGCTTTAAGCCTGCTGGATAGGGAACAACTTCTTATAACAACAGAAACGGACCTGGACCTCATAACAGTCCTTCAAGTAGAAGTCATGAGAGAAATAATTCTGATGCGTGTCAAATTTGTGGTAGGAATAACCATACTGCTCTTAAGTTTTTTTATAGGCGGAATTATTCTTACCAAGTCGCAGATGAGCTACCACAAGCATTGACTGTTACTAATCTTCAAAACACTGATGACACCTTGTATGTGGACTCAGGAGCAAGTAGTCATATGACACATAACTGAGATATCCTAATTGATATTAAACACTATAATGAACCAAATAAAATTATTATTGGGAATGGATCAAGTTTATGACATAACGCTGTGAGACCAACATCTAGATTTTCACACCCGAGCTATCCCCGAGACGCGGACAACGGAACTAGAACCACAAGTGATCCCAAGCTAACCCTGCTTGCATGATCAATGATCATACTAAAGAAATAAACTGTGTGGAAGATAAATCAACTTAAAATGAAAAGATGGGGATACCCATATTCTATAACTGAGACTATATTTGAAAATACTGAGAATTAATGAAAAAGAAGGGATAATGCCCAAATACCCCCTCAAACCTAATGCCGAATTCTCAAAGACACACTTATACTATACTAAGGTCCTATTCACCTCCCATGAACGTATTTTATTAATAATTCTTTTACCCCTTTTTAGCCTACGTGACACTATCTTGTGGGCCAACGCTGGTTGGACTTTTTTTTCAAACTCGTCCACGTAGGCTTAAAAGGGGTAGAAACTTATATTGATTAAATAAGTTTTAGGGGGGTAACTAGGACCTTAGTACATCTAAGTGTGTCTCTGGTAATTTTGGGCATCCAGTTGAGGGGGTACTTTAGCATTTTTCCCGAAAAGAATATTAACTCACCCTAAGCTGAATCGAACTATGTCCGAAATAGACTCTAACTAGACTAGAAATACTGGGACAAGCCCAGCTTAATCTAGCAAAACTGAAACTAAATGACTACGACTGAAATGAAACTCATGACTGTTGTCCTCGGAAAATAGGACTCAACCACTGAATCTGCTGAACGGAGATCGGGAAATCGATCTATGTGTGATCTAAATGCTGAGAACCTGAACCTCATCACGATAAGATGTAGCGCACGTATGCATCAGTACTTGACAGGTACTGATCATGTAGTGATATAGTAATAAGCTGAAAATAAAACTTAACTGAACAAGCAACAAAAACAAGTATGATTAATCTGAACGTATGTGCTGATTTCTCTGAGCTAAACTGGATGCAATGCCATTGTATAACATGCTTAAACTTAATACTGAATATACTGATAAATGGTGAAATGCGAGAGTCTGACTGAAACCGTGGGAGCCTTACTAATTACCGTAATAAAACAAACCACATGAGCTAATGTGGAGTCCTATGTAATACGCCCCATCGCGAGGACCCCATCTATCCTGCCAAGGTATAAAGGCATGCTGGCGTGATCACTAACTAATTGCCCAAGAGTGGACTTACAAACCTACTTGGCTGGTAGTTTTGGGATATTGGGTAACGCTAAACCCTAGTCCAACTCGGTATTATGCTACTCCCAATGAAGTTTGTAAAATTAACTGTATATATGAATTTCTGTAAATCTGGATAGCTTCAAACTGAACATAAAAACTGAGAATGCAACATTTTAATCTAGTATTAGCCTTTTATCATCGAGGCATGTATATCTGAAGTGCTTGAATAGATGACCTAGCCTGTGTACTTCAAGAACTAACGAAATAACAAAGCTAGGGTTCTTAATTCATGCGATAATCTGAGCAATACATGATAATCTGATTCTGGACATATATTTTGATAAATACATGAAGTTTATAATCAAAGTTCTAGAAACCCTAGGTTAATCATGTAAAGATATCAAGAACTGACTGAAACTAAGGAGACCCAATGGGTGAAAGAACCCACTAGTGAAAATCCCACATACCTTGTGATGAATCCATTGGAAAAAAACGTAAGTTTCGGGCTGGAACTCTGGAGCTTGTGGCGTTCTTGAACTAGGGTTCTTGATTTTTTTCTTTCCTCCTCTCTTACTTCTAATTTCTAATTTTTATTTAAATGAGTGACTTGATATGTTTTAATTCTGTTTCTTCTAGCTTTAACTGGCAAAATCTGATGATTAGGTCAAAACAATGTACTCATGATGTAAAACGGAGTGGGAAAGGTCAAAAAGACCCCTGGGAAGGTTGCTGTCGGGCCTCACGACGGCCAGAATGACGGTCCCGTCGTGCGACCGAGCCCTATCTGTTGGGTTCCGTCGTAGGGCCTATTCGACAACCTTTAACTAAAATGGGCATAACTTTTTACTCGGAGGTCTAATTTTAGCAAGGTCGTGGCTATTGGAAACATAATTCAATTACTATCTTTGGGGTAGGTCATGGGAGAACCTAATTCACTTTTTTATAAGAGTGATGAATCATTTTAAGTTGAACCACCTACATTTCCCTTTAACTGCTGCAAATTTCCCCTATACGGTCGAACCTAACGGACCGTGGTCCACTTACTAACCATGCTGGTCTTCCATAGCTCTTGTCAGAGAGTGGTTGACGGGAGTATTGGATAGACGTCATGACTACACGCTCCGTCGTTTGACCTCGGACCGTATATTCGCTGTCCGTCTAAGCTTAACCAATTTTTTCTAGCGCTGAATTTTGGAGTTTTTTCTAATCCCATCGACGTTTGTGCGGATGGACCGTGTTCAGGCTTGGTCCGTCGATGCGAGCGTTGGTAGCACATGGCAGATAGTTCTGAAAAACTATTTTTTTGGTCTCGTTTGGCTAACGGGTGTTACATTATCTCCCCTTGGAAACATTTGTCCTAGAATGAAGACTAAACTAGCTGAAATAGAGGGAGATAGATGGAAAACCCCACTACTAAAACATTGAGAACTGAGTTTCTGACAGTACATGCAATTATGCTCAAAATGAAGTACAAACTGAGGGAACATGATTTTAAAACCTGAATTTACGCATGAATTACTGTACAACTGGCGAAGAACTATTACTCAGCTGGAAGAGGAATCGGAAGGAAAAAGGTAACTCGATACTTGCTTTCATGGCTGCGTCTGCTTCCCAAGTAGCTCCCTCTACGAACCTGACTCCTTCCACAAAACCTTGACTGAAACAACTTTTGTTTCTCAAACTTCTAACCTGAGCGTCAAGAATCCTCAACCGGTACAATCCTCACCTCATAAAGAACACTAATCTTCACCATCTTTCATTCACCACCGCCTACCTCTACCCCTGGCAAACAATAAAGGCTGGGTCAAACCCAGCACTTTTTTCAAGAGTAGGATGATGGAAGACGGATGCCTGCGTCCCTTTCACGATCTGTAAAGGGCCTACTACCATATCTAGGACTGATCTTTCCTTTCTCTTTCCAAATCTCATCATACTCCCTTTCATAGGTGAGCACTTTCCATAAAACCCAATCATCACTTGGAACTCTAGTTCCCTTCTCCTTACATCTCATAGATTTCTGACGGACTTGGGCTGTCTTAAGTCCGATCCTCTACTGAGTTGCACTTCTTTCTCCTAGCATAAAGACTGAATCTGACCCTATCCAATCTGCTTTCACTTACTTCAAGCCAACCCAACGAAGATATACATCTAACGCCATATAAAGGCCTCAATAAGGGGCCATCTGAAATGCTTGAATGGTGCTTTATTGTAGGAAAAACTCATAAGAGAAGTGATCATCCCAACTACCTTTGAAATCGATCAACACAAGCTCTCAACATATCCTTAAGTCTGAATGGTACGCTTGGGCCTGCCCATTCGTCTGTGGTGAACTGTTGTACTCAAGGTTTCACGTGAGTACCCAAGACCTTTTTTTGAAATTACTCCCCGAATGAGAGGTAAACTGAGGACCTCTTATCTGAGATGTAGCAAAGGAACCCCATAAACCTCACAATTTTCATTAAGGTAAAGCTTGGCATGTCCTCTGCCGAATATGTAGTCTTGACCGCCAAAAAATGGAGAAGACGTAGTCATCCTATCAACTATCACCCAAATTGAGTCCATGCTGTCTGCGAGTACGAGTAACCCCTTTGATGAAATCCATTATTGATCACAATCCCACTCTTCCCAAATAGGAATAATCGATCTCTTGAGGTCAATACCTCATGGTGTTCTGATGTTTCTACCTTGACTTTTGCTGGCAATTAGGAACTTACTCACAAATTCTGCTATAAAATCCCTCTTCAAAATTCCTCCACTAAGCCTTCCGAAGATCGCGGTACATCTTAGTGGCACCTGGATGAATAAAATACCCCTGGAGTTATGTGCTTCGCAAGAAATATGCGCCTTCAACTCTCCACATAGGAACAACAATCTACGCTTGGTAGCGAAGTACACTATCTCCCCCTTGGGAGAAAACCTCCACTCTATGTTGTTTACTTGCCACCCTTTAGTTTCACGCAAGAATCGGATCACTCTCTTGCTTTTTCCTTAACCCACTAACCAAAGACGATTCTGCCCATTCTGAACTGTTACAATCAACCGCTGTTTGATATGCTCATAAGGCGAACTCTCCCAAGCGAGCAAGCCTGTGAACATACTTCACATCTCCCTTTTTTTTTCTCACCTCAACAGGGGCTCTTCACCCTTCAAACCCGTAGATAATCTACTAAGATCAATCGGCCATAACATTCCTCCTTTCCAGGATGATCATGGCAACACGCCATATGATGATCCTTAAGGAACCTCAACAGCCATCTCTCTGGCGAAGATTTCAACCTTTCTGGGTGAACACATACTGATGTTTCTTATGATCATTGAAACATCTCTTAACATTCATACAAGTAGTGTCCCATATCTTGAAGTGCAAACACCACTGCTGCAATATCGAGGGTCATGAGTTGGATGAGTTTCTTCTCATTCACCTTAAGATTTTCTTTCTAGAGGCTAAATATAACCTTATCTCTTTGCTTTAATCAACACATAACCAAGTCCACCTCCTGGATGCATCACAATAGATCACATAAACCATCCTGAACCCTCTGTTTAGAGTCAGACAGAGTGGTAAGTTAATCTCGTTTTCAATTCTTGCGAAGCTTTCTCAAAATCATCTGACCATTGAACTTGACCATATTCTGAGTCAACCCTAGTCACAATGCGAGACTTGGATGAAAATCCTTCCACAAATCTTCTGAAAACCTGCTAGAACCTAAGAAACTTTTGATATATGTAGCAGATGTAGTTCTGAGCCCCATTGTTTCACACTGCTTCTATCTTTTGTGAATCTACGCGGATCCCTTCGCTAGATACAAATTTGCCCAAGGAAAGCAACGAATTGCAACCAAAAGTTCACAATTCTAACATAGCGAATAACTTGTGATCTTTTGAGAGTTTTGTAAACAACTCTCAAATGACTTGTATGTTCTTCCTCACTCCTAAGAGTCAATGAGGATATTATCAAGGAAGACGATAACCAGAACAGTCCAGTACTCTATTTTAAGAATCTGTTCATCCAAAATCCCTGAAAGTTGGCAGGAGCATTGGTTAGTCAAAACGACATAACTAATAACTAACAAATTTCATAATGAATCATACAAGTTCTAAGGATGTTTTTTCAAAATGTCACCTCTCTCCGACTCTGAGCTGATGATAACCCGATCTGAGGTTATCTTTGAGAAAATGATAGCAACCTGAGTTGGTCACACAAGTCAATAAATTCTGGATGGGAATACTTATTCTGAATGTGACCTTGTTCAACTGTCTATAGTCAATGCACACTCTGAGAGAACCATATTTCTTCTTAACGATTAATACTTGGTGCAACCCCCATGGTGAAATAATTGGTTTTGAAATGAAACCCTTACTAGAAGGTCTTTTCAACTGCTCTTTTCAAATTCCTTAAGCTTTGCTGGACCCATTCTGTAAGAGAAATAGAAATAGGCTGTGTATCTGGAAGGAGATCAATTCCAAATTCCAATTTTTCTTTTGGGAGAACCGTTCGGAAGAATCTTTTGGAAATACTTCTAGAATTCACAGACTACTCTACTGAAACTAACTCAAGAGATTGGGTTTTTTGATGTGGTTGCACTTCACACCATGAAAAAGGAGCTCTCTTGTGCGCTTTTTCAGACATCTTAGGGAATCTTGAACCTTACTTAACTGCTCTGGTACCCCAAACGTTTTTGTCACGCCCCTAACTACCCCCGGATGCGGACACAGAATCTAGGACCACAAGTGATCCCAAGCTAACCACTGCTGGCAATGATCATGAGCATACTAACGATAATAAACCTGTTCTGAAGCTAAATCATACTGAAAATGAAATGATGGGGAATACCCATATTCTATAACTGAGATATTTGAAAAAAATGGTTTAAAAACAAAAGAAATATTAACCAATATAAGCTGAAATCTAATTATGTTTGAACAATAGCCGCTAAACAAGACTAGAAATACTGGACAAGCCTAGCTAAATCTATCAAAACTGAAACTAAAATACTAAAACTGAAATGAAACTCTGGCCTGTTATCCTCCTCAGGATAAATGAGGACTACCACTGAATCTTTCTGAACTAGAAGATCGAGACATCGATCTATGCGGGCTAGATGCCTGAGAAACTTACCTACAATTCACAAGAGATGGTGCGCACGTATGCGTTAGTACTAGGATAGGACGTGGAGAGACGGAGGTGAAAAGGAAGAAAAACGTGAAGAGCTAAAAAAAGAGGGTGGAGGAGGCGGAAATGAATGTAGATAAAGAAAAAGTAGCAGAGGAGCAAAAAAGGAAGAAAAAAGGAAGAGAAAGGATGTGGGAAGGGGGGGAGCGGTCGGAAAAGAGAGAAATAGAGGAGAAAAAATAGGGAAGGAAAAAGAAAGGGAATAACGGGAGAAGGGGAGAATAGGTAGTAAGCTGAAATAAACATAGCTTAACAAGCACAAAAACCATATAATAATCTGAACGTGATTGGCTTAATTCTGAGCTAACTGATCAATGACCAATTATAACATGCTGAAACTGAATACTCTGTAATATACTGATAAATGGTCAATTAGAGAGTTTGACTTAACTGTGGAGGTACTACATAAACCTATAAAAAAACCACATGAGCTAAATGTGGATTTCCGATGTATACCGCCCCATCGATAGGCCCAATATACCCTGCCAAGGTATAAAAAATACATGTTGGCGGATCACTAACTGATTTGCCCACAAAGGGGACTTACAACCTACTTGGATGGTAATTCTGGGACTATGGGGTACGCTAATCCTAGTCCAACTCGGTATTATGCTACTCCTCAATGAATTCGATAAATTGACTGATTATATCTTAATTTCCTGTAAATACTGGATAGCTCAAAACTGACATCAAACTGAGAATGCAAACAGTTAATCTGGTAATTATGCATTTATAACTGAGGCATGTATATCTGAAGTGTCCTGAAATATATGATCAGCGATTTTGTTAATTCAATACTAACGAAATACAAAGCTAGGTTCGTAAATTGAATGCGATAATCTGAGTATAACATGATAATTTTTATTTGGAACATATATTTAATACTTCCATGAAGTTATATCAAAGTTCTAGAAACCCTAGGTTTAATCATGATAAGAGAATCAAGAACTAACTGAAACTAAGGACCTAATGGGTGAAAGGAACCCACTAGTGAAATCCTATATACCTGGTGATGAAATCCATGGAGAAATACTTAATTTTTGGGGCTGGAATTGCTGGAGCTTGGGGCGTTCTTGAACTAGGGTTCTTGAGTTTTTTTCTCCTCTCTTGCTTCTAATTATCTAAGTTTTGATTTAATAGTTTGACTTGGATCTGTTTTAATTATGTTTCTAAGCTTAAACTGACTGAAATATGATGATTTAGGGTCAAAACGACGTAACTTAGGGTTTAAACAGAGTGGGAAAGGTCAAAAAGACCCCAAGGAAGGTTGCTGTCGGGCCTCACGACGGCCTGGACTGACGGTCGGTCGTGCGCCCGATGTCCCGTCGTTGGGTCCGTCGTGAGGTCCTGTTCGACAGACCTTTACTAAAATGGGCATAACTTTTTACTCGAACGTCTGATTTTAGCAAAATCGGTGGCTATGGAAATATAATTTAATTTTCTATCTGTGGGTAGGTCATGGGAGACCTAATTGATTTTGTTATAAGAGTTATGATTATTTTAAGTTGAGCCAACTTCATTTCCCCTTAACTGGCTGCAAATTTTCCACCTACGGTCAGACCTACGTACTTGAGGTACACCTAAGAACCATGCTGGTCATCATAACTCTTGTTAGAGAGTGGTTGAAGGGAGTCTTGATCGACGGTCAAGGACTACGAACCGTCGTTTGACCTACGGACCGTAAGTCCGTCTGTCGTCCAAGACTTAACCAATTTTTCTAGGCTGAAATTTTTGGGAGTTCCATGGACGATTGTGCAGGACGGATCGTGGTTCAGGCTACGGTCTGTCGATGCCACCATTGGTAGAACCTGTAGATTTTTCTGAAAAATTAATTTTTGGTCTGTTTTGGCTATGGGGTGTTACATAGATCAGGTCTAAAATTAAAGGAAGTTCTTGTAGTCTCTAAGATTAATAAGAATTTACCTTCAGTTAGTAAGCTTGCAAAGGATAATTGTTGCACTCTTGAATTTGATGAAACTAACTTTGTTGTTAAGGACAAGGACACAACTATCCCAAGGGAACTAAAAGAAATGGACTCTATTCTTTAACTGCTGTACACGATTGGAACACGTCAGACAACATGTGACATACTAGATCAGGGCATCCTAGTTTGAAGTCTTTAAAGTTTTTGAATAATAATAGTTGCATCAATAATAGTAGTAGGAATAAAATGCCTACTGTTTGTTCTAGTTGTCAGTTGGGAAAGAGTTGTAAGCTTCCTTTTGGTTTGAGAAATAAAATTGAGAAAGAACCTTTATTGAAAATCCATTGTGACTTATCAGGACCTGCTTTTGTCAAATCTTCCTAACATATGAAATATTATGTCATTTTAATTGATGATCACACAAGATATACATAGATTTACCCACTGAAAAAGAAGTCTGAATTCTTTGAGGTCTTTCTAAAATTTCAGAAAATGGTGGAAAAATAAATTCTAAAGAGATTAAGATTTTTCACTATGATGGAGGTGGTGAGTTTATCCAAACAAACTTCATTAAGCATTTGGAAGATCATGGCATTGTGAGATATATTTTATGTCCTAACACACCTGAACAAAATGGAGTTGTAGAGAGAAAACATAGGCATATTGTGGAGACTAGCTTAACTCTACTACTTCATGCTAATCTACCTTTGTTTTTATGGGTTGAAGCTTTCCTCACTGCAGTATTTCTCATCAATAGATTGCCTTCATCAGTCCTAAAATGGTGACTCCATTTGTTAAGTTGTATGGGGAACAACCTGATTACAACAGTCTAAAAGTGTTCGGGTGTAGATGTTTTTCATATATCAAGGGAAACAATAAGTTCAGTCCAAAGACCTATCCTTGTGTGTTCATTAGGTACAACAACATACACAAATGATATAGATGCTATCATCCCTCTACAAGGAGGGTTTACATATCCAGACATGTTGTGTTTGATGATATCACATTACCCTATGTGTCTCCAAAGCAATCTCAGACAACATTGATGTCTTACCTCACCGTGCTAATTTTATTGAATCTTTCTCTAAATTGCAGGAACATGATAATTATGATTCAGGGGAAGTACATGCTACTAGCCCACACATTACTAGTGATAAGTTGTTGCACCTCATGTACTCATTGATGATAAGAAAACTATTGACCTCTCAGGCATAAGATCAGATGTTGAGGAATAGGTTGAGGTTGATGATCCATATAGTAGTATTAAAAGTCCAGCTGCAAATTTTGAATCTGCCAGCAGCAGTGTGGAACAGTTACAGGTCCAACCAATGATCATCATCAAACAACCACTTTAATTGATGTACCAATCGATCATCAACTTGGCAATGCTACACTCCAGTCCACTACCTTGGTTGATGTACTAGTTGAGGTACTTCTTGCACCACAAGGGCATCATATGATCACCAAGAACAAGGCAAAGAAACAACACTTGTCACTTGTTGGCCTCACAAATTGAGTAACAAGTTGTCTTCTAGCCAGCTTCCGACGAACAAAATGATAGTCCATTTCAATATGTTTAGTTCTAGCATGTATAACTAGAATAACTGTCATGTACAGAGCACTCATTTTGTCACAATACATACAGGTGAAGATCGAAAAAACACCCCAAAATGATGAAGTAGATACATGATCCATTTCATCTATGATGCAGTGGAGGAAAGTGCTGTATACTTAGCTTCAACACTTGAACAAGCAACTGTGGGCTGTTTCTTGAAGGTCTAAGAAATACAGTTTGCACCTAGGTAGATGCTATAGCCTGTAGTTGAACTCTTAGTGGTGGTACAACCTCCCCAATTAGCATTGGAGTACCCATACAACCTACATGGTGATTGTGAAATAAGTCTAAGTCTAAAGTACGGAGTGCCTTTGATGTACCTGAGAATTCTTTTCACCCCTTGAAGAAGTGCACTGTTTGGATTTTGCATAATTGGCTTGCTAAATTTACAACATGAGTAATATCTGATCTTGTGAGAGTCAAGTATTGAAGACTCCCTACTATTATTTTGTAAAAAAGATGCTTCAACTAGGCTTCCCACAACTTCATGTAGTCCATGTTTTTGAGCCAAAGGAGTGGCTATAACCTTTGCAAAAGTAATTTCAGTCTTGTCTAGCAGCTTAGAAGCATACCTACTCTGGCTTATGTGGATGCCCCATCAAAATACTTAACCTCAACTCCAAGAAATAAGTGTAAATGACCAAGATCTTTCACGGCGAACTCCTTCCCAAGTTGTAGATACAATTTTGAGACATGATATGGATTACATTCTATGACAAGATAATATCACGCCACAATACAAGAAAATATTTTTGCCTTTGTGTGAGTTTTCAAATTTAAATAAGGAAGCGGTCAACCTACGACTACTGAACCCAAGGTTGTAAGAGATGCATGCTACCTATCAAACTGTAGCCTTGATATCTTGTTTAAAAGACCTATACAATGCTTTTTTTTCAGTAGACATACATGCTGATGATAACTGGGGATTAATAAAATCAGGAGGTTTGAATCATGAGCGACATCCTCTTGTAAAAAGCCATAGAGAACTACCTTTTTGACATCGAGTTTTTCTACTTTCCCACTTTGGAGACTGACAACATTGATTACAGAAAACCCCCCTAATAGTTGTTGCTTTAATCATATGACTGAATGTTTCTTCTTTTTTTCTCTTCTCTTCTATCTTTCCTTCAAAATTTCCCTTCAAGGCTTGCGAGAATCCCCTTGCCACAAGTCTATGCCTTGTATCAATCTACTGTTCCATCACATACCATAGCTTTTAATTAAATTTTTTCTTGAACAACCATTTTGGATCGCAACCAAGTTCATACCGGAGATTTGGCCCAAAATCCATGTCTTGTTAGTATTTAAAACATCAATCCTTGCTGCATACTTTTTAGTGCTTCCATAGTAGTATTTAGTTTCTGCATCATAATTTAATGTGTTGCTGTGAGCAACAAGGTGACACATATTTTTCCTTCGCCTTGTTCTGGCACAATCAATATGATGGCCCTTTGTGGTGCCGATGTACACTCAACTATACATCGAACCAAGGTGATTGGGACTGAGTGTACAGCAGGCCATTGTCAAGTTGATGGTCCAACTGGTACTCACCTAAAGTGATTGTTTGATGATGATCATTGGCAAATGGACCTGTAAGAGCAACGAGAATGTTCCTCACTCTGCTAAAACAGACAGATTCAAATCTGCAAACTGGACTTTCAATACTACTACTTGATGCATCAACCTCAACATGTTCATCAACATCTGATCCTATGCCTTTAGAGGTCAATATACTCTCACATCAAAGGTACATGAGGTGTAACTCCATTATCGACTAGTAATTGTGGATTATAGATTTCTAGTGTCGCTAGTATTAAACTCCTATCCTATATAAACTATGTACTCAATAATTCAATCATCATACATCCTGATTCTTTTCACATATCTGTGAGAATTTTACATGGTATTAGAGGCGGACATGGATCATGTATCTACTTTCATGATCCGGGGTGTTTTCTTCGATGTGGTACCTACAATTGCATTGTGACAAATTGTGCTTTGTACGATGGTAGTTAATCCAGCATATGCAAGCCATTAGAACTAACATGTTGAAACGAACTATCATTTTTTGTGAAAGATGGCGAAGGATAACTTGGTTCTCAATTTGTGAGGTCTAAAAATCACGCTCAGCATTATTCATCACAAAAGCATTAACCAAACGTTTTTTGGCTGAGTTTCATCATCGCAAGCTAGGAGTTACAATTCCTCCACTCACATATCGCTTGATGGGAAGGTTTAAGGAAGCTGAATTGGTAAATGTCACATACCAGGTGTCGTTAAGCTTCTGACGAGTTTAGAAGTTTTGAGTTACCCAGGACTAGACTACTCATCCTAATTTTATGTACAACTCAATACTTTCTAGGAATAAAGCTAATCTAGTCGCTAGGGAATAAGGTGTAATAATATTTTGTGTTGTATTATGTTTTGTAGTGTATCTAATATATGACTCATTTCCTATATAGGAGTATGTAATTCATCATCCTACAATCCTTGATTCCTTCCTATCTTGAGAATTTCTACAAGTGAATTCAAGAGTATAATTTGAAAATAATTTTTTTTATAAGTTGTAATTCAAAACACATGGATGAGGTGAGAACAATGAAAACCAAACACTTGGTAAAATAATCTCCCTGCATACTATCCCTCCATGTTTTAATTTTTTGTATGACTAAATCTCTCAGCATTACTATCTCTATATTATTATTTTTTGTTATCCAAACCAACGAACTCCTAATGAAAAAAGAACAAAAAGGCAAAATGAGGAAAAACTTTTTGTTTCAATTATTCATTAAATTTAAGGATTGAAACTTTAGCACCCAAATGTGGACGTCTACATTTTAAAACACACTACCTACTTAGTAGGACAAGACTTAATGAGACATTCAAAGTTGAGTAACACCTTTTCCTTTTTTAAGTGAAAATTTCCTATACACGCATCTTATTTTATCAAGATTTTTTTTTTTAAAAAAGAGAAAAGACATAAAGACACCATCGAAGTTGTCCCATATTTTTGTCATAATACACCTAAACTTTCTGAAGTGTCCTATCACACACCACACTAAACACATAATATCGTGTAATTTGTGCCCACCATTTTTACCCATTAACTCATCTGGGTTTGTTACAACCACAACACAAACAACACACGCACGTTAGGCGGTCATGGGTCCCCTTTTTGCCTTTTTATTTACCAGTTCTAAAACAACCACATGTCATTTTTCGCTTCTTTAAATTAATTATTAAGTCGGCCTTTTTTTTATCGTTATCAGAGCATTTAAATAAACTCAAAAATAGCCGTTGGTAGCCCAAAATTTTGATTTCCATGGCAAGAACAATATTGTAGTATCTCTCTTTTGAGACTTTCATTCAATATCTTCTCAAGAAAATAAGGTAGTAATTCAGCTTTTTTCCTCTTTTAATTTCCAGTGACACGTTAATTGAAGTTTTTTTATGTTTGAATTTCTTCTCATTTTGTGGTTAGTTTTTGACTGAAAATATTGCAATGCAATGTTGAATCGTATTTGTAATGATTAGAATGATCCGATGTGCGAGTGAAACTGCGATGCAAACATGGTGACTTACTAGCAATGCAAACTTCATGGTTCGGAGCAATAACCCAGCTCGAAGATTTTGGTCTTGATCACGCTATCGTGTATGTTTTACTACTATTTTTTTATGGATATCTTTTGTTTTTGTATTTTTTCTTTAAATTTGGTGTTGTATGCGTAATTTTAGGAGTATGCGTGCAACTTCTTTAGATGGAGGGATCGAGAAGATTGAGTATAAAGAGTCCAAATATGGTATTCCGAGATTAGCAAAGAGAATTAAGGGGAGTTGGAACGAAATATTGACTCGTATGAAGTCGTGTTGAAAGTAACCAAGTCATGATGAAGGAGATCAAAAGAAAGGCAAATGTTAACTTTTGAACTAATTCGTCTTGATCATGTATTGTGTGTTTTCTTCTATGTTTACGTCTAACAAGAATGTGAAGGATGGAAGTTGTAGGTGTGTGCAAAACCAAAATTGCCATAGACAATGTTTAGTTACTTTCAAATTTTGGAAATGGTAGGTATGTAGTACCGAGAAGCTAATTGTCTTGATCTTGCTAGTTGTTAGGTGTGTGTACCTGAAAGATTGTTAATGTTCAAGTTAATTTGTTGTGTTTGTTGTCAATAAAGATATATTATGATTTGGCACAATGTGTTTAATTTATTGTGTTCTCTACTCTATCTTACGTGGGCAACCATTTGAGAAGCTTCACAAATATGTCAATTACAATTAAAAAGGCCATAACAAACTGACAAAAAAAAGACTTCATAATCGGTTTGATTCCAACCAAGTCAAGTTTGTTTTGGTTAAACACCCAAAATTGGTTTTTTCCAATAAAAAACAACATAAATATATGCATATTTAAATTTTGTTTTCAAAATGAACAAGGCAACATCAAACTGGCCTACTTCCATGGCACAGAGTTTTTCTGGGTTCTACTTGAAGTTGTTTGGCCCTTGGCATTTAGCATCATCAGCAGCAGCTACAGACCTAGGTTGATAACTTTTCACACAAGCCCTCATTCTTTCCGGTGTCTATTTTTCATAGGGAGGTGTCTTCCCCTCCATTTGAATCCACGTACTGGTGTGTAGCCAATATCACCAGTGACCACATCAGCCCTCTTTGTAACTTTTGTAACCAGTATTGATGACCTCTTCTACTTGGCAATCCCAGGCTGCTTATAGTCCAAATAAATACACACTCAAAGATTAGACAATTAGGTTTGGCAAACCAATTGTAAAACTTTCATTGATAGTTTTGTAAACTTACATGAGAGTTGTAAATCATCCCTCTTTAGCTTGGTATCAATGCCAAACACCTACCCATTCTTGTCCTTTTAAAGGTCTTTGCTTTTCCTCCCCTCTTTTCTTTAACATGTTCTAAACTTTTACGCTGTTATGTTCTCTATTTCCCTTTCCCCTCCTTCTCAGGCCTCTAACTGTACCTCTATACCCTACCTCTACCATTTAATGTCTGTACTTTTGAATTAAATATTAAGCATATCTATATTATCTACAATTATATATAATTAAGTATATTACCCTCTGTGTTGTAAACCATTTTCATGTGATTGACTGGAAACACCTCTGCCAACTTGCTCTTCCTGTGTTGCTTTGCTCTTCCTCTTGTGCTCTTCCTGTAAAAAAAACAGACGTAAGAACCACCAACTTGGGAATGAGACATGAGGGATGGCGAATAGGGTACTTGGCGAGCAGGGGGGGGGGGGGGGGCCCCACAGCGGTATAGGGAATGATAAGTCAGGAAGTTGGTAGAGGAAACCGCGAGACTACTCGCTTCTGATGGAGTAACCCTGGGCGAGGCGTCCGCTCGGGTCGTGTTGGGCGAGCGAGGTGAAGTTGTGTCTGGTAGGAAGTTAGACGTGACAGGAGGACTGGGGGAGAAGGATTGGTCAGTGCGGTCCGTCTAGAGTGTGAGTGTAAGAGATAAAGGGGAGGAGGCGAAAATGGTATGGCGCCGTATGAGATATTCGGTGAGGAGGGTCGCGAGCGTGCCGCGATGAAACTGGAGGATGTGAGTGGGGGCGTAAGAATTATAAGTTGAATGTTAGGTGGGTAGGTGGTGGGTGTCCTATGGGTCCAGCGCTTAGTGTGTTGACAAAATACGGAGTTGAAGCCAACGCGGTCAGCGGTCGTAGGCACGTGTGCCTGGTAGCGATTGTGTGATGGTATAGAGAGGTAGGAGTCGGAAGACGAGAAGCGGTGAGGGCCTGAAGGGACTTGCCCAGCATCTAATGACATTGACAGGCCGGTGGTGGTGCGGCGAAGACACGTGAGCGACGTGGCGTAGGGGGTGCGAGTGGTAGCACAAGAGTCTTGAAAAATCGCAACGGACAGGAAGGGATTCGCACAGTTTGGGTGCTTGAGGCAGGCCAGTGGCGGTTTTCGGTACTAAGGGAGGGAAGCTAGTAAGGCGGGGGTTACTTATTAGCGGACACGGGAATATGTTGTGTAAGTATAGATGGGCTGAGAAACGAGGTATTGAGCCGGTTATTCGTAGGGGTAGAGTAAGCGAAAGTTCGAAAAGGGACAGTTGCAACGGGAAAGCGCGTAGGGAGGAGCGTGTGCAGCAAGCAAAAAGTGAGTGGGATGATATAGTTCGGTGTGGGTTTTCCAGGGGATGGGACTGAAGGAGCGGTGAGCTGGGTGAAAGGAGAGAAGGAGTCTAATGGGCCTTGGTATATTTGGGGGTTTCGTCCAGTGTGTATGTCGAAGATCGAGGATGAAATGGGTGAGCATGGGAATGGGTTGTGAGATTGCGTGTCCAAGGGGGGACGTTTTGAAGGTTTGTGGGGAGGCGTTATAAGGGGAGGGTTGGAGTGGAAAAGATGGTATGAGTTTTCGGGAAGTGAGGGGGGGAGTATAATTGGTTTGGGTACAGGAAGTGGTAATGATTGCTTGTGAGAGTGGGAGGGAAAGGCTGGCGGGGTGGCTAGGGTTGTAGGAAGGGAGGGTTTTCTAGATATGGAGTGGGTTGAAGGCGTGGTCTTAATATGCCCGCTTACTAATCCGCCGTGGAAGATACCTAACCCGCCGATTATGAATGAGTGTATGAGTAGGGGATGTAGGGTAAGCTGGTTTTGGGCGAGAGGAGGGTATGGGGTTCGTATTAGGGGTGAGTTTGATGAGGAGAAAGCTGTAGTGGTGAGGGAGGTGGGGGGGCGATGACGTAGTAAGGGAGTGTAGGTGCTTTATATGGGGCGGTGGAGGGTGGGGTAGTCTAGGCGGGTTAGATAGGCCGGGCGTACGAAATTGAAGGGGGGGGGTTCTAGACAATGGGTATTGATAATCGACGGTTGTCTGGTGGAAGGGGTTGTGGTTGGGGGGGGATTGTGTGGGTTTTGCTACTAGTATAGCGTGCGTGTAAATTGGTCTGACCGGAATTGTTGTTCGGGAGTGAGCGGGGGGGGTGCTTGAGTTCTGCTCGTAATAGTTACTGACAGGAAGGGGGTGTGAGTAGGGGGCGTGTGTGTGTGATTAGAGATATGACCAGTATGTGGTTGAGTGTGTAGTGAAGGTCGCGAGGTGAGAGGGGAGGTCTGACGGTGGAGTGAAGTCGTAGGCTAGGGGGGTGATGGGAAGATGGGTGCGTTCCGGTAGGTTGGATAATGAGAACGACTCATGGGGGATGGGTGTGTATAGAAAGTAGTGGCGATGGTGAGACAGGTGTGCCCAGATTGAAGATTTGAAGGGGGGTGAGTGGTGGAGAGTGGAGCGGTAGTTAGCGGAAAAGGGCTAACAGTGTGCGAAAGGGGTGAAAAGGGGATATGTGGTGAAGGGGGCGGTGTGGGGAGAGAGGGGACAGTATTGAGCCTGAGCGGGGGAGTGGGTGGATGTGAAAAAACGGGTGTTAAGGGGGTAGGGGGGTGAAATTGGGGGGCTGGGGGTCTGGGTAGGGCCTTGGGTGATTGTCGGGTGAGCGTAGGGGTTCTTTGAGGAAGCTTGGGCGGTGGAGGGGTGTGGCTCGGATGTGAGAGGTGAGCGGGAGAGTGCAAGGGTGGGGTCGAAATGGGAGCAGGTTGGAGATAGGTGCTCAATAAGGTGGTTGTCCGAAGGGTGTTACGATAGAGCCACAAGTTTCCTGTAGGGATGAGTAGGTGGGTGGCCGGCGGGTGTGGCTGGCAGTTCGCGAGGGCTAGGGGGAGTTGGATAGGGGAAGAAGGGTTCGGTATGGGGAGGGTGAAGTATGAAAGGGCGGTGTCTTATAGGGAGGGGGATAGGTGGGAGGGTAGAGTTGGGAGAGCGGGTCCGTCGAATGAGGTTGTGAATCAGGTGGGATAGAGAATCGTGTCTGGGGGGAGGTGGGAGGGTGGGAATGGGAAAGGGGGGAGATGATATGTTAGTCAGTGTAGTTGGGTGGGTGAGAGGGCGATTGGGGGAGTGGAGGGGGTGGGAGTGGATAAGGAGATTTATTCGCTGAGGGGCGAGTGGGGGGTGTTAGAACATGTGTTGTGAGTGGTGAGTAAGTCGATGAGTTCTTTAAGGTGGGCGGTGGGATTATAAGAAGGGAGGGGTATGCGAAGCGATTATGCGTGTAGGGCGGAGTTAGAGGGAGATAGTTTTTTTGTGGCGTAGGTAGAATGCGTGAAGCGTCGGGTGTAATGCGGTATTCGAGGTCTTGGTGGGGGTGGTGGTGAGTATGCTCAGGGGAATGGGGTGGAGACGTGTGTAATAGCCAAATTAGGTGTGGCGATAGGGTGGTCGAGGTATTGCGGAGAAGGAGGGAATAAGAATCAAATGTGTGAATAAGGGGTTGCAAAGGTGTTGAAGTGTTTTAAGGGTCTGGACGGAGATGTGGTGAACAGGAATTAAGTAAGGGTTAGGGCAAGTGAGTGGTGGTATGTGAGGGGGGCGATTAGTAATGTTGGGGTGTGAATGGAGTCCAGATTTGGGGAATGGCATTTATTTAACGAAGATCGGGGTGGTCGGGGTGGATGAGGGTGAGAAAGGTTGTTAGGGTATGGCGGGTATAAGGCAGCACGTGTGTCACGTAAGTGGATGATGAGCGTAGAGGTTCTAGGAAGGTACGAGTTTCACGTACGGGGGGAGAAGGGTGGCGTGTAGATGGTTTTGGTGGGAGATTTTGCTGATGGTGAATGTTTACTCATGTTTAATCCTCTACCACTTTCAGTAGCCCTGTATATTACTATAATCAATATATTCCTCTACATATAACATGACATTTGAGAGTAACACTAAAAGAACCCTGTGTAGCACATAATTTCCTTGTAGTTCCTTTCTCAGTCAAGCAATGGAGGAAATTGAGTGTTAAGGATCAATAGTGTCATCTGTGTAGCATAGATGAGAGATGTTTTGTCCTTCTTGTGTGTCTTAAAAGGGGTGAAATTATCGCTTAGACGATAATTCACACTACAACAAAAGATACATGTAGTGGAAATAGATTTTGCATACTTTCTTTGCTAGAACTCAAATGCTCATCTCTATTTATAGGTGCTGATCAATGGAAGGACTAGCAGAGGATCTGTACTGTTATACTCTAGCATGTTCCTCCAAATACATAATTCTAGAACTATGCCTTCTAGAATGGTTCTACATTTTTTCTAAGGAACAATCATTCTAGATATATCCTTTCATTTCTTTATATTTTTTTCTTCAAACTCTGCCTGCACTAGCTTCATTTAGCGATATCGCTAACTGACTATACTGCTACAGGTTAAGTGAATAGAGAACCCATGATTAAATCACCTTGCCTTTGTTCCACCCAAACTTATTTCCATCTCTTAACTCTACACCTTTCTTTCTACATATATGCCCTTTTGTGCTGGGCCCCCGTACTGAATTTGGAACTATTCTAACTCATTTGATAAGTCTACTTCAGCCCATCTAAAAGCTTGGCTTGACAAACATGAGTAAGTGTTGAGCGGGTTGGACTACCCATTGACAATTGTTTAATTCATTTTGACTCAATTTATTCAGCCCAATTAGTAACATTTGAGTGGATTAATAATCAACTCCTTCTTTTTTATATTCAATTTTTATTTTTTCCCTCCCCACCCCCACCCATTTCTATCTTCTACTCCACTCATTTTTGAACACCACCTAAAACACATGCCTTATTTATCATAAATGAACTTAAATCCATCTTTATTTAAGGATAAAATAGACGTTGGATATATATATGGAACTTGAAAGCTGTTATGAGGTTATCTGTTCCTAACAATGGAGATTTTTCTTTTGTTACAATCATGCTCCAAAGTAGCGGATGTGCTTGCAAGAAGTGAAACAAAATTAACATACCCCTCCTATATTCATTAATTCAGATCTGCTTCTAATGCTGGCTGCAACTATATTTGGATGAAGTGGCAGCTTTCCCAAATTTACCGATATCAGATACGATATATTTGTATTACGCTACGGAGTTATTTGATGTTAACATACTATTTTTTTCTACATGGTATAAATGTGTGGGACGAAATGTTCTTTTAAACATTCAAAGGAGCATGTTATTATGAAGTTATATTAATGACAGTATGAATTTGTGTTCATATCTTTTAAAGTACACGAAAACTATTTCTTTTATCCACCTACATGGGTGTGTGTGTGTGTGCGGGGGGGATTTAGCATAACTAGTGAAGTTTGTTTCCATTTGGTCAGAAGGTTCACGCGTTCATGTCGTGAAAACAACCTTTTCAAATACCAGGTCACACTATGAAACATCTGAAGAAATTCATCATTCCCCATCTGCGATTTTCTCTAAATCATCTCTGTGAAATATAATTAACTCATTGGTAAACTTCTTAAGGGAGGGTTTTCCTCTTGTGCATCAGTTCCCTTAAATTATTGACTTCTACTAACAGCGTGGCTCCTAGTTTAAAAATCTTCCTGAAGATATCAGGAAGCATTTGAGTTTGAAGACGGAGATTCACATGCTAGTGTTGATGATGATGGATCTAAATTCAAGCATCTTTCATTCCATGTTTGTTGGTCAGAATTCTCGTCAATGCACATGAAATCTCTTCTTCAGATTTGCTGTCACTACGGCGTTTAACCGTTAAGCCTGGTGGGAATGGATACAATTGTCATCGTAATTTCCTCGAATTGGTATGTCCATGAGAATACCTTTCTTGGGGATTTGTTTGTATGTTTCTCGTTTGTTATGAACGTATTAATCTGACATACTGATAAAAAATTTAAAATAGTTTGTAGTGAAATGTAATGATCAAGCTCTTTAACTTTAGCGATACAATTGCAAGGGGTCATTTTCATATTTGTACCACGTTACACGTGGAGATTCAATTTAGGATAGCAGAATAGATCTTCAAGTAAAACAACCCTTTCGAATTTTTTTACCTGATAGATATCATGTTCAAGGTGATAATGATAGATGGAGAAAGACGATTATTGCTAGAACGTAGTGCCTGAAGCATTAATTGGTGTAGTTTAATTATGTGTTGCAGTAGTTACCAAACTAGTTTTTCCTTGATGAAGTAAAATTTTGGTATGTTTTTCAGGCTTGTGCATCTGCTGAGGAGATATGCGATAGTTGCCACAGTTAACGAAACTTTAAGATCACAAATACCTACTATACTAATATCCATCTTATCTGGAAGAATCTAATCTCGTATATTATGAACCAAAATTAGAAGGCAGTTAGCTGTACAATTAGCTTCCCTATAACAATGTCTGATTTGGAAACACTAACTTTAGCCTTGTCAGTTATCACTTTAGTGATAATCAAGAGGTTTTTTTCATCATATTTCTGATGCAAAAATAAGAAAGGAAGATCATATATCATGGTATGTTAAAATTTCACCACGAGCTGCTACATCAGGCACTGAGACGTTGAATTAACCAATACTATATTTTCAAAAAAAGCTCGAAAGACTTTGATCAAGAGGGTACCTATACCACTGACACAGGTGAGTAGGTATAGAATACCTAGGGGCATGAGACAACTCTCTCTAAGGAACTCTGCAATATAGCCGGGTACTTTTGAGAGAAGGGGTGCTTCCTCACAAAGGTCGCAGTGAATTGAATTGGATCTGCAAATTTAATACTTGACTCCTTCCAATTATTTGACAATTGACATTTTTTCCAGCTTACTATTTTTAATGTTTTTTACTTATTTAGTTTAGTTCATCCTATTTTCTAGCTAGACTTAGTCAACTTTAGTTGCTCAACTTTGTGAAGTTAGTGGCCCCTTTAATGGCTGTTAAGTGGCCCCTTTTATTGTTGTTTGTGGCACATATTCTTATTTAGTTTTAGCATTCACTTTTTTTGTGCTACTAGATGTAAATGTTAAAGGTTTCCTTGTTACAATTCAGATCTTCCTACAAATTAATATATGTTGGAATTTCTTAACAGTCACGTCTATTTTTATTATTTTCAAATCAATTTCTTGAGTATTTTTGTTCTAAAGTGGTATCGATGGACTCTAGTCTAATCTTACGGGATCAAAAAGTTTTAAACCACAATAAATCTCACCAACACCAAACTTTATCCCACCATTATCCACCCTTCACTTTCACACCGTGAAAATTATCAATCAAGTTTGTGAAGTTGCAAGTTTTCTGGAAGCCTATGAACATGGGGAAATTGTGATAGAAGATAAACCACTTTGCTACTCTAGCCGCAAATCCTAACCAGTTGGGGTCCTCACATCAATCCAACATGAAGATTTAGACAAAAAAATCTAAAGCCAAGTTGCTTCAAAAGCAGATGTTGTGGAAGATTCGTGTTAACATAATCATGGGGGCTTAAAAAACAACAAAAATATGCTTGTAATTGGTTGAAATCAAGAAGAAATCAATGCAGCAATAGAACACGTCAATGCAATGTGAACCTGAAAAACGATTTGAGGTCTTGAATATGCAATTAGATAAACAATTACATTGAATCTCTCTCCTTATGTTACTAATTACTTGGTAAAATAATTTACAAGCCAATGAATGTGGATACAATTCTTGTGACTTTCCCTGCGATGCTTTGAATATAAGATTTTCCTGTCTTGAAGAATCCAAAGACATGCGATATTTCATTAGGTGAACTATGAGTGTTTTCTTCAGCACAGATTAAGAAGACTGATATCATAACGTTTCAACTGGAAGGAGTTTTTCATTCCTCTTAAAAAAATTAAATATTTGGTAAAGGAAGCAACATGTCCAACCAAAATAATAGGAGAGGGCAAGCATGATGGAGGAAAGAATATGGACATGGGAAGGCAGAATTCCCTCCTTGCCCACATGTAAAGCTAACATATGGCGAAGTATTGTTTGGTGGGGAGTCATTCGATATGAGACCAATTGTAATAAAATGGGGCACATATCCAAGTTCTGCAATCAAGATGCAAAGAAGCGCCCTCTGGTTGCTTGGAAGAAACAAAGAAAGCAGAAGCGGCAGATGCACATAAGATCACACATTTGCAAGTTTATACTTTTCAATCAATGAATCCTCTTACTCATGGCTTCTTGGTAGTGGTTGGACAGATCACTTGTGCAGTGATGTTGAAATGTTCAAATTTTTCTATGGTACTTACAACTCCAAAATAACAGCAGAAACAGTGAGGCAATAGAATTCAGTCAGAGGTACAATGTCTATCTCAACAATATTAGGTATCAAAATTATTCCTGATGTTTTGTACACATGATATGAGTCAAAATTTGTTGAGTGTTGGACAAATGCTTGAAAATAATTATTCTTTGTACTTTAAGAAATAGTGAATGTGTTGTTTTTGACCCTTCTGGAGTAGAATTATTGAATGTCAAGATGAGCACCAAAATTTTTTCAGGTTATTGGAAGAAAATAACTGAGCATGCTTACACTACTACTTCACAAACATGTACAAGCCTATGACACAAAAGGTTTGTTAACTTCAATTTGAGAAGTATCGCAGAGATAAAAAAGAAGGAGCTAGTGGAAAATATGCCTGAATTTCTTTCTGATGCTCAAATTTGTGAAACTTTCCAATAGAGAAAGAAAATAATTCATTTCAAGCATATCAAGTATGCAGAGCTAACCAAAAACTTCAGCTCATTAATAGGGATATTTGCGGCCCAATGAAAACAAATTCATTGAGTGGTGACAAATACTTGCTCCTCTTTATTGATGACTACACCAAATATGTTGGTTTTATTTCGTTAAATTGAAGAGAGAAGTCTTTGATGTTTTTAACATTTTAAAACTTTAGTAGAAAATCAATGTAATCTTAGTATTAAGGCTTTTACGTCACCAATGAAAGAGAATGTACTTGTTCTCAGTTTGTAGAGTTTTGTAATAGCAAGGATATTGAACGCCAATTGAGATTACGATACACTCTAAAACAAAATGGCATGTCTAGAAAATGAAGAACAAGACAATAATGGAGATGTCCAGATGCCTTTTCCTCGAAAGAAAGACCCCAAAATCAATTTTGAGCAGAGGTAAGCAGTACCTCTGTATATTTGCTGAACAGATTACCTACGAAGGTCTTGCAGGACGTGAATCCATATAAAGCTTGTGTGGGAATTAACCATCAGTACACCATCTCAGAATTTTTGGGTGTATATGTTATTATCGAGTTCTAGGAATAAAGAGGAATAAGCTAGACAACAAGGCTTATAAAAGACATATTTATGGGTTATCGTTCATCCAAAGGTTATAGGATTTTTTGTTTGAAATCAGAAAAACAAATTCTCAATCGAGAAGTGTAGTTTGATAAAGCAACTGGTTGGTATCGGAAAATCACAATACCTCTTATTTTGATTTATTTTCAAGAGCAACCTCAACTTTCAGAAGTGGCTGTGGTGATGTATTATTGGGAAAATCGATTCTATAGATTCTATCATCACTTAACTTGGTTACCTCTGAACCAATAATCTATGCTAAAGCACAACACTCTCAAGCATAGAGGAGAGATATACAAGATGAACTAGGCATGATCAAGAAGAACGGAACCTGATAGCTTGTTGACAGACCTAAAGATGACAAGGTGATTGGTGTAAAATAGATTTCAAGGCAAAACTCAATCATGATGGAATAATTTGCAGTCATAAGGAGAGATTGGTGGTTAAGGGATACACAAAAAAATATGGTGGATTTATGAAACATTTGCTCCAGTCCAAGGTATGACACAATCAGCTTATTCTTGATTGCATCTCATAGTTCCTGAAGATTCATTAACTTGATTTCAAATTGGATTTTTTGAATGGTTTGCTTGCTAAAGAGATGTATGTAGAGCAACTTGATGGTTTCTCAATTCGTGGAAAAGTGGATTAAGTTTATATCTTAACAAAAAACTTGTATGACCTAAAACAAGCCTCAAGGGCATGGTATGAGAGGATGGACAATAGTCTCTTCTAACTTGGATTTAGTAGAAGTAAAAGTGAAGCTACTTTGTATGTGAAATTCACTGCATGTGAGTCTTTAATTGTCTCAATTTATGTGGATGACATGCGTGTTACAAGAAGCAAAATTTAACTAAGCCAAAGGTTCAAGGATGAAATGGAGAAAATCTTTCAAATGACTAATCTTGGAGTCATGAATTACTTTCTTGACATGGAATTGTTGAAGTCCAATGATGTAAGTTTCATATGTCATCAGAAATACATCTTAGATATTCTAAATAGGTTCAAAATGCAAGACTACAAACATGTTAGTACTCCAATCTCTAATGGTGTGAAGCTTGGAAAGGATGAGAGTACCGAAAGAGTGGATGATAGTATGTATAAAAGCTTAATTGACAGTCTTCTATATCTAACCGCAAGAAGACCTGTCATTCTATTTGTTGTCAGATTGCTATCTAGGTTTTTGCATTCGCCTAGAGACACACACTAAGTTTGGAACTTTTTTCCCAACATCTTCCGAAGTAACTATGAACCTGATAAAGTACTTTGATAGTGATTGGGGTAACGAAGTTGATGATTCCTGAAGCATCTGTAGATATCTTTTTTGTTTGGGGAAAAGTTAATATAGTTGGAGCTCTAGGAAACAAGAAACTACAGCTCAATCAACAGCAGAAGCTGAGTACATAGTTGTTGCATCTGCTGTGAATCAAACTATCTGTCTAAGAAAGATGTTGAAGGACTTGGACCATGAACAAAAACTAAGGGAACGACAAGGAGAAAGGGTAGCGGTATGAGGGCATGGAAGGGGGGAGGCATGGGGAGGGATGGTGGAGGCGGAGGGGTAGGTGAGTAGGAACGTGGTTGGATCTTCCCCCTTTCATTAGTTTGACTTATCGTTCATAGTTTCATCTAAAAAAATCTAGTATTTCATAGTCGAACTAAGCATATCAAGATCAGGTTTCCTTTTAATAGAGAAGTCCAACAATCTAATAAAGTGTTGCTTGCTCATTGTTCATCTGAGAACCAAGTAACTGATATTTTCACTAAGTTATTGCCATAGCAAAGGTTTGAAGATCTGAGGCAAAGAATTGATGTTTTCCACAAAAATGTCAAGGAGGAGTGTTCGACAATTAACATTTTTTCCAGCTTATTATTTTAACTGTTTTTTTACTTATTTAGTTAAGTTTTTTCCTATTTTCTAGCTAGACTTAGTCAACTTTATTTTCTCAACTTTCTGAAGTTAGTGGCCTCTTTAGTGGTTGTTAGTTGCCTCTTTTATGGTTGTTAGTGGCAAATGTTCTTATCATGTTAAATCTACTTTGTGGCTTTCTAGATGTAGAATGGGTAAGTTTCCTTGTATAAATTAAATTCAGATCTTCTGCCAATTTAATGATATAGATAAATTTCTATGTCATTAATATTATTTTAAAGGGATTTGCTCCTCTTCACTTAGACACCAAGTCAATGAATACTAAGAACACGAACCCCATTTTGATCTTATTTTCTCTTTTGTTTTCAATTGCTATCCTTCAGAAGGGGTTTTTGAGATCAACGCACAAACTATCATCAAGTGAGTTTTTCCTTACATTAGTAGTGTATATAACTTACTCTTATTTATTTCAATAGTTAATGGATGTTTTATATTGCTTAGCATTTTTAAAGAATACGAGAGACGGGAGGCACTTATCAAGTAAGTTTCTTTTTACATTCTTTCCTCGTCCTGCTCATAACTAATAATAACATCCATGAATAGTGCATCAAAAAGTTATTTTTATGTAAATATTAGTAAATATAATTAATTTTTTTTTTTACAATCACAGAACACATTCTTTATGGATGGCTAAACTATTTCTATGTAAAATTTTATTTATTTTACATTCTTGAATTTTTCTTATGTTGCTTACTATATTTTTTAGAGAATTAAAGGAAATAGAAAAGAAGGCATGCATGCTTCAATATTCATTACTCTGCATGAAATACACAATGTTGATTGAAAAGAGGAGCATGTCTACTTATTTACTTTTAATGAAGAAAAACTATCTAAGGAGGTTGACCAACAGGTTGTAGATTCATCTCATCATATATATTAAAGTTAACATTGAATATAACTTACAACTTATATATATATATATCTATATCTATATATATATAATTTTATTTTTCCTTTGAAGAATGAAGAATTACTAAATGCTATCGAGTGTATAAAAATAATGATTGAGGAAGAGTAAAGTTCACTAGAATCTTTCAATGAGATTCCAATGTTTCATCTTAGTGTTAAATTAAAAAAATAGTTATAGCCTCTTACTCTCTTTTGAAGGAGTAATTTTACATATGAATTGCCTATAATTATATATCTTGATATTGTAGTGCTATTTCATTAATACGTATTTCCGAATTTAATTGTTATCATGTTTATCCTATAATTATTTTTTTGGTTGAATCTACTATTATATTTCATGAGAAATTAAATAAGCCAACATAAGTAAATAGATGCTAGCTAATTTTACCACTAAACCAAATAGATTATGAATTAAAATTTTGTCATCAGTTATCACACTATATTTAATGATATAAACTTTTTTCCATTTTTTTGGTTCCATGCACCTTGCAAATTCAGTAAAATATTAGTTACGGAATAGCACAAAACTCAACATTTTTTACTTGGATTATAAATTTGTATGTAAGAAATGACAAAAGTTTCAACAACAATTAAATTTCAACTCAGAATCTTAAAAGTCTGATGAGTTCAATTCTAAAAAATATTTAAATATTAATCGAAATTATCAAATTAAAATCATTCCTCTAGAATTGTTTTCTTTTTATTCATTCACACCCTCTTGTTTAGGGGGGGGGGACTCCAAACCATATGGGAGAACAATAATGACATGAACAACGAAAATATTTTTTAATTCTCTAAGCACATAGGTGTTGATTTTCATTATATCGGTATATGAATAGTTTGAAATAAAATTAAAAAAAGTCGCATCAACTATCATTTTGATGATTAAAATTATTTTTTTAAAACAATTCTAAGTTAACATTACGCTCCATAAAATAAATTAACATTCTGCTCGATAAATAAGAATAGTAATTAATTCTTTCAGATCATTTTCATGAAGGTAAAATTTAAGTTCTTTTAAATTGCCATTCTTATGGAAAGTCAAATTTATGTTTAACGTTGAATTAACAATTTTTCTTCTGTGATGTGTTTCCATTCAGATATATAGTTATTCTTAATTTATCGGCTTTTAAATAATCTTCTGTATATTAAAAATATAATATTCTTTATTAAGATAGAATTGTATGTTTGACTCATATTTTAATTTTTATTGGGTGTGTAAAGGGTGGCACTTCAACTTGTTCGATTTGATAAGAATAGACACAATAAATACTTCTAGTCTCATAATTTTTTTCTTTTACCTAATATCACCTATGTTTATTTAAACTACTTATTACTAATTTTTTAAGAGAATTAAAAGAAATAGGAAATAAGGCAATTATGCATCAAAATTCATTGCTCATGAAATCACATGTTGAATTGAAAGGATTATATCTACGTGCTTTTTACTTTGTATTAAGAAAACTATCAGGAGTTTAAACAACTGTGGAAGAGGTTAGTTATTCATCTCATCATATATATTTAAACTAGTTTTTGGAATAAATAAATAAAAGGAAATTCTATTTGTGGTGGCGTCACCTAGGCTGGCCTAAGTTTGCTCTTTTACATCTGCGAATGATTGAACATTGCGTATAACGTATAATTCTATATAATACATACATTTTTCTTTTGTCTTTTTTCCTTTGCTGCACGCAGAGTTACTAAATGCTATCGATTATAAAAAATAATGATTGAGAAGAGTACAATTGCCTGGTAAGATTCAAGGAGAGTCCAATGTTATCACCTTAGTGTTAAATTTTTAAAAAAATATTTATAGCCTCTTACTCTCTTTTGACGGATTAATTTTTCTTATGAATTGCCTAAAATATATAGCTTGATATTCTAGTGCAATTTAATTAATACTTATTTCCAATGTAAATGCTTCATTTTTATATAATTCTATTTATTTATCTTTGTTTTGAATCATACGACATATTTTATGAGAAAATCAAATAACCAACATATGTAAAGTATGCGAACTATTTTTTATTAACCACAAACCAAATAAAAAACAAGATTACAATTAAAATTTTACCCATCAAATGATCACTTATTTTAATGGTATAATAACCTTCTTCCCATTTTTGTGGTTTCCATGCACCTTGCAAAACCCAGTAAAATATTAGTTTTGCAATAGCACAAAACTCACAACCATTGTTTTTATTTGGAGCATAATTTGTATGTGATAATGGAATAAAGTTTTCCAACAACAATTAAGTTTAACTCGAATCTTAAAGTTTGAATGAGTTTTTCATTGCTAACATTTTTTTAAAGATTAATTCAACTTATTAATTAAAATCATCAGTCTGTTAGTAGTTTGTTTTTTCTTTTTCATTTTCAACCCTCTTTTTAGTAACTCCAAACCATAATAACCTGAGCACCGACATTATTTATAATGGCTTAAGCCACAAGGTGTTGATTTCCATTATATTCCTTATTTAATATATAAAATAAAAATTTAAAAAAGTCATATAAACTATTCTTTTGATAATTAAAATTATCTTTTGAAAAAACAATTATAACTTAACATTATGCTTGATAAAGAATAATAATTAATTATTTCATGATCATTTACATGAAGTCAAATTTTAAATTATTTTAAATAGTCATTCTTACAGAAAGTGTAATTTATGTTTAACGTTTAATTACCTATTTTTCTTCTCTGATGTGGTTTCATTAAGATATATAGTTATTCTTAATTTATCATCTTTTAAATAGTCTTCTACATATTACAAATATAATATTCTTTATTCAGCGAGCGTTGTATGTTTAACTCATATTTTAATTTTTTTGGGTGTGTAAGGGTGTCATTTCAATAGTACAATTTGATAATAATAGACACTACAAAATATTTCTACAATTTTTTGCTTAAAAATATATGATTATTATTCCTCTAGCTATAGGATAGAGTTCATTCTTAATATAGTGAGATTTAATTAACCCACAAAGCTTAAATTTTCAATTAAAACAAAATCAAGTACGCATTTTATTCAAATTACTGTGCAAGAATTGGTATGACTATAATTCATTGATTGGATCTTATCTAGCGATGGAGAGCTCTCTCAAAATAATAAAAAATTTAAGCTATCTTATTTAACAGTTGCGTGTGCAAATTAATTATTCTGTCTCAGTTTATGTAATATATTAATTATTGAATTTATGGAATATCAAAAGACTTTTCAATGTTTCAAAACTATACTTAAAATAAGAATAATTTACATAAATCTCATAGTGCTAAGAGTAAGTAAATAATTTTCCTACTCTTTATAAAATCACAAAAAATCCTTTAATTTTTGAATTTCGGATACATAAACAGACAACAAGATACATAAGGGAAGAATGTATCCGACTGGGGATGAATACATCAAAGGGTGGATAGGATGTATTAGAAATGGAATAGGACACTTGAATGCATAAGGATGAATATATTCGAGAGAGATCGGAGAGGGATGTATTAGTGAAGGGATAGGAGATCTAATTACATAAGGGAGGGATGTATGAGAGAGAGAAGGGATATAACTGAGAGGGTGATAGGAATATATAAGCGAGAGGAGGCGTCATGTATTCGAGAGGGGATTTTTGGAAAAGAAATATAAAGGTTATATTTAATTAATCAAATGATGTCATATGGACTACAAAATCATTTATCCATATACCATATTCCTGAGATATGCAAAAATAATTTCATATTCATTAATTTCGAAGTGACTATTTTTTCTATATTATTAATTTATTAATTTCATAGCTGATTGATTTTTTTGTCATTTTCATCTTGAACTTTGATTATTAAGCAACAAAATCTTTTTTAACCATATTCATGATATATGCAAGATAATAAAACTAAAATTGGCTAGTTTCATAGTTGATTGATATATTGTTATTTTCTAGAACATTGACCATTAGTTTTTGTACATCATTAAATTCATCTATTTAAAGAGATTTTTCCTCCTATGAGAACCAAGTAATATATGAAAAATACATAACACCATTTTGATTCTTAATTTTCTCTTTTGTTTCAATGACTTTCTCAAGAAGGGGTTTTAGTTCACAACAAAAACTTGTTATCAAGTGAATTTTTCTCGACATTATTAGTGTGCATAAATTAAAATCTTAGTTATTTTAAATATTCATGAAATGTTTTTAATGTTTCTTACCATTTGCAGAGAACTTGAGAGATATAGACACTTATCAAGTGAGTTTTTATAAAAAAAAAATTCTCTCCTCATCACGTTCCTAACTAGTAAAATCCATCAATTGTGCATCAAAAGTTATTATGGAAAAGGGCCTAAAATACCTAAATAGTTCACAATTGCCCCTCATCGACCTATTGTCTCTTAAATACCCTCCTCATCCACCTGTTGGCTCACAAATACCCTCCCATCCACCTTTGGGTCCAATTTTAGTCATTTCATTAATGGAGCAACATTTAAAATAATTAAATAAACCTTTTAATTACGTGGTGCTCAACCATTGGTTTCAATTTAATTATTTAATATAATTTTAAACCCACCAATTTTTAACTAAACTCGTCCGAATACTTATTAAACTCGTCCACCCCAATACAAAAAGAACCCAACTTGTCTTAACCAGTATTTGGTGAGACTATCAAATTGTAGGTTTACGAGCACGTCTTCCTTCTCTACTCTCTCCTGGCTGCACTTGCCCACCCCACCTATCTCAGGGGTTTGAACTTTTTGGAAGAGGTAAGGATGTAATTTCGTTGAGGTGATTGTACAAATTTTTTTAGAAAAAGCTAGAAATCTTCTATGCCATACCTGGCATGGCTGAAACAAGTCCTTATGACAATAGCAAGTAAGAACTGTGCAAATAAAACTATTCTATTAAGTAAGTATTTATGTGCCTGAGCCGATATAAAAAAAATCCAATTTTTTATTGGGGCAGGCGGGTTTAGTAAAAAATGGGTGGGGTTAAAATTATATTAAATAATAAAATTGCAATCAATGATTGAGCATCACGTAATCAAAAGGTTTATTTAATTATTTTAAATGGTGCTCCATAATGAAGTGGCTAAAATTAGACCCAAAGGTTGATGGAGAGGTTATTTGTGAGCCAATAGGTGGGTGAGGAGGGTATTTTGGAGCACATAGATGGATGAGGGGCAATTGTCTATGATTTTCAATATTTCGAGGATATTTTAGGCCATTTTCCGAAGCTATTTTTATGTTTATATTATAATATATCTTATTTTCACTATTACAAAACACATATTTTTATATATGGTTAAACTATTTCTATATCAAATTTTATTTAATTTAAATTCTTCATGAATTTTTCTTATGTTGCTTATTGTTTTTTAAGAGTATTTAAGGAAATAGAAAAGGAGATACATATGCTTCAACATTCATTGCTCTGCAAGAAATACACATTGTTTATTCAACGGAATAGTATATCTAATTTCTTAACTTTTGATGGAGACAAGCTTACTAAGGAGGTTGACCAACAAATTGAAGAGGTTTGTTTTCAACTCATCATATATATTAAAGTTAACAATGTGCATAATATATATCCTTTATATGATGAACACATTTTCTTTGTCTTTTATTTTTTTTGCAGAACAACGAGTTGTTAAATGTTATCGAATATGCAAAAATAATGATTGATGAATATTAAACTTTCCCTAGAAGCTTTTAATAAGATTGAAATGTTATCATCTTAGTGTTAAATAAAAAATTAAATAGTTATAGCCTCTTACTCTCTTTTGGAGGAGCAACATTACCTATGAATTATCTAAAATTATCTTGATATCTAGTGTTATTTCATTATTTGTTTTCAAATTTAATTGTTATTATGTTTATCGTATTTTGTTTTGTTGAATCTACTATGATATTTCATGAGAAATTAAGTAAACCAACAAAGGTAAAGATATTCTGACTAATTTTACCATTACATGCACCAAATGCTTTGCGAATTTAAAAGGTATCATCAACCAGATCATATTTAATGGTATAAACTTTTTTACCATTTTTTGTTCTACGCACCTTGCAAAACTCAATAAAAAACAAGTACTTGTGCCAAATTACCAAACTCAATATTTTTTTATTTTGAGTATAATTTCTATTATAAGAAATGGCATATTTTTCAACAATAATAATTTTTTTATTCATAACCTTATAAATTCAAATGAGTTTAGTGCAAAGAACATCAAATATTAATCGAACTCATAAAATTAAAATCTGAAATTCGTTGATCAGTAGTTATACTATTGAAAAACTTTAATCATTTAAGTTCGACTTAAATAAGCCTTTTTAATCTCCTTCACAAATTTAACAAACTATACTTTTGATCAATGAATTCTTTTTGTTAGGTTCTATCAATCTAATGTCTTTAAGCAACAATTATTATTTTTTACTATATGGAATGTTATATTACATTGGTAAAAACATTATGAAATCAATCTATTTAAAGGATTTTTTTCACTGGATAGGTCATATAACAAATCACAGAGAGAGAGAGAGAGAGAGAGATAATAGTTTTTCTATTCTTAGTTCTTTCCAATTGTAATGGCCTCTTCAAAAAAGTTTATATTTCACATTTTAAAAAAGTGAGATTACAATTTTGGGAATTGAATATCACCAACAAGGTGGGAGTTAGGTAGGATACCAACTAAGCAATTGAAATTCCCCTTGTATTTCACATGAAAACTTTGTGAACTAGAATCAGCGAAATACTAGTATATGGATAGTATGGTAGAAAAATTCATCTCATGTGTGTGTTTTTAATGACCATGATAAAAAGTTATTGGTAACAACAAAAAATTTCAGTTCTTACAATTCCTACAATAACTAATTCAAGACACTTTTGGTGAAAGTTCAAAATCATATGGTAGAATGTTTGAACAGATAATAAGCTATGATAGGACGCCTAAATGTTACGAACCCACCGGGCCATGCATGCACCCACTCTAACACCTATGTAGGAGAACCCTCATATTCCAAAGGTTTATTCATGAGGACAATTAACAAGGTAGATATAATGTAGGGTAAAATTTTTATTACAACCTCTTATTCATGCACTAGTCAAAACATTTAAAGTAACTTGACAACCCCAGGGATCTAGTCTAACCTATGTACAAGAGATACTAAGAATTACATTAGGATAAAAATTTAATAAAACGACAAATCTCCCACCATGCGAAAGGAAGTTGCTAGAGGATTTTCTCATCTTTACCTAATGAAATGTCACCAATCCTGCATCTAGACTATGTCAAAAAGACATAGCAAGAGTAGTATCACTACAACCAAATGTGCTAGTAGGTATGATCGGTCAACCCAACACCCACCTTATACAATATAAATAGAACAATAAAATACCATGTTTGGACCCCTCGCTTCTTCACCCTTAGCCTTTACTTAGAGCACCTTCCAAATTATCACCTATCTTTTCTCCACGTGGTTACAAGCTAGTAACACTAACCACCTTGTATACCACAAGTAACACTACCACATTTAAGTTTTCAATAGATCATAGCTTTAATATATTAATACACAGTATTCTTACAAAGTAACACTACCATACTTAAAGGTTCCAATAGATCATAAGCATAAGTTACACCCACATGTATACTATCGTAAACACTACCACACTTAAGGTTCCAAATAGATCATATCTTAAATTTACTAACCACAATGTATATGTAACAACCCTAAAAATGGCTATGCTAAATAATGCTTAATCTATCTAGAACGCCTAAGAATAGACCGGGTTCACACGGATTGATGCGCGTATAACCAGACCTCTGAACCCTTGTGACAACAAAGCCAACTAACTTGGGGAGTTAGTTGAGCTATTAAAGGTTAAGTCCAGCCATGTAGGCTCTCGAATATAAAGATTTACCCGAATGAGTCTTTACCGGATTTAAAAAGGGGAAATCTTAAGTTTGGAGGGTCTAGGGGTAAAATGGTCTTTTTTCAAGCTAATGGTAGTATCTTAATTACCCTAAATATGTAATTAATTATTTAATAAATAAGGCCGTAGGGGTATTTTGAGGAGAGAGAGACAAAAATTGGCTCTTAAAGTGAAGTCTTACTCCACCGGGGTTCAAACCTAGGTGGAAGTGATGATTTAAAAAGTTTTTTTTTTATTTATGTTGGTAAATTAATATAATTAATTAATATATTAATTATGTCTGATTTAATATAAAATGGAAATCGGAAATTTAACATTTTATAAACCTTTTATTTGACTAAGTCCTAAACTAGACTCCTAAGCCTAAGAAAACTCTCACTCTCACCGCTCTCTCTCTCTCTCACATCTCTATAATTTCTCTGTTTAAATTAATCTCCCAAAGAAGTACAAGAAAGAAAATGAAAAGTTTTCACTCTTGAAGAACTACAATAAAAAATAAAATCAAACGCTAAGCAAAGTACGTTAGGCAATCGGTGAGGGTTTGTTTTGAAAGTTTGGTGTGTGAAAAATTGGTTTTGGACGTTGAGGGTGGAGAAGGTTTTGCGGCCAGCAACACTTCAAGGTTTTACATAATAAAAGGGATGGGTATTCGGTCCCGTTCCAAGATACCCTTAAGTTCAATATATCTACATCTGAAAACTAAGTTTGGTACCCGTTGCATGTCCCTGTCAATAGCTAACGTTGATTAGTAGGTTGGGTATGTCTGATGGTAGAAAAAGCTATGTTTTCTGAATATATGAGCTTACGTTGCGCTAGTGCTATTGCCGTGACTATTGGTCACGGATTAGGACTTTAAATGGCATGTTTGTTCTTGTATTTATGACACAAGTTTATGTAAATCGTTGATGTTCATAGGAAGTGTAATGGGTGGGAATCGAGTGAGAAAAATCTTTTAATTAAACGAATCGATGAAAATGCACAAAAAAAAACGTTGTAAATGAACCAATGATTTTCAATAAGAATAATGTGTAACCTGATGAAAAAGATGCTAAAAAATACCAAATTTTCATCCATATGTTGATGAATTTCGGTCAAGTTAAAATGTTTTAAAATGTTATGAAAAATTAAGAAAAATAAGTGAGGTCACTGATGGTCGAAACCGTGACCTCACCATGTTAAATACCATGAAAATAAGCGAGTTAAAAGATTGTGGTTAGGGGGATTCGAAACGTGGTCTTGGAAGGAAAGTGAAATCATGAAAATAAGAATTGAGAGCAGTAGGATTCGAACCCACAACCTCTTACACAGACTTGAGGACATTAAAAGAAAATAAATCTGGAGGCGTGTGGGAATTGTACCCACGACCGCTAGGTTGATTTAAGGATAAAAGAGAAAATAAAGTGAGGTTGTGGGGATTCGAACCCACACCCTCATGGTCAACTCAAAAAAGTCAAGGAAAAGGATATTAGAATAAAAGGGGCTGTGGGGGTTCGATCCCACAACCCTTCGACCAAGAAAGAGGAAAATTAAAGAAAGAAAAGAATTAAAAGGAAATGAAGCGTTGGGGGCCTTGACCTGAGGCCCCAAGCCGGTGGCAAATAAAATAACTGAAAAAAGTTCCAAGTGTTATCCAAGGGATTTCAAAATCGGGTTCCCTTCCCAAATTCTGTATGAGTAAATAAGTCAATACGGAAGTAATGTTCAAGAATAATATGCCTTAATTAGATCGACAATCGAGAATGACAGTACAACAAGATTAATAAGTCTTGTACCATCTATATTAGAAGATATTAAATTCACTCAAACAAACTATGAATGAAGACTAATGGTTTGTATGTATAGAACCCATGAGTCTCGCATTGGGTTTTAAAATAATTTGTGAACCTAAAATGTATTAGAAGAAAGATGAACCTAGAAAAGGATGTACGAGTGCTAAAACACACTAATGGCATTGGCATCAATGAAATCAATATTATTTAATGAAATTATGAAAACCCTAAAAGGGTTAAGTAAGAGCGTGAAACACACAATGGCTAATGCATTCGTACTATGATGAAATGAATATTCACTAAAAAGGGGGGAGTAATTATTAAACGAAAATGTGCTTATGGTAATGAATGTGGTTTTAAACATGATAAGAGGAGTAATGTAAAATATGAGAGCCAATTCTCAAATGGCCTAAGTAAATGTTTACCACAATTGTACTCACCTATGAGAGTTTGTAAAGTTAATAAAGAGACTTGTCTCTATGAAAACTTTAATGACAGTAGTGAAATAATGTATAATTAATTATAATGACTAGAGGATAAAATTATCGATTGAGATATGATGTACTCATGCTGAAGCAGCTTCCATGACGTTGAGTTGATATACTGGAATTATACTGAGTACGATCAGGTCTATCTATGAGACGGGGATGCTTCTTTGGAAATGGAGGAGGTTTCACGTAACTCTCATTGAGATGAGAATATCCGGATGACGGGTATGAGTCTCCTTAGTCTCCTAGTCTTCTAACCTATATTTCTTAGTAGGGATATGGAAGGGTTTCAATTACATTTAACTCTAGCATATTTTGGGTACCTTTGGCCGGTGATTCAATACGTCTTTTGGTGTTATTGGGGCGAACACTCGGATTAATGAACCTTCACATGATCTATATGTTTAAAGTTAAAGTTCCCCAATGAGAGAATGAGGCCACCTCAATGATTGCAATAATGAAACGATAATACCCCCAAAAAAGCTGTTAGGATACGGATAATCAAGAGGTGATCTAGACCTAAGTAATGACACTAGGTCATTCTTGATCATTGCACAACGAAACCGATGAAAGACTTAAACTACACCATAGGTATAGCTGGTGTTCACACTAGCATATGAACAAAATGAAGTGAAGTATGTATGAATGAACGAAGCAGACTCAGTTTTTTCTAAAGAAGGCTCCCTAGTTGAGGTGCCATATGTAAAGACCTTATTTTGGGAAGTCTTAATGTCAAATCCATGATTCCAAGGTGTCATGGCATATGAATGAATGAAGTGAAAGATGTTATGTGTTATATGAAAAACGATACGTGCTATGTGTAAGATGTTATTGTCTATATGAAAACGAATGTGCTTGGTATAAGATGTGTTATGTTGGGTAGTATGATTGCTATGATGATGCCTTATTACTCTAATGGAATGGCTTCAAATCCAAAATTTGGAAGCTCACTAACTTTCCTAATCCATTTGGTCAGCATTGACCTGACTTTCCCATAACATGTTGTTGAAAAGAGTTGTTCTACTATTGCATGTCTTGAGTGTTGCTTTATATAACCATTACTTAGTTACAAGTTGTACTAGACATCAATCTACAATTTAGGTGCCAAGACATATGGATGCTAGAGCTTAGACGTGACGTTGCTTGCAGGTATCCGGAGGTGGAGTTTCATCCGGACTTGGTAGGCCCTCATGCTTTCGAGGATGTCTACCGTTATTATATAGCTTAGATGTAGGCAATAACTAATATATTATGTTCCACTAGTGATTCTTTCCAGTTATGTTCAGACTTTGTATTGGTGCTATTTTGGCAAAAATACGTTTAATAAAATTATGATTTGATTCTTTCATTTGATTATCTCTTTATTAGATGGTTGATTTGTGAATGACTATGATGTTAAGTAGTATGCATAAATGTATGTTAAGAAACAAAAAGTTTCAAATTTTTGCTAAAATTTATCTTGATGAAGTAAGTATGACGTGTGTAGGCTTGTCTGCGACCTATGAGAGGTCAACGACGCTGGTCTTGTATGGGGTCTAGATTACAATATTGAAAAGTTGGTATCAGAGCACTAGGTTAAATTTCAAAAATTATAAGTTCACATCAACCGCATTGAGTTGTTTCTAAGTCGTGGTAGTGAAATGCACCACTATCCTGAATTAGAGACTGCATGATGTAGGAAAATTCCCTTCTTATGATGTTATCATGCCTTTCCTAATGTATAATTTTCTTTGTGTTATGAGTGTGTCTAACATCAATTCTTGTTGTTTTGAGAGAATGAATACTAGGAGAACAATTGTTCAAAGGAGATGAGGAGCAGCTGCTGGGGGTAATCGGGGTTTAAACCCCAGGGCTACGCTCGAAGGAGTGGTTATGTGGTTAAACCCTGCCTGGGTTGGACTGATGCTTGAGGTGCGGGCATCTCTGGCTCAGAAGCTAGGTTCATCACCATTGCAGACCGTCCATGATTGGACCACGGTCAACGGCAGGCATGTTCAGCGGGAGAACCACAGGCTCGTAGATGGATGACCACAACAGAGAGACTTTACGAGGGATTGAATCTCTATGTTAATAGGTTTCAAGATTGGAGGATGTCAGAAAGTTTGTGGATGAGGTTGCATAAGATTTTGTTGTCGATGGGGGCCACCTTATTGAGAAAGTAGAGGTGGATTCTAAACTCAAGGCGTTGAAACAGCATGGTGCAAGATGGTCAAGATAGTAAAGTTTTTGGCGGTAGTTCGGTCACTGCGGAGCTGTTTAAGGATAGCTTATGGAGAGATCTTTCCAGGAGAGAGGGAGGCCAAGGTTGAGGAGTTTATTAACCTTAAGCAGGGAACCATGACAGTCAGGGATTATTCCCTGAAGTTTGATAAGCTTTCCAGGTATGCTACTTCCTTTATATCTAACAGTAGGGATGAAATGAGGAGGTTCCTCACAGGAATCAACAGAGATTTGGAGGAGGAGTGTCGGTATGCGATTCTCCACGATAATATAAACCTCTCTAAGTTGATGGTGCATGTACAATAGCTACAGGATAATCGGAAGCAGAGAGGCTTTCATGATGCTAGGAGGCCTAAGCCTCATGATCAGGCAGGTCCTAGCAATGGGGGCAATAGTAATAACTTTGGCGTCCGTGAGCAGCCGAGATTTAAAAGGGGTGACATAATTTAGGGAACTCTAACTTTCAAAGAAGTACAACAGCTACAGGAGGAAGATCTGAGCCCAAGAAAGGAAATGGAGGTTAGATGCAACATCCTAGAAAGGATTGTGCTAAGTGTGGCTGTGCTCACAGTGGAGAGTTCAGACAGGGCACTAATGCCTGCTACGGTTGCGGTAAGAGTGGGCACATGGTTAAGGACTGCCCACAAAAAAGTGGTCAGGCTGGAGGTAATGCTAAGCCTAGGCCTAATCCAAAGGATGCAGCAGCAACCAAGGCTCCTAAGAGAAACATGTTATCACGCCCTGAAGGGCAGGGAGGAGCAGGAGAAATCCGCTGATGTAGTCACAAGTATGCTTCAAGTATTCTCAACTTTTGTTTATGCTTTACTTGATCCAGGTTCTACGCTTTACTTTGTAACTCCTTTGCTTGCTCTCACCTTTGAGATATTGCCTGAAGTTCTGCATGATCATATAGTGGTTAGTACGCCTTTAGGAGAGAGATGTAAGAAATGATAGGTATACAAGCATGTGCCATAGTTATATGTCGGTAAGGACTATGTGAGCAGAATGGGTGGGTCCCATGCCTGATTTTGATGTTGTTATTGGTATTGACTGGCTTCATAGTTTTTATGCTCATGGGTTGTCGGAGAGTGGGTTGTGAGGATTTCGTTTCCTAATGAAGAAGATCTAGTATGGGAGGGTACAACTCGGAGTCGTCGTAATCCTTCGTCTGCGAACTTAGGACAATTTAAAATATTCCAAGGGTTGTTGTTCAGCTTTTAGTGTTAATGATTTAGCTAATGAAAATCCTTCCATAGACTAAGTGCATGTCGGAATGAGTTCCAAGAGTATTTCAGAGATTTGCCCTGGAATTCATTTTCCCCTCGAGAGATTGACTATATGATCTAGTAGAACCCGATACTAAACCAATTTCAATCTCATTCTTAAAAGATTGGATCCAACTGAACTCAAAGATTTTGAAGCTACATGAACAAACCTAAAACTGGATATTGATAAGTAAAGCTTAATGTGTCTTAGAATGCCACCGGATTAGACTGGTTAACACGGATGATGAGCGGTAGAGTTAGAAACAAGACCGCAAAAACCCTTGCGATATCCAATCCAACTAACTTGGGGAGTTAATTGAGCTGGAAAAAGGTTGGGCCAAAACCATGTAGGGGCTTTCTTCGAATACGACGCTTTACTCGCATGAGGTCTTTACGGACTTTTAACCGTAAAAAGAGAAAAAGAAAATCTTAGGTGTGTGGGTTTAGGGTGGTAAAATGGTCTTTATCCGGCTAAGGGTAATATCGTACTTATCCTAAAAATAATTGATTATTTAATTAATAAGGTGGCGGGCATTTAGGGAGAGAGGGCCGAAATTGGGACGCTTGAATTAAGTCTTGCTCCATCCGGGTTCAAACCTAGTGGAAGCAATGAATTAAATAGTTTTAATTAATATGGTGTGAATTAAGGTAATTCTAATTTATAGATATTATTATTATATGATGTAAAATAAAATAAATCAGATTTAATAATTAAATAAAACATATTTGACTAAGTCCTAAAACTAGGGACTCCTAGGTTAGGAAATCTCTTTACTCCCACAATTAATCTCTCTCTCTCACGTAAATACACTCCACGTCAACATTTTCTCTGCCAAATAACGTACAAAAAAAATAGGTAAACAAAAGATATTCACACTTGAAGAACTCAAAACGAAAATTATAAACAGACTAACTAATCAAACACGTTACGCAAAGAGTGGGTTTTCGTCAAGTTTGTGTTAAATCTCTTGGATCTGGACGTGTGTTTGGAGGGTTTATTTGGGAATCAAGTCGAAGTTTGAACGTCAAAAAGGTATGGTTTCTTCTCTCTTGGTTCCATTTCCCAAGAGACCATTTAAGGTTCAGAATATTCATTCCGAAATGGATTGTTCCCCGTTGCTGTCTCTGTCACGAGCTCCATTGAATCAATCGGATGGTTATGTTGTGGTAGAAAATCGGATAAAAATGTGTGTCGTGGTGATATGTTTTTTATATATATTGTTTGGTATTATGTGATTTGTGGATGTACGCAATGGAACTACGTTGGGTACCCAGGTATGTGTGTGTGCGTGGCTATTGTTCTTGTTTAGGATTAAATGTATGATAGTTCTTTATATTTCATGTACACATGTTTATGTAATGTGATATTCATATGAGTTGAAATGTGGCTTATTTGAGGTATAATCTCTTGTCTAAACGAATCTATGAAAACGCACCTAAAACGTTCTAAATGCGCTACGAAATTCCTCTAAAAACTAAGTGTAACTAGATGAAAGGATGCTAAAAAAATTATAAGAAAATTCCCACCTTCTCGTGATGAATTTCGTTCAGCAAAGAGAGTTCAAAATGTTGAAAAAATGAATTAAAACAAGTGAGGTCATGGAGTATTTAACTCGTGACCTCACCATGTCAAAAGCGATAAAAATAAAGAAGTTAAAAGAAATGTGGTGAAGGCGATTCGAACCATAGTAACCATAGTATTGGCTGGAAAATGTAATTTAAAAGAAAAAATAAGAAATGAGAGGAGTGAGATTTGAACCTACCACCTTTCAATCATATTTAAGGAAGAGTAGAAAAAAATAAACTGTGAGGTGTGGCCGGTGGGAATCGAACCCACGACCTCTAGGAAGTGAAGGAGAGTAAAGAAAATGAAAGAAAAGAAATGTGAGGCACCGAAATCGAACCCACAATCTCTAGGCAGTGAAGGAGAGTCAAAGGAAATGAAAGAAAAGATATGTGAGGCGTGGGAATCGAACCCACGACCTCCTAGGCAGGTTTAAGGAGAAAAATTAAAAGAAATTTAAGAGGGGCTGTGGGGTCTCGAACCACAAACCCTCGGCAAAAGGATCGCGAAATTAAAGGACATATGTGAAAATCTAAGTAAATGAGGTTGTGGGGGTTCGATCCCCACATACTCTTCGTTCCATTAAGCAAACATGAAGAGAGAATTAAGGGGAACAACATGAAGGATGGGGGATGTCGAACATTGCGTCCCCAAGCCGTATGGACCAAACCAAAATGACTAAGAAAATATAAGTGTTGTTCAAGGAATTCGAAATGGGGTTCCCATGCCCAAATTACGTATTGATACATAAGTCATACGTGAATTAAATGTTCAAGAATAGTGCAACCTACTTAGATCGAAATCGAGATCGCGTCACACAAACAAGATGCATAAGTATTGTATTACATAATCTTAAGAAGATATGAATCACTTAACAAACTATGAATGAAGTCTCACGGCTTATATTTATAGATGCATAAGGTCGAGCATACTTTACAGAATAAGTGAAACAGGTGGATGTGATTGCAATAATATACCCTAGAAGGATTAAGCGAGTGTATGTACACACACTAAATATCCAGCAGTGAATTGGCATACGATTGAAATTAGATTATTATAATGAAATTAATAAAACCCTAGAAGGTTTTATTACGCGTGTGAAGCCACACAAATGGACAAAGTGCATTGGCATAGATGGAAATAAAAACATTCGGTAAAACAGGTGAGTAAAATTAAGAGAAAATGTTCTAATTGTTGATAAATGTTGGGTGACCAGCATGATCTGAGATTATATAAAAAAAATGAGAGCATCTCAAATGACCCTAAGTAAATGTTACAAAATACTGTACTAAACCTATGAGAACATTGTAACGTTAATGAAGAGGACCAGTTTCTATGAACACTCGAATGAAAAGTATTGCGATTAACACACTTAAATACATGATTGAGATGAGAACTAACTATTGACTATGCGTCTGTTACTAGAAGACAACTTCCATGACGTAGTGTTGAATGTATAATGGAACTTTATTAATGCGCATCGATAGACTAAAACTAATGAGCGGGATGCCTTTTTCAGGAAGGGAAGTGGCGGTTCACGTCTCTAATGAGATGATAATGTCCGCATGTCGGGTGGTTGGTATTTGGTCTTCTTATATCGTACATCTGCCAAACCTCTATTCAATATAGGGATTTGGTGGGGTTCAATTTCCATGTACCTAGCATGTTTGGGTCACTTTGGAAGGTAATTTCCACCTCATTTTTGAGTGGGGTTTTAGACACTGGATTTAATGATGCTCACAGATATATGTTGGTTTTAACAGTTAAAGTTCTAATGAATGAATGGGGCCAACCTCAACTGATGCACATCTGAAAGGAATGATACCACTGGTGTGAGTGATAGGATACTCAAGAGGGGAGTTAGACTTCAAGTAATGGAATTAGGTCATTCTGGTCATTGCACAACGCCCCCGATGAAAGGTCTTAAAAAACTACATCCAGGTTAAGTTGTGGTGTTATAATTGGCCAATGAATTAAATGAAATGAAGAGTATGAAAGGAAAGAACCAGACTCCTGTGTGCTTGCTACAAGCAGAATACCTAGTTGAGGTCCCCTATGTTTGACCTCATTTGGGACAGTCTTAATGTCAAGGTCCATGATTCCAATGTATCTGGCATACGAAATGAATGATATGAAACAAACGTTAGTGTTTTATGAATTATGATATGTGCTATGTTTACACTGTTGTTGCTGTGTGCAGAACCAAATTTTAAAGTATGATGATGCATGTTACTTCATGGCAACCTTCCAAGTCAAATTTGGAAAGCTCATAAAAATTCCTAATCCAAATTGGAAAAGTTCACCACTTTCCTAATCCCGTTTGGCAAGCCCACTGACTGAGCTGCACAATCATTTTGCTAGGGGAAAGAGCTATTCTACTCATGCGTCATTTGTTGTGTGCTGGCATAAAACACTACTTAGTAAAAGTGGTACTAACCCTATACAACTCTAAAAATTTTAGGTGCAAGGAACAGGTGGACGCTAGAGCTACAGGATCAAACGCGTAGATATGCAGACGTAGAGCATTAATATGGACTGTAGGACTGATGTGTTCGGAAAATGCTTGCCCATTTACATTAGCTAGTTGTTTGGATTGAGCTAGTAGAGTAGGTATCCACTAGCGTTTCGTTCCATGTTTCTGTTGCAGACATTGTATTTGGGTGTCATTTGGCAAGTAATCTTTATCGTTATCATAAACGATCCTTTCATTTGTTATTTAATGTTACATGGTTGATGGTGAACAATTATATATATATAGAATGTTTAGTAACCATATTAGAAATGAAAAGTTTCCAAAAATTTCCGCGAAAATTAACCCCCTAGATTAAAGTAGAATTGACGTCTTCGGTTGCTCTATCTCTTGACAGGTCAACGACGCTGGGTCATATGGGGTCTAGACCCTCTCTGTCGTGACACTACAAATTAAAAGATTTCACTTTAAGGTTTCATTAGACGCAACTTTCCCCGGGGGCTCTTCCAAAATGTTGTGTGAAAAACAAAGATGGGGGACCTAGAATGTGTATCAATTATGGCATCTCCACAACGCCCACTAGTTAAGAATAAGTGTCACTTCCCAGAATAGATGACGTGTTATAAATCCAAGGGTCTAGTTTCTTCTCGAAAGACTTGATATTCGTCAGTGTAACATCAACTCAGGGTTAGGGATGGAGATATACCAAAGACAGCCTTTCACACCCCGTTCATGGTTAATATGAGCTTCCTAGTTGTGTCATTTGGCCTCACGAATTGAACCTGATCATTTAGGATATCATGAAGAGGGTCTTCCGTGAATACCTTGGAATCCTTCGTCATCGGATTCATGATGACTTTCATCTACTCTACGACCAGGAAGAGATGAAACAACATTTGAGACTAACCTTGCAGGGGTACTTAGACAACCTTGTTGTATCAAAAATTAAGCAAGTGTGAATTCTGGCTTAAGCATGTTGTGTCCGACAAAGGTGTAGAGGGTAGATCGAAGGAGACTGAAGATGTTTAAGAACTGGCCAAACCTCTTACTCCACAGATATGCATAGTCTTTTGGCATGGCTGGTCTTATCGTAGGATCGTGGAAGGGTTGGTTTCTTCCTTTCTTACTCAACTGACAACTTTAAAGAAGAGGAAAAAAGTTTGAATGGACGGAGGCGTGTGGACACAGATGTTTCCAGGATCATAAGAATAGGCTTCATTTCAGACTCGGTGCGCGACTTTGCCTAGTGTGGAAAGATTATCTGGGTTGTGTTGTGATGCATCTAGGGTTGTTGGGTTGTTGTTATTATTAGGGGTGTTGGTGGTAAGGTGATATCTATGAGTTCTAGAAACTAAGATCCATGAAAAAAATTTCGCACTCATGACCTAGAGTCTGGCAGCCCATGGGGTTTGCACAAAGTGTGGCGACACTACTGGTATGGGGGGCATGTGGATGTGGTCATAGGGACCAAAACGAGTCTTCAGTAACATGGTCAGATAGAGAGAGTGACTGATAACGTCAGTGGAGATGTTGGGAGGATGGTTGGAGCTGGTTGATAAGACTATGACATGATGTCCACTATATTCAGGAGGCTATATAGATGGTTTGGAGTAGGATGAGAGTGGGAAGCACAAAACCCAGGTTAAGGATGAGAGGAAAAGGAAAAGTTGGTGAAAGATATACGTAGATATAGACCGAGCCAGACTGGTGTTGTGGTCGTTGCTCTACTAGGGGAGGGTTCAGTTAATATAATTTCTGGAATCCTTAGTAGTGAAGTCAAGGAGGGTCAGTATCTTGATCTGTGTTAATGGAGCTGAAGGACTAGTGTTGGTTAAGATGATGCTTCTTTTGCTTTGGGATATGACGACATACTTAGGTACCAGGATAGGCTATGTGTACCAGATGTGGATGATTTGCGGACCAGGATCCTTACAGAGGCCCATGGTTCCAGATATTTCATACATCCAGGTTCAACCAAGATGTATAACGATCTTAAGAAGATCTATTGGTGGGAAGGCATGAAGAAGGACATTGAAGAATACGTGGCCAAATGTCCTAATTGTCTACAGGTTAAGGCAGAATATCTTAATCCTGACGGTCTTACTCAGATGATTGAGGTTCCCACGTGGAAGTGAGAGGCTATCAATATGGATTTCGTGGTTCATCTTCCGAAGACTTGTAGACAACATGACTCTATATGGCTTATCGTGGACATGATGACTATGTCTGCCCACTTTATCCCTATGAAGTCGAGGATTATGCGATACTCAACATTGATAAGATTGTGAGATGGCATGGGATTCCTTTGTCTATCATTTCAAATAGAAGAGCTCAGTTCCCTTCACATTTCTGGAGATCCTTCCAGAAGATCTTAGGCACACAGGTGAAACTAAGTATTGCCTTTCATGCTCAGACTGATGGGCAGGAATAACACACCATTCAGACATTGGAGGATATGTTGAGGGCGTGTGTGATTGACTTCAGGTGTAGTTAGGATGACCATATACTTTGATAGAGTTCTCTCATAATAATAGCTATGACTCCATCATTGACATGGTACCATTTGAGGCACATTATGGTAGAAGTTGCAGGTGTCCAATTGGGTAGTTCGTGGTTGGAGAGTCATCCATCTTGGGTCCAGAGATCATTCATGAGGCCTTAGAGAAGGTCAAGGTTATTAGGGACAGGTTGGCTACTTCTTACAGTCCGGAGAAGTCTTATACAGACAACAGAAAATGGCCCTTAGAGTTTGATGTTGGTGACCAGGTCTATTCGAAGATATCACCTATGAAGGGGGTGATCAGGTTTGGCAGGAAAGGGAAGTTGAGTTTGAGGTATATTAGGACATATGAGATCCTAAGCGTGTGGATGAGGTGGCCTATGAATTGTCACTTCCTGCGGAGCTAGCTTATGTTCATCCAGTCTTCATGGGCTCTATGAAAGAAGGCCTAGTAATCCAACATCGCTTTACCTGTTATTGAAGGTTTGGGGGTTGATTTTAAAATTTGTCATAGGAGGAGAAGCGTCGGTCATGTTGAGATTTTAGACAGACAAGGTCAAGCGGCCGAGGAACAAGGAGATTGCCATAGTGAAGTTATTGTGGAGGATAACATTGTTTGAGGGTGCTAAGTGGGAGGGCCGAGGCCGATATGAGATCCATTACCCTCATCTTTTAGCTATGAGGGTCTAGACTTCATACTCTTAAGTCTAAGTTTTCCTGATCTCTCACCTTGTTGCTATTGCTGGTTGTGAATAGTAATTATGTTATGATTTGACTGGCATTACACTAGATAGTTAGTAGTGTCATTCGGGGACGAATGTTCCTGGGGGGGGGGTATGCTAAATAAAGCTTAATCTGTCTAGAATGCCTACGATTAGACGGGGTTCACACGAATTGATGCGCATAGAACCAGACCTCTGAACCTTTGTGACAGCCAACTAACTAACTTTGGGAGTTTTTTGAGCTAGGAAAGGTTGTTACAGCCATGTAGGGATCCCGAATATGAAGATTTACTTGAATGAGACTTTACTGGATTTAAAATGGGAAAATCTTAAGTTTGGAGGGTCTAGGAGTAAAATGGTTTTTTTCCAGTCTAAGGGTAGTTTCGTAGTTACCCTAAATATGTAATTAATTATTTAATTTATAAGGTGGAGGGGTATTTTAGGGAGAGAGAGACAAAAATTGGCTCTTAGAGTGAAGTCTTGCTCCACCAGGGTTTGAACCTAGGTGGAAGCAATTATTTAAATTGTCTTTTTTTATCTAAGTTTGTAAATTAATGTGATTAATTAATATTTTGTAATTATTGGCTGATTTAAAATAAAAGGGAAATCAGATTTTTACCATTTAATAAAACCTTATCTGACTAAGTCCCAAACAAGATTCCAAAGCCTAAGAAAACCCTCATCTCTCACAATAATCTGTCCCTCAGTTCTCATCATTCTCTTTCACGTACAAGAACAGAAAATTTACTAAAGTTCTTTACACTTAAAGAACTCATAACGAAAAATAAAATTAAACGCTAATCAGAGTACGTTAGGCAAAGGGAGGGTTTTCCCTCGAAAGTTTGGTGTTGAAACTTGTTTTTAGACGTGAGTGTTGGAGAAGGTTTGGGAAGCAACTTCAAGGTTTGAACGTCATAAAAGGTGTCGGTTCTCTTCTCTCTTGGTCCCTTTCCCCAGAGACCCCTTAAGGTTTAGTATATTCTATTAGGAAAACTAGGATTGTTCCCCGTTGCATGTCCATGTCACTAGCTCCTGTGATTCATAGGTTCAGTATGTTTACTGGTAGATATTAGGCATGTAATATATTTTCATGATGAAAACGTTCATGAATGTGTGTTCGGATTCATATGAATGACAATCTATGTTTTCTGAATATATGACTTACGTGTGTTTGGGTGTATTGTCGTGACTATAGGTCACATATTAGGACTTGAAATGACATGTTAGTTCTTTGTATTTCATGTACAAATGTTTATGTAAATCGTGATGTTCATATGAAGTGCAACGTGGATGAATTGAGTGAGAAAATCTTGTCTAAACCAAACGATTAAAATGCACTTAAAATGTTATAAATGAACCATGAAATTTCCCTAAGAACTAATGTGTAACTCGATGAAAAAGATGCTGAAAAATTATAAAAATTCAAGCCATAAGTTGATGAATTTCGGTCAATTTAAAATGTTTTAAAATGTTATGAAAAATGAAGAAAAATAAGTGAGGTTACTGAGGGTCGATCCCGTGACCTCACCATGTTAAAAATCATGAAAATAAGTGAGTTAAAAATATTGTTGTGAGGGCCATTTGAACCGTGGTCTTGGCTGGAAAATGAAATCGTGAAAATAAGAAATTAGAGGAGTGAGATTCGAACCCATAATCTCTCAGACAGACCTAAGGAAATTAAAAGAAAATAAATGTTGAGGCGTGTGGGAATCGAACCCACGACTTCTAGACTTATTTAGGGATTAAAGAGAAAAATAAAGTGAGGCTGTGGGGATTCAAACCAACACCCTCATGGTCAACTTAAAAAAGTCTAGGAAAAAGATATTAAAATAAAAGGGGTTGTGGGGGTTTGATCCCACAACCCCTCGGCCAAGAAAGAAAAAAATTAGAAATTAAAAGGAAATGAAGGTGTTGGGGCTTAATCATGGGTCCCCCAAGCCGTGTGGACCAAAATAAAATAAATGAAAAATGTAAGTGTTGTCCAAGGGATTCGAAATCGGGTTTCCTTGCCCAAATTTCGTATTGATACATAAGTCATACGTGAATTAAATGTTCAAGAACAATGCTGCCTACTTAGATCGAAATCGAGATCTTGTCATACATACAAGATGCATAAGTCTTGTACCATATAATTCTACGAAGAAATGAATCACTTAAACGAACTATGAATGAAGCCTCATGGTTTGTATCTATAGACCCATAAGTCTAGCATACGTATAAAAATAAGTGACCTAAGATGTATATAATGAAATGATGTAACCCTAGAAGGATTAAGTACGAGTGTAAAACACACTCAATGTCCAAGTGAATTGGCATACAATGAAATGAATATGATGTAATGAAATGACTAAACCCTAGAAGGGTTAAGTAAGAGTGTGAAACACACAAATGGCCAAGTGCATTGGCATGTGATGAAATGAATATTCAGGTAAAAAGGGGTGAGTAATTATGAAGAGCAAATGTGCTAATGTTAATGATGTGGTGACAACATTATAAGAGGCTAATGTGAAAGACGAGAGCAATCTCAAATGAGCCTAAGTAAATGTTACCAAAACGTACTCACCTATGAGAGTGTACAGTTAATGAACAGACTTGTCTTTATGAACAGTGTAATAAAAGTATTGAGAATAATGTATACTTAATACTAATGATCAGATGAGAAATCATCTATTGAGATATAATGTCCTCATAGTAGAAGCCAGCATCCATGACGTATGAAATGAATGAAATGGAAATTTATACCGAGCACCGATAGGCTAGCTATGAGTGGTGATGTCTTCTTTCGGGAAGGGTGGAGGTTCACGTAACTCTCATGAGATGAGACTGTCCGGCATACCGGGTATGGATCTCCTTAAATCTCTTAGTCATTGAACCTATACTATCAATATAGGGATCTGGCGGGGTTCAATTCAATTCCATGACGATAGCATTTTTTGGGTCACTTTGGCGATCTATTCACCTTTTTTCGGCTGTACTTTTGTGGGGGAGACATTGGATTTCTGATGCTCACATGATCTAGGTCGGTTAACGTAAGTTCCCAAGGAATGTATGAGGCAACCTCAAATTGATGCACATAATGAAATGTAATACCAAAGTGTTAGGATCAGATAATCAGAGGTGAGAAAGAACCAATAAAGTAAGACTATAGGTCATTCTGATCATGCACAACGAACCGATTGAAAAAGTCTTAAACTACATCCTAGGTATAACTGGTGATGTTCACACTAGCCTACGAAATGAAATAACAAGTTGAAGCGTGATGAATGAATGCAGCGACTCTGGTTTGCTAAAAAGGCGATCTAGTTGAGGTCCCATATGTTGAGCCCTCATTTTGGTAAGTCTTAATGTCAAGTCCATGATTCTTCAAGGTTTATGCATATGGAATGAAATGATAATGAAATATATAGGTTCTATAGCAAAGAAATATTTGATATGTGTAAGATGTTTATGTTCTATATGCAAAACTATATTGTAGGTGTAAGATGGTTTATGTGTTAGTGTGCAGTATGATAAGTATGATTGATGCATGTTACTCTCATGTGGAATGGACCTTTTCCTAATTCCAAATTTGGGAAAGCTCCACTAAACTGTCATAATCAAGATTTTGGTAATAAGTCCACTGACTTAATTTTCAATAATCATGTTTTTAGGAAAGAGTTGTTCTTACTCATGCATTTCCTTGGTGTGTGCTTGAGTATACCCATACTTAGTACAAGTATTTACTAATCCCATACAATTCTACAATTTTAGGTGCAGGCACATGTGACCGCTAGAGCTTACAGGTTGACGTTGCAGCTATTCGGACGTGGAGCTTTCATCCGGATTTGGTAGGCCTTCATGCTTTCGAGGATGTCTACCATTATTATCTAGCTTAGATGTAGGCAATAGCTATTGGAGCATCTTCCACTAGTGTTTCTTTCCACTTTTGTTCAGACTTCGTATTGATGCCGTTTTGGCAAAAATACATTTAATAAATTTATGATCTGATTCTTTCATCTGATTATCTCTTTATTAGATGGTTGATTTGTGAACGCCTATGATGTTAAGTAGTATGTATAAATGTCTGTTATGAAAAAAAATGTTTCAAATGTTCCGCTAAAATTAACCTAGATGAAGTAAGTATGACGCATGTAGGCTTGTTTGTGGCCTCTAAGAGGTCAACGATGCCGGTCTTACCTGCGGTCTAGATTTCGATCGTGACAGTATACTACAAGTAATACTACCACACTTAAGGTTCCAAATAGATCATAACTTAAATAAACTAACCACATTTATACTACATATACACACATCACAAAATTGAGAATAACATACTTCACCATACATATATTATCAGAAGTAGTTGGCTCTCTCATGGGACCCAAAGTCAAACTGTTAGCATGCCGAAACGTGACAGTCTGATCTAATTTTTAAGACGGAATGTGGTAATCGATCCAAGTTAGGGTGTTGGAACGTGGCAGCCGATCCAAGTTACTATGATGGACTGTGGTAATCCAATTCAAGTTAGAGTGCTAGAACGTGACAGGCGATCCGAATCACACATCACAATAAAACATCAAGATCACACATTTAAGTCATGATTTCACCATATTATTGCAATATGCATACATATACAAGTATCACAACAAAGTAACAACTTGTATATCACACCATCACCGAATCATAGACATCACCTAGTCACATTTAATTACATATATATGGGTTCTCTCGATTTCTCCTTACGGAATTACACAAGTCCAAATGCTAATTCTTCATCACATGGTTCCGTTACTAGTTTTCTTAACCCTGACAACAACTTTTTATCACAATTATACCATAGCCATGAACACATATAAGAACCTCGATCAATTACTATCTCAACACAACACTAACCCCATAAGCATTGAATTATAGTAACATTCCATGGAATTTACTCGGTGCACGAAGGTCTAAACATACCTCATACTGTTAAATTAAATATTACATGGAAAGCATGAATTTTAAATACTCAACATAAAAACCTAACCTATGTGGGAGCTAAGCAATTTGTACGGAGTTTTGATTTCGTTTCCAACTTTTCTAGATTCGCTACGGTCAATTTGGCCAAGATTTCGTGAGCTTCAGTCATCCGCATGCTAGAAAAATCCCTCTCCTTATTTTACCAACTTGAAATAATTTTATAGGGGTTTATATGATAATTTACGACTTATTACGGTATTTTAGAAAGATGGAAAAAATAAGATTTCTGTAACACGATCTGCCTGCCAATCCCGCGTTGCTGTGACCCAAAGACGGACGCACACCAAGGACTACTTGTCTTGCTGTAGGGAACGAAGAGTATGACCTGATTTTTTGCAAATTTTTCTATTCTCCAATAACGATGGTTCAGATCGTTACAATGAATTAGTTTTTTGTGGATTTTTTTTTTAAAAAAAATTGCATTGTTTTGATTAAAATTTCAGCCAAAATCTACCTAAATATGTTATGTTTTTGTATAATATAATTATGCACCATAAAAATAAAAATATAAATAATTTAATGTAATATAGATTCTTATTATATTTTTTGTGTGATTTTTTTCATTAAGTATTCACACAAGTATTTGTGGATCTTAAAGTTCATAAAAAAGTTTTCAATTTCATAAGAGCTTAATTATTATCCACCCACGAAAATTACACGGTCACCTCATTTTTAGAAATATTTATTTTTTCCTATTAATATGTGCACATATTGTTAAAAAAGAGTATTATATGGTAACTTGGACTCTAAATTAATTATACAATTTTGTTTAGGATTCTTACTTGGTTTTAACAAAAAAAAGGATTCTTTCACGCTTTCTTCTCATTATTTTCACACTCCTTCTCTCTCCCACCACTTAAGCAACTCACGTACACCAGAAGCAATTTGAGACAATCAATGAAAACTTATTAGAAATACTTATTTCTCTTCTCTTAATTCAACTATTATATTTTCATATCTAATGATTAATGATTTTTTGTCTTTTTATAAACACATTTTAGAGAGCTTTTAACGACATAATCTATCAATGATTCTCTTTACGCATTTTATTGTATATTTACAAGTTATGATGTTTAGTCTTTTAGCAACATACTTTACTTTCCAAATCTCGAAAGTGCTTGGAGATAAGAAGTTAGAGTTTAAGTCTTCACGCCTCACATAGATCCAAAAATATTATAATCGATTCTAGCATTATATTGACATTTCTTCTTGAAGAAATTTTCAACAAACTGGAATCGACTTTGTTGGAAATGATTAAAGGTAAAATTAAATTATTTTATCATTTTAAGTATACGCTTTTAGTTATCTAGTTATTATATTTTTTTCGATTGGAAATAGAAAAAATCCCTCGAATGATCTTTCCATATGTTACGGGACTAAAAATATTGTCAATTTTCCTAAGATTGTATTTCATTTTACGGATGTTGATATCGAATTGTTATATATAAATACATTTTTCAAAACTGGATAAAGATATGACTTGTTTGATAATTGATTTTTTTTTTTTTTGTTTTGGGGGGGGGGGGGGGGGTCTATATGGTGTTTATGAAAACTTGGCATTGAAGAATTTCCTTATTGGAAATGATATTGTGAATAAAAAAACTTGGCACAGATGAATTTCTTATTGGATATGATATTGTGAATCAGAAAATCTGTTTCTTACCTACTAATTGTGTCAAACACTGATTAAATTTGATTATAATTTCATATTTTTAATTAATTAAGCACAACTATTTAATGAAATTTGGCTTTTAATTTTATTGTATTTGAAATAATTTATTTTTATAAAATGCACAATGTTTTTAAGTTATTTTCAAATATTCTTTTCACTTTTATTATTTTAAATAACGTGTATATTTTTATATAATTATTATACATTTTATGAATATTCAAAAATTGTCTCCAAAAAGATTTTGTTTTATTCGTACATTCTGCTAAATTAGTATTAGTTAGTTAGCAAATTATATTTTTGAATATGTTAATTTTTTTAATTACTGTTTATAAATGAGTAAATTATTTCATTTTGTTAAGATTAAGAAGTTTAATGATTAATCTTGTTTAAATCTTAGTCCGAATTTATTAAATTAATTCGATTCGGATACATTCTTAATTACAATTGGCCATAATTGAAAATCATTTGGTTATGTCATAGTTTCAAATCTAAACCATTTATTGTAAATCTAACTATTTTGCTACCTCGCTTGAAACTCAACCTTCGGACCAAATTTGGGCAAACCCAGCCGACCAAATTCATTTTCACTAGCCTAACGCAACCCACCAATATTTGAACGGCTAAGGTGTCTACAACATTCAAACATACCATGCGTTCAACAATGATATAATACGATACACGACGAACAATCAGAGCCCAGTATAGTACTTCGTCGACTTCTTCCCAACGACCTCGATAGTACAAGCTCCAGAAGTGTGTCCTCTCCTCACCCTTACCCGTTTGTATAAGAACAAGCTAGGTGGAGGCCAAGATCAGATGATTATGTTCATTAATTCATTACAATTTGTTGATAGTCTCGGTATATTCTTTGTCATTCAAAAATAATTCAAATTTTGACATTGGGAATTCACCCTATCCTTATACGATGATTCCCCTTGATTCGTTCTATATAAACCCTTTTCATTCCCTTCATTGATAAAGGTTGGAGAGACTGATTGTATTAGAAACAAAAGCATAATAGTTTTTCTAGTTTTCTTTATCATTTGTTTCCTCTGTCATATTTTCTAGTTCTCATATTCGTTATTGCATCTATTTTCTTGTTGCTTGTTCATTTACCTATGGTTTTACTCCTTGTTCATTTTTCTAGCTCTCACTGTTGCTTTAATAATATAGTAATTTTACACCTATTTTTGGGTCGGATTACCTTGTATTTATTATTCAATTTTCAGTTTTTCTATGCACAAGTGAATGTCTGATTTTTGTAGGGATTTGCCTAATTTTCTTATAATAATTAAGGTTTATTTTTTCTAAAAGAAAAGGCAATATACCATAAATATTTTAATTTTTCCTCTAAATAAAATATAATTTCTTTCATATTTGACTTTTTATTTCTTTAGAGGAAAAGTTATGAAATACATAAATTGAAGATCTTATTTCATAACAAAATACAATAGCGTCCACAATGTAAACATTTAAAGAATTTTGTTTGGAGAGATTTATTCTCTTAACTATTTTGGTATTTTTCATTTGTATTAGTTTTCATATAATATAAACGCAAAATGAACCTTTAATCTGTCTAACTCAGTGGAAGACTTAAACATAACAAATAAAACTCATGCAATAACTTATAAATAATATCTTAATACAAATGGCAATTCAAGTCTTAAACTAATACAACCGAAATAAATAATACTATAAAGCATAGAAAACGGATCCCTCTGGAAAATAAGGAGGTTCACCAACTGATTGCAAGTGCTCAACTGGATCAACGAGACGCTAGATGTTGATCCTGATTACCTGTATTATAAGACGATGTAGTTCATCTGACATTAATAAATTAAATATAAGATAGATTTGATTGTTAAAATTAAAGACTCTTATGAGTGTGCTGGTATGAATTATAATTTTGTAACTTTAATATAGCTAATTGCTAAATTTTGTGGAATGGTAAAGAGTTGACTAGATTATAAGTAATGATACCTATCTAGCAATCAACTATTAGAAATCAATTTTTTTTCAATTTCTAACACGTAATGCACTAAAATCAATCTAATACTTTAGCTCAACAAAATAAATTCAAGCTTCAATGGTCAATTGAATTATACCCCCTCATTATCACTAACGATATTTTACAAGCAACATTAGAATCTAAAGTAACAGTAGATTGCAACCTTAAATTATATATATATATAAATATATATTATGGGTTCAAATATATATATATTATATTATTTATATATATATATATATATATATATATTATATATAATATGATATATATATATATATTATGTATGTATGGTATATTTGAACCCATATTCACATTTTAATTTTAAAGAAATTTAAAACCAGAAACCAATTATAGGTTAATTTTTATTCATTACCACAACCCTAATAATAGAGAGATAGCTATTAATAGCAAAAGGTAAAAGAAATATCAAAAACTATCATTCGTGTAGCTAGTTGATTCAAAAGTCTTATATTTCCCCCCCAATCAGGAGCACCTTCAATTTAGAAGAAGGTTCGGAAGTGATTCTAAACAACTTCAAGTACAAGCTTAAAAAAAAAATCATTCAATGGTAAGGTTTTTAAGAGAGTACTCGAAAATCAAAATGCTAAAAAAGGGTTTTAAGTCACCTACAAAAATAGTCATGTTACAATTCGCCACAATTTCTCTCTGTGTCTGTCATGACCTAGACCATCGTGAGTGACACACACTATACCACCTCGTGAAAGTGTTTTTTGCTCTATTCAAATTAGCAAACTATAAAATATAAAAGATGATAAAAAAAAAAAAAAAACTATCCGAGTCCACAGAACCCACTGTTAATCTTTAAAAAATTTAATTCCTTCAAGTTCCTCTCAAGATAAACGGAATAATCATTAAAGAAGCAGCGGTACCGAACCCGGTACCTGGTACCACAAAACTTTGTAGTTTCATGACTCAAATGACAGCAATGAGTCTCACACACAGACACGATAGATCGATTTTATTTTGTAAGAAATGTATGCAAAAGAAGAGAAGATTTTGATGCCGAAAAATGAGAGAAAACTTGTATTTATAGCCAACAAAAGTTAAAGGATGCAACTCTTCGGAAATAGGACAACCATTAAGAAGGGTCACAACCCTTTGGAAAAAGGCACAACCTTTCAAAAGGTTACAACCCTTTAAAAAAAACATAACTTTTCGTAAAGATCACAGACTTTCGGCAAAGTCACAATCCTTCAGGAGAGTCGCAACCCTTCATTTCTTGTTCGCACCTTTAGTACCCAATAGGGAGAACCAACTACTAACTCACAATTAAACCAACATGTAATTTCTAAAACCAAGACATCAAATAAATATTAAGAAAATAATTAAAAGCAATTAAGGATACGAATAAACTCAATAAATAGTCAAAACGTTCATGCAAAACAAAGTCTTAAGAATGTATAATGGTAGTATCAAAACACTAATATAATCAATAATGGGGATGCAACCCTAAAAACTTAGAAAACATAATCTACTAGTCCAATCTAAGAATAAACAGAAATGATAGAAGAATTTGTAGCAACATGAAAGAGTAGCTCACCTTTGGATTTAAAGTCAAATGCCTCTTAATAAAGGTCTCATCTCAGATATATGATGTCTTGTACATAACAAGAAAAGAACATATATAATATCAGTACACAGATCACTAGTAGGATTATACTGTCAGTCCAAGATATGAGTTTAAACAATTTATTACATTATAGTAACATAAGTCAATACACACAACTACAATCACTTCTGAATCCCTACAGATTCCTTATTGTCTTGGCTAGAAGAAACCTTTCACCAAGACCAGGGATTTAATCCCGCTCATTATCAGATGGTCCTAGAGTGCACCTAGTCCAGATTCCTTCCGAGGTTGAACAAGCCTAAAAATTTTGAGTCACTATCCAAAAGCTTTCAACCCAAATTCTTTCACCATTGACCTATTCATTATATATTGTACCCCTTTGTACAACAAAATATTCAAATATTCCATATTGTACTTATAGTATCTCTCATGTATTATCAAAACTCTTTTCAAGATAATGTATCATGCATCAATATCATCTTCAACAACACCAACATTGAAAATATTTTCACTTTTAAAACCTCAACAATATATATATATATAACATTTAAAAAATTAGAGCATGTTTTTCTTTACATTTTTCTGTAGAATCATATAGCACAACAATAGCAACATACCCCTAAACATTCATATATATCAAAATAGTGGAATAAGATTTTCATAAAGTTTTCACACATATTTATAAATTAAAACATCAACAACATCATCTCTGTATTTCTCAATAAACACTTTTGTATAGATAGAGAAAATATTCACAAATGATATTAAACTATTTAGTTATACATGCCTCCATTTTTAATGCATCCTTATCAGATTAAATGTTACTTTCTCAGTTTGCATGTTCAGATTTGAGTTATCCAATAATTACAAAAAATTCAGACATAATTAGTTAACTACATGAATCATTAAGAGTAGCATAATACCGAGTTAGACTAGGGTTCAGCGTACCCAATTAGTCCCAGAACTACTACTCAAGTAGGTTGTAAGTTCTCTCTGTGGGCAATTAGTTTAGTGATCACGCCAGCAGGCCTTTATACCTTTGGCAGGGTACATTGGCTCCTCTCAAATGGGTGTATACATCGGACTCCAGATTTGGCTCATGTGGTTTTATTATCGGTTATTAGTAGCTCCCACAGTTCAGTTAGACTATTTGGATTGACCATTTATTTGAGAATCATATTCATTCAGCATGTTTAAATTGGTAAATGATTAGTGCAGCCAAAATTCTTTATATCATGTTCAGATTATTATACTTATTTTTGTGCTAGTTCATTTATTTTTTATTTCATCTTTATTCTATCCTACATGCTTAGTACCCAGATCATACATAGATCGATTTCCGATCTTCAGTTCAGCAGATTCAGTGGTGAGCCCTCATTCTCCGAGGATAATAGCATGAGTTTCTTTTCAATATTTAGTCTTTCAGTTTCAGTTTTTGCTAGATTTAGTTGGGGCTTGTCCCAATACTTGTAGTCCAGTTTATAGGCTATTTTCATACATTAATAGTTTCAGCTTTATATTGAGTTAATATTTCATTTGTATTAAAATCGTTGTTTTTAAATATCTTAGTTATAGAATATGGGTATTCCCCGTCTTTTAAGTTTAAATTTTGATCTAGCTTCTACAACAGTTTATTATCTTTAGTATTCTCATGATCATGTTAGCACGGTTTGCTTGGGATCATTTGAGGTCCTAGTACCGTTGTCAGCAGTCTCGCGGGGTAGATCGGGGTTTTGTGGTGGGGCTGTTGTGACAATCATGGTATCAGAGCTCTAGGTTCAAGAGTCCTAGGATGTTTGAAAAGTGGCACTAATTAGAGTCCTTTTCATGGGTGTAAAGTGCACCACATCTAATAAGAGGGAGGCTATGAAGTGTTTTAGGAAAAACATCACTTTCGTGTATTTTATCATGCGTAAAATATGATCTTATTCCATTGTAATGTACGCAATACTAACGGAGTTCCTCTAGTACCAGATAAGGAAGTTCAAATGTAGAGTTTCAGAATGCCAATTCAACTTTTGGCTCATAGTATGACCAACCAGAACAATCAACATGTTTTAGTTCCTACTAATAGAAATGACTGAATAGTGCCAGCCAGAGTTTGTGATTTTGTTAGGATGAATATGCCAAAGTTTGTAAGGTCGCAAGTTGGTAAAAACCATCCGGGCGAGTGTCTTGATGGAAAAAAGGGATTTTTTGGGTGCGATCGGCCTGGTCACAGGTTGAGGGATTGTCCTTCTAGATAGGGTCAAAGAGGCGAAAATGGTAGAGCTTAGTCTACAACTTCAGCAACACCAACAAGTCGCCCAACTCAGAAGGGTAAGTCATCTGGTACTGGTGGTAGTCAGCGCTAGAACAGGTTGTATGATCTTCAGGCTCGCCAAGATCAGCATGGTTCTCCTGATGTAGTCACAGGTATGTTATGAGTATTTGACCTTGATGTTTATGCATTGTAGATTCTAGGGGATTTCTCTCGTTTGTAACTTTCTACATAGGCAGTTCCAATTTAAGTGTTAGTCCATTAAACTCTTTTCAAACATTTCTCAGTTCGACCTTTTCTAGGGTTTGTGACCTAGTTATACCTAGGCAGGTATACAGAAATTGCCCTATCACAATATCACAGAAAAGTCACCTCACCAAATCTTGTAGAGTTATAAATGGTAGAATTCGATGTCATTCTAGGCATGGATTGGTTACATTCCTGTTATGCCTCAGTTTATTGTAGAACTAGGATAGTTCGTTTTCAGTTTCTAGATGAACCAATCTTAGAATGGAAGGATAGCAGTTTAGCGCTTATAGGTCAATTTGTCTTGTACCTTATGGCCAGAAAGACAATCTCCAAGAGTTATATCTATTATCTAGTTCGGGTTAAGGATTCCGATCTAAAACCCTAACTCTTGAGTCAGTTACAGTAGTCTATAAGTTTGCAGAAGGATTTTCCAGAAGATCTTCCTCAAGTCCCTCCCGAAAGAGAAATCGACATTGTAATTGATCTCCTTCAAGATACCCAACCTATTTCTATTCCTCCTTACAGAATGGCTCCAGCAGATATTAAGGAATTCAAATATTAGTTGAAAGAATTTTTAGATAAGGGCTTCATCAGACCTAGAATTTCACCATGGGGTGTGTCAGTGTTGTTCGTAAGGAAGAAAGATGATTTTCTAAGAATGTGCATTGACTATAGACAGTTAAATAAGGTCACAATCAAGAATGAGTATCACATCCCCAGGATTGATGACCTGTTTGACCAACTTCAGGGTTCTAGTCACTTCTTAAAGATAGATCTCTGGTTGGGTTATTATCAACTTACAGTCAGAGATAGTGACATTCCGCAATAGCATAAAAAAATGCAGGTATGTCATTAAAAATTGTAGGTATATCGTGTGCTGTGGAATAACAAAGTGACTCATGAATCCCTTTCATGGTTTGATTACAAAGTGTTCAAACAAACAACTTGGACTGGGTCGTTATCGTCTTCAATGATGATATCCTAGTTACTTAAGAATGAGGGGAAAAGAACATTGTGAGTCATTGAGAATTATTTTACCAGACTCTCAAGGATCAGCCAGTTATTCGTGGGAAGTGAAGTTCAGCAAATGTTGAGTTCTGGTTGCAATCTATTGTTTTCCTTGGTCACATTATAGTATTGAAGGGATTCGAGTGGATTCACAAAGATAGAGCTGGTGATGGAAAACCAATGGCCAAGACCTACCTCTACTGAGATGCAAAAGTTTCTTAGCTAGCAGGTTATTATAGAAGGTTGTAGAGGATTTCTCCTCCATTTAGACTCACCGTGACTAGGTTGACTAAAAAAATAGTGATGTTTCAACGGTCATATAATGTGACAAGCTTGCAGAATTGAAAAAAGATGAATACAGTTCCTACTTGACTCGACAGAGAGATAAGAGGTTATATGAATCTTTTTCATACATCCTAGAGGCCTAGGTTGTGTGTGATTGCAGCAGCGAGATAAGGTTATAGGTATATTTCTAGAAAGCTTTTAGGTGCATGGAAGAACAGCCAAACTCATGACCTCGGGCGTGCAGCGATGGTGTTTCACTTCAAGATCTGGAGACATACTGTGTATGTGTTCATTGGAGATGTGTTCACTGATTATAAAAGGCTTACATAATATGTCCCCAAAAAGAGTGATCTTCCATAGAGGAGATGACTGAGTTCCTTAAGGATTATGATATGAGGGTGCAGTATCTTCTGGGTATAAGGCGAATGTAGTAGTACATGCTCTTAGTAGATTATCTATGTGTGGTGTAGCCCATGTTGAGGAAAAAAGGAAGGAGCTAGTAAAGGATGTTCACAGGATTGCTCGTTTTGGAGTTTGCCTTATGAGCATATAAGATAGCGGTGTAACAGTTCAGAATGGGACAGAATTTTCTTTGGTAGTGGAGGTTAAGGAAAATCAAGACAGTGATCCATTTTTTCTTGAACTTAAGAATGCAGTCCATAATTAGAGAGTTGAGGTTTTCTCCCAAGGGGAAGATAGTGTACTTCGTTACACAGGTAGATTGTGTGTTCCTGATGTGGGTGAGTTGAGAAAGCATATTCTATTCACCCAGGTGCCACTAAGATGTATCGTGATCTGTGGGAAGTCTATTGGTGGAATGGCATGAAGAGGGACATAGTAGATTTTGTGAGTAACTGCCCCAATTGTCAGCAAGTCAGGATAGAATATAAGAAACCAAGAGGTATGGCTCAGTAGATCGATATTCCTAATTGGAAGTGGGAAATAATCAATATGGATTTCATCACAGGGTTACCTCGTACTCGCAGACAACATGAATAAATTTGGGTGATAGTTGATAGGATGACAAAGTCTTCTTGCTTTTTAGCGGTCAAGACTACGATTATGTAAACCTTTACATTAATGAAATTGTGAGGTTGGATGGGGTTCCTTTGTCTATCATCTCAGATAGAGATCCTCAGTTTACCTATCATTTCTGGAAGTCATTTCAAAAGGGTATTGGTACTCAAGTTAATTTTAGTACAACATTTCATCCAAAGAAGGATGGGCATGAAAAGCGTACCATTCATACTTTGGATGATTATGTTAGAGAATTGTGTGATGATATTTCAAGGGTTAGTTGGTATGATCATCTTCCTCTTATTGGAGTTTTCTACAAAACAAAGCTACTATTCCATTCATTCAGATGGCCCTTAGAGCTGTCTCGGATAGATGTAGATCTCCGTTGGTTTGGTATGAAGTAGGTTGAAACAGCGTGATGAGGGCCCAGATTAAGTTATTTATGGCTAGAGAAGAAATGTGCAACTCATTAGAGGATAGACTTTAAGGACAACCCACAAGTCGTCAGAAATCTATGCAAAGGTAAGGAGCAAGGGAACTAGAGTTCCAAGTTGATAATTAGGTTTTTCTGAAAATCTCACCTATGAAAAGGTTGATGAGATTTGGCAGGAAAGGGAAGTTTAGTCATAGATATGTAGGCCCTGACAAGATCTTGAAAAGGGTTGGTAAAGTGGCATATGAGTTAGATTTGCCAGTAGAACTAGCAGCAGTACATCCAGTCTTCCATATCTCACTCTTGAAGAAGTGTGTGGTTGACCTAGCCTCTGTAGTGTCATTAGAGAGTGTGGCAGTGACACATAGTCTTTCTTGTGAGGATGTACCAGTTTAAATTCTTGACCGTCAGGTTCTCGAAGGTTGAGAAATAAAGAAGTCGCTTCAGTCAAGGTTTTGTGGAGGATTCAGTCCATAGAAGAAGCTACTTGGGAGGCAGAAGCAGCGATGAAATCCATGTATCCTCACCTCGTTACTTTACGATACCCCACCTCCTGCTTGAGGTATAGTTTTTATTCAGCTTTTCCAGTCATTTATGCAAAAAAATGTCGTCTTTAGAATCAGTTCCTCAGGTTTTGTCATTGAATTTCGTGTATTATTTGCCATGTTCTCAGAACTCAATTCAGTCAGAAACTCCAGTCTCAGTGTTTAGTAGTTGGGTTCACAGCTCTCTCCCTCTATGCTATCCAGTTTAGTCTTCATTGGAGGACGAATGTTCCCAAAGGGAAAATAATGTAACACCCCGTATCCAAAATAAACCAAAACCCAGTTTTTCAGAAAATCTAAAAGTGCAGCAGATAGTGGACATCGACGGACCATAGCCTGACTCCATGGTCTATCTTACACATCCGTTGATCGGATCAGACAGCACCAAAAATCTTAATCTAGAATATTTGACTATGTGTCGAACAACAGACGGACTTATGGTCCGTAGGTCAGACTACGGTCCGTACTCTGAGTCCATCGATAAACAACCCATTCACCCACTCTCTGAAAAGAACCACAATTGACCAGCACAGTCCTTAAATGGACCTACAGAACGTAGGTGAGAAATAGCAGATAGTTAGGGGGAAAATGCAGTTGGGTCAACTTCAAATGATCATAACTCTTAGTACAAAATGAATTAGGTATCCCATAACCTACCAAAAGACAGTTAATTGAATTATCTTTCAATAGCCATCGACCTTGGGAAAACCAGATCTTTGACTAAAACATCATGCCCAATTTAGTAAAGGTATGTCGAACATGCCCAACCTACGAACCAAATGACGGACCGTTAATGGAACGATGGACCGTGTGTCCAGGTCATCATTTGGTCCGACAACAATTAACCCAGGGGTTTTTGGTCTTTTCCCACTTTGATAAACACTAAGATACGTTGTTTTGATCCTAAATCATCAGATTTTAGTCGATCTAAGACTAGAAACATAATTAATACTCACCTTAAGTCAAAACATTTATCAAATCATAGAAAATTAGAAGTAAGAAAGGAGAAAAAGGTCAAGAACCCTAGTTCAAGAACGCATAAAGTTTCCGGAAGTTTCCAACCTGAAATCTAAGTGTTTCTTCATGAATTTCATCAACGGGTATGTGGGATTTCAATAGTGGGTTCCTTTCACCCATTGGGTCCCTAGTTTAAAATCAGTTTCTTGATTCTCATATCATGATTAGATCTAGGGTTTCTAGAACTTCAATACAATTTCATGAATTTATTAGTTATATGTTCCGAATCAGATTATTACCCAGATTATTGCATCAATTTCATAACCCTAGCTTTGTATTTCTTTAGTTCTTGAATTACACATGCTAGGATAGATATTTCAGCTATTTTGTTATACATGCCTCAGTTTTTAATGCATCACTATCAGATTAAATGTTGCATTTTTAAGTTTGCATTTTTAGTTTTGAGCTATCTAGTAATTACAAAAAATTTAGACATAACCAGTTAACTACATAAATCAATAGGAGTAGAATAATATCGAGTTGGACTAGGGTTCAACGTACCCAATCAGTCCCAGAACTACTAGCCAATTAGGTTGTAAGTCCCCTCTTTGGGCAATCAGTTTAGTGATCATGCCAGTATGCCTTTATACATTTGACAGGGTATATTAGGTCCTTTCGATGGGGCGTATACATCGGACTCCACATTTAGCTCATGTGTTTTTATTATCGGTTATTAGTAGCTCCCACAATTCAGTTAGACTCTCTTGCATTGATCATTTATCAGTATACTCAGTATTCAGTTTTAGCATGTTATAAATTGGTCATTGCATTTATTCAGCTCACAATTCTCTATATCATGTTTAGATTATTATAATTGCTTTTGTGCTTGTTCAATTATGTTTTATTTAAGCTTTATTATATCCTACATGCTCAGAACCTTTCACCTACTGACGCATACGTGCGCTATATATTCTCGTGATGTAGGTTCAGGTCTCAACACCCAGATCACGCATAGATCAATTTCCGATCTTCAGTTACGCAGATTCACTGGTGAGTCCTCATTTTTCCGAGGACAATACTCATGATTTTCTTTTGAGTATTTTGTCTTTTAGTTTCAATTTTTGCAAGATTTAGCTGAGGTTTGTCCCAGTACATCTAGTCTAATTTAGAGGCTATTTTCAGACATAATTAGTTTCAACTCAGTATTGAGCTAATATTTCATTTGTTATTAAACTCATTGTTTTCAAATATCTTAGTTATAGAATATGGGTATTCCCCATATTTTGAGTTTAAATTATGATTTAGCTTCCCCCAAAGTTTATTATATTTAGTATGCTCATGATCATGCATGTAGGGTTAGCTTGGGATCACTTGTGGTCCTAGGTTCCATGTTTTCGTCTCGAAGGTAGCTCGGGGTGTGGCAATAATTGAGGCGTGTATATCTAAAGTGACTAAAATATTTAACCTAGCATGTTTAATTCAAGAACTAAAGAAATACATAGATAGGGTTCTAAAATTCATGTGATAAACTAAATAATAACATGGAAATCTGATTTGGAACATATAACTATTAAATTCATAAAGTTCAGTCAAAGTTCTAGAAACCTTAGGTCTAATCATGATATGGTTATCAAGAATCTGACTGAAAACTAGGGCACAATGGGTGAAAGGAACCCACTAGTGAAATCTCACATGCCCGGTGATGAAATTCACGGAAAAATATTTAGATTTCAGGGCTGGAACTGATGGAACCTTATTGCTTTTTTGAACTAGGGTTCTTGACTATTTTCTCCTGTCTTGCTTCTAATTTTCTAAGTTTTTTTTAATGATTTGACTTAGGTAAGTTTTATTTATGTTTCTAGGCTTAATTTGACTAAAATCTGGTGATTTAGGGTTAAACAATGTATCTTAGGGTTTAGACAAAGTTGAAAAAGAGCAAAAGACCCCTAAGTTAATTATTGTCGGACCAAAAAACGACCTTGATTGATGGGTCGTCTTTCAATCGACGGTCCATCGTTTGGGTCCATAGGTTGGGTCTGTTCAACAGACCTTTACTAATACGGACACAACTTTTTACTTGAAGGTCTGATTTTAGCAAGGTGGGTGGCTATCGAAAGATAATTCAATTATCTATATTTTTGTATATCATGGGACAAATAATTAATTATTTTCTAAGATTTATGACCATTTGAACTTGATCCAACAATATTTCCCCCCTAACTGACTGCTAATTTCCATGTACGGTTAGACGTACGGACCATAGATCAAATGACGATCTCTGCTGGTCAATAGTGGTTCTTGTCAGAGGCTGGTATATATGAGGTATTGATCCATGGACACAAAATACAAACCTTAGTCAAAATTATTGACCGCAGGTCTATCCGTGTTTTGACACTTAGTCAATTGTTTAGCACTGTGTCATGGGAGAGTTTCAGTCACAACCGACGGATGTGCAGTACGGGCCGTACACCTGCAGATTTCTGAAAAGTTGATTTTTGGTCTGTTTTGGATAAGGGGTGTTACAGGGGGGATCTATGATAATTTTTATAAGAAAATGAGTGTAAAAAAAAAATTTGATCATCATATCATATATTTATATAAATGAGAATCCTAGGCCCGCCTACGTGGTGCTACCACAAGCAATAATTTCATTTATATAAAAGAGAATCCTAGACCCTCCTACGTGGTTCCACCACAAGCAATAATTTCCTTTTAAATTTATTTATTTTCAAAACTAGCCTTCATCTTTCATGAAAAGATGTGACTTTTATGGAAAGTTGCAACTTTAATGAAGAGTTGCGACTTGTATCAGAAGTTGTGACTTTTATGAATGGTTGTGACTTTAATGAAAAGTTGTGACTTAATGAAAAGGTGTGACTTTTATGAAAGGTTGTGAACTTTTTGAAGGGTTTCAACTTTTCATTAGTTGTAACCTTTCTGACAAGGTACAATAAACATTTGTTCACACTACCTTTTGTTGTCTATAAACCGAAAGATTTCATATCATTTTATAACAACAAAAATTTATGATCTTCTTCTTCTGCTTCCACGAAATTAAATATTTTTATACTTTGCTCCTTTTGAATGACTTACTAACACATCTAGTTGGAATATAAAATTATTTCATCATGAGATGATATAATTCTTTAAACCTCTTGTATTGGAGGGGAATAATTTTCTTAAGGGGACATTGTGTATTTAGTTGAATCAATTTTTTTTTTGTATATTTCATTCTATTTATACATATACTGATATGTTTTTACACTCTTAATTTATGTTTATGATATTGATTGTTGTTTTTCAGTACCTGTTTCAAACTTTGATTTTTATATTTCTACAAAGTTATTTTCCCCAGTTATATTGAAAATATACACATATAGTATATATATTTATTATACACAAAATAATTACTGTAAAAGTACTATATATAAGTTTACATATTATATTTTATTACATAAATATGATATTTCTAACTTATGAATTGAAGAAATTCATTCTGTAAGTTCAAAAGTTATACATGTTTTCATGTGTAAGCAAAATTTCTTTTTTGAATATGTTAACAAAATTTTGAATTTTCTCTCTAAAGGTTATATCACAATGTAAAATATGTACAACTTTAATGTTTTTTTTTATTTACGAAAACTACCTTTGTATATTTTATTCATAGGTTCTCCTTATTTCCTTTTTAATGTAATTAAAGAAAACAATAATTATTTATCGTGAATAATTCATTCATTAGGAGGGGGGGGTTTTTCTGGACTTATCTGATAACTTAAAATAACTAATTCATGTTAGAATATTTCTAATATTTTTTAAGAACCCATTTTTCTATTATTTTTAATGTATGGATATTAAAAAAGAATTATTTGCAAGTTCAATGAAATTATTATTTATGACCGTGCGAAGCGCGGAAAAAGTACCTAGTTAAGATAGTAAAATCATGTTACTCGTTGAATAAAAGAATGTAGAAAAAAACTCATAGTTGAGAAAGTTCAAGTGTACCTCTTAATTTTGGAAAATAACTCTTGACTTTGCGAACGGATCAAATATACCTATATAGATTCTATTTTTTGATAATATATCAAATAATAAAATAAACTTAATTATTTTTTTCACTCCCATTAGACAAATATGATATATTTAAATTATTTATGTGATAATAGGAGTGTATACGAGTCACGTTTGTAACAAATGATATCTCAACTCTAAATTTTGAATTTGAGAGGTAGACCATGCCATTTTTCATTAATTTTTTAGGGGTCAAGTCTTTTTTATCCTCTTTTTATCGAGTTTGGTAGATATTAGATTAAATATTTAAAAATGGTTTACAAAATTTTGATTTTATTATTAATAAAACAAATATGTGATTTGATGGAAAAAATTGTTCTCAAATGTCCATTTAAGGAATAATTTGCAATTTAAATAGAAAATTTATAAATTACATATAATATCTACTAATATAAAACGTGTTAGAATATATGATGAATATATTCTGATTTATTACATGTATTAAGTGTATATTTCGTTCCTACCTATAGCTAGGTGTATATTTAGTTTCCTTAATTATAGTCTTGTATTGATTGTATATAAACCATTTTATATCAATGAAAATAGGCAAGGTATTAAACTCTTTCATGGTATCAGATTTCTAGGGAAAAATACTTTCGCTTTCTCTTCAAACATCGTCGTCCGCCCCTCTCTTCTTCTTCGTCTTTGTCTATCATCATCATGTCGGACTCAAAATCTTCGTTTCACCATTCTCTTGTTGTATCCTATATCAAGAATGTTCCCATCATCCTTCAGATGGAGAACGTCCAATATTCCACATGGGCGGAACTTATAAAGATTCACACACGATCCCATCAAATTCTTGACCATATCATTCCTCCGGCAGAGGGCAAGGAGAAAGTGCCAAAAACATATGAGGAGAAAGAGATTTGGTACACTCTTGATGCGATGGTTTTACAGTGGATTTATCCCACTATATCTCATGATCTTCTCCATCACATGTCGGTTGAGCCCAGACACCACTGCCTATGGAAAACTGTACAAAGGGAGAGCAAGGGAAGGGGCGGGAATGGCGAGGAAAGCAAACCTAAAAAGTGGAGGCAGAATAACTCCGAAAGGGGAAATAAAACCCACAAAAACAGCACGCGGCGTTTCACAAAAAGCGCCGAGAGTCGACGGGAGCCGCTGTGGCACCCTTGAGGTACAATTCACTCATGTGAAAATGGAAGTTTTTCAAAGTATTCTGCCTATTGTCACCACCTCAAATCTTTGTCGAATCCAACTCAAGAATGTTGGGTCGCCAGTTCGGAAAACAATAGACTAGCTCTTCAAAACTTAGTCTCTGGCCTCATCGAACCACAAAGGTGTGGCCATCCTGTCATTAGCCAACGTGATTCATCTACCATAATTTTATCAGGTCTCGTTCGATGCTCAACTCTTGAGAGGGTGTCCTTGCCTAAGACGGGAGAGACAGAGCTTTCTCATCATCATGGTTTGGCTCATGTTGAATTGACCTCAATTGATGTTTTGGGGGGTTGACAAATTCCTCTTCACACCGCAAACTAATGGTGGGAAGAGGAAAAAACCACTATTCCAACAATTAATGGCCCCCAAGCACAATGGGGTCATGGGAAGCAGCAAAGGTGGTAGCGGTTGTGGGGGTAAGTCTGGAGGTGGTGGTCAGATGGGAGGAGGCAACAGCCGTCCCTAATCGACTCCTGGTCTTCCTCAGTCGACTGGACGAGAACAACCAGAAGTTCAACATATCCCATCAAATTCCCCATGGTCTGGAGGTCAGTCATGGCCGTGGTTGGCACCCTGGTCTCCCTGGAGTATAGCTCCTTGTGCATATCCATAAAACTTGACCTGTACCAATTGTGGATAGCAGCTGAAACAGTAGTTTGGTATACTTGGGCCTAAACCGCAACAGGCATACACGGCAACGCAACTCCGACTGACGTGAACCTGGTTTGCATACTCTCGGCATCACTCCTCCATTATGCGAATCGGTACATGGACACCGGTGCCACTTCTCACATGACATCCGCACAAGTTAACGTCACGTTTTATTTTCATATGAGCAATAAATGTGGAATAATAGTTGGTAATGGTCAATCTATTCCAATTCATGGTTACGGTCACACTAAACTATCTTCGTCGTGTCCTTCCTTACAATTAAACAATGTTCTTCATGACCCTCACCTTGTTAAAATTTGGTGCCGGTTAGAAAATTTACAACTGATAACTCTGTCTCTATTGAATTTGATCCATCTGGATTTTCTATGAAGGATTTTCAGGCGGGGAGATCGGTAATGAGGTGTGAAAGTCGGGGAGAGCCGTATCCTATCTCTTCTCCATACACTTCTCCATCTGTTTTTGCCGCTTTGGCACCATCTCTTTGGCATGATCGTTTGGGTCACCCAGGAGCATCTATTTTGAATTCTCTTAGAAAAAATAAATTGATTAAATGTAATCAAGTAAAAACTCTCGTATTTGTCATTCTTGTCCTCTAGGAAAACATTTTAAGTTGCCTTTTTATCAATACAGTTCTCGCACTTATATTGCATTTGATATTATCCATAGTGATCTTTGGACATCGCGGGTTTTGAGTCATTCGGGGATCGATATTATGTCTTGTTTTGTGGATGTGATTATTCTAAATTTTTGTGGATATGCCGTGATCGCACAAAACACAAACATTTTCCACTTTTTCATTTCAAAGACATTATACGAACCCATTTGACCGAGACCATAAAAAATATTACAATGCGATAAGGGGAGGGGAATTTTGATTAATTGTGCCTTTGGGGATATTTGGTAAAGCAAATGGTCCATCATTTTGTTCTTTCCTGTCCTCATTTACATCCCCCTCAAAATGGGAAAGATGAAGACAAATTGTACGATCGGCACCAACATTATCGTAACATATTGGCCCATTGCTTCCTTCCTCCTTCCTTTTGGCATCATGCTTTGCAAATGACGGGACTTTTCTTCTCAATATTCTTCCTCGTAAGATTTTAAATTATCAATCTTCTCTTCAAGTTTTGTATCAAAAAGATCCGTCTTATTCTCATCAAAAGGTGTTTGGATGTTTATGTTATCCTCTTATTACCTCTACAACCATAAACAAACTTCAATCCCGGTCGACTCCTTGTATTTTTTTAGGGTATCCTTCAAATCAGCGTGGGTAAAATGCTTTGGGTTGTCATCTAGAAAATTCATCATTAGCCATCACGTAATATTTAATAAGACACACTTTCCTTTTGAAAAAATCAATACTCATCGAACTCAATCTTATGATTTTCTATACGATGGACCATATCCTTACCTGGTACATCATTTAATTACCTCTCCTAACCCACAAGTTACACCTATTCCAGAAAGTGGTCCCGACGTGCCCAAAGACCAGGAACAGCCATCCCCGTCTACTCTTGGTCTTCCCTAGTCGACTATACCAATTCTATCTACTCCTTCCACTCTCCCATCTTACTCTCTTCCTAGACCCACTCTGATCTCTCCCTCACGTCACCCTACGGGTCCGGTTACTCGGATCCATCAACTTGACGTCAAAAATGCCGTCCTACATGGGGAACTCAAGGAGACATTTTACATGTATCAACCTATGGGGTTATCAGGGATCTGGATCATCCTAATCAGTGTGATTGCTGAAGAAATTATCTATGGGCTCAACCAGGCCCAAGGGGCTGGTCTAAGGGTTTGCTGACTATTGTTCTGTACTCTTGGTTTTTATCCGGAAGTTAACTCAGATCATTTTTCATTTATATCGTCGAAGGTTATTCTATGGACTTACCTCTTATTATATGCCGATGATATAATTTTTCCCTTTTTGACTGTTCCTTGGATAAAGCTTCCTCAGTCGTTATCCTTGTCTCTCTTAAAGGTTCGATTTATTTTACTAAACCCACCTAGGCAATCTTTGCAAACGCCTTGCAACACTCAGCCTAGTTACACCCACAAAATTGACTTAGTAGCAAATACTTTAACAGCCAAAGTTAAAAACAACAAAACAAAAACATGTAAAGGAAACTCGTCCCAAAACCTGTCTAATCTTATATTAATACAAAGGGAAGGCTTCACAAAAATTGTCTAAGTCCAGAATACACCACTCTATGCCTTTAACGAATTTTCCACCTTGATAAAATTTTGCACATGGCAGTTACATGCGGCAGTTCCAAAAGGACACCTGTCAGAAACTTGTAATCCACAGGGATTCAAAATAAGTTCCAACAGCTATATCTAAAAGATAGAATCTAATTCAAATTACTCCTTACCACACGAAATATTAATATTCTAAACACTTAAACAAGAATATTTCAGGCTACATTCCAACACTTAGAATATTCAGCCAGGCTTCCAACACTTAGAAATCTTAGATGTCCCTCCAAACACTTAGTTTTATTTCAGCAAATTCACGTGAATGCCTTTATTCATGCCATGTCAATCTTCACAGATTTCTTGTTCAAATCCAACACGTTGCCGTGCCTATGACTCTAGCCCGCACGTAAGGCCTTTCAGGTTCAAGTTGCCCTGCCAAACACCCAAGCACCTTGAACCTGTGGTGCACTGTTTTTTCTCCCATTCCAGGTCAAGGACCAATTGCCCAAGTCCTTGACAGTCTGCACGTAGTTAGATCAAGTAGTTTACGGGTCTAAATATCAGCCCGCACCCACTGAACTAGATGTCCTCATGAGACTTTTTTATGATAGTCCTTGATTGAGCATCAAAAACTGCCCATAAGTCTTTCGCCTTCTCCCAAACGCATCAGATGAATCTGATGGCCTTTCCAGTGAAACCCAGGAATTTGTCTTAGTATTCTTTGTACTTTTTCCCAAAAAACCCAGTGATCACGGGATCTTCTCAATTGTTCGCACTCACACTGTGTAAGGGTACTGAGAGGAGCACTCTTTGACTGTTTTCTATCCGGGATCATCTTGCATCTGCAAAAGCTAAGCTTTTCAAGAACCACATGGGAAAGGGGGATAAATTCAACCTTTTTGGCAACTTTAATCTATAAGCGCTTCGTCCACTCGTTTCACCACTTCGAGGATGCCCCATCATATTTAGGGAATCAAACCCGATGTTATTATTACGTACAATTCTGTTTCCAAATTTGTGAAAGTAAGTAAGTTTTAGTAACACTTTGTCACCCACATTTGAAACTCAACTAAGCGACGGATGTTGATCAGATACTTATTCATCGCGGCCGAGGAGCCTTACGCAAGCTATCCTGTTCTTCAGGATTAATATTAAGTTTGTCCTTGCACCCCCTTTTTGCTACTGGAAACTTTCCGGATTTTTAGATTGGCAACATCTAGTTGGGAGTTCATAGGTTTGTGATTTCTTAAAACGATTTCAAAAGGGTGACTTGTGCAAATTATAGACAGAAATGCGAAAGTGTCTAACAATGTCACCCAATTCTGTTGAACTTGGTGGGTTTGTCACATAGTGCATCAAGAGTATTCTTCCCCAAATATGTTTAATTCTTTCCGTCTTGTCAATCTGTTTCTGGCATGAGTTCGCTAGTGAGAAAATTCACATTAGTGCCTCAAGGTAGTATTCTTCAATAGGTGATTAATTCTTTTTTGTCTGTCCATCTGGTTGTGGATAAATTGCAGTAGAAAATTTTACTTCAGTTCCCATATATTGAACAAAAGTTGTCCAAAACCTACCATGTGAACCTTGCACTCTATCCACTCACGATGTCGCCGAAACACCAAAATAACTTACTGAACCACATTCATTTTGTTATTAACAAATCAGCAGCAACTTCAGATGAACATAGGTAAGGTTGCATCAACAAAAACAAAGTATTTTTGAAAACCAGTCAACAACCACCAGGATAGATGCATTGGCCATCTACCTAGGACAATCCAGAAATGAAAAATCCCAGGCTTACTGATAGCACGGGCCTTTCAGAACAGGCAAAGGTTGCCAAACCCAAAACCTACTTCTTTTAGTTCAGTCTTGTCAAACTTGACAAACATGAACAAGTATTGACGTGCGCTCATATCGTCTTCCATTCTTTGGCCAAATATAAACACGAGACATTAAGGTAACATCCTGTAAGACACCTGGATGTACAACCCGAAAAGCAGAATCATGCGCCTCATTCATCATTAAGTCTTTGCGCAATCAACCATGATTTGGTGCAGGATCCTCCCTCATATAAAATAGGCGGATTCGATTCTCGATTCAATCTCTAATTGTGCCATCTTGCACTTGACCAATCATTTAACATACAACGGAATAATTTGCAGCAACAACCTGATTCTATCATAGAAACATTTCGAGTTTGGAAATTAAATATACTGCAACAATACTTATTTTTAATCAGCGCACATCAACATGGTTGTGTTTTCCTTGTTTGTGTTCCCACACAAAAATCGTATTCTGCTAGGAATTCTGACCATTGTTCTGGATTTAGGACTCAACTTTTTCGTGGTCTAAATAATGTTATTTGCTACATTATCAGTCTTACACAATCGAGTAACCAAGAGATTAAACTCTCCCAAATCATGCAGACATGTACCACCGCAAAACCATCTCTTTTTCATTGTGTTGAGTATTTTTCTGTTTCAGCATCATTCAATTTCCTACTTTTCCAAATGCCACAGGATGACCTTACCTGCACTATCCGCTCACCAATTGCTTTGTCTGGACGCATCGTGTGCACTTCAAATGTAATTCAAAATCATTGTAATTTGAGTATTGGTTTCAGACGCAAATAGCATCTTCAAATTCTGGAAAATGTTCATCACATCGTTAGACCAAACCAACTTCGTATCCTCTTCACAAGTCTGTTCAAAGCGCTGCCCGTTTTGGTAACAACAATGAATTTTTGTAAATAGTTAGCCAAGCCAAGTAAACGAAACGACTTCAAATCCTTCACATGACGAGGTTGGGCCTTCCAATAAACATGCTTGCATTTTCTAGGATTCCATCGTACTTGGTTTTACTAACACGATGCCCCAAAATTTTATCTTCATGTGAACAAAAACTCACACCTTTTTCCATCTTAACATAAAGTGTTGTATTTCCTCAAATGAGATAGAAACGAGAACTTAAGGACTAAACAGTTTCTCTTAATTGTTCTGATATAAATGGACATATCATCTAGATAGACAACAACAATGTCATCAAGATAGTCAAACAGTACATTATTCATTAAGTGCCAAAATGTTGCTGGAGACATATTAGTTAGCCCTAAATGGCATTACAGGATATTCATAGAAAACCATATCTAATACACATTGTGGTTTGGTCATCACCCCTTGGCGATCCCAACCGTGGCAATAGCCTGCATAAGATCAAGTTTTGTTGAACGAGCATTGCCTTACTCAAACCGTCCATCAAATCCTGCACCAGTGAACTGGATACTTTATTCGTTACAGTTGCCTTGTTAGAAGCCCTGTAGTTACACACATTCGCATTGTCAATTCCTGTTTCTTTTGAAAATAAAAACAGGGGCACCATAAAGAGCCCTACTGGCTGAACCAAAAATTCAGAATCCAACAACTCGTTCAATTGTTTATTGCAATTCAAGCAAATTCCTTAGGAGCATACGATAAGGAGGAGCCTGTGCAGGAGCAACCGTTACACGGCAGCAACCAATTTTATAATGATATCCCTCCTGGTGGTAAATTCTTTTGGTTATTAGGCGGCCAATAACATCAGCAAAGGGTTTTAAGCAATCAGCAATACCAATCAGGCACTTCCATCTTAAAACATCAGGTTTCACTTCAACCAAGGGGCAGCAAGTAAGCAAGTATAGTGTCATCACCTCATCAGCCCTTGTGATTTTGACATAGCGTACAAGAACATTCCCTTTTGTCTGTTCTTCTTTGAAACTTTATTAATTTTCCTAAAATGGATGAACTCCTTTAAGAATCCAGCATTGGCTTCCATTCATGACTATTACTCCCTCTAAATTGAGGGGAAAGGAAAACAAAATGGAATTTCTTTAGAAAAATCCAATCCCAAAGTATGATCTCAAAATTCACCAAGCGGGCATCCACCATCAAACTATGTTTTTGCCCCACACCAATTTGTTCAGTCGACAAGGACACACCATAAGCCATACACAAATGGGCTTGTGCATTAGCAGACTGTTTGACAAAGGAGGGGATTTGAGACAACTTCAGCCCCCCCCAAATTTTGTATCAATTTTGAACATTTAAACACGTATGAGTGGCTCCTGTATCAACCCATGCCATCCCACACGTTGTTCTTTCACTGTCATTTGTTATTTGAATTTAGGAGAGCATGAGATTCGAAAGTACTGGAACGTTTCTCCACATTAGTAACCCACGAATTATGGGTAATTTAAAGGACAATCCCAATGGCTTTGCCATTGCAGCCACGATGTCCTTCATCTTCCTCCTTGATTCATATTTACAGCAAGCAACAGTATGACTTTTTCCCGCGTGGACAAGGACTTGGCCTAAGAGGACCGCCCACAAGTACAACAGCCTTTAGAATTACCATCTTTGTTCTTTGGTTTGCCTTCCACCTTAATTTGCACCTTTCCTGTCATGTTTGTACAGGTCTTTACGACTATCTTTTTCTCATGCACCTTCTTATCATTATTTTTTCGTAGTTTTTTAAAGTAGAGGAACATCCTTAAAAGGGACGAGTTGTCCAGAAATCAACAATGAATCTTTTGACAAGCAGCAATTACAGCCAGGCAGATCTTTAACATTCTGCTCCGGAAGTTGTTTTGAGCCCCATCCTTGCATTACCGAAATGAGTTGTGCAATTTTCCTCATCAGACAGTGTTTTTGAAGGTCTAACATCACAGAGGGAATTCGGTAATGTAGTCCACTCACAGTCATGGCGGGTGGGTGGGTGGTGGGTGGGTTTGGGTGGCTTTATTTTTATATAAAAAAAGAAATATGCTACAGAGAACATTGAACGAGAAGGCATGCCCTCGTGTAAGCATCTTTTATTTCGGTGGATACAAAACCGAAGCTCGGTACTACTACGATCAAACCATTTGAGAATCCCTCTCTTTATAGGAGTCATGTCGGCTCACTTCAGTAGCTTACGTTCACAAGACCCGATATTACGTATGCCGTAAAAAAGGTATGCTTATTCATGCAAGACCCGAAAGAGGAACACATACACGCACTTAAGTGCATTTTGTGCTACATACAGGGTACTAAGGATTTTTGTCTTCACATGTTTCCTCCTCCACCTCAACCCTTATTTTGTATAGTGATATTGATTAGCGTGGACGCCTGAGCACACGGCGCTCAACATCGGGTTACTGTGTCTTTTTGGGTGATAACTTGATCTCTTGGTCTGCTAAACATCAGGCTACCTTATCCCGTTCTAGTGCAGAGGCTAAATATCGAGGGGTAGTCAATGTAGTTTCTAAGTCATGTTGGGTGCGATATTTGTTGTTGGAACTTCATTGTCCTATACAACACGCTACATTGGTGTATTATGATAATGTGAGTGTCATATTTCTTGCTAGTAATACGGTTCAGCATCACGTACTAAGCACATTAAAATTGATATACATTTTGTCACGGCCCAAAAAAGGGCGTGATGGCACTCGTCGTATCCCACCAAGACAAGTCAGCCTAACCCAATAATTTTGATAAAATGCGGAAATAAAATCAAAGTTTGATAACACTTACTAATACAAAAAACAATTCACTATTAATCCACAAACCGTGGTTGTCAAGGTACAGAAGCATCTAATTAAAATACTAGGAATGAAAACAGTAAAAATATGAGTTTTGAAAATTGAAATTGTCTTCAAAGTAAAAAACAAAGTTATAAACTGGCGTAGGGAAAATTCGCTGTTGAGATGACAAGCAGCTACCTCAACATCCTCCACAAGATCCTCGGAAACCCAAAGAGAGAGAATGAGAGGTATTACGAAGATCCAGACTCGTACCCTACAAAAATTTATAGAAGCAAGGGTGAGTATGAAACCACGCGGTACCCAACAAGCAAACCTGTAAACACAAGTTAAGTGAATAAAATACGAGTACTCTTGACTCCCTATCTGAACCTCCATCCAACATCCTAACAATTCAGAGTTTAATAAGCACAACTCAACAATAATACTCTATCATTTTACATATTCTCAATAACAAGTTAATATTCAACAGTCACAAGTTCCACAGAAAAAAAAATCACATAAACAAAACATGTGTCCAAGTGCATCAATAAAAAATATGTTAATACCATGAGATGTGATGTCATATATAGTAATACATGTCTTCCCTAATGATACACACCCGTTGTCTCTCAGTATGGGACCCATGAGAGACATATTTGTCCATGCATCTGTTGCGGCGCACGACACGACCCTCGATGGTAGTAACCTTTGTGATGCGCGATACATCCCTTGAAAGATAATACCCATCGCGGCGCGCGATACGACCCTCGACATGGTACATCCTCTTATCGCATAGCTCTTATCACAATCATGTCTCAAATACAATCCCAAATGACATTTGCTCAAATGAAAAAATGAGGAGATTTATAACCATTTTGCAAACACACATTTAATTCACCAACAAGGAAATACACCACCAACACAAATAGGCAACAAGTCTTTCCAAAACTTCTTCAAACACCACAGAAGGACATAACACGAAATTTTCATACTTTAACAAGGGTTAGAAAGCCACTTGCCTAGCTAATCGAAAATAATCAACTCCGGGGCTTGAGCCTTAACCTTTCATTGAGTTTCTGAATCAATGGAATCTATTCAAGTATATGTATTAATAATGTTTCATACAACAAACACCCCACATATTATGTTTTTAATGTGACCTTAAAAATTTCACCCCAATTTTTATAACCAAGGTTCGTAATTCTGATGTCAACTCACATTTCAAACTTCATATTGGACCAAATAATACAAACCTGTAATAGGGGGGCATAGTAAGAGGATATACCAATTATTTCATCTTGGACTCACTACATAACAAAAAATTGTATCATCTCTATAAGTCATAAAAGAAAAATTAACAAAAATAAAAATAAAGCTACACAGCATGTAGCTCTCACGCTAAAACGAAAAGATAATGAACACGCTGCTCAGCCATGCATTGAATCCTTATTATGCACATTTTTACTAATACATTACTGTTTAATGCTTCCAAATTATATCATCATCATCACGCCATTATTGGCTATCAATTACTTGGACAATTATCATGCCAATTCTCCACCAAAAATTGATCCAAAAGAGACAAACAATGCTAATCAAATCTGGGAAACAAAAATATCTAATATTACATGTCAAGTTATTTTTCACAAACCTCAAATATGTTACAAAGAGCTTGCAAACCCATGTACGTATGAATACTAAATATAATTCCTATCATCACTTGATGAAAAGCCGAATAAAAATATTAATTCCCCTGTCTTACACCAAATCCACATTAAACATGTCAACTTTAAAATTCGTTCAATCTCTATTAATACAAATAGAAAAACATTTGCCATAGTATACGAAATAAGATAAACGGCATTAAATCGAAAAAGAAAAAGGACTTAATTACGTTAGGTTCTGATCTCATTTAGCCAAGGTGCAAAGCATCGTGTCCTAGGGTAGTTTTCTTTTTATATTTGAGGGACAACTAGTATAGGATCTTAAATAAATTATCACTTTAACCCACTAACCATCTATTAATTCAATTATCTATGATCACCCATCCATTCATTAATTCAAGTTAAACAAATAATTTAAATTTCCAAAAATGACCTTCCATGTCATTACAATATCCGTCACTAAAAATCATGTCCGTCCTCGAACATAAGATGAAAGAAAGTACCTGGAGCATCAAAAAGTTGTGGATATCTAGCACGCATGTCAGACTCTTGTTTCCCAAGTTGCCTCTCCCACTGATCAGTGTTTCCATTGCACCTTCACCAAAGAAATCTCGTTGGTCCTAAGCTTTCGAACTTGCCTATCAAGAATAGCTATAGGATCCTCCTCAAATGTCAAGTCTGGACCCTGCTCCAAAGAATCAAGTGAAATCACATAAGATTCATCCGGAATATACTTCCGAAGCATGAAAACAAATCAAGTGAAATCACATAAGATTCATCCTGTATACTCCGAATCATGAAAACATGGAGAAACAAAATGAATATGCCGACAAACTAGGTGGCAACGCCAACTTTAAGATCACCTCCCCCCTCGGCTCAAAATCTCAAAAGGTTCCAATGAAAATTCTAGGTCTAAACTTGCCTTTTCTTTCCGAACCTTCAATCCACAACCACACCCTTTATGGGTAATACTCGGTGCCAAACATAATCAACACCTCCATAACACTAGGCCTTCTAACTCTCCGATCTCTACTCTTCTGCCGACTCTGAGCTTGTCAATTCTATACTGATCATACGGATTTCCTCTATACATCTCTAACAAGTCTGTAGCCAAGAGGCAATCCTCCTCTCCGCCAAATCATCCGATCATCGGGACCTACATTGTCTTCCATACAACGCCTCTAATGGGGCAATCTAGATACTAGATGATAACGTTATTAGGCAACTCCGCTAAGGTAAATTCTATCCATCTGCTCTGAACCTTGATCACACACGCTCGAATAGCATATCTTGCCAAACTTGATCGTCCGCTCGACTGACCATAAGTCTGAGGGTGAAAGTGTACTCATTCTAACTGAGTACCCAAACCATGCTTGTAATGCCTTCAGAATGAGAAGTAAATAGTGAAACCTCGTTGATAGATAGAACTAGGAACTCTATGTAGTCACACAATCTGACAGATATATATAGCTCGACTAACTTTTTTGTCGTATACTTTACCGAATCGGAACGAAGTGGGAAGACTTGGTCAGCCAATCAAAACCAACCCAAATGGAGTCATTTCCACCCACTGTGATACGCAAACCCACAACAAAGTCCATAGTAATCCTCTCCCACTTTCAAGTAGGAATAGGCATCCTCTTAGATACACCCCCGGGCCGCTGGTGCTCACATCTGACCTGCTGGCAAGTAAAACACTTCGAAACAAAGTCTGAGATATACGTTTTCATCACACACCACCAGTAATGCTAATTCATATCATGATACATCTTCACCGCTCCCAGATGGATGGAATATCGAGAATAATGGGCGTCCTCAAGAATCAATCCAACCAAATCGCCCGTATAAGACACACAAATCCTTCCTCCGATCCTCAAGACACTATCAGAATCAAGGATAGCCTCCTTAGCTTCCTCTCTCAATACTTTGTCTCGAATTAGACATAATTTCTCATCATCAAACTAGTGCATAAGGATCTTCTCAACTAAAGAGGATCGAGCCTCAATAAAAGCAATCATCCCATCACTCTCCTTTGAAATCTGGAATCGAATAAGACTATTAGCTAACACCTGAACATCTCTAGCCAATGGTCTCTCCTCAATATTAAGAGATGCAAGACTCCCCATGCTATGAGTCTTCCTACTCAAAGCATCGGCCACAACATTGTCCTTCCCTGGATGATACAGAATGGTCACATCATAGTCCTTCAGCAACTCAATCCATCTCTGTTGTCTCAAGTTCAAATCCCTCTAACTAAATATATATTTTCAACTCCAAAATCATGAGTAGGGTATTTCTTCTCATGGGATTTCAACTGCCTAGAAGAATAAGCAATCACTTTCCTCTTTTTCATCAACACACCACCCAACCCAACTCCTGAAGCATCACAATACACAGTAAAGTCTACACCCTCCTCAGGAAGAGTCAATACAGGAGTAGAATTCAACAAAGTCTTGATCTTTTGAAAGCTCTCCTCACACTCATCTGACCACTAAAAACCCACATCATGTCGAGTCAATCTAGTCAATGGAGCTGCAATAGTAGAGAAACTCTAAACAAATCGTCGATAATACCCTGCCAATCCCACAAAACTCTGAATCTCAGTAGGTGAAGTAGGTCGCGTCTAGCCTCTAACTGCCTCAATCTTGGCCAGATCTACTCTAATACTCTCCTTGGACACCACGTTCCCAACAATGCCATAGAAGTAAGCCAGAACTCACACTTTGAGAACTTTTCATACAACTTCTCTTCTCTCAACCTCTGAAGTACAATTCACAAGTGTAAGACATGGTCCTCCTCAATCTTGGAGTAAACCAAGATATCATTGATGAAAACAATCACAAAAGAATCTAGGTATGGTCAAAACACCCCATTAATCAACTCCATGAATGTTGCAGGGGCATTAGTCAATCCAAATGACATCACTACAAACTCGTAATGCCTATATAGACTCCGAAAAGCTGTCTTAGGAATATCTGATGCCCTAATATTTAACTGATGATACCCGTACCTTAAATCAATCTTAGAGAATAATGATGCTCCCTATAGATGATCAGATAAGTCATCAATACGCGGAAGAGGAGACTTATTCTTTACTGTTACCTTGTTCAACTATCTGTAATCAATACACATCCTCATAGTCCCATCTTTCTTCTTCACAAACAATACAGGGATACCCCAAGATGATACACTAGGGCAAATAAAACCCTTACTCAATAAATCCTACAACTGATTCTTCAATTCTTTCAACTCTGCTAGAGCCATACGATATGGAGGGATAGAAATAGGCTTAGTGTCCGGCTTTAAATCAATAACAAAATCAATATCTCTATATAGAGGAACACTTGGGAGATCAGAAGGAATTACATCGAGAAACTCCTGAACCACGGGAACAGTGTTCATGGGTGGTGGTTCAACATTAGTATCCCGAAAAAAGCTAAGACAAATACCCTCTCTCCACCAATATCTGGGTACGGATAAAAGAGATGACCTTGCTAGGGTAAGAACCACTAACATCGTTCCACTCAACCCTCAGAAAACCAGGCATTGCTAAAGTCACAGTCTTAACATTACAATCAAGGACATCATGATAAGAAAAAAGCCAATTCATACCCAAGATAACATAAAAGTCTACTATACCCAGAATGATTAGGTCTACCCAAGTGTCATACCCAGCCAAAGAAATAAGACAGGATCGATACACTCGATCCACCACTAAGGTCTTACCAACGGGTGTAGAAACACGAATAGGTACAGTCATGCTATCACATATCATATCAAATTCAGCAGCAAAATAGGTAGACACATAAGAGAATGTAGACCATGGATCAAACAATACAGACGCAGGTCGACGATATACTGGGATGATACTTGTAATAACAGCATCATAGGTCTCCGCTTTAGGACTCCCTGGAAAAGCATAACAGTGTCCCCCTCGTCCACTTCTAGCCTGGTTGGTACCTCTACCCCTACTCTGTTGAGCTGCAACAGTACTACTAGAAACTCTATCACCTCTACCCTACTGAACTCTGCCACGGCCTCTACCCTGTGGTGCTGGTGGTTTAGTCTTAAATGAAGAATTAGGTCGAGGCCCAAAACGACTCCTTTGAGAAGTACATTATCGCATCAGGTGATTTGATCTCTACAAGTAAAACAAAATCTCTAACCCGGGAACTTTTATGTGGACCTTGAAAATTCACTATAATTGCCTCGCCCTGTAGGTCGATGTTGTGAACCATACGAGTCCTGACCCTGGATATAAGAACACCTAGATGTTTGACCACCCTCAGATGTCGGCATAGATGCATGAATGGGTTCACGCTACTAAAAGGAACCACTCGCTCTTTGTGATCCCCTACCTCCAGATGAGGCACCATGAAACTGGCATGCTGTACGGGCCATTTTAGGGTCCCCAAACTCCTCTCTCTCCATCAGTTCTACCTCTTTGGCGGCGCTCACACTCGACTGGAAAGAAGATCCATCTCTAGATACCCAGAACATAGTTTACCTGATAGAGAAAGTCAATCCCCTCACAAATCTACGGATCTTCTCTATCTCATCTGGAATAATGGCCAAGGAATTCCTAGACAACTGGCAGAAACGCGCCTCATACTCTGTAACCGATAAACCATCTTGTCTCAGGTTCTCAAACCTCAATGGACTCTCCTCTCTCAGGCTCTAAGGTATAAAACGATCATGGAATACACTAAAACTTCTCTCAAGTCACTCAAGGAGACCCAACTGGCAAAGCCCCCGATAAATCCTCCACCACTCTCTCACTAGCCACGAAGCTGGAGTGTAGCATATTGAATCCCATGTGACTCATCTAATCCAATAACCTCTAGCAACTCTCGTCATGTATTCAAAAACTCATGAGCGTCCTTGCTCCTCCCACCATCAAACTGAGGCGGGTCCATCTTTCGAAATCTTTTATACCTACGCTGCTTATCCTCTGTCAAAACAACCATCGGTGCAACTTTACCCCCAACTGCTGGTGCAACATCATTTTGAACAACGAGTTTCATTGGTAGTTGTCCCACCGCATCCTTAACAACTGGAGCTTGTTGTTGCTTTTGGGTCTGAGTGAAGACCTCCAACACACTTAACACCCTCAATAACGTATCCTGAAGCAAAGGTGTGACTGCAGGATCTAGAGGGACCTGGTCTCCTCGGTCATCAATTTGAGGCTCTAGAGAGACCTCTGTAGCACGACCTCTCACTGGGGCTACTCCACGGCCACGCCCTCTGGCTAGTGTCATACCACAAGCACAACCTCTAGCTCGATCTCTACCCCTACCTCTAGCTGGGACCTCAACAACTACCTCGGGAAGTGCCTCCAGCCTACCACCAGTAACATTAGCTCTAGTCCTCGTTATCTGTCAAAGGAGTATACAACAACTCCGTACTAATGAAGATAAGCATACACGATGAGAAAGAATGAACAAAATGATGTTTCCTAATATTTTTTATAGCCTCCCATAGATAAATACAGACTTCTCTGTACAGATCCTTAAGACTCTACGTAGACTCGATTTGTATACACGTGAGACCTATGAACCAGGGAGTTTGATACCATTTTGTCATGACCCAAAAATGGTCGTGATGGAACTCGTCTTATTCCACCAAGACAAGTAATCCTAATCCAATAATTTTGATAAAATGCGGAAATAAAACGAAAGTCTAATAACACTTACTAATATAAAAAAAAATTCTACTTGATTAAATCCCCAAAACCTAGTTGTCACGTACACAAGCCTCTAATGTAAATACTAGAATTGAAGTAAAAATACGAGTCTAAAAATGAAATTATCTTTCAAGTAAAAAAAAAAAGTCATACACTGGAGTAGGAAAGTTCGCTGAGATGACAAGCAGTTACCTCACAATCCTCCACAAGATGCCTCGGAAATGAAGTGAATGAGAAGTATCACAAATATCCAAGCTCGTAACCTAAAAAAAATTGTAGAAGCAAGGGGTGAGTAACAAACCACGTGGTACCCGACAAGCAAACCTGTGAACACATGTTAAGTGAACAAAATATGAGTACTCTTTACTCCCTATCTGAACCACCATCTTACAGCCTAACAATTCACAGTTTACTAAGCACACAACTCAACAATCATACTCTTCATTTTACATATTCTCAATAACAACTTAATATTCAACAGTCACAAGTTTCACAGAAAAACACTCACAACATAAGCAAAACATGTGTCCAAGTGCATCAATAATAAAAATGTGTAATGCCGTGAGATGTGATGTCAAGTATAGTGATGCATGTCTTCCCTATCTATACACATCCACTGTCTCTCAGTCTGGGACCCATGGGGGACATATTTGTCCATGCATCTGTCGCGGTGCATGACACGATCTTCGATGATAATAACCTTCACGCCGTGCGATAAGTCCCTCGAAATATAATATCCATCGCGGCGCGCGATACGACTCTCAAAATGGTATATCCTCTTATCGCATAACTCTTATCACAACCATGTCTCCAATACAATGCAAATGACACGCTCAGATGAAAAATGAGGAGATAACCATTTTGATAACAAAACACAATTCACAACAAGGAATACAACACCAAAAAATAGGCAACAAGTATTCAAATCATTCTCAACACTATACAAGGACATACACGAATTTCATACTCTTAACAAGGGTTTAGAAATCCACTTGCCTTAGTTAATCGAATAATCACTCAGGGGCTTGAGCCTTCCCATTCCGTTGAACCAATGAAATCTATTCAAGTATATATTCCTAATAAGGTTTCAGAACTAACAACATCCACATTATTATGTTTTTAACTTTAACCTTTAAATTCACCCAATTTTTACCCAAATTCCGTAATTCTTGATGCCAACTGTCACATTCAACTATCATATTTTCCAATAATACAACTAATAGTTTTCATATAATAAAATATATCAATATGTTAATTTTCCTTGCTCCCTACATTACAAAAATTTGTATAGTCTCTATATGTCATAAAAGAAAACATAAAAAAATTTAAAAATAAAGCTACACTACATGTAGCTCTCACGCTAAAACGAAAAGATAATGAACACACTGCTCCAGCCACGCACTGAATCCTTATTATGCACATTTTTACTAATACTGTACGATTTAATGCTTCGCAATTATATCATCATCATCATGCCATTATTGGTTATCAATTACTTGGCCAATTATCATGTCAATTCGCCACCAAAAATTGATCCAAAAGAGATAAACAATGCTAATCAAATCTTACAATATATAATAATACATCTAATATACCATCTTATTTACATCAATATTTCAAGCCTTCAACCCACATTATAATACCTAATATAATTTCTTCATCACTTATGAAAATAATAAACTATAATTCCCCTTAATCACCAAATCCACATTAACATGTAAAGTTTAAAAATTCATTCAATCTCATTTAATACAAATCAGTAACAATTCATATATACGACAATAAGATAAAGCAGGCATAAATCAAAAAGATTCACTTACCTTTAGGTCGAATCTCCGTTGCCCAGGTTGCACGAATCGAGTTCTAGGGTAGTTTTCTTTTCCTCTGATTTCTTTAAATAAAAATTATTGAAAAACAACTAAATCACGAATTTATATATGAGGGATAACTAGTATAGGATCTTAAATAAATTTTTACTTTAACCCACTAATTATCTATTAATTCAATTATCTATGATCACCCATCCATTAATTAATTCAAGTTAAACAAATAATTAAAATTTTCAAAATGCCCTTCCGGGTCATTAAACATTTTGTCCGGAAAAAGGTGGCTCGCGGCCAAGTTCGCGTGTTACATGTCCCCTCGCGTTATCATAATGCAGACATATTCACCAAAGCTCTTCCTTTGGTGTTATTTGAGGACTTTCAGGACAAGCTTAGCATTCGGCGACCTCCTGCTTCGACGAGGAGTGTGTTAGAATATATGATGAATATATTTTGATTTATTAACTGTATTAAGTGCATATTTAGTTCCTACTTATAACTAGGTGTACATTTAGTTTCCTTAATTATAGTCTTGTACTGATTGTATATAAATTATTTATTTTATGAAATAGCAAGGGATTAAACTCTTTCAAAACAAAGTCTTTTATGAGAGAACACATTCAAATTCCTATCTTGTCTTCACTCTTCATGCATTTGCTCTGTTTGAAAAAATTGATGTAATTATTAGGATAGTAAATATCAGCATAGTAATTACACAACCTAGTAATCACATCGACTTGCTTATTTTCCATAGTAGAATTAAAATATAATTACACATATGTTGTTTGGATGTACAGATGCAACCATAAAGTTATAATCAATTTTGAAAATTAAAAATAAATATTCAAAATTTAGATTGAAAAAAATGTAATAAATGAATATATATATATAATATATATTATAAGATATAATATATATATAAAAGTTATATTCGTTTTCATGTGTAAGCAGAAATTTCTTTTTCAATTATTTTAATCACAACTTTGAATTTTCTTTCTCTGTTAAACATCTTCGCCATGTAATCTAATTTGTACAACTTAAATGTTTCTTTTTATTACGGATTGTCTTTGTATATATATTCATTTTTTCTTCTTTATTTTCCTTTCAATGTTAATTAAAAAACCAATGATTTATTATATCGTTAATAATTCACTCATTAGAGGTTTTTTACTTATGTGATGATGACAAATAATCAAATTCATATTGGAATATAGCTAATTAATTTTAAGAACCAATTTTTCTATTATTTTTAATGTATGGATATTAGTAAAAAATTATTTGCAAGTTCAATGCAATTATTTTATTTATGATCACGCGAAGCGCGAGAAAATTACCTAGTTAAGATAGTAAAATCAACTTATTCATTGAATTAAAGAACGTAGGAAAAAGAATCATAGTTGAGAAAGATCAAGTGTACCTCTTAACTTTGGAAAATAACTCTTAACTTTGCAAACGGATCAAATATATCTATATAGATTCTATTTGTTTGATAATATATCGAAAAATAAAAAAAAATTAGTCATTTTTTTCACTCCCACTAGAAAAATATGATATACTTGAACTATTTGTTTGATAATAGAAGTGTATACGAGTCACTTTTGTAACAAATGATATATCAACTCCAAATTTTAAATTTTAGAGGTGTACCATGTCTTTTTTCCTTAATTCTTTAGAGTTCAAGTCTTATATATCCTCTTTTAATCGAGTTTGGTAGATACTAGATTAAATATTTGAAAACGGTTTTAAAAAATGTGATTTTACTATTTGAAAAATAATTATGTGATTTGATGGAAAAAATTATTCTAAAATGTCCATTTAAGGAATTAACTTGCAATTTAGACAGAAAATTTATAAATTGCATATTTATCTACTAATATCAATCCAAATCTTTTATGAGACAAAACAAAAACAAATTCAAATTCCTATCTTATCTTCAGTCTTCACGCGTTTGGTCTGTTTGAAAGAATTGATGTAATTATTAGGATAGTAAAGATCAATATAGTAATTACACAACCTAGTAATGACATTGACTTGCTTATTTGCCACAGTAGAATTAAAATATAATTACCATGTGTTGTTTGGATGTACAAATGCAACCATAAAGTTATATTAAATTTGAAAATTAAAAATTAATTATTTAAAAATTACATTAGAAAAATAAGAAACTTATAATGATAAGATATTATATATAGATATCTATATATATATATATATATATATAGTATATATATATATATATATTATACTTGTTTTATCATGTGTAAGCATAATTATTGATTTTTTGAGTATGTCACAAATTTTGAATTTTCTCTTTAGACATATATCACAATTGTATAATATGTACAACTTAAATATTTCTTTTTATTACGAAACGCCTTTGTATATCTATTCATATTTTCTTCTTTAATTTCCTTTTAATATTAACTAAAGAACCAATGATTTATTATATCGTGAATAATTCATTCATCAGAGGTTCTTGACTTATGTGATAATGACAAATAATCAAATTCATGTTGGAATATTGCTAATATTTTTTTAAGAAACAATTTTTATATTATTTTTAATGTATGGATATAAGTAAAAAAATTATTTGCAAGGTTCAATGCAATTATTATTTATGACCGCGCAAAGCGCGGAAAAATTACCTTGTTAAGATAGTAAAATCCAATTATTCGTTGAATCAAAGAATGTAGAAAAAAAACTCATAGCTGAGAAAGTTCAAGTGTACCTCTTAATTTTTGAAAATAACTCTTAACTTTGCGAACGGATCAAATATACCTATATAGATTCTATTTTCTGATAATATATTAAAAAATAAAATAAATTTAATTATTTGTTCACTCCCATTAGACAAATATGATATATTTGAACTATTTATGTGATAATAGAAGTTTATACGAGTCACTTTTGTAACAAATGATATATCAATTCTAAATTTTTAATTTGAGAGGTATACCATGTTATTTTTCCATAATTCTTTAGGTGACAAGTCTTGTCTATCCTCTTTTTATCGAGTTTGGTTGTTATTAGATTAAATATTTAAAAATGGTTTTAAAATTTTGTGATTTTACTATTAGAAAAATAATTATGTGATTTGATGAAAAAATTGTTCTCAAATGTCCATTTAAGGAATTAACTTGCAATTGAAATAGAAAATTTGTAAATAACATACAATATCTACTAATATTAAACCAAATCTTTTATCAGAGAAAACCAAAACACATTCAAATTCCAATCTTGTCTTCACTCTTCACATTTTTGGTATGTTTGAAAGAATTAATGTAATAGTTAGGATAGTAAATATCATCATAGTAATTATACAACCTAGTAATGACATCGACTTGCTTATTTGACATAGTATAATTAAAATATAATTACACATGTGTTGTTTGGATGTAAAATGCAACCATAAAGTTATATAAATTTGAAAATTAAAAATTATTATTTAAATTCATTAGAAAAATAAAAAAAAAACTTAATGAAATGATATATCTATATATATATATCTAATATATTATATATCTATATATATATATATATATATATATGCTATTCAAAATTTGTATTGTGTTCATTGTACCATAATTCTTTTTGAATATTTAACAAAATTTTAAATTTTCTCTTTAGATTACATCCAATTTTATAATATATACAACTTATATTTTTTTTATTACAAAACGGCAAAAAAAAAAAAAAAACCTTTACATCTATAGTCATATTTTTCTTTCTTCTTTCTTTTTTTCTTTCAATTTTAATAACGACCCTCATGATTTATTATATCATGAATGAACCTCAATTAGAGGTTCTTGACTTGTGTGATAATGACAATAATCAGTTCATGTGGTAATATTGCTATATTTTTTAGTAACCAATTTTCTATTATTTTTAATGTAGGATATTAGTAAAAAATATTTGCAAGTTCCATGCACATTATTTTATGACCACGCGAAAGCGCGAGAAAATTCACAAATTATCGTTGATAAATTAACTATGAAAACGAAATCCTAGTTTGAGAGATCAAGTGTACGTCTTAACTTTGGAAAATAACTCTTAACTTTGCAAACGGATCAAATATACCTATATAGATTCTATTTTTTTGATAATATATCAAAAAATAAAATAAACTTAATTATATTCTCACTCTTATTAGACAAATATGATATGTTTGAACTGTTTATGTGATAATAGAAGCGTATACGAGTTACTTTTGTGACAAATGATATACCGACTGTAATTTTTGAATTTGAGAAGTATACCATGCCATTTTCCCTTAATTCTTAAGGGGTCAAGTCTTGTCTATCTTCTTTTATTCGAGTTTGGTAGATATTAGATTAAATATTTAAAAATATTAAAAATTGTGATTTTTACTATTAAAAAATATTATGTATTTGAAAAAAAAAATGGAACAAGATTTCTCAAATGTCCATTTAAGGAATTAACTTGCAATTTAAATAAAAAATTTATAAATTACATACCATATCTACTAATATCAAACCAAATCTTTTATGAAAGAAAACTAAAACACATTAAAATTCCTATCTCGGCTTCACTCTTCGCGCTTTTGGTCTGTTTGAAAGAATTAATGTAATTATTAGGATAGTAAATATCAGTATAGTAATTACAGAACCTAGTAATGACATCAACTTGCTTATTTGCCACAATATAATTAAAATATAATTACACATGTGTTGTTTGGATGTACAAATGCAACCATAAAGTTATATTAAATTTGAAAATTAAAAATCATTATTTTTAAATTTGTGATTCGAAAAATTAAGAAAGTTAATAAATGATTTATATATATATATATATATCTATTGAAATGCATGTGGGACAAAAAGATTAATATTATGTCATAAAATATTGAAATATGTGACAAAAAGATCAATATACAATCTATTAAAAAACAAATACTTGCAATTTGAATTCATCATACAACTAAACAAATGAAACTAAAAATATAGTCATAATTCATAAACTCAAAACAAAAATTTAATATATAATTTTTTATTTAATTTCAACTTAACATTCATATATATGATTGAAACGAATAGGAAAACATAAATCTATAATCTTACTCAAAAGTAAATTCTACTTTAATTTTAAAATACTAGCGAAATTATGTTAATGAAATAAATAACATATGTTTAAAAAATAGAGAATGCAAAAAAAATTGTCATAGAATCACATAAAGTAAAAAGTGAGAATGACAAAAAAATAAAATCTAAATAATAAAATAAAAAAGAAACTTTTAAGAAAATTCTTTCTAGAATATCGAAAATAAAAAGAATTTATAATAAAGAAAATAAATGAAAATGCAGAAATAAATCTAAAACAAGAATTTAACAATAATCAGCTTATAATTACACCTGTATTATCCCAATGCACATCTCCTTCTAGGATTGGAGGTGAATTACCACCTCCTGAACAAGTTAGGTCAGACATGTAATTACACAACCCAACTACACCAAATTTAATTATCATGGTGTCTTCCAAAAAAATTGTATTCTTTAGAGTCCACCCCCACCCCCGCCACCCTCTTTTTTTTTATATCAGATTTATGTATCTTTTCACTGTACACATCAACTTGTTTTTAACTATAGAATAGATCGCTTATATGTCGATTTATTCTATTAGTACTCATCAATCAAAGGTGTGTAAAAAATTTCTTTCTCTCTTATATTTTTTTTCTCTTTATTCTATTTTTAGTTTTGTTTCTTATATAAATTGATTGTTTACGACAATAAATTAAATATATTCACAACTGGATTTTGTGTTTTTTTGTTTGTTTTGTTTTTATCAAAAACAGAAAATTATCATAAAAATCAGATTCTGGGGAAGGAACCTGTTGGAGAATCTCAAATTTCCACAAAGAGAATCGGAAGAGGCATGGTCAATACCACACAACATTCTATGGAACAATTCAAGACTTGAAGATAAGTCATTTTTTAAAAAATAAATAAATATTTGATCCTCAAATCTATGTGTTCAATTTTTTGTTGTTCAAAGAGAGGATTTTTTTCCTTAAATTGCATGAGTGAATTTCAATGTGTAAATATTTTTTTTTGTATGTATTTTGGAGCATCAATTATATTATTTATTTTTATTGATTGGTTTTGGTGTTTGTTTCCCCACATCTTTATATTTAATAAAGGATTTGTCTTTTGTTTCACATTTCCTATTTTCTTTTATTGAGCTATTGCTAAAATGGTTTTGTAAAATAGTTTATTTGATAGATTATTTGTTATGTGTATACAATCTTTATAACTAGCTTGATTATTCTTTATGGACTTTTAGCATAAGATTATGAGTTCGTTACGTTTTCATTGCTTTCTATTTTTGCACCAAAAACACAAACAATCTATTTCCTGTTATGTTTGATACCCCTTTTGAGGCTTGACTAATTTAACTTTGTGTCGAGAATTATCATTTTAAGGCCCAACTAATCTAGATCACATAAAAAACTATCTTTGGAACCGACTAATCTAGATTTGCATTGAAAAGTCACACTATAGGATCTGCTTAGTTCAGATTTGCATCAGAAAGTCTCACTTGGGAGCTAAACCTCTCCCAATCGATGGTGATAACTCTTGTCTCATGACTCAACATAGGCCTATAGTTAAGGATTAAAGAGTAATTACTACTTCTCATTCTTTGGTGAGTATCTGGTACTTGATCAGGGCCATGAGTATTCAAATTCAAGTGGGGAATCAAGTCCCATTTTAGGGTTAAATGTTCCTTACCAAAGTTTTTGTTCCAATGCTCAAACTCAAGACCTGATTAATGATGGAGAAATACTTGTCAATCCACCATGTATTTATGACATTTTTTTGTTATTTTAATTTTTAGGTTTATTTTTATAAAAATGATCAATAATGTTTTTTTCTTCATGATTTTTTGAATGAGATTTTTCAAGAATGTTCCGCATCCCGATGAGGATCACAAAAACAATAGCTAGTGGCGCAGCGCTTGATCATAAGCAGGTCAAGTTTTGGTTCCAAACAGAAGGACTCAAAAATAAAGGTAATTTTTATTTTTATTCTTTTATATATTGTCATTTGTTAACTTAATTCATTGGATATTATTTAATTGTTAGTGGTTGGTGTTTTACACACCAACAACAAATTCATATATATTTTTCATTAAATGTCAAAATCTAGAAAAAATAATGATAAAGTTTAAATCAATTAATGGAAAGCAGTGATCTATTGGTAAATTGTTTTCTCTAAATTTTGGTATATGTTCGAATGTGTGAAATAAATAAGGTAATTTATTCCTCTTAATTAATAATCAAGTATTTAATTCCACTTCACACACGCACACACCCCCTTGCCGCGTCAATAATTCCATTATTGATGATTTCCACTTTTCAATTTCTTATAGTTTTTCCTAAATTACTACCCTCATTTGATTTTTTTCTGGGTTGAGTTTGATCATAGATTTGAAAGTATGTTCTCTCATTAATACATGAACTTTATTAAAGAAACTTTCTTTTCATTGTAATTTTTTTCAATCATCTCACTCCAAGTCAATTAAGTTTTGCTCAATTAAATCGATGATAGAATCATTTTAAATAATTCAAAGTACATGAACTCCCAAGTAAGTTCCATAATTATCAAAGAATTACAAAATGGACAAAAAAATTGAATCCCCTCCCTTTTAGTTTTTGAGATTTAAAGTTAAAGTCGGAAAATTTGGTTGTTGCAACTGAAACTAAATGATTTTCCTTTACAAGATTATTTGATGAGTGAAAGGCACCTTTTAAAATATTAAATTTACAATTGAATGAGTCCCCAGGCGAGTCCAAAAATTTGTGTAATAAAAAATGAGCGGATGAATAATTATTTTGGTGGGTTTGCCATAAATAAGACCCCAACCCAGTTTTCAACTTCCATCAAAAAATTATTTTTCTCGTTAATTTTTCAATTACCAAATAATGTAATTTCCTTTTTTAACTTGACTATATTTATCACATCTAGGCTAAAGTATGATCTTTGATGGGAAATTTCATAGAGATAGTGAAGATTCTAAAAAGGGAAGGATAATGTGTATCTAGGAGACCAATGAGTAGGATAGAAGGCACGTAATATAGACAAGTATAAATTGTGGTACTCGAAAGGTGTGACGATATGGAATAAAGTAGGCATCTTAGCTGATTGTGAGCTTAAGGAGGAAGTGATTGAGGTAAGGAGGATCAATGATAGGATGATGATGATTAAGTTAGTAATTGGAGGGTCCACTTTAAATATTGTTGGTGCTTACGCTCTGCAAATGGTCTTGGACGAGGAGGACTAGAAGATTTTTTGTGAGGATTTGACGAAGTGGGTGGAGGTGTTTCAAACACAAAGAATTTATTCATAGAAGGAGGTTTCAATGGTCACATTGAGTCTACTTCGTGGGATGTAGTGATTAGTATGGAGTTTCCAGTTTCAGGGACAAGAATGCGAAGGAGTCTCACCTATGGATTTTTCAAGAGCTTTTGGGTTGGTGGTAGTCAATTCGAGTTTCTTATAGGAGGAGGAGCACTTGGTACCTTCCATAGCATGGTAGATAAAACTCAGATAGACTATTTGATTCTTAGGAAGGAAGATAAAGGACTTTATAAAGATTGTTGGTTATTCCGAGTGAGAATTTAACGACCTAATATTAACTCCATCTGTTGGATTTTGGATTGTAAGGGAGAGGAAGAAGAAGATCGTAGGTAACAAACCGGGGATAAAATGTTGAAGCTTGAATATGGCCAGTGCTCCGTATATCATAGACAAGTTTTTAGTTGTGGGAGCTTTGGTTAGTAGTAGGGATACAGATAATATGTGTTTAAGGACTTCTAGGTAAATTTTGGCAAGTTGAGTAAATTAAATTTTCATGGATTAATTTTTTTACCTATGTAAAAAAAAATTAAAATATATTTCTTATACGAGGAAAAATGTGTATGTGGTTCAAATTCGGATGGAATTTTAAACTTTTAAGCAAAGATGGATTGAAAAATATTTTTCAACCATTATAAAAAGGCTAAGTAGCATTTTGGTCCTTCAATTATTATAATATTCTAATTTTGATACTAGTGATATCCTGCTCAATACATCAATATTTAATTTATTGGAATGTGCACTATTGATCCTTTATTTGTGAATATTCAATAATTTAACATAATAATTAATTGTACAATTATTTAATTACCTATATGTTATATTAAGTTTGTATTGTTATTCCATATGTGATTAATTTTTGTTATATATTTATTCATCAAACTCAAATCGAGAATTCCATTAACAATGTTCTTCGAAAATAAAAAGAAAGATCTCTTTGTGAATATAAGGCAATGAAAGAGGCAATGAAGAGTATTATGTGTCCAAAATGTGATGGACTTCCCATTGGAAAAGAAAAAAGAGAACGTAATTTAGAAAATATGAAAACGAAAAATCAATGGTTGACAGAACAAATAATTAAACCTTCTATTTATCCTATTTATTTTACTTTATTTTAATTTTTTATGTTAATTTTTCTATTTGTCTTGAAAAGAATTACTTATATATAACAAAAGACAAAGGAAATTTATGGTTTGAACTCGATAGATTAATTCAGAATTTAAGGTATTAGAACATAACTTCTAATAAAAATGGGAGTCAAATCTATTATATTTATGAAATTTTAGTTCACGTTACATAGACATATAGTATATATATATATATATATATATATATATATTATATTAATATATATATTATATATAATACTTACAACTTATAGATATATATTGAGGTGGATGTGAGATCATAAACGCCCCTATTTTCATTTGAATCTCATATTTTTTACATGAGGCATAGATATATGTAAAGTATACTAAAATTCAAATAAATCTTATGTCTAAATCCATAATTTTATAAATACAACATTAAGTGTTAGAATCCTACTAACAAGGGTTGTGATGGTATGGATAAGATTCATCTATCCTTAACAAAGGGTCTTAAGTTTGACCTCTGGTACAAAAGATCACGATAGGAAGTGATTCTCTTTTTAATGAGATTTACACGAGTGTTAAATGTGTTAAATTATATCTTCGATTTGTTTCTGCCCCGTGCTTATGAGTTGCAGCCTCCCTTGACAAGAGAGACCATCTTTATCTCACATCAATTAATTGATTGAAAGAATTTAAATTATATACACTAATAGAAAATTATATACTTATTATCCTTTTTAGATTCTCAAATCATGTTTATTTAGATATGTACCTATTATTGTAAGTAAAGTAACGTAACAATTTATTTTTGCAGGATGAAAAAGTATCAAATCTCATCTCACGTGTTGTTGGAAGGCCTTTTGTGATGGATTCAAATTTGGCACCACAAAAATCGAATCTTGGATCATCTTCAAATTCATCTGATGGAAATTTATTGAACCAAGACATATGTGGCTCTCCCATTAGATATCCTTCTCTTCGTCAAGAAAACAATCATAATAATAATAATGTTCATGCACATTCAATAATGTCTCCATTACCACAAGAACATGATGAATGTCATCATGACAGTAGGCAACAAACAATTATGTTTGAGACTGTTGTTGCTTGTATGAATGAAATGGTTGAACTTTGGAAAATGAATGATCCATTTTGGGTAGATTCATCAAGTGAATAGGAGGTGTTTTATTCATTGTGATATTTATGTAGACATTTTCAAATCAAGTTCTAACCCTTAACCAACATCACAGGGTCGAATTGAATCATCAAAGGATGTGGATTTGTGTCATGACCTGACTGGCAATTGAGTTATCCATAATTTTCTTGATCCAGTAAGTTTCATGAACCTTCATGATATATAGATATATATATATGCTTTGTAAATTAAAGATTTGGCGCGCTAGTTGATTTTTGAAAAGTAGTTGGTATTTGAGAATTCGTTGGAAACTTACCACTTCTGATGTGGAAACATACCATGGCAATAGCATGGATTTCGAACTTGAGCAAGTGAGAGATCTAAGATACTATCATGATTTTTTGAAATCTAACACAATGTCATGAAATCCAAAAATTAGCTATTTCTTAAAAGGTTGATACCATTTTATTTTTAATTTTCTCCTGTAAAATATTGATTAAGATGAGTTTATATGGAGTGATGGACATGGACAATGAGTACTTATTTTTAGACATAGTTGTCATTCTTATTATTTAATAATTATTCATATGCTTAAAATGATTGTTTTTCATATGGTTTTTTATATGTAGGTCAAATGGATGAACTTGTTTCCTACTATTGTCACAAAAGCTATGACTATTGAAGTTCTTGATTCTGGTACTTGGGAAGGCTCTATGCAATTGGTAAAATATTAATCGATCTTTTAGATTTTTTTCCCCTAGAAATTAAATCAATATTGAAATTGACTCATAAAATGATATCAAAAAATGATTCTGAATTCACATGTATTAAAAGATTGCATATTTTAATCCCTCTCGTTGAAGCTAGAGAATTTTTGTCGTACTGTTGTGTAGAAACTTATATGCAACAACATGATTATGGTTGATATTCATATGATATATTCAATGATATTCATAGTTGTGTACCTTGTTATTCTTGAAGTTCCCATCTAGTTGTGCAATTCAAGATATGGGCAATGCCAAAGTAAGGTAAGAATCATTTGTCTCTCTCTATATCAATATTTATATAATAGGAAAATTATGTGCATTAAGCTCCCTCGATACACATGGTCCATATTACTGGGGTCAATTGTATGTAGTCTTATCCTGCATTTGTTCTTGAAATTTTATTTTATTTTTTTATCACAAGGATTTTCATGCATAACGAAAAAAATATCATTACATAGAAACACCTATAACAACTTCACTTTCTAACCATCTAACTTCCTACTCATACGGAAAACAAATCAAGAAAAATAATCTATTACAAAAGAAATGCTACTATAAGGTACTTATATAGTGTTTGTAGAGTAGATTTCCATCTTGCCTTGTGTTGTCCTCTTAGATGAATATGCAATACAATCTCTCTAAAGAGCTTGTCATCATATAGTCTTCCTGTATAGAAGCTAATCTTGTTTTTTTTTTTCTAAATGATATATGCAATCCTCACAAAAACATGAGTCTTGATCCAATCGTGAATACTTCTTTGATTCTCATCCAGTTGCACATTATTTCCCATAATGTCTTTGTCATTTGGAAATAAAAATAAATATGTTTAAAGGTTTTGTTTATGCTACTACAGAACACACATTCAGATGACACCTGAATTCCAAACTTTTCAAGTTTCAACAATTGCTAATCTTTTCTACACAACTAGCCACAAGATGAATTTGAATCTTGGATGTACTCCTCGTTGCAAAGTAATACTATTCCATTTTACTCTAGAAAAAGTAGGCATGATATAGTTATTTATGTTCTTGGTAGAAAACCCCCCACCATTTTGTGCCTTTGCAAAGTCCATCATCAACTCACCCTGCCCATCTTCCCTTGGGATTATCATATCCCTTGTACTCAAAAACTTTCGCACTACCCATGAAGCATCAGTAGGTAAAGTTACACTTTCAATCCCCATATTCTTTATGAAATAAGTATGCACCCATTGGATCATAGAGAGTCTTTCTTTCTAGCTATATTTTACAGTTTTTTTAGTATTACAGCCTTATTCTACAAGTCAAACGGGTAAGATTCCTATCACTATTTATATGTAGTTTATTTTTAAGGGTATATTAAATGGGTAAATATTTACTCGTACTGATGCCTATTATGATGTTTATTGTTTCTAATATGATATGAGAGTCAAACTATATTCTTGATTTATCTAATTTTTGGTCGTCGTGTTATGTTGTTAATTTATTCTCCAAATAATCAACTTTGAGACGTGCATGGGGTTGATTTAAGTGTCCCCGTATTGTTTTAGAAAATATTCTTTCCATATGTGTATAACTTGGGAAAATCCCCCACAACCTAATAAGTTTTATTATTGAGTTAGATTCAATAACCATCATTTAACATGCTATCAGAGTTGCTAGTCTTCATTTAACTATGTTGAACTCCGGCCTATACATTGTTGTTCATGTCCTAGATGTTTGAATCCAAAAGAGCAAGCATTATTCTTTCTCCTCAATGTCTTATCATTCTGGTCCTATGAAATTATTGCCAAAAAAAACACAAATTTTCCAACAAAAAACGCTTTCTTCCTCATTATTTTCCAACAAGTTAAATTATTTTTTATTCTGGTTTCTTGATTATTTTTGCTCTTTTTGCAGGTTACTACTTGGGTTGAACATGTTCATTTTCTGAAAAAGATCAGGTTAATCATATCTTTTAGAGATTTTGTGTGTGATCGTGAAGCATACGGAGTTTTTTTTCTCTAAAACTGGATTTGTTACACTTCAAAAAGGATGTGTGATAGATTTAATTTTCAATGGATTCAACATGCCCTACTAGTCATGAATTTCAAAGGAAGGTTTGATTTAATTTACCTTTATTTGTTTACTACTTTTTTGAATTCTTAATTTATATAGGTGAGAAAAGAATCAATTGTAAATTTTTCATCATCACTTCAATGGCAGCTTTAGTTAAAATTTAAAAATCTTGAACAAGAGTCCAAACCTCTCTTTCTTTGTTTGATGTTTGAATATACTTTTGAATTTTTTTTAAATATTTGAAGTATATATATAATATGTATTTTAACCACGTTCGACATTGAATTTTTTTTTGTTTTAATGGGCTCGGAAATTGATAACTCTTTTTATTTCGGAAGTCATTTTTCTTTACAATTTTCTCAATATTTAATTTGAAACATCTCTTTTTCAAACTTTTCGTATTTCCTTTAGGGGTGTGTTTGGTATGATTAAACTTTCAAAAAAATATTTATCTTTTGTTGTTTATTGATTGGCCAAAAAATAATTTATAGAGAAATTATTTCTAACCAAAGGAGCAGGAAAAATGACCATTTCTCTCATTTTCCGTGCAAAGTCATTTTCCGTTACAATCATCTCAACTTTAAGTATTATATCCATGCTTTAACGATACTCAAATATTATTATTACTTTTAACATGTAAAAATATCATCAAAATACTTTATGATATGTTAATATTTTTTATCAATCGTCAATAGAAGTTTATTTTTCTAGAAACTATATTAAGTAATTTCAAAACAAAATATGAAAATAGAAACAAATTTCCTAAAAAAATTATTTTCCAAAAAACAAAAACATACCCTTATCTTGTTTCTTTATTAATATTGTTATAATTACTTTCTTAATATTTTATTTCTACTTTAGTATTGTATGTTGTCTCTTTTATACTCTTATGTATTTGTTTTTCATATATGAATTTAGATATACTTTACTTGAATGAGGATCTATCAAAAACAAATCATCTACCTTCTCAAGATCTGACCACCCTTTGCAGACGTCATTTGTAGAATTATACTAGATATATATGTTATTGTAATATTTAAATTCATTTACTTTCTGTTCCTCCTGATACGAAGGGCTAAAAATATGCGATACAATTATCTCAAAGGTGGTGACGAGTTTTTTTTGAATTCTAGCATGACATGACAACCGTGGAGATTTTTCAATTTCATCACCGTTAAACGGTGAGATGGATTGCAATAAGAAACAATGAAGAATTTCCAACCAAAAGGCTTTATTTTCCTTGCCACACTTGCACTGGCTTCTCTATGGCTTCCTCTTTTCAATCCAGATGTCTTCAATTTCTTAAAAAGACGGCAAGACAGAAATCAGGTATGTACCAAAATCTCTTTATTAATAATGTCAATTGTTCAGAATAATTTTTTAGGGTTATAGAGAAATCTTATTATAGAGAACATAATAATATAACATGATATTGATATTGTTTCCAAATAAAACTTTGATTTTACATTGAATAGGCCGAGGGTATTTAAAATATAGTCTCTCTTCGTTCGAGAGATAAGGGTAAGATTTGTGTATATTCTACCCTCTACATGCTCAACATTGTACGATAACAAATAATATATTGTTGTTAACGTATATAACAGGTGAAATATTGTTATAGGGAATGATTGTCATAAAAAGGAATGATTGTATGTATCTTTGCATTGATATTCAATTTCTAATGCAATGAGCCAAACATCTAACAAAAGAAGTAACTTCTACATTTTCAATCCTTGGATAACTTGTTAACCGAATGACCCCTAATAACCATATAGAATTTTACTTTTTAAAATTCATGTATAGATTTTTATGTAAAACTCTCAATCATTTCAATAAATATCATAATTTTAACATTAAAATAGAATGAGTTGAGTGTTAGAATTTTTAAACCACTTAGTTAAAGTCTAGAATTTGATTGATTTGCTAATATTATGTTCCCAGGTTACTAGAGTGTGCATATGTCATCTTGGTTCGGTTTGATGTATTATAGGTTCTGTTATTGGTTTTTAAACATGATAAACAAAAAATGAAACCAGTAAGTTATTTTTAATCGATTTTGGTCCTTAACAGTTCAATTTTCAGTTTAACCAATAAGAAATGATTAGAAAATATATGACTTTTCTCTAATAATTTGAAGTGATAAAACAATAATGTAACTGTACAAATAATGATAAATAGAACTAACATAAAAAAAATTATACAATTGTTACACACAAAAATTAAGAGCACTAAGATTCTTATTTTAGGTTTAGACGTTTTATATAATGTGAAATTATGAACTCAAAGTTACTATGAATTGTGAATGGAAGGCTAAAGGGCAAAAACAATAAGTACTGTATTAAGATTAATATATAATATTTATGTATGGTAAAGTTGTGAATTACTATATTCTTAATGAGTTAACAGTTTACCTAATAACCCAATATTTAAAAAATAAATACCAAACTAGTAACCCGATAATTCTTTATATAAATATATATATATATACACACACCAATATCACTTTTTCGATTCAATTTATTGGTCGATTTTATGATTGCCAGCCCCTACATATTATATTATATACATGTTTTGCTAGTCTTGGCATTGATTGTACATATATTGTTTTAAATATGTAATCTTAAATAATACTCATCCCACAAAGTAATTTTTTTGTCAATTAAATTATGATATTGTTTATTTTTTGATTTTTTTTTCAGTGGGACATTTGAGACCGGTTTGCAATAATGTGATTTGAGTTAAGATCGAGTACTAACAGGAATTTTTCCGGGAAACCACATATCAATTATTCAGGTATTTGTCATATTTATTTATTCATAATTATCTTTCTGCCTAAATTATCATGTACTAGTGTGACATTTTTTGAAAGAATCAATAATATTACTATACTGGATTTATCTTTTTTCACAACTGCAAAAGACGCAAAATTTCAAAAAGATTGTATCTTTTGTCCTTAGACTTTTTGTTCTTTAATTATTGAATCAAAGGGAATTTTCTAGTCTAGGATCCCAACCTTCATCACTTTTGACTTGTAGTCAATTACATTTAAAACAAGAAAAAACCGACTAATTCTCTTCCTCACGTTTAATCTATATTTACGCTCATAGCTTACACATTTATATATATGCAAGTTGTTGTTTTCTCATTTTCTATAGTTATAATTTCACTTGTTTTGTGGGTGATCCATAATTATCTTTAATTATCGTTTTGGTAACCCTGATAATTCTAATATATTTCATTACGAAAAGAACGAAGATTAGCTATAAATTCCCGTTGTAATATGTTATTAAAGACCTATAGCCCTATAGCTAACAAGATTGCTTATAATCCTTCACTATTCATTATTAAATAGATTATCGGCGATTTTTTATTGTTTTAGCACATAACTTAGCTGTCACTTTATCTTTTAGTATTTACTCCTAAATTCTTAATTATTGTAATGCATATACAGCCTACTAATATGCATAATAAGGAAATGTTAGATGCTTGAAGAGACGATTATTGATGAAATGGGAGCATTTTTTAGTCTATGCACCCATATATTTGCGAGCAATCACTTCAATATCAATGGAGGTGATGCAACAAAGTTCTCATTTGCCCTCTCTGGTATCATCATAATTCCCCGATGGTCGGCCTCCTCGAATAGGGGACAACACTGCAAATGCAACAAAATGGTTCAATTTTGACAGTTACATTTCAAATAATGATTTTGGTGATAATAATCGCACCTCCAGGCAGCAAAAAATGGAGGTAGTGGCTTCTGTCATAAGGCTCTTTGAGCGCCACAATTTTAAAATCAAAGAAAATGGGTTGCTCTGATTTGTGATGGTTTAATTTCATGTTGTTTTTTTGTTTTGAAGATTTCAAAACACAGACTATTGATTGTTTTGAAGAATGATGTGTTCCCTTCTTTTGTGACTCTAAAATCTCAGACTGTGAGACTGTGTTCGACAATTAATCTTTTACATTGATCACTTAATTGAGCTTCTTATTTGTTTGGTTTCTCTAATCATTATTTTTGTTTTTTTTTCATGTTACAAATGTCATGCCTTCCTAATTTTTCCAGTGTGGGAGTATTTATTATTGTATCCATGTGTGGGAGGCATTATAATGTTGTTTAACCCGGATACCCCACGTTAGCCAAGTTATTTGGGATTAGGCAGGGCTAGTGTGTGGGGCTGTCTACATGCTTTAAATATTAAACATCCAACAATAGATTTACTTGAGATCTAGGTTGAGTTTTTGTCCTGAGTACCACTCCGTACTTGTTTGCTTACTTTTTTTTCTGGACACACCTCAAATGACAACCTCTAGTTATAGGTGGTGATTGAAGGATCAGATCTGAAAGAACACACTTGTAGCCGCATTGACATACTTCAGACAATCCTCTGTCTCGTCCTCAAATTATCTTATTTACCAACTTGTTTTTCCTCTATGATCTATAATTTGTTGTTCCTCCATGTTTGAGTATAGTAGCACACGCTAGTATTAGTGCCTACCTGTGTCCTTAGCAATGAACATGCAACAAAAATCAGCTCCTTGGTTTCCTTCTCCGTAGGCGGGTGAGTGTTTGGGATTCCAACCGCTCTTCTTGTAGTTAATGTGGTTGTCCACAATAATCTTAAGATTCCGGTAAGAAGTTGTGTTACTAATCTTTGTCACCCATGTTGTTTGTGCATTAGCGTCAATTTCTAAGAAGTATATTCATTGAACAACACAATTTACAAACACCAAACTATGTTGCAATAGCTTTCAACTCATTTTTGGTAATGATCAAGTTCAGCCCAATGTAGCTAACTAAGACATACCCCAGTCGTTCTTTGTTCTACAAAGAGTTATTAGGACGAGCATGAGCAATAGGATAAGGTTAATTTGGGATCCGAGTTAAGTAGTAGGATTGAAACGGTTCCATCAAAAAGGATAGTGATATGTGATTTAGAGATTATGCAAATTGTTGATAAAATGTTTAGCCCTCTCATTCCATTTCTATGAGTTCTGCTTCTCATCCCTTTCTTTTACTTGTATTCTTCAATTTCTCATTTAGTTCTTAAGTTCCTTTGTAATTCCAACTACGAGTTAGTGGAACATTTGTCGATTGTTTCAAAACCAACACAATTCAAATTCAAACAACCTACAACGAAGCGTCCAAAATGGGATATTATCATATACCTTGTCCACTCAAAAAATAAAGGCTTGTTGTTGGATACAGGAGTCCAAAATGGGATAAAACTTTAAAGTCACAAACCACAAGAAAACCACTCCTAAAACTACATTCTGTTATGTGGCATAGTGATTAAGCTCTATTGCTTTGATTCTATTCCTAAACCCCTGCTCATTAGACACAGACATAATTAGTGTCAACACACTCCCGGTCTAACACCCTGGGGCGGGATTGGCACTCGAGAACCATGCTGGCACCCAATCGAAACCTTTGGCATGACTTACATTATCAGGGCTGAAGACTTAAACTCACCACAGATCAGTTCATCTAATAATTAAAGAAATAATTCTCATCAAAATGACAACTCATTGTTTAAACTATACAACTGACATTGAGTACACTTAAAGAACATTACATATGTCCTCTTAAAAAACAGTTGACATGGATGTTGAGACAAGACCCACAACATCTTAATGAAACTAAAACTAATACTGAAAGTAATGAAATGGATCCTCCGGAATACAAAGAGGCTCACCACCTAACTCTGAACAACTCGTTGGATGTCGATCCTACTTACATGCATCTGCATCATAATACGATGCATTCCAACTGACATCAGTACATTGAATATACGAGTATGCAAGTTGAACATAGGCTTGAAAGGAAATTTGAAGAACTTACTTGGTTCAAATCAACTCTACAAGACTGAACTCATTATAGAGCAATTTAAAACAAGTGCAATATAAAGAAAAGTTGTTTAAAACATGATATCAACTCTACATGTATGCAAAGATACAATATAACTCTAAGATGTATGTGTGTATATAAAATACAATTAACTTCTGTAGGAGTTTCTCATCGACAACCATCAGGTAAGAGCTATTGTAATGATACATCATTTTGCCTCTTGCTGCCAGGGCCGTCCTATACCTTGTCATCAGTATAGAACCTAACCTACTTAGTAGATCCACTCATATATGCTAAAAAGCACTAAAGGAATCATCTTAAAAGTATGACTCTTTTCTATCCATAGAGGCTACATGGTTTATGGGGGCTGTGCGTTGTGTGAACTCTTCCCTATATCGGTGCTCAACACTACTCCAAGAAATAATATAATATTAGCTCTTATATTTTTAAAACATACTTCTTTAGTGATTTTGATATTGTTCTCAAAACTTATCCCAAGGCTACCTTGGAATCAAGTTTCCTCTCTTTCTTTACTATCCTCTCTTCTTCATTTAGAAAGTCGATTACTCTTTCTCTGAAAACTATCAAAGGCTCACTTTGGAAATCTCAAGTTCAATTCTTATTTAAATGTGAAAACATTTTAAAATATTTTGGAATACTTAGCTCCCCATATCTTTTAAAATAAATGAACTCCAATCTGAACTCTTGCTTTACTCATCGTGAACTTTAGTCTTAAAAACAGTTAACATTTGTAAAGCACTTTGAAAAACTTGGATAACATTTTCTGACGTGAATTTTGACTTTACTTGAATTGAACCCTTAACTAACTCTTCTTCTTGAATTGAATTATGGATTCAAGATTAATGTTTGTGAAGTAAAGTCCTCTCATGATGTTTAGGGAAAAATCAACTAAAACTACCCTTTAAATCCCGATTACCGATTCTTTAAAACAAAATTACCGAACAGAACAATGTAAAGGGTATAAACTTAGTCACCTAAATACACACCACACACGAAATCGGAATCCGCCAACTTAGAGGTGTTGGAAAGATCATTCAAAGAACTTTCCAACCATATGTTGAAATACACCTAACTCATTCTGTGATAGGAGTTATGACCGGTGGAAGTTGACCAAAAACTTATTTTTCTAACTAACTAAATTTCTAGATTTTTTATTAGTTCCAAAATGGGCTATTCCAGTTCTATCTTCTTCCTACTATTTATAATTGTATATGTTACAAGTAGATAATTAATAATGTGTACAGAGAAGAGAAGAGAGCGAGAGAGAAGAAGAGACTAACCTCATACTTTATATTTCCTAGTGAATTGATAGAGGAGGGGCACTAAAGCCTTCATCAAATGAATCTTTCAGAGAAGTACATTAAATTCATGTTCGATCAAAATTATAAATTAAGGTAAGGTTGTTCACACTGTAATCTTGACCATTTTGCAGTTTTCTAGAGTTCAAGAATTTCAGTACTCCTAAATTCAATATTGACTGCAGTGTTGAAGATTCTCAAAATCATTCAAAATACAAGTACATCAACAAGGGTACTCAAAAAACCAAAGGGTATAAGAGAAAATTGTTGCCCTCAAATCTAGAGAAGATAATTTTGATAAACTCCCAATATAATATCTATCTAAATATATATTATATTCTCTATAAATATATATAATATATATATATATATATATATAGTATATATTATATAATACTGTGGACGTTCTCAAAAGGATCTAAATTGGACTTCTTAACATTTCAATAGGTAATTATTTTATACTTGTATCATATGCAAGAAGATGCCTTAGACTTTGGATATCCCCATGTCAACTAGCAATTTTTGAGAAGATGAATAATAACTAATGTCCAAGTATTCAAGGGATTTTAGTTGGCATGTGCTTCTCGGAAGATTCATAATCTTTTTGCAACAATAAAAAGATAGACCAGTTAGTTTATCCAATTTTCCTGTTGATGGATGGATCTCCTTCAAATTTGAGCAATTCTGAAGCACCAAAGTCTCGAGACTTTGTGAACCCTTTAAGTTTAGAATACTTTTGAGGATTTTGAAATCATAGAGATCCAACTTTCTTGAAACCTCTACAATACAAAAAGTAAACAAAATAACTTCTAGTAAGATTTTCTTTCATCATAGTTTCAATAACATAAACGGAAATTGCAGAATTCTAATGAACCTACACATTCAATAAACCCAATTTCTTGATATTACTCCCATTTAATATCAGAAAATACAAGTTTTCAGCTAAAATTGATAGTATAAAAATTCAAATTCAAACGGATGTTCTTTCCAAGACAATCATCTGAGCTCCTTGAACAATAGCTCAAAATCTCCACTGATATGAAACTTGTCGTCAATTGCAAGCATCGTAAGATATTATCACCTTCTTAAATGTGTTGGTGCTCAAGTTCACACACTTCATTGTTATCCATCTACCACCAGTACTTCCACATTTTTGGAACCCTGTAGTTTAATAAAACAAAAAATTACCATAAGACCATGTTAACTAGAAGAATTTAAGAGAGCAAAATGTGTTAAGAAGGACAATGAGTACGTTACCTGTTTAAACTTAATAGGAAATATGTATCATCAAACACGATTTAGATAATTGTTAAATGAGAGACTGTTTTTTTTTGATAATTTTGCATTTGAGAGTTTTTAGACTTAAGTAAATGCTCATTTTAAGTACACAATGGCTGGCAAAAAACAATAGATAATTTACTAACCAAAATAAAGATAAATATAAAGAGTGAATTCTTGTGACGACAGTAGAAATTATAAAAAAAAGTTATCATATTAAATTTAAACAAGTATAATAAAGATAACGATAAAAGAGTTCACTGACTTTATTTATGTTGAAATCTGCCTCATAAGATGTTAATTGATGTTGAGTTGGCATGATGACATGGTTGCTGATGTATTTTCTGTTTTCAGAGGATATGTATTCCTTTTTAGTGTTTCAGTTTTGAGTTTCCTAGTCTTTAGGCATGTAGAGTTGTTGAGACTTAGTTCCAAGTTATTAGGAAGATTATATTTTTGGTTAGTCCATTATCTACTACATATTGTTAGGAGTTCCTTCTATTTAAACATTTCTTCTTTCAACTTAATATAATATCTCTCTTTTTCTTATTTTGTCGTATGTTTTTCTTTTGCTATTAACACCAACAAATTGATATTAGAACCCTCTTATTAAGGGACTTGTGAGTGTAGTCTGAGGGAACCATCACACAGTCTCTACATGTTTCCTTGAAAAGCCATCAGAACACATGGATTCAAAACACTCTTCTGGTTCTTCTGCTATTTCGCCAACAATGTTTTATGGAGAGAACTAATCTATGGGAACCAGTAGAGGAGGATTACATAATTCCTGTTTTACGAAGCAATCCAACAATGACTCAGATCTAGCTTATTAACAAGGAAAGAAAGACAAGAAAATCCAAGGCAAAATCTTGCTTATATGCTACACTATCACCTATAATCTTTCCCGAAATCATGACGTTGGAATCAGCAAAAGTAATCTGGGATTTTTTAAAAGAAGACTACCAAAGAGATGAGCAAATCAAAGGTATGAAAGTTATGAATATCATTAGAGACTTTGAGGTACAAAGAAAGAGAGATTCTGAAACTGTGAAAGACTCAGACAGGCTTCTTAGCATTGTGATAAAGGTAAGAATATTGGGAAATAAGCTTCATGATAGCAGAGTTATTGACACTCTTCTGTTTAGCAAAATTCCTTAGAAATTTGAAAACCAAACCATTGTTTTCCTTAGAAATACCAGATCTATCTAAATCTCCCTTGGCAGAGTTACCAAATGGCATTGGTGAGGTACAACGAGAAAATAAGTTAATGGACAGTAAGTTTCGGTTAGAAGTGCACTTCAGGACCGTGACAAACTAATCCTTGAAAAAATAACAAGAAAATCAAAAGGGAAGAAGAATTAGTCAGAAATATTCTGGTTTCCGCTAGTATGGAAGGAGCCACAATCCATGAAAGGGCACATAGGAGAAATTCCCCCCCCCCCCCCCCCCATTTCAATATTTGTGAAGAAAGATTATCCTCACTTCAAATCTGGGAGAACACAGCAAGAGATGCCGAAAATATCAAAAACTTGGCCATGCTGAGATCATCTGCAAATAGAAAGGAAAACAACAACAAGAAGAAGGAGAAGCTTAAGTTACAAATCAACATGAGGAAGAACAACTATTTGTTGCATCAAGCTTTGCATCTAGTATTTCAAGTGACATTTATTTTAATGATAGTGGTTGTAAAAACTACATGACTAGTGATGAAAACATTTTCAGGCTTGATAGAACAACAACATCAAGAGTCAGGATTGGAAATGGAGAATACCTCCCTGCAAAAGGAAAGTGGACTGTAGCTATTGAGGTTATATAGGCACAAAATTTATTTCTGAAGTTCTATTTGGTTCTCAACTTGATCAAAATTTATTAAGTGTTGGACGGTTACTTGAAAATGGGTTCAAATTATTTTTTGAAGATAAGGCGTGTCTGATCATTTATCCAAGTGGTCAGGAACTATTTAGAATTAAAATGCACGGTAAAAGTTTTTCTTTAAATCCAATGGAGGGAGAACAAATGGATTGTAAAACTCAGACCGGTGTTGGAGAAACTTGGAACAAAGGATTGGGTCACTTCCACCACAGGGCGCTTTTGTATATACAAAAAAAAGGGTTGGTAAAAGGTTTACCTTCACTTGCATAGTAACTCCGAAATTGCGAGCCATCTCAATTTGGTAAGCAGACGAGATTATCATTACAAAAATTAACTTTGAGAACAACTTAAAATTGCAGCTGATTCATACAGATCTTGGAGCCCCCCAAAGAACTTCATCATTGAAAGGAAACAGGTACTACATGATTTCTATTGATGATCTAACAAGGATGTGTTAGATATACTTCTTAAGATTCAAATCGGAGGTTGCCGAAGTTTATTGGAAATTAAAACATTATATTTTTGGGTAGTGGGGTGAGGCTCACCTTGTTTGCTTGTTACGGATACTTGTGTTTTGCATATACAATTGGGTTGTCTCTTTTTTCTTAATCGTGTTTTAAAACTGATCTGCGAGTTTATGACTCATTTATGTTTTTTTAATTGCAAACGATTTTGACCCTTTCGAAAAAATTTCCTTCTTAAAAAAAATTTTACCTCTTCTGTTGAAAGTGCTTGTTCTCGTACAAAGTTAAGTCTCGCTTTCGATCAATACCGATGATTTGAATAGTGCTCTCAATCGAACAAACATGAATGTATGGCTACAATGAGACCGAATGAAGTTACATTGGCAATATGTGAACTATTTGCATCTCATTGTGATTAGTCATGTATTAAATTGATTTCTCTTGTGATGATCATTGCATACTAAAAAAAGTGTGTAGTCTTGTTTGACTTTAGTGTCGATACCTTGTATGATGAGCTTACTTTGAACCATGCATGAATAAGCCTAGAATTTACCCAGTTAGTCTGATTTTCAAGCAATCCATAGAGTGAAGTAATAGGATGATTTAGAAGAACTAAATAGAAGAAATGAAAAAAAAAAGATGAAGAAAAGGATGTGTTGAAGGCTCCACAGTTCACGAGGATTTTTTAGTCACTAAGCCTGAATGACCATATCTTTGCACTCATCCCCATTACAAGCCTTAGAAAAAACTTTTTAATCTTGACTAAGCCGAATCAAAGATTTATTGGAAAATAAGGAAAACCTACGAGTAAAAACATGCATTTTGTTCCTCCTTCAGAGTATGAGCGCTGCATCTTATTCCTTCATGATCATAAAATGATTAGCTTCTGTGTGTGAATATGAAATCATTCTTTTTGTGAGGGCATTATGATATTGTTGTTGAGCTTGAAGTTACATTATTAGCAAGTATCGTGAGCATGAGAATCTTTGGCAATAGTGTGTCATAACTTGAGTCTTTGAGTACACAATAGATTTTTGCATGAGTAGTTTGAGTCTTATTATGTATGTTCATGATTAAGTCTTGTGTAACACTATTTTAGACATCCTATTTGAACTGATGAACTTGAGTTTTACTTGAGGATAAGCAAAATTTTAAGTTGGACGTAATTGATGAGTCAGAATTGGACTCACCAGGCGTGACGAAGACAGAAGAGGGTAGAGGAAATACCTATAAACGGGGGTAAGGGCAAAAGGGTGAGGGAGTGAGGACTGTGTATAGACTTTAGGCTTTATTTTTATAGAAATCGTGTCCGCCAAAGGCTTATTTTGTCTCAATATCTGATGAAAACAAAACTCTAAGTCTTCTTTTATTTGAATCTTTTAGACGGAAGCATGGACACATTAACGCTAAAGACTAAAAAAGTCTGAAAGAGAATGTAAGAGCTTGTCGACAAAATCCATTAACACAGAAGATGGTTTGGAATCCAAACGGCGGTCGCCGCTACAAGATAATGAAACCAGTAGCAATTTTCTTGTTGGCCTTTTTCATTCAATCTAAGAACACGAGTAAGACACTAATGTGCCAAAAAAAAAAAAACAAACTTGGTGTGGTCCTTCTATACTCAAACATGGACGAACAACACACAGATCATAGACAGACAAGTTGGTAAAGAGAAAGGGTGAGGAGACATAGGTTATTGTCTGAATTTATGTCAATGTGGGATACAAGTTAAATATTTGTGTCAAAAAAAAACTCAAAAAAGAATGAGCATAAAAGCGCGGGAAAAACATTCCCACATCATTAATTTTTATGTAATTAAAGTGAACACTAAATACTCAAACCTACTGTATAAATGACTCATAACCCAAATTATAACACACCCACACTTCCACCTTGAATTACATGAAAACTACTGAAATAACATGTAGCTCAAGAATATCATAAGAAGGAGTATGGTGAAGCTTAAGAACCCCTAGAAGTTAAGCATTCATCAACGCCAACTTAGAAAAGCCAGACATGCCAAAGAAGTACCTATAATATTCCAAAGTTTGTAAAGAAACGATGATATATCTAGAATGATTGTTTTCCTGAGAGAAGTGTTATATTTTATGAATTAATGTAGAATGAGCAGAACACACTCTATAGTACAGCGAATTGTCTACATATCAGATCCTTCACTAAAACCACTCCAAATCCATTACAAAATACCATCGCTCACTCACCTATAAATAAAATGTTCAAAACAAAAATCACCTTTGAGGTGTACACACACCAACCGAACTACAAAAGTAAGTAACGAATGTACACAAACACACACAGAGTGGTGGTGCTCACCTAAGACTCCAAGTAAAACATATAAAACTTTTTTGGGCATATCTACAAAAACTATCTTCAAGAGACCTACATACATAATGTGACTATAGCCCTAGGCCCAATAACTTGGAGAGCGTATGGGCTATATCGTGTTCAAAACATATACTTCCATCTGCACATGGATACTGTTTATATACCATTCCATCTACACATGGATACTATTTCTATACTACTCCACTATATTAAACTAGAAAAATTAGGAAGGCATGATATTATAAGATGACAAAGAACAAAAACAATGATCAGAGAAAACTAAAAAGAAAAAAATTGGAAAAAAACAAAAAGAATCAGAAGTCTCAAATAAGTGTATCATTATAAATGACAATTGCAACAACACATATCTCACAGTCTTGAAGATTTTGGAAAGTCACAAAGAAGGGAATGCATCATCCTTCGAAACCATCAATTGTCTAAGTTTCAAAATCTTCAAAACAAACAAATAAACAACATGAAATTTAACTATCATAAATCAGAGCAACCTAATGCTGCTTTGATTTTAAAATCATGTTGCTCAAAAGGTAATGAACAGAAGTCACTACCTCCATTTGTTGCTTATAAGAGGCTGGATTATTATGACCACTAATAAATATTTGAAAGGTCACTGTCAAAATTGAACAATTTCCTACATTTGCAGTACTGTCCCTATCCGAGGAGAGGTAACTATCAGGACGTATGACGATACCTGAGGGCAATATGGAAACTTTTGTTTCATCACCTCCCTTAACAATTAAAGTGACCGTTGGTAACTCTATGGGTGCATAGACTAAAAATGGTCTCATACTATCAATGATTGTCTCTTGGAGCACTAACATTTCCTTTTGCATACAAGGTTGTATATACATTACAACAATTATAAAAAATTAGTGGAAGTACTAAAAGAGATAAATGTGAAAAAGATTTTTAAATTATCAGTATATATATATATATTAAATGTGTGTGTGTTTTTATTGTTGACTGACTAAAAGTCAAAAGTGAACTTGAACCATCGAAAATATCTTTTGATTAAATAATCAAAGATTAAAGATGAAAAGATACAAGTTAGAACATTGGTATTTCTACATATGAAAGAAGAAGAATCCAATCACAAATAATACTATTTGTTTCTTGAAAAATGTCATTATTACTAGATAATTTAAGTGTTGAGATTTATGCAGTTTTGATGATTAATAAAGAATAAATAATGTTAATTATGTGAGAAAATTCAGTGGAAATAAACATCTGATTAATTGAAGAATCAATGAGTTTGATTTGAATAAATATTCTAAAGAGGCAAGGAGTTTTAATTGAAGAAGGAGTCTCACTTAGAGTAGAACTCTTTAAGTTACTGTCGAATTGAAGTGTGGGAGTTCGACTACAATACAAAAGAATCAATGAATGTAATTTGAAGAAGTCCAAAGAAGCTATAAGTTTGAATTGAAGAAGGAGTCTTAGTTGAAGTAGAGTTCTAAGTCAATGAGGAGTTTGAAGTAAACAAATCTTAGTTCGGTGAGATATAAGGTGAATTAGGAGTGTTGTCTTTAAGTTGTAATAACTCGAAGAGTTGGGAACACATACCTAGGGAGGTTTGTGTTGAAGATTAGGAATTAGAGTTAGTTTCTAGGATTACAAGAGTTGTAGTCCAAATTCATAACTTGAAGTTAAGGAAGTTGGTTGTAATCTATCTTTTGTGAGGCTCATAGTTGATTTAGTGAAGTTGGAGTTAAATCATGTAAGGGTATTGGTCATGGTTTTTACACCTTTTGAGTCGGGTGTTTCCACATAAAGTATTGTATTTTTACTTATTATCCTTACTGCTTTGTTGAAACACGTTAGATAAACTGTTTCACACTTATGCGAAAACTGAAACTCAGTACATTACTAGGTCGTGCAAACTAAATCAGTAAATCACTACGTCGTGAAGACTATTGTTAAGCATAAAATAGCAAACTATAAATAACAAATATGAAAAATACTTGAATGATTGTTATACTATTTCCTAATAGAGCTGCTGTTAGTACTTGTATTCAATAACGTTATTCCCACCGGTCAAAATATCCCACTAAAAAAAATCAAACAATAAACAATATCCTAATTTAATTGTTAAAATTAAGTTTGTAAGCTAAGCATTGTTTAAAATAGTATGCACAATTAACGCCAAGAGTAGCACAAATAATATAACATGGGAATACAATATAAGCAAATCAATCAAATTCAGACGTCAACTTAATGGTTTAAAAAAAATTAACATTGAACTCATTCTATTTTTTATTTTATAGTTATGATATTTATAGAAATATTTAAGAGTTTCACATAAAAATCTATACTTGGATTGAAAAAAGTCAATTTCTATATGAGTATTTTTAGGGTTCCTTTGGTTAATAAGTCATATGGGATCAAAAGTGTAATTTTTTTATCAGATGTTTGGCTCATTGCATTAAAAATTGAATATCAAATGCAAAGATATATACAATCATAGATTTTTTATATATATTATTATATTATTATGACAATTATTCCCTTGTAACAAAATACTTTTCACACTAAAATATATTATACCAAAACTATCAAGTGTAATTTAACAATTAGTCAGAGAGGGTAGAGTGTACACAACCTTACCTTTCCCTATCCTAGATAGGTTAGGTTGCTTTTAACTACCTTTGCCAATTGACTATAACATCAAAGTTTTATTTGGACCGATATCAATACATGGCAAATTTATATTTAAATATAACATTCGTTTTAACACTAAAAAATTATTGAACAATTGTCCTATTATAAGAGGTTTGAATACATATCTGACTTCTTGTCTTGTCATCTTTGAAAAAATTGAAGACATCTATCTGGGAACGAAAGAGGAAGCCACACAGACAGTAGCAACATGAGCAATAAAGCTTTTGTTGGATAATTTCTTCATTTTTTTCTTTTTGAAATTCCACATATCTCTACTACTACGGTTGAGCCATGCTGAAGTTGAAAATCTAAGTTGTCTGTCGTTCTTAGGACATTTCAAAAAAGATCTTCACACATCCTTTGTATGTTTGATTGTATTTCAGTCTTCTATAAATTAACATTGGAAAATCAAAATAAAAATAAAATAAAGTATTAGCACAACATTATTCAATGTGTAATTCCACAAGTGCGGTCTGAAAGGGTAATCCTTCTCTGAAAAGTAGAAATATTGTTTTGATCGATCATCAAATCAATAAGTATAATCAAAATTCATATGTGTAACAAATATATGATATAATGAGCCAGAGACTATAATGTATACAAACAGTCGAAAGTAAAGTTTTGGAAAGAAATTTAGCAATCTCATAAGAAAAAAGTTAAGGGCGTGTTATATTGAAAATACTATTTTTTTGGAATCTATTTTTATTTTAAGTATCTGTTTGGAGAGTGAATACATTTTCTAGAAGAAAAAAACTTCTATTGAAAATTATAAAAAATATTAATGGATGAGAATGTATGATGAGATATTTACATGTTAAAGGTGAAAGTCATACCCGAGTGTCGTTAAAGTGTCAATATAATGTTCAAAGTTGAGATGATTGTGAAGGAAAATGACTTTTATTAAACAATGAGAAATACAACCATTCTTCTTGCTCCTTCGGTTGGAAAACATTTTCCCTAAAAGTAATTTTCAGAGAAGTCAAAAAATCAAAATAAGACTATTTTTAAAATATAAAAAAAAATCATACCAAACACACCGCCTAAAGGAAAAGAAAAGAAAACTTTGAAAATGACACGTTTCATTAAAAATTGAGAAAATTGTAAAGAAAAATGACTTTCCCTAAAAATAACAGAATGGGTCATGTTCCAAGCCATTTCAGAAAAGAAAAACATATATCACTAAGTATGTAGTTCTTTTATAATATATATATAATATATATATATATCGATATATATATATATATATATATATATATAATAATATATATATATCTTGTAAACATCCTTTATAAATGGTTTATTTAATAAAATTTATATATTTTTAATGAAAATCGCCTTGAAGTGATGAAAGATTTGCAATATATCCTAAACTTAACTTATAAATTAAAATTTGAGAAGATAGTAAATAAAAAGGAATATAAAATCGAACCTTCTTTAAAATCATGCCTAGTAGGGCATATTGCACCGGTGACAAAATTATATCTCTCAGACATCCTTTGAAGTGTAACAATCCATCTTTTAGCTCCGTATGTATGAAGATCACACAACAAGTCTCGAAAGATACGATGTACTTAATTTTTTTTATATACTTGAACATGTTCCACCCAAGTAACCTGCAAGAGTAAAAATAATCTAGAAAACAGAATCAAAATAATTAGCTCGTTGGAAAATATTTAGGAAGGTATGTTAAATATTCATGTTTTTGTAGCAGTGGATATTATAAGGCAAGGACTGGTTAGGACCATATGAGGAGACAAATATGAATCATCACTCGTTAAGATTCAAACATATGGAACACGAACACCATAGTATGGGTCGTGTGAACGCTCCTGCACTATACGGACGACTTTTTGGAGTGATTGAGGCAGATTCAAAAAAAAGTGATTTATTATTCTACGCTTAATGATAAATAGTAAAGTTATGAACTCAAGCAAGTAAAAAACAAGACTGGGGTCGATAGGGGGGCATTTTGGTACTGTCCAAGTGGAGTTCCACATTGTTACATGAAAAATAGTGATAGGTTTGATGACTCCTAACGTGTTAAAAATGGTTATTGAATCTAACTCAATCCTAAAATATAAATTATAAGTTTGTTGGAGATTTTCCAAGGCTATAAACGGACAAAAAAATATTTTATAAACTAATATGGGGAGACTCAAAACAACCCATGAAGCACGTCTCAACGCTGATCATTTGGAGCATGAATTATCAACATAACATGAGGATCCGAAATTTGATTAACTAACAATTAAGATAGTTTGATTCTTATATCATATTATAAGAACAGTAGACTTCATGAGATTGGTATCTGTAAATATTTTCCTCTTGTAGCATACTCTTCGGAAACTAAGTTTCATATAAAAAGTGATATAGATGTTACATGTTTGAGTTATGGAAATAATCTCATGCACAAGTGCAAAACAAGAATACATATAATAGACCCTAGTAATTTGGACCTCATGTGTACAGGGATCTTAAGGCACATAGTTTTCCTGTAATATAAATAGTGATATTATTAGAGAGATGAAATGATTCATACCTTACTTTGGTCATTACCCATATCTTGAATTGCACAACTAGAAGGAAACCTCAACAAGAATAAGAATTGTACACCATTTTGAATGTTCATGGAATAGATCCTAAAGACACATCCATCCAAATCCTGTTTTTGGATCAATTGTCTACAGACGTAGGAAAAAAAAATCATCTTACTTCCACTGGAGAGATAAATCGTAAAATTTTTCATACATTGTATTAAGAACCAAGAGAAAATTAGATCAATTTTATGAAATAATTATAATATTTATTAATCCTCTCATGGAACATGCTCGAACAAGATGTATCATTTATCTTTACCAACTGTATAAAGCCTCCTCAAGTCCCAGAATCAAGAACTTCAAAAGTCTTAACTTTTGTGACTATACTAGGAAACAAGTCCATTCATTTGACCTGCATATACAAATTTAGAACTTTTAAGTATATGAGTAATTATAAGACAATAACAATAATAACTATTTCTCAAAATAAATAGTAAGTTGTCCATGTCCGTCACTCCATCTAAACTCATACTCATCCTAAATCATATGTGTTGTGAATAAAATTAAAATTAAAATCGTATCAGTCTATTGAAAAATAGTCAATTTATTGAATTCATGACAATGTGTTGATCAATAAAAAATGAATATATATTTTGATATTTCCTCTCGATTTGAAATTCATGATACTAACACTGATATGATTATGTATCAAAAGTATAAGTTTTCAATTTTAATTCTCAACAGTAGCGACTTTCCACAATCAATCAAAATTAAGTGATTAGCACAGAAACACGCACATCTTATATAGCCCTAAATCCTAGTACTGATACGCTCTAAGCCATACAATTCGTTCTAGGGCCAAGCATGTACTAACACATGTGACGGACAATTATAACATGAAAGAGTTTTCAAGAAACTCCTGGATCAATAAATTATGATCAACTCATTGCGGGCATTGACAACAACTTCACACTCCTTTGATGATTCACTTTCGAGTACCGATAATTGGTATAAGGTGTATTTTGGATTTGGAACTGTTCTTTCATAACTCTCGCGATGAATAGAACACCTCCCTATCACTTGATGAATCTAACCAAATTGGATCATTTTCTTCTTTTCCAGTTCAACATTTCATTCATAGAAGCCACACAATCTCAAACATTTTTGTTTTTTTTGCCTATCATGAAGTTGTCATGTTCTTGTGATACTTATTGAATATTATTAGTATTTACTGAATGTGCTTGAACATTATTATTAGTATTATTTTCTTGACCAAGGGGAGGAGGATATCCAATAGTTGATTTTGATGGTGCCAAATTTGAAACTATCACATAAGGCCTTTCAGGAACACTTGAGATGAGTTTTGATACTCTTTCATGCTGCAAAAAAAATGTTAGATTAATTTACTTATAATAACATGTATGTATTATTTATAATAAACATGATTTGAGAACATAAAATGACAAGTGTACATAACTAAGTTTTTACAAATATATATAAATTAAATTCTTTTCATTCAACTTGATCTCTCTTGTCAAGGGCGGCTGCAACTCGCAACTCATAAGCACGGGGTAGAAATGAATTCAAGATCTAAACTTAATGGGTTAAGAAATTTTAACACTTATTTGGTGGGAGTGAGTGGGGGGATTTCACCTTGTTTTCAGTACCCACATGAGGACATCCACAAATTTTGATTAACATCATGTGAGGGGTAGATGTTACAAGCCTTTTTAGTTGGCATCTAAAGTTTAATTCATTGTATTTATAAAATTATGGATCCGGATACAATATTTTAAAACAAAATCTAGTGATGTTCTTCATTTATCTAGTTTTGTGTAAAATTATGGGATTCAAATGAACTCGGTGCCTATAATATGCATCCACCTCAATAGATATCTTAAAGGTGGAATATAGACATATAAGTGTAAAATTTGACTAAAACTTTAAAAGAAACGTAGGGAATCTAAGCGCTTTTTAATCCAACTCAGTTATCTTATCCATCGTGCACTGGTTGTAAATCTAGCCTCCTTCATTTCAAAATTCAAAGTATAACGTTGAGACAGGTGCTAAATGCCTTAAATCCCGAATTGATCAATCGAGTTCAAACCACAAATCTGTCTGTCTTTTGTTATATATAACGGAGCAACAATACAAATTTAATCTAACACATAGATAATTAAGTAATTGTACAACTAATCATTATGTTAAATTTGTGAACATTCACAAACAAAGGAATCAAAAGTGCACATTTCAATTAACTATAGGTTTAGGTACTGAGCAAGACATTACAATTATCAAAAGGAGAATTTTATTAAAATCGAAGGACCAAATTAAGCCTTTTTAAAAAAAAAATCCGTGAATATTATTTTCTCCTTCCACCTTTGTTTAAAATTTTAAATTTCCACTCTGATTTTGAAAAACATACACTTTCTTCCTCATATAAAATATATACTTTGAAGAATGTTTACATAGGTGAAAAAATTAGTCCATAAAAATTTAATTTACACAATTTGAACGTGTTTTGCTAGGCATATTTCATGCGGGTAAATTTGCGCAGAAATCAAGGTATAACATGATTAAAATTCGGTTGATATAAACTAAATATTTAGCTCAAACTAATTCATAAATGAACTTGTTAAAACGTATATAGTCAACAATAAAATACCAAGTGTAAATCACAAAATTGGGGCTTGAGAGGGTAAAGTATACACATATCCTACAACTACCACGGAGGTACAAAAGTCATTTTCGATAGACCTCTGTCTCAAGACAAATATAGACAAACACATTACAAAGAAAGAAATACAAAATAGAGAAAGTCTTGTGAATTCTGTTGATAACCTATCAAATCATCCTAAACAATAGCCATAATAAGACAAAACAATATAGAAGCATAAGATTCCATAACTAATAACCAAACTAATAGTATGAGTATTAGTAGAATTATAAATTAGACAACTCAACATTCTAATAAACCTCTTACCCTAATATGTGTCCTTCCTAACCCTATAAAAGGACTCTACTTTATTACACACATATAACACCCACAATTGAATGCTCTATGAGTGTTCCAACTCCCCTCACTGTCCCTGTCCCTCTCTTTGTTCAGAGTTTGTGGATTGTTAAGATTTCACTTCCATATAATGAGTGTCTACGTCTTGAATACATCTCACTTGAACACTCATTTCACATTCGTATCTCAAGGTAAGGCCTAGGTCCAAAACTTACAAACCTTGAAATCACAAAAATTGTTGATTTTACTAAGTAATTTCACGATCAGTGAAGATTGAACTGCAAGTAGTTGATACAACCGCAATGAACCCATAAAACTACCAAGTAAGATCCTCATTTTTAATTTAATAATTCTTGAAATTTTTTGTTCCTGGTTGTTTTCTTTTTGTTAGCTGAGACATCCGAAATGTTGTTCTTAGTGCTGCTCCGTTTTGTGCTCCCTAATTTGTGATTGGAATTATTATAGATGCCTACTTATTCTATTCCTCACACCCATCCCAGTACTACAACTTATACCCCTCATCCAACAAACTATGCCTTACGATCCTACCATTTGGTCTCCTAGATAAAAATTATCCCTCCTCTTCCTTGAGAATCCTCAGTAACTATGAATTCCTCATCAGACATACTCTTAGCCTGTCATGATAAATTTTTATTTTTTAAAAAATATTATTTTGTAATATAAATTTCACAAATCGCGAAAAAAAACTATAATAGAAAAAATTTTTGTTTTAGAGTTAAAAATTCGGTAGTGTGCCATTAAGCCCTACCACAAATGATTTATAAATTGGCTCATTGTTTTACAAATGCATTTGACAAACGGGGACTTAGTTCAATTCAATCCATGTAAATCTGGCAAGATTTTCCGATCTTCATCAATAATATAGAAAACAAAAATCATTAGTTCATAGTTTTGCAACCCCAATTTTTTTTTGACTTTAAATTCTCAAATCCTTGGCAATTTGTGGAACTTGCTTGAGAGTTTAGTGTATTTTGAATAATTTAACATGATTCTATCATTTGTTTTATTGAGCAACAACTCAATCAACATGGAGTCCAGATGATAAAAATAACTTTAACGAAAAGAAGCTTCTTTAGTGAAATTCATATATTAGTGAGGTAAAGAATATACTTTCAAATATAATGATCCATTCAACGAGGCAAAAACAAATACTGATATAGGAAAATTATATTGAAATTGAAAATTTCAATTGTAAATAATTGAATTGACTGTACAAGGAGAAAATAAAAATGAAAGTGGAAATAAATAAAAAAATTAATAAGACGAAGAAATTGTTGTATTTATCAACACATAAAACTTAACCCAATTTAGAGAAATAATTTAACAAGAGATTCACTGGCCTTGTCATACACCAATCTTACCTTTATAGTCACTTTTACTAATTTGTTGTTTTGTGTAAACAACCACACCAACAACATTTATTCAATTATATATAATTGAATTTATTGAAAAAGAACTAAATAATTAAAATTACATTTATTTGTGTCCTTTTGTTTTGAAACCAAATCCTGGCCTGCTTAGGTTCAAGCTCAGCTTCTCTAGCCAAATTGATTTTGTTGATTTTCATTTGGAAGCGGATAGTTCTCGATGAATCTTCATTAAAAATTCACGAAAAAAAACTTTATTGACCATTTTTTAAAACAAAATAAACCAAAAAAAAACATTTCATAAAAAGAATGGTGGATTGGCAGTAAGAAACGTTTTACCCTTAAATGGGACTTAGTTCCCCACTTGAATTTTAGTTAGTCGAGCCTTGATCAAATACCAGATACTCCTTAATACTTAACTAGAAGCCTCATTTTGAGTCATAGAACAAGAGTTGTCACATTCCGCAGGGAGTAGTTTATCCCTCAAAGTGAGGCTTTCTAATGTTAATCTGAACTAACCTTCCTAGAGTGGGTCATTTCAATGCAAATTTATCTAGTCAAACTATAGTAAATTTTTTAAGCGATCTAGATTAGTTGAGCCCGTAAAAGAGTTTTTTAGATGCAGATCTATATCTATTGTCCTCAAAGGGGTATCGAACATCGTGAGAACGAGAACTTTTTTTTGCTGTAAAATGAAAAGAAATTGAAATTAAATAAACTCATCTACTTGTAATAAAGTTATTAATGAATAATCAAGAACAAACTGATCATTGATAAAGTTATATATAAACAGTAGATTAATCATCCGAATAAACTATTTCAAAATCATATTAGCAACTCAATAAAAAAAAGTGAAATCAAACGTACATATCTTCTATTAAATTTGAATGGCCATATGAAGAGCAAGAGAAAAAAGCAACACCAGAAAAATAATAAAAATTAAATATAAATTAATACACGAAAAAAAACACTCAGAAAATAAGTTATTTTATTGCTAATGATTTTTTAATTTATCACTCATGAATTTTAAGAAAATAAGATCATCTCTTTAAACAAAAAAAATTAACTTTTTTTAAATCCTCTATGCGAATTTGATTATTCTTCATTAGCTCTTCCGCAAATCTGTCATTTTTTGCTAATATATGTTTGCTACCAACAAATTTACAAAAACTAACTACAAAAAAATTAAGTGTTAAGCTTTTGATTTATTGTGTAACAGTCAATGTCCTATAAGAAATAGCTAAATAGCTAAAATAGAACAACAAGAAAAAGAAATATATAAGAGAAAAAATTAGCATACCTTTTGATTGATGAGTAAAGATAGAGAAAAAGAACTATAAGTGGTCTATTTATATAGTAGAAAATAAGTTAATTGTACATGTGAAGACACATAGAATCTGATATCACAGTAAAATAAGGGGAAATTTTAAAGAATATAAAGTGTGAACACAAGATAAGAATTGTGTTGTGTTTTGTTTCTCTCACAAAAGATTTGGTTTGAGATTACTATATATGTTTTGTTATTTATATGTAGGAAAATGACAAATATACCCCTGAAATATCGTAAATGGTATACAAATATCCTTTGTCATTGTTTTGGATATTGGTGCCCCCACCGTCCAAAAACTAGATCATATATACCCTTTATACTAACGGACATACACGTGTCATAATCTTATCTTATCCGTCAACCCGATATTTATTAATATCATATCGAAGGATAAGATGGTGTAACATGTTTCTATTTAGTCTTCTGTTGAAGGGTATATATGCTATAGTTTTTTTGATGGTAGAGGCACCAATGACCCAAAAATATGACGCAGGGTATCTGCATACCATTCACGTCACTTCAGGGGTATATTTATCTTTTTTACCTTTTATATATTGCCTATTTAAATTGCATCATAAGTTATATTTCATGACATATTTATAACTTTATTTCCATCAAAAGCTCATAATTATTTTTTCTAATAGTAAACTCACAATTTTTTAAAAACCAGATTTAATATTTATCTAATAAGTGCCAAACCGATACAAGAAATAAACTTGACCCTACCCAAAAATATTAGGGTCAAAGGGCTTTTATTACAAACACCTCTCAATTCTTTTGCAATTTATAGTAAAAATACTGGTCATCTCCAAAGAGGCTCACATATACTCCAGCATTACATAATGATCAATATATCATCTTAATCTATATAAGTGAAACAATAATTTAAATTAATTTTCAATTTAATTTTTTTTATCAAAATAATAAAATCTATGTAAGTACATTTGATATTTTCGCAAATAAAGTGGTATATTTGATCTTTCTCATGCATGAGTTCTTTTTTCTTGTGTTCTTCAATGGCATGACCAAAAATTGGATGTGATAACACTCATCTATTCCGGCCAAAAAAAGTAAGCCTCAAAACCAACAACACGAATAAAAGGGGAAAGTAGAACAAGAATAACATAAGAACGAAAAACTTAGTTATTCTAATATATATCAAAACTTGATTGTCACGTGTACAAGTCACTAATTTTAATGCACAATTGAAAAATAAGTGTAAGTGTCAATGTATTTGTTTATGGGATAGAGCAAAACATAAAATAGGATACAAGAGGGCTCATAGGGATGATAGGCAGCTACCTCTCAAAGTCCTTAAAAAGCCTTGGAAATAGAAGTAGAGCAATCACATGAATAGGAGCTCAGAACCTACAAGTGTAGAAGTAAGGGGTAAATATTAAACAACAAAGTACTCAGCAAGCAACCTATTAAACAAAGAAAAACTAGGCTAGAATGTGAGTACTCACTTCATCCCAACTAAAGTGTCTAGACTACAAACTGCATAAAATCACCTCAAAAGGCTTGCAATCATAGGCCAACAGTCATAGTTCAACAACTAACATTTATCATGTATACCCAGGTTTTCTTTACCAAATTTTATATTATGTTTTTTAATTAAAATTTTTCGTTTCTTACGTTCTTTATTCTTTAAGTTTGTGTATATCCAACCTTCTCTAGCTTTTACTCATAGAAATACCACTACAACAAGAATAATTTTTAGTGATAATAAATATGTACATCAAGAAAGAATGTTGAACTTGTTGAGATGACCTTGGGCGTAGTTTATCGAGCTCGCCAAATGGACGTGAGTTGAAGAGCCAATTGTCTTTTTGACTTTTTAAATTAATCCCCCTAAATTCTTGCATTTGTTTTTTTCCTTCCGCTCATCCACATTTCTTTGTTAATTTTGTACTTTATTTTAAATAATTCAATCAAGTTTATCATAATTGTATCTTATTCCATCGTTCCCAGTCCCCCCTATCCATTATAATATTGGTTCTATCTTCGTCCACATTCTTTCTATTTTACATTCTCATCAGTTTTCTTGAATCCATTTTCTTAGAAGTTCTAGTTAATCTTCATGATGTTGCTGGAATTGCCGGATTGCTTCAATAACTCCATACAATTTTCTCTTAGATTCGACTCAATACACTCCAAGAAGAACAATCCTCCAAACAAAAGAGGAGTGAGATTCTTTTGTAAGGCCATCCACTATCTTATTACTGCCACGGAGCCTGTTCCAGATTCTATTTGTGGTACCTATACCCTAGAATTCTAAATCATCTCAAAGTTGTAGGGATGCATACTATTCTTGAGGAGACACGGTTGTTCATGGATGGTGTGATGGATAGATATCCTGAGATTTGGTGAGATCTTATAAGGTTTCATAAATTTGTGCAGTACACAAAGCCCCATCACCTGTATATTTCACAAAAGTGAGGGAATGTTATAATGTGTATACAGAATGTTACCAAGTGGTAAGAAGAAAAAGGTTAGGCTTGACCCTATTGAAGTTGGTGAAGTTTGAGGTAACAAAGTGAAGTCTAGCGAAACTTACATTAATAATGCATTGGGCTGCATTGTGCGAATTTGTCACAAGTTGGCCAATAATCTTGAAAAGACATTAGATGGTTGAGGGGTTGGCTTAACCCATTGTTGAGTGAGACTACAACTCCTTAGATTAAGGAGGGAATGATAATTGAAAAGAAGTACATACATATTCACTATGTGATACTGGTTTGGGTTAATATGTAGCTCTTTGATGAATCTCAGAACGAGTCTATCCTCAGCCATCCGAAAGATAATCTGTTAGGGTCAATCATCGCTAAAGAGAGGCTAAATCTGGGTTCAATCATTTATTTGGAGAAAGCCATGAAGGCAAAAAAAGTACATACACATCACTGCGCCAAAAAGCATGTGCTTCTTTTGTAAACAAGAAGGGTATAGTGGTTACCCCAACCTCAGCATGTGATATTCGTTGGATTGAAGTGGAGTACCTTTAAGATAAGGCCGAGCGGAAGAAGACAGCACTGATGGATAACTCCCTGGTTGTTTATGTAGAATCTTTGGAGGGTGACTCTACGCCTCCCACTTCTTTGTCTATGCCTCAAGTACTACTACTATTGCTACTCTCTCTCACCCTCCGTTGATTCAAGAGGTTGTGTTATGGATGGGTAACCTTGCATATTCTACAGCTGAGCAAGCCACTCGATTTAAGGCACGGGTTCTCACCATGATTGACCGGGCTATAGAGACTGCCTTGTACCCCTTTGGAAGGACATACGAGGTGCATAGGAAAATATTACGGGTGTATGAGAAACGTATTGATGGATTATATGCCCGGATAGAAGAGTTGATAAATGATTTGGATGAATCAAAATCCACTTATACTTCATGTTTGTGGACAGATGTTGGTGTCCTGAAAGGCAAAAACATGGAGGTTCTTGTGATTGGTATTGAAGAGCCTCGAGTTACTGATGATTTAGTAACCTTCGATGTTGAGCAGGAGAGGTTAGGTTCTGAGGAGGAGATGAGACTATAGCACAGAAAATTAATCCAAGTGAAGAGTTGAAGAACCTTGAGAAGGAGATTGTGTAGATTACTATTGAGGTGTCCCTTTGTGACACTTCTATGATTGTCTCTAGTGGGTCCATGCCCACTAAAAATCCCATTAAACCTACATTGGTGGATGATCAAGGCATTGATGCCCTAAATGAGGTTGCACCAGTTGGCCAAACCTCTCCACTTCCATTGATGACAGGGCAACCCTCTTACTTTCTCTATGATTTTCTACTTAATTTTGTGGCATAGAGGACAATGTCTATTTTTTGTGAAGTAGAAGGAGTTTTATTTGATTAAGTTGTAATTATGATGCATACTTTGATTTTTCGTACCTCTTGGATTATAATTAAAATTTATGGTAGTTAACTTCTTATTTGGTTTTGATAGTATAATTTCTTTTGTTTTGGTTTAGTTGTTTTGGTTCTCATGTTTGCCTAAATTTTTAATATTGATTGTGCACAACTTTGTCGTCTCAAAAAGTGCTCTTGTGGAGATATGTGTTGGTGGATAACTTGAGTTGTGTGATCCTTGTATGAATTTTGGACATCTTATGTTGACTATTTAAATATCTATTCATGTAATTATGTAATGATTCTTGCATGCCAGCTACGGTTGTAGTGTCACGACCCAAGTTAGGAACGTGACCGTCGCTAAGGGGGAGAATCCCAAAGCAAGCCTTATCAGAATTCTACAACATAACGAGCAGAGTTTCCTTTGTATTTAGGCCTATCGTGAATTTTCTTGTTTCAAAAATTCACAACACAACTAATAGAAACTATAAACCACAACATAATATCCATCAATGATCTAATTGCCAATCACTTAATCCAATTCATCTCTACATTATGGAAAAAGTTCCAAACTAGTAACTTGACTACAATTTAAAGGACTAATCTTGACTCAAATCAAAGGAATGACAATGGAGCGACTCTAAGAGTTTTTTTTTAAAGCTAAATAAACTGAAATCAATAGTTTCTATTGTCACAAAAAACAAGCAATGCGAGGCTAAACGAGATGCCTAAACCTGCGTTCACAACGCTAGTTAATATAATCCTTTTCAAAAGCACCTTAATTCTTTGTAAAAACAGCTAGCGAGGAGCGAGAAACTAGCTCAATGAGTAATAATACTTGACCGTAACCATTTTTAACGAGGGAAAAGTCATAAAACATCCTAGTATGATAGTCAAAATGATAAAATCACTTCCTTTTCAGAAATATTAACAATATTCAATCTTATGTACCTCATATAAGTCAAATCCATGTAAATACTTAATAGTAAACTTAGAAAAACATTTTCACATCAAATCGTATTGCGGTGGGTTTCTTAATATGGATCATGTAATCAGTGTGGTCTATTTTTTATGAATTACCGATAACATTGAACTCGTCATACAAGAGTTAAATACAGTGAATCCCTACTCGAGGGATATCAATAACAATACACTTGTTCTACCTTTCCACTAGCAAAGGCTTTATCAATAATGAGTAACTACAAGCTACATCAGGTCTAACAAACCCATTGTTAGCAAAGGGATTCATCAAGGTCTACTCTATTTATATTTTTCTTGTAATCAGTATAAGCATTTCAAAATCAAAAAGAACATTTAAATCTTATCAAATCATATAATTTCAAAGTTTAACAATCACATGTCAAAATAATAGTTCTCAAATAAGTGTAAAACCTTTTTAATAATAACAATCTTATCTTGTAAGAATGAGATTATCTCAAATAATCTTTTCAGTATCATATCAGTAAAAGACTTATCCCACAGGTTGGTGAATAAAGAAGAAGAAACAGCACACAAGAAGATAGAGGAAGAGTTCCAGAGAACTTTCACGTTATATTCTGATATTTGAAAAGAAAATGCATTAGACACTTTAAATAAGAATTAAGACTCAACCACCTAAGAGAAACATGACCCAATAACTTAACCATAACCTTATCCACTAAGCTAAATATTAGCAACTAACAGGAGATATGCTTTGATTCAACTAGGACTGCTAACAAATGTGTTACTACTCTGCAACTAACAATACGAACCAGATGAAAAGAAATCTAATTACTTTGAATTCAAGGAAATTGGAAAATTGAGAACAAACCATGGCTACCCATATAGGATCTCCTAGCAGTCTCAATAATCTAATACTTCAACAATCTAAGAAAAACATTACCCACTAACTTAACCACAACCTATCCACTAAGCTTAAATCTTAGCACTAACATGGAGATTTTTTTTAATTCAACTAGGACTGCTGAAACAACTTTTTTTTTGTGGTACTTTGCCAACTAATAGAACCCTTAATTACTTTGAATCCAAGTAGAAGTGACAACTTAGGAACAAGAAAAATGGCTTACCAATGAGCATACTACCACACTTCAACAACTATTCCCATCTTTGATGGTAATAAATATGAATTTGGATCATAAAGAATTAGACTTTGTTCAATTCTCATAAAGTAGGATTTGTGGAGATGGTTAGCTGAGGAAGATGAATCACAAAGATTGCGCGAGAAGAAAAAGGATCCAAGACTCTATTTTACATTCAATAAATCATGCACGACTCAATTTTTTCCAGAATTGTTGTTGCGGAAACCTCAAAACATGCATGGAATATTTCGAAAAAAGAATTCCATCGCTCGACAAAGGTAATGAATGTTAAACTCCAATAACTCTGACTGGATTTTGAAAATTCATCCATGAAAAATAGTAAATTCGTGCATGATTACTATCTAGGGTGAGTTCAATTGTTAATCATATAAAGGCATACGGTGAAAAAATTACTGATGAAACTATAGTTTTCTAAGAGTTGATAAGTCGTACTAAAAAATTGAATTCTATTTTAGAATGTAACAGACCTGTTTAGTCGGTTTTCGACGCATGTAAGAAGTATTTTTGAAATAACTGCTGGGTCCGACGGATCAGGCGACACATCATGGTCCCACGACGTAGACCGTCGAGGGTCTTCGTCCCAAAACACTTCATACTCTGAAAAAATCTGGTATGAGGATCGACTCTCCTGACTTCCATCACGACATAACTCTGCAAAAAGCAACGGACCCGCGTAGATAACGACGGACCCGTTCACAAACCCCTTTAACTGAATTTAAACTCTAATAACTTTGTGACGGACCTCAGACGGGACCCGTCATAGAGACACGACAGGCGTCACAGTTGCGTAACCCCAAACTGGTTTTGGGATTTCTGCAAAGGTTTTACAGGGGTGTTTTTGGGACTAATTCATGACAAACTTCTCGAAATTAGTGGGGTAAGTTTAATAATTTATTTACTTGGGGGTTAAAGGATATAACTTTTTAAAATAAATAATGTGGTTACTTTATCATAAGAATTATATTGAAATTAGGGTACAAGTAAAAGAATTGTTCGATAACCTCAAAGAAGCATAGAGGGGGACGAGCGAGAAAGAGAGAACGAAGAGAAGCAAATGCTTGGGGAGATAGCTTCTTCGATCACGATCTTTCGGTGGAGGTTAGGTTATGGTTTTATCTATGTGATAATAAACTCTAAATAGCGATTGATATGTATTGGGTAGTATTGTAATCTTCCTAAATGCTGATTTTTGGTTTGTATGTTGTGATTGTGTAATTCTGGTGGATTAGAATGAATGAGACCACTGGCGAATCTATCTTTCAGCCTTAAATCCTCCTATTAAGATGACGCCGTTGACATAATAAGACCTTGATTGAAAAATAAAATAAGGAGGTAATATTGGAATCGCGAGGTTGTCACGTTCCGACACGTAGCATTAGGGGATCAGTGTCCGTTCCGCCCGATATAAAATAATGGATCGGAGTGTCACGTTCCTACACGGTAGTAAATGATGGATTCGGAGTGTCAGCGTCCGCAAGTATCATTAGGGATCGGAGTGTCACGTTTCCGACACGATAAAAGAATAAAGAGAAGTACATCTTGAAAATTTGAAGAACCTATTTCCCAAATGAGTAATGGTGTGGAAAGGCTTGATCCTCATAAGGTTGCGTGGTTTTGTTGCCAATGGTTTCTTGTGACTTGTTTGATTTTTTGCCTGTTAATATTGTGGTTGATTTTATATTATTAATTCAGTATATATTGCTTTTCTAATTTTGAGTGTTGGCCGATGATCCTACTCAGTACGTTTCCTTGTACTAACCAACCCCTACTTTTATTTCCTTCTTGTTGTTTTGTGGATTTCACCAGTGCAACCATTGACTTCGACTCGTCCTCAACTCTACCAGTCTTCAGCACGTCAAGATTTCAGGTGAGCTAATTATTTCTAGCTTCGGGCTGGATTCTCGTTCGTCACTTCTGATGTTCTTTTGAAGTTCGGACGGGACCATCTTTCTACTTATTTTAGTTCTTTAACTTTAATACTCCTAGACTTAGTAAATTTGAGGATAGATGTTCTTGATGTGAATGGACCTTCCAGATTTTGGGGATGATAATATATGCTTTAGAAGCTTATTTAATTGATTCGTTAATGAGTTTTGGATCTTGCCCATTTTATTTACTATTTCAAAATTTATATACGATAAACGTTGGGGTTTATATTGTTGGTAAACTCGCTCACCTAGTAAGATCATGTGGGTTCCACTCGCGGCTCGTTTTGGGTCGTGAAAAATGGTATCAGGTTTGGTTTCGCTGTCTCTCATCAACAAGAACGAGTCTAGTATAGTCCTTTGATGACGGTAGGGGGAACGCCCTTTACTTTTTATTTGGGAGAGGCCTATAGTAACTTTTCGGAAAACTCCATTCTTTCTTCCTTTCGTGCTTATTACTTTACTATTACTTGGGATCCCAATTGGTATCTAGGTGATACAAATTGGTATCTGACGTCCTCACTGCTATCTCGCCAGATGGTTTAGAACCAAAGCACAACTGTGTCACCACCACACTGGCAGGACATGGTTGCGTCTGAGCTAAACCATTTGACCGTAAAGCTCGAGGAGGAGCATTGGGCAAGACGGTCGTGGTAAGAGGTCGCAGGAGGACGCCCTCTAGAGGTATGGACGACACCTGGTCCAAACTATGATGGGCTGTGACTCCTCCACCGACTGATGAAGTATTAATTAGAGGGGTTGAAAGAGGGGAAAATGAGCCGATCAGATGAGGAACTACCAACCCCATCCACCCAGATAGATAACCAGGTTCCTTACCTTCTTGCGGGTTATCTGATCATGGCCAAGACACCTCCTAGAGTGTTTTCTTCACCAACACCACTCAAGGTTCAGGGAGTAAACATGAAGCCGCTGTGGCTCCCCTGCTGGATGGCCAATTTGAGTAGGCACTTTCCTCCGATTGACTACCGGGTCTATAATGAACGAGTCGATCAGCATGAACTTTTCACTAAATTCTTAAAGTTTGAAAGCCTCCAGTTTTCAGGGTGCCTGAATCTAAGGATGGCCTATGATTTTTTGGGTTGATTGTCATGATCTGCTACATAAATTGGGCATAGTAGAACGATTCGGTGTTGATTTGTGACCTAATCAGTTTTAAAAGGATGCCAAAAGGTGGTGCGGTCGTATGTTGAAGTGTCAACACAGCACAGGACACCACCTATGACTTGGGCAATCCATTTTCTAGCTTATTTATGGACGCAAGTAGCACCCCAGACTTTGTAGGGACAAGAGGAAGAATGAGTCCCTAAGCCTAGAGAAAGGCAGGATGGTCTGTTGCCGTCTTATGAGGCCAAATTTCGTCACTATCCGGTATGCCACTCAAGCCTTTTGCTTCCATTCCCCAAGAGCGGATTCGCCGCTTTCGGGAAAGATTGAGGTCAGATTTCAGATTCCACCTACAGGTAGCTGCCTGCAAGCAAAATCCTTTCAGGAGTGGTTGATTTGTGTGATAAGAAGCAGAGGGGTTGAAGCCAGACGACCTTCGCCACAAAAGCGAAAAGCGTCGACATTTAAGAAGTTTTTTGGTTGTAAGGGAGGTGAGTTTAGTCGGTTCTTACTCCAGAGGGCAAAGTTTGTTCGGAGGTTACTAGCCCTCCCTATTCAGTCTTCACTGCAGGCTTTAGGTGGGGTCCCATCGCAGCCCAGTTGCCTTTTTCTAGTTTGGAGGTTATCCCCAGACTTTCGTCACCTTCACAAAGACTACTATGTTGACTCCAGGAATTGGGTTATGGATGTGGGGATACTGGGACCATATTCGGAGGTTTTGTCCCAAAACAACAAGAGTTCAGTACCCCCAATAGTTCAGAGTTAGAGGTGGTCCAATTGGAGAGGCCGTCATTCTGGAGGACCGTGGTGGCCAAGGTAAATGGCTGATCACCCAATCAACCGGGTTGCGGGCAAGCTGGAACTGTTGCAATGCAGCGCAACATATATGGGCAATGGAAAAAACAGGTGATAGGGCCCATTGTTATGCTTTTCCAGGAGTCTGAAGCAGGACATCTGAATGCTGTTATCACAGGTAAATCTTTTGGTCTGTGATTCATGGCTTCGGTAATTATTTGAATCGTGGATCCACATTTTCATTGTTATCTTCCTCATTTTTGCTAACTGGTTTTTTTTTTTGATTTACATGGCGATTTTTCTTGAATGGCCTTTAGTGTCTCCACTCCTGTGGTGATCCCTGTGATAGTTGAGAAGGTTATCGTCTGCTGTGATTTTTGTAGGGATCACTACCTATGTAGATTTGATTATCCCCTATAAATAATTGATTTTGATTTGTAATCTGGGTTGACTTGGCTTGCACCCAATTTTGCAATCTTAGATTGTAATGCTAAAACTGTGACATTGGGCCAGCCTGAGACAGAATCCTCTAGTGTTGGGTAGGGTGACCTACATTCTCCCAACCCACCCATTCCGTATTAACTCTTTTCTTTCGCGCAAGAGGTGTTAGTAAAGGTTTGTTTAGCCTTCTTGGCACATCTCAGGGATTATACTTTCCAAAGTACCTTCGATTGAGTCGTTTCGATAGTCCCCTGGTGCGTTTTCTGGAATGTTGTTTCCTCCTGCGACCTTCCTGGTATAACCCACCGGATTAGGGATATTGATTTTATGTATTGATCTGGGCCCCGGGTAACTCTCCCCATTTTCCATCTCTCCTCTTTAGAATGGCTCCACAGCTTAGTTAAGGGAGTCAAAGGCCCAACTTCAGGAGTTTTTTGTTAGGTAAAGGTTTATTAGACCAAGTGCAATCCGCCTTGGGGCGCTCCTATTTTACTGTGAAAAAGAAGGATTGAAGCTTCGGATGTGCTAACTACAGGCTCGGAATAAGGTAACTATTAAAACAAGTATCCTTTCCTCGAATTGTGATTTGTCGATCAAAGTTGACAATGGGCTTAATGTCTTTTCTCTAAAATTGACATGAGTCCGGTTATCATCAATTGAAAATACGGCCAGAGCAGATTGTGCCAAAGACTGTTTTCGACCAGTATGGGCATTAGAATTCTTGAAAATGTCTTTTTTGGTGCTTTAACGAATGCCCATGCGTGCTTTCATGAGCCTGATGAACGGATCTTAGCATATCTGGATCTCTTTGTCATTGTAATCATTGATCATATACTGATATACTCAAGATCAGGAAAGAAACATGAAGGCATTTGGTTTGGAAGAATTTGTATTGGAAAGATTGTGGAGTGGGGAAAAGGCTTTATGCTAAATTATCTAGCTGGAGTTTTTGTCTAGATTCCAGTGTCCTTCTTGGGGCATGTGGCTTCTAAGGTCGGTGATGGTGGATCCTTCTAAGAATTGAAACGGTGAAGAGTTTTGGGTAAGACCTACAATGTACAGAGGTAAGGGGAGCTATTGTTTGGTTTAGCTAGCGACTACCGTCGATGTTTCAAGGGATTTTCCTTCCTCTAATTGCTTTTGCTTTCGCAGCAACAAATTTGCTAGCAGAGATGGTGTCCCTTGTTGATGGTTCGGATGAATGTGAAGAAAGTTTTCATAAACTCACAAGACTTTGTTGACTACTGCACCAATCCTTACCTTGCCCAGTGGAAGGTAAGAATTATCATTGTCTTTTTATGCCATCCTTATTCGGTTTGGGGTGCAATGCTAATGCCAGGAGATAAAATGTAATTGGCTTCTGCTTCGAGGCATTAACAGTGCATGAACGTAACGAAATCCCGAACCCCATTATTTTGGATTGGCTGCAAGTTTTTTGCATTAAAAGAAGCAAAACAGAAAGAGAGGGGGACGAGGAGGGAAAAAGTAGGAGAGTAGGGAGATGGAGACATTATTTATATGGGTCAAGTGTGAAGGGTATACAGGATCATCATAGTGTTAAACAATCGCTTTAACTCCAAAGAATGTTAATTTGAGGCAGAGGAGGTGGAAGGAACTATTGAAGGACTATGATATTACTATATTTGTATAAAAACCAGGAAAAGCTATTGTTGTTGGCAGATGCTTTAAGAAGTAGCAAAGCAGGAGCAATGGGGTAAGCTTAGCCCCTTACAAGGTTTTTCTAGATGCCCTGTGGCTATAGAGGTTCGAACGTTGGTAATGACTTTAATGAGGCTGGAGTAACTAGAGAAAAGGAGGATTTTTGCCTGTGTGGAGGCAAATCTTCTTTTCTCTTGACAAGATTAAGGGAAAACCGTTTACTGTGAGAAGCTGAACCGAATCGAGATATGGTATTACGAGGAGAGGCTAAGAGGCAAAATAATTGATTATGAATAGGCGTTTTTTTGAGAATTCAGGAAGCGGTTGTTTGTGGGGCCCCGGGTTGTAATTGATTCACACTATTCTTTACAGAGGCCTCGTAGTTCAAGGTAATTCTATACATCCTGGTGGCAAACAGATGTATTGTGACCTAAAGCAACATTTTTTTGGGATAGGATGAAGCGTGACATTGTTGATTTTGTTGCCCAATGCCCCAATTGCCAGCAGGTAAGTAATGAGCACCAGAGGTCCGGAGGAACACTTTTAAACATGCCCCATTCCTGATGGAAATGGGAAAAATTGGCAATGGATGTGTGTGGTGGGGGTCGTTGATCATTTGGGTAATTGTTGACTAAATTACTAAGTTCTGCTCCACTTCAACTTCCGTTCAAGGTGACTTACAAATGCAGAGAAGTTAGCCAACTCTATGTCTCAAGAAATGTTCAATTGCTGGATCCCCTTTTCCATCCATATCAGATAGGGGTACGGCAATTTACTCGATGTTATTTGGGAACATTGCATGCTGAATTAGGTTACTAGTTGGATCTTTAGTACCGCTTTCATTTCAATTTCACCCCAGACCGAAATGGTCCAGTCTGAGCCGAACCGTTCAGGTGTTTGGAGGATATGCTTCGTGCATGTGTATAGATTTGGTGTCCATTGGGATAACTTCGTTGTGCCCTAACAGAGTTTTCATACCATAATAGCTATCACTCAAGTAGTGATGGGCCCCATTGAGGCACTGTATGGGAAGGAGATGTAGGTCTCGTCCCTTGGGGGTTTGATGCATTTGAGGTGAGACCATGGGTACGATCTTTTGAGTGAATCGTTGATAAAGTAAAAATTCATTCCAGGGAAGAAGCTTCTAGCAGCTCAGAACAGGAAGAAATAATAGAAAACAAAAGGTCAGGGACTTGGATTTTAATGGATGGGTGAACAATTTCTTGCTGAAGGGTTTTGCCTAATGAAAGGGGTGAATGCGGTTTGGTAAGCGGGAAGCGTTAGCCCAAGGTATATTGTCATTTGAAAGGTTTCCTGAAGCGGTGGGGGGATGTGGCTTATGAATTGGCATTTGCCTTCAGGACTCTCAGGGTGCACCCCCCCCGTATTCATGTGTCTCGGTGAAAAAATACCATGGGGATGGGAAACTACAATTATTCGCTGGGATTTAGTCCCTTCTGGATGAGAATTTGTCTTATGAGGAGAGCCTGTGCTATTTAGATAGAGAAAGTTCCGCAAGTTTTAAGAATCAAAGGATGATTGGCATCCCTCAAGTTCAGTGGAAGATCGTCTAGTTTGAATAGTCCACTTGGAGATGATGCTGATATGCCCACAACAAAAAAAAAAACAAAAAAAAAAAAAAAAAAAGGAGAAATATCCACATCTTTTTACAAGATTCGGTAGCTCTTTTCTCTCTCCTTTGTTTTTTCTATCTGTGATCGTTCGGAGATGAACGATGGGTAAATTGGTATCTATTGTAACACAACCGTTTAGTTCGGTTCGAGCATATAATTCTTTTGAAAAGAACTGACGGGATTCGACGGATCATGCGACGTACCGTCATGGTCAATGACGGACCGTCGAGGGTCTTCACATCCAAAACACTTCAACTCTTACAAATCTTGGTACGTTTGAGATCTACTCTCTGAACTTCACGACTGAACTGCAGCAAAGGACCGTCGTAGACACGACGTACCTGTCACAAACCCCTTTAACTAAATTTAATTAACTCTCGAACTTTGTGGACGGACCTGCCAGGACTGACCGTCATAGCAACGACGGGCCGTCACAGGTTCGTACACCCCCACTGGGTTGGATTTCTGCTTAAAGTTTTTAAAGGGGGTGTTTGGACTATTCATGACAAACCTTCAATGAAATGAGTGGGGTAAGTTAATAATTTATTTACTTGGGGGTTAAAGGAGAAACCTTTAAAATAAAATGAATGGGGTTACCCTTTTATATAATGAATTATATGATAATACGGGTAAAAAGAAAAAGTCTGGAGAAGAAAAAAAAAGCAAAGGGGGGAACAGCCGAGAAAGAGAGAAAGAGAGGAAGCAAAAGGCATTGTGTAGATAGCTTTGCTCGATCAACGATCTTGGTGGAGGTAAGGTTTTCTGGTTTATTTCTATGTGATAGATAAACTCTAAATAGCGATTGAATTTTTGGGTATTATTGTAAGTCTTCTATAGTCTTGATTTGTGTGTTTGATGTTGTGATTGTGTAATTTGTGGTGGATTAATGATGAGACTGTCGAATAATTCACCTTAAATCCTCTCTAATTAAGATACGCCCCCTTGACATAAGGAAAACTTGTGAAAAATAAAATAATGAGGTAATATTGGATCGGAGTGTCAACGTTTCACGAACACGTAGCATTAGGGGATCGGAGTGTCCCTTTTCCGACACGTAAGGAATAAATTGATTGGAGTGTCACGTTTCTGACATGTAGTAATGATGGAATCGGATGTCACGTTCCGAACGTAAATCATTTAGGGATCGGAGGCACGTTCCGCACGATAAGATAAGAGAAGTATCTTGAAAATCATTTAATATACACTCAAATTCTAAGAACTATTTCCCAAATGAATTGGTGTGGGAGGCTCGAGGTCCTCATAGGTTGTGTGTGGTGTTGTTTCCAATAGTTTCTTGTACTTGTTTGATTGTCCCCGCCTGTTTAATAATGTGGTTGATTTTATATTATTATTCTTATATATTGCTTTCTATTTTGAAGTTGGCCGGTGATACCTACTCATACGTGGTTTCTATTTACACCCCAACGTTTATTTTCTTCTTGTTTGGTTTTGTGATTGCAGCAAGTGCACCATTGACTTCGACTCGTCCTCTACTCTAGCCAGTCTTTAGCACGTTCAAGAATTTCAGGGTGAGCTATTATTCTGCTTCGTGCTGGATTCTCTTCTTCACGTCTTTGAATGTCTTTGAAGTTCGGACATGGACCATCTTTCCTACTTTTTTCGTTCTTAATACTCTTGACTTATACTTTGAGGATAGAATGTTCTTGGTGTGATGACGTCCAGATTTGGGGATGATAAAGTATTATACTTTAAGAACTATTTACTTGATTTTCCTTAATGAGTTTTTGGATCTTCCGGATCTTTCCGCATTTATTTACTATTCAAATTTATATACGGATATAACGTTGGGGTTTTAGTATTGTTGGTTGTTTCGCTCACCTATAAGATAAGTGTGGGTGCCACTCGCGGCTCTGTTTAGGGTCGTGACCAATAGAGCCCCCTGATTTATCTAATTAATGGTTTTATTGAATTGATTCGTCTTGCAACAAGCTCATAGGATAGACTGAATGATTCTCAAAAAAAGGGTGAAGAAAGGCATTTCAAACAAGGAGGAGTCTCTTTCCCAGGAAAAAATAAAAGTTTCAAATGGGCAGAATGAATGGAGGGCAAGAGGAGAGCTCATTTGGTGATGAGCACTGTTAGTTTAATGTGGTTACTCAAAAAAAATGGTCACAAGGAAAGGAATTGTTGGAACTAAAAAAGAAGGATGAACAATACATGTGCCAATTTTCACTGAGCAACAACAATATAGAGTAATTTGTTCATCGGCTCAATTGCCAAATGATGTTTCAGATAATTTAATGATAATTGATAGTGGTTGTTCCACCCACATGTCAGGTAGAAGGTCAATGTTAAAAGAACTTGATGGATCAAAGAAGTCAGAAGTTCATCTTGGAAATAACAAGGCAATGGCATTCGATGGGAAAGGCACAATCGCCCTACAAAATTCTCATGCCAATGTCAAACTTCTCCATGATGTGCAATATGTTCCTTATTTGGACCATAACTTATTGAGTGTTGGGAAACTAATAAATTGTGAATGTTCTATTTCGTTTGATGACAATTCATGTAGCATTCAATATAAAAATCCAGGACACAAAATAGTTGGCATTCGAATGACTCAAAGTAGAATGTTTCCTCTTGAAGTTTCTGATGTTAAAATTTTGCGTTAATTACCAAAGGCAATATGGAAGCTAATTTATGGCATTCGCGGTATGGTCACTTGAATGTAAAGGAGTTATATTCATTAGGTAGGTCGTAAAATTGGTTCTTTGTTTGCCTAGAATTGATGCTCTTGAATTTTGTGAAGGTGTTGTGTCGGGAACAAATGAATCCCTTTCCCTGTAGGTAGTCTTGGAATAGCATCTTTTTGTTTTGATTGGTGCAATGTGATCATGTGGGTTTCCTATGAGTGTTAGTCCCCCCTATGTGAAATTAGATAATTTTTTTTCTTTTTTATATTTACGATGATTATAGTCGAATGAGTTGGGTATATTTCCTTGGAAATTCATTAAAACCATTTGGAGAATTCCAGAAATATAAGTCCTTTTATTGAGGAGACAAGTGGTTTATAGATTAAGACTCCTTCAAGGAGATGCGACAAATAGAGGCGGTAAATTTAATATGAAATGAATTCAACACCCTATTTGCAGGGGGAAATGTTATTCACGAGAGCTTCATCAACCCCCAATATACTCCGGGAGCGATGGATGTTGACAAAATAGGTAAAGAATGAGCAGCTAGAGGTGTAACAAATAATTTCTGGGCTTGAAGTTTGTTGCTACTGCTCTACTGCCTAACAGTTTCACCCACAAAGGTTTGTTTCTAATCAAAATACCATATGAAGCATGGAAGTTTAACAAGCCCCAGGTAAAGCCCACTTACAAATGTCTTTAAGATGTATAGCTTTATTCTTTGGGTGAATTCCCAAACTAAATATATGCCTTGATGAAAAATCATGAAATGGTATCTTTGTTTGGATAGGTAGCACACAATTCCCAAAGCTTATAAGTTAATATACTCCACGAGACGGAACAATATGGGTCAGTAGAACATATTCTGGTTTAATGAAGATGCTAGTGGAACTTGATTCTAAGAATATGTTCAAATATTAAATTGTTTGCCCCCCCCCCCCCCCCTACTGATGAGCTTTTTTCAGCAAAGAACCCTGTCACAGTTTTTGTTAGATTTTTAAAAGGTGTGAATAAAAATTTGAGTTTACGACTTTTATGTAAAAATCATAGGCCTTGATTGAGTAAAGTTCTTTTTGTTTCTTTTGACTTATGAAATGGTTCTTGTTTTTTCAATCGTGGGTGTTGTTTATTACTGATGGATATATATGGGTTTCCCCTTTTGTGGGGTGAAGGAAATGGAATCTTTTAAGTGTTTTGTTCAATTCATGTGTTTGGCCTGTTAAAAAACATACATAATAAATTGTGGTCCATTGATTATATTTATTTCAATTCTTGCAAATCTATGATCACTTATCCATTTTACCAAGTTGAAATGCTTAGTTGTTGGTTGGAATGTGTTTGGCTTATTATTAATAGATTCATTATGCTATTTAGACTTTAGATATAATAATGGTGTTAAATTAATTATTGGGTATACATAAAGAATGGTTATACGTGAATACAATTTTTTTATGGTTTTGTTTTGATTCCTTAAGTATTGTTGAGAATTTTGGCATTTCTTATTTGTCTGTTCATTATTAGAAATATGCATGTAATATTTTTCTTTGAAACATGATCTTCATTTCAACTCATTTTTATTGCAAATTGATTTTTCCTTAATTTGAATGTTTCATGTTCTCTTTTAGCTCTAAATGTGCAGGCATGTGATTATGTTTATCTTTAATTTAAGCCGTGTCATATTATTCCTTCTCCATATGTTTACTCAACTTTATTTGGATTTAATAGAACTATCAAGTGTGTTGAGTATTGTTTATTTCCTCTTTCTAAATCTTTTCTAGTCTTGTCTTGGGTGGCATGTGTACTCCATTAAAAATTTGAAAGGCTTGTGTTGATTCATAATGGAGTGTTTTACTATTTGTTACACGATTAGTAAGTATTAATTTGATTTGGTTAGTTTAAATAAGAATGATGCTAAGCTTCTCTTTTTTTCTTTTTTTTACTATGCATGAACTTGGCCTGAGTCTTTACGAACTCCCAGTCCCTCGCATATCATTAAGTTGAATTTCGAGTCAGCACTTCATTTTTGGATATCGGAAGTTTGAAAGAATTGAAAGAGGAGCTGCACTATAGATTTTGAAGGCTGAAAGCAGGCTGAAATATGATCTTTATACACTGATATACGATCCAGCATAACAAATACGTGATTAAAAATGGCAATACAGGTTACAGGGGCCAAAACTGATTGTATAAATTTGTTATACGGTTCGATATACAGGGAAAAGAGCCGAAATACTTCCCGTATACAGTGGTGTACACGGAATATATACACATAAATCAAATATAGACAGAGGCAAAGAATGGGCTGAAACCCATCAGCAGGCCCACTTTAGAGTATAAGACAGGTTTGGTTTTTTTTTTTTTTTTTTTGTTTTTTGTTTTGTGTTTTTTTTTTTTTTTTTTTTTTTTTTATGTGTTTTTTTTTTTTTTTTTTTTTTTTTTTTTTGTTATTTTTTTTTTTTTTTTTTTTTTTTTTTGGTTTTTGGGGTTCAAGCCCAAAAAATTTGAATTTGGGCAAAAAAAAATGTGATATTTCCTCTTCCTTTTATTTAGGGCAACTTTCACATATAGCACCAAGAAAATTCATTTTGTAAGCTAAGTAAAACTTTTGCATATTGCGCTCAATGCAAACGTAAAACTGTTATACTTTTGCTATACATATCAAGTGTATAATTCGCTGGCCTAAAATTTATAATTCGCTGGCATAATTTCGCTGCAATTGTATATTCGCTATCAGCCTATTTCACGGCAATTGTTGTAATGGCCCATAGTATATTCACTGCCTATTTTCGCGCAATATAAGTATATAGCAAGAAGATAATATGTTTTTTCTCTCGCTTATACAAAAACAGAAACACAATATATACACTTCTGTTGCATAAAAACTAGAGAAAATTGTATTTCAACCACTGCAATTGTATAATTCACAATTGGTATAATTCGTTGACCCTTTTTCTCTGCAATATTTTTTGAAAGTAAATGCTTGTTACTTGTATAATTAAGTGTCAAATAAACACGAAGAATATATATTTTTCCATGTGTAATATACAATTTTTCTCTCTCTCGCTTTATACAAAAAGAAAAACAAAGAATTAATACACTTCCAAGTGTATAAAAGCGAGAGAGGCGAGCGAGAACGGCGAGTGGCGAGCGTAGCTTTTTCTGGGAGAGAGACACTGGCAAATTTAGTAATGTTTGCCTATGTGCAAATTAAATCAAACCCGAGCTTATTCCATTTTATTTTGAGGGGTTTATTAGTTTTTCTATTATAATACAATTTTTCCCTTTTATTTTTTATTTATAATTATGTTTACTAACTCTAATAATGGTTTTTTCGTTATTATTTAATTAATTCCCCAACGTAAGTCATTTCCTTTCCTTTTCCGTACACTGTAATTTAAATATCTTTTTTTACTTATTATTTAGTTTTAATTATATTCCTTTATTTGTCTTATGACCCTAAGTCATTCCTCTTTTCAAAATGAATTTCCCTTTAGTTTGATTTTTCCTTAAAATACTAATAATGAGAATAACATAACAATAACAATAAATACCTAAGAATACTAAATAATACTACTAACACTAATCATACTAAACAGTTTAACAATAAGTAAAATAATAAAAATTTTGAATTTACTTAACTTAGTAAAAGCTTGAAAATTATTTGAAAGGTCTTTTAGTCAAATCGCTGGTCAACCGCAAGTTAGTGGGTATTTCGAGGACCTAACACCTTCTCCGAATGTACATTTGAAATTCAAACCCTTTTTCAATTAATTTTATCTGTTTAAATCTTTTGAAATAATTATATGTTTTTTCTTGATTTTTTACTAAAAAATTAAGTGACGACTCTGTTGATTTGGAAAATCAATTTTTCTTAGATCATAAGATTAATTATTTTTTCAAAACTTAGTCATTTTTGTATATTTTATTCATTTTTGAATAAACCAACAGTCATCTTGTACAATTTTTTTATTAGTTCATATGATTGTTGTCTATGGTTGATTGGTCCTTTTTTTTTCTCTTAATTAGTTTGTTAGTATACAATAATCAAAATTGATCAATGAGAAATATCTCGGTCGGTTTTGGAGGCCTCCCATTTTAAAAAACGGACATTTAGTTTATGTTCATATTTTATTTGTTAAAATAGCCGATGAAGGAATTACCGTCGATTTTCAAGGCCTCCCATGTTCATAAGACAGACTTTTGATTTTAAGTTATCATTTGGTTTATTTATTTTATTTTTATTTATTTATTACTAACATTTTTACTAAGTGTCTTTACAGGTACCTCGAGATTCTCCACATCTATTCGAATTAGGTTCGAATATTACTCATATTCATTATTGTATGTTATTGACGATAGCCAAATATAGGACGATTTCTATATTATTGTTTTATCATATTACCTGTGTATGTTACATGTTTATTATACTTGTAAGTTATTTTATTCTCCTCCTCAATTTGAAAAAAAGAATTCAGTCGAGACACACGCTCATGGATTTCAAAGGGTGCCTAACCCATTTGATATGCTCAAACTTACTTCTCAAATAAGTAGTAAAGAAGTCTTATCTAGTAAAGAACCCAACTAATGAGGTTGGGATCGTCCCTCCCACCCCACGAGGAAATAGTTCATTCACCATGCTTAACTTCAACCTATTATTACCTTATTATAAGTCAATTATTTTCTTAGATTCAAATGTTGGAGTTTAAAAAAATCAATTAATAAAGTAACTAATGAGATTTACGTGTTCCCCAAGGTTCATAACTTGAAATAATTCTAACTAAAACAATTTTTTTTCCTCCGTTCTTGCTGCAAAGTGATAAGTTATGTAAATTCCTAAAGCCTTGGTCCCGACATCCAGAAAATTTCACTCCGCACCTTGGTCTGGCTACGTGTGTTTGTGCTAAACTAAGCCTTACCTTTTACCTATATGGAACCATTGTATTCGATATTTTGACTACTTTCTACCTCGTACCACTCAACTACTAGCCCTAATTAGATAGTATACACTAAATCTCTGTTTTGATAATATTTCCTATTATCTCACCTCCTTGGTCCCGGCAAGTAGCATTAAAGGCAGTTTCTAACGTTGGTCATTCCGTTTAAAAAGACTTCTAAGCGAAGAATTAATCAATCCATTCAAGACAAACTATAATTCTAAGAATTTTATTTTAAGTTAGGTTTTTTACCTCATTATTCTCTTATGGTTTTCCCACCACCCTAGTTTATGGAGTGGAGTTACCCATAGTAATAAGCACAATTTTTCATTAATATGATATACGAATTCATGCACTTCCTTCCATGAGAAGCATAAAAATCCAGAAATTTACTTAATGAATCGATAAAATCACACCAACCATCAACTCCAGAGAAACGTGTAACAATCCCAAGTGTGAATAATCAAAATAACTCTTCAACAAAGAAATCTAACATAAAAAGACGTGTCAATAATCAAGAGTTCCCTAACCCAAAAAACGAGGTTTTTTCAACTATTTTATAAAAAAACAAAAACCTAATCAAAGAAGGACTCTATTTGCTGAAAATTCCCCCCTGTCCAAACGTGGATGGATCGCGGACCTCCTCGCGACGTGTTCGTCCACCGTGGTCACGGACGGGCCCGTCCCTGGACTACGTTGTCCATACTTAGCCACTCTTGTTGCTTCTCTTTTCATTAACCCTCGCTGCATGTAATGACGGATCGTCACAAAGGAACAACTTTCTGTCGAGGATCTCTGTTCCGGATAAACCTTAAACTCTGTGGAAATTTTGGGTCTTGGGACTACATCTAAATGATCAATCACGACGAACCCACAGGAACGGACCTGCATGGGCAACGACGGTCCGCATGCCCTTCATACCCCACACCTTTGGTCAGACTTCCCCATATTCCTTCAGCAGCTTCACCAGACCGACACCTAATAACGGACCATCAGAGGCCACGAACGGACCGTCACAATCTCCGTGGTGGTACTTTTCTCTGGCATTTTTGCTCAAAAAATTTTCGCGTTTCACTTTAGATAGATTTCCTTTCCTGCAAATAAAGGGAAAACTTACACATAAAAATCCAATACAAAAAAGGCGTTGAACATCACACTAAACGTAAAGGAACAAGCATAAAAAATTACCGTGAAACCAGGTATAAAGTCAACACCCTCAACTTAAATTCGTGTTGTTTGTCCTCAAGCGACACACTATGACTCACTACCAAAATCTTTGTACATAGTATCCATGTTTTAGCTTTTCGCATCATTTGGCCTAATCAATCCATCGGGGGGGGGAGAGATCTCATCCATATTTATTATATGCATGTTATCACTATTAGGCTTGAATTCTGTGGAATTAGACCATGACACAAACTCACCACGCACTGACACTTCTCCTCTTCAATTTCTTCTGTCACTCAGGTGCTAATATTGTTTTGTATTGCCACTATTGTCCTCACTTCAAAACAACATCCCATTTTTTCCACCAATGATTTAGTTTTTGAGTATAAGTATTACTTTTCAACACTCACCCTCAGAACAAATTGCACAACTCATACTCATTCGAACATTTTCCCATAAACTTAAACTTGGCCTTATTTTTCAGCTTTAGAGTTCGCGATAGACAACTTTTCGGATCACGATATGACTTTCCCTTTTAGCTTGGTTAACATAGTCTCAGAAATCAGGTTAGGGTATAAATTTCACAGTTATATTTAGTGACTTTTTTACCTCCTTGAAATATCGTCGTAAACATACCTCTCTTTGTCAATCATTTTATTTCACCCAATTTTCTTTCTCATATTTATTTTTACCTTGCTATTTCACCGCTCCTTCTCCATTTGGTGTAAGTGTACTCTCTTCTTTTCTTTCTTGTATTTATTGTATTTTTTTTTTTATTAATTATTTCACTTTTTTTTTCAAAACTGTTCTTGAGTACTTTACTTTTGGTTCTTCCCTCTTCTCTTGTTCTGTTCAACCCCCCACTTTCCAAGCATTCCTCATATAAGCCCCACCTTAACTCACTGGCTTTGCCATGATCAAAGTACACAATACCCAAAGTTGGGTCCCATGGTCCCATAAAAAGTTTGTTTTAATAATTGCATTAGCCCACTATCAACTTAGCTTTTTGTTAAACCCTGAGGTGGGCAAATGTTTTAAAGGAGGGACTAGGGCCTATCACATTATTTCCCAGAAAAGATCATTTGGGGTTGAAAAAAGAAACAGGTCCTAGCTTAAGCGTCAAATCAAATTTTTGGAACAAAGAAGGATTAATTTTCATTTTTTTTTTATTAGGCAAAAATGGGCTATTTTGTTGAACAGGGCCTAGATCCTGTTCCTAATTGTCTATACAAAACTTGTACTTTTAGCATGAACTAACCCCCATGCAGTTTCTATGCTCTTACAACTATGGACTCTCAAATCTCCTCACACTCAACTTGACATCTCATTAAATTCCTAACCAGATATCGACAACCTAGTTCAAATTTTAGACTTAGGGTCATGTATGGTGTATCTCTAGTCATGCTTATACCACACATTTTATCAACTTCCTAATGCCTAGTCCGGCAATCAGTTTTAATTTCATCAACATATCATTTTAACCCATCAATGCTTCAGAGTTAACTATGTACACAACATTAGACATGCCGTTCAACAATAAAATAATCCGCGCTCTTGGTGAAAAAGAACACAGTCAGGAAAACCCCAAAAGAGGATAGTGATTGTGGCTACTCATACTTTTCACACCTAGCCTCCACGTTCCATTTACCCCACCCAAAAAACAGACATGCCATTATCCCCTGAATGCATAAAAAACATTGAAATAACGAGAGTGGTAAGGTGAAGCAACCTAGGGCGCAAAAGCCGCCGACGATCAGCAAGCTGGTGAGTCCGTTTCCCAGACCCCCTACCTCTGTAATTTTGGACACCTCGTAGTGGTCCTCATGCAGCAACAACACTACAGCAGTTCCTCCACTATCCGCCACATCTCTGGAGCTAGATGCCCTCAGCAAGCTAACTCTACACCCTCACCGACGTGCCCGTCCCTCATCAGCACGCAAGGCTCTCCTCGCAGCCTCCATCCAACAGTGCTTCCCCTTTCTTTCCGTGATCTAGCCTCATCCTCTCTCTCGACCCCTAAGCCTCTTGGCATGATCTCGAGGGGGAGATTTGTGGGAATCTCCAAAGTGGAGAATCAAAAGGCCACCCTCATTGTGTCCCCTCACAGTTCTGCAATAAAAGGTCCACAGACTCAGTCACCCTAGCCTCTAGATCATATCAATGTCCTGGCTCGAAGACTCTCGAACCGGCCGCCGAGGGGTCGACACAATCGACACAAGAATGTATGGCGGGAATAGCACCCACCCCCCCGCAACTCAAAAGCGTCCAAGCGCTGATGAACCTCAGCGATCTTTCCCGTTATGTGGTGCTGGACCATTCGTCCGCCCAAGCGCTCTCCTTCCTCCAGCAATAGACCTCTTGCATCCAAGGCTGGATTTGGATTCAAAAGTTGTAGCCATCTATGCCCTAGTTTCCTGGACCCCTTATCAAGCGGGGGACCAGAGTGGTGAAAGAGGATAGCGAAAGGAAATCGTGCAGTGCACTACCAGGTAGCGTTTCTATACGCAAGACCGGTAGTGTTCGCGGTTTTTTCTGAGAAGCAGCTTGCGTAGCCGTGCGGCTGTGTCTACCATATCATCCAGATTGTCACCAATAAGGCAATCTCTTGATGGGGCCCTCTGCGTGGAGCTACGATTGGCCTCATACCTGATGAGGCCGAATCAACCGTGCTTTCGCGGGGTCTTGAGCTTATCAATGTGCCAGATGGGCACACCTGCGGACTTGCTAAAAGAAAATAATCATGCACGGAAAAAGGAAAATAGTTGTGACCCCTTTAAAATCCTCTCGTGCATGACCGCCCTATAGAAGCCAAGCAAAGTCCACCCTCAAACCCGGCTAATCATTGCTCCATCAGAACTTCACGATCCATGTGACTATATATCAGCGGCTGTGGGAAGGAAGGGCGGACAATCACCATAAGAACTTAAAGCCGTGAAGGAGGTTAGCCTTCTTGATGTCTCCTTCGGCTCGGTTTACCCAGTCGGCACCTCCCCCTCTCCATCAACAGACAAGTGCAGGGTCTCCACCTCTTGGTGTCTCTCTCGCAGCGATGGCTCACGCAATAATTGTCCATCTTTGATAATTTGCCACCGTTAGTCGACTCGATGGTGATAGGGGTCGGTTGGCATCAACATCATCGTCGTAATCGATACCGAAAGACGACGGTAGGTAATATCACCTGACTGCCACTACTTCGGACATGCTCAAGTGGGGCCTGTTTGGCGGGGGCAGCACGCCTGTCAATCTGTGATCTGAGAGTAGCCACGTAGGAGGCGTAGAACTCTCAGACCAACTCTTCACTATAACGGCCCAAAGAAATCATTGTCCACTCCAATCGGTGTCTGGTGAAGAGATTGTGGATCTCTGGCATAGTAGGGAGACTTCCGGTAAGGACCTGCCTCTCCAGTGTAAGGTTCCATGTCATGACTCCTTTATCATTCAGAAATTTTGCGTCTGAATAAACTTGATACTGCCCGTCGACACATTATCGGTTGGGCTGGTCGACAACCAGGGTGAGAGCACAAGTCGGTGAGCCGGTGTGGAATTAGAACTGTCAGCCTCATTAGACGAGGTAGACTGTGCAGCTGTGGTGGGTGTAGGGACTTCAGCAGACCCAGAGGCTTCCTCCAACCACAAAACTCCTAAGAAGCAAAATGTTCTTTCTTCATGAGTAGCTGACCCAGAGGGTGTGCCGGTCAGTGTGCGCTCCTCATCAGACTGGGCAGTGACTACGCCAGACACCACCTTTTTGGGTGTAGCTCTGGCAGCACGTGCAGCTCGGGATGGAGTGGTTGTGCCTGGAGGCAAGTACTCGGAGTCACGCTTATCATCAGAGCCAATGACCAGGCGGGCAGACGAAGCTATAGACTTTGATAGCCCACCTGCGTAAACTCGATCTTATTTTGGTAACTTAATAGATAGTCCCTGTAAAGAATCAATATTAGTACAAGAAGAAGCAAACAAGACGAGCAAAAATGAAACAACATAAATATAAGAGCTAAGCAGTAATGACTTTTCTTCAATAATTAGTGAAACACGACGGACCAGGTGACCGCTCGTCGTGAGTACAACAGACCGTCATGGGGTCCGTCATGTCTTACTTCAACTATGTTGATGTGGAGACCCCTGAAGGAAAGTCTCTGACTAGTATGACGGATAAACAGGACGGCCCGTCGTGATAATGACGGTCCGTCGTCGATGTCCATCATGGAGACCCTTAGGAGAGGAGTCTCTGATCCTCAAGACATTTATCCAGGACGGACCATCGAGGGTATGATGGTTCGTCGTAGATGTCCTTCAAATGACACTTATAAAAAGTATGGAGATCCTCAGGAGATGGGTCTCTGACTGTCACGACGGTTATGCAGTGGACCGTCGAGGGTATGACGGTTCGTCCTAGATGTCCGTAAGTGGACACTTGGAAAAAGTTTGAGACCCTTAGGAACAGGGTCTCTGACAACCATAACGGTTGTGCAGAATGGACCGTCGTCGGTATGACGGTCTGTCGTATATGTCTGTAAGAGGACACTTGGAAAAAGTGAGAGACCCTTAAGAATAGGGTCTCCGAAAACCAAAACGGTTGTGCATGGACGGACCTCGAAGGGTTATGGACGGTCCGTCGTCATATGTCCGTAAGAGGACACTTGGAACAGTGGAAAGACCCTTAGGAGAGTTTTGGTACAACCAAACGGTTTTGTGCCAGGATGGACCTTCGGTTCCACGACGTCCATCGCATGTGTCCGTTGTGGAAACTTGGACGAAATTGGACGTGGGGTTTGGGAATATTGGAACGGGACCCCTATGACGGTCCGTCGTGGGTACGACTGTCCCCGTCCTCGTGTCTCGTTCTTTCATTCAGTGATAGAACTGAGGATGCCACCTTCATCCTCTGTGACTCACATGGGATACTTGTTTAACCTATACGTTTCACCCATATACCTAGTAACTATTCAATGCTGAAGCAAACCTATTTCTAGCGTTTTTAATTAACAAGGCAATTTAAGGATTTTCAACCGATGTTAGACCAAATTGATCAAAAAAACAAAAAATGAAGACCCAGCAATAAGACTAGCTACTACTAACTGAACAACAAATATGCAATGTTAAATGGGTAATTTTGATACGCTCAAACTTACTTCTCAAATAAGAAGTAAGCGCTCGTATCCATAATGAACCTAACTAATGAAGGTAGGATCCTCCAGAGGAAATAGGTTCAGCTTACCTCTTTAATGTCTCATCATTACATCGAACCTCATCATCATTTTGTGCAACTTATCCTCAACTCGCGCCATACTATCTCCACCATACCTAGGAGTACTTCACAATTTTGCGGAGTACAAGGGTCCTTCTTATCATTCTGTCACCATTGTCTACCCCTGTTGAAGTGTGTTGTCGCGGTTTTGTAGTTTCCATCTCTCGACATAAGACCTCACGGTTAATATTTACCATAGATCGACCTTGGTTTCCTTGACCTTAGAGAAATTCTCCTTATTTGAGAGCTTGGGCACTCATTCGGAACCCCCCTGTCTTCTCATTTACTGCATAGGAAGCCTCCCATAATAGCATTCATCGTGTGGTGTGGTGTTTGACAAGTAGTTTAACTGCTTTTCGTTTCTTCCTCACCCCAATGATATGTGTTAAGCAACTCCAAGCTCAAGTTCTCATCTGAGTCATCTCTTCACGATCTCATCTGTGGCTTGGTTGTGAGTGGATCACACTGCAAAGGTATTTCCTCTTTTCCTCCCAGTATCTGACTTCCTAGTACTCTCCAAGCTTTATTGTTCCTGAGATTTTCTCTACTAACATTTCCAGCAATCTCAACATAAGGACACTCCCCATCAAGAACCACCCGCTCCTGTACCAACACCGCTTTATTATTACCATCTTGTCCTAATAGAAGTATTCCTTCAATGACACATCATCTATGCGGTGCTTGGGTCGCTTCTAAAAAACGAGGTGAACTAACCCAAGAACTACTAACTGACTCTCCTGGTAGTGCCACACAGGTGTTCACCCATCTGTCTTATTGTTTAGTTCTGAGCCGGGAGTAGCGTGCTAAGAAACGTCCCCTTAGTTGTTCCAATGAAATTGAGTTATAGGGTGGCTCATGACAAATAGCAGCCTCTCCCATCAGTGATAGAGGAAACACTCTTAGCCCTATTTATTCAATCCAAGGTCAGGCTCCATAACAGCTTTTACAACATTGCCCTTACCTTACTATATAGCCATGTGGATCCTCAGGAAGGTAGCCCTGAAACAAAAACCTCTGCATGATCATTTGCATCAGGCTACTATTAACCACCACCCACAAAGGTGTGGCCTGGTGGTAGACGGGAAAGGCAAGTGCCCATCAGATTCTGCTATATTGGTCATAGCTCTGTAGTATTCTTGGGGACGTGGAGCGGGATTTTGGTCCCCTCTGTGGTTTTCACCCGGCATCGAGTAATACCTGACCATGAAACATCAACCGGAGCTGGGGATGTTCTGTTTGGATCGTCCATTCATTAATAACCAAGTATGATTCGTTTGCGTAGTGTACGCTCTATTGTTATCGTAGGGAAACAAGGATTCTCTTCCCCTCTATGTGTTTTGCATACAAACGAATATAGTTCTACAAGAATAAAATCAATCACAAAGTAAAATGGAAAGAATATTTTCTAAGCTTGTAGTAATAAGTTTAGTTAATCTAAACCTACTTTCCCGCAGGCGGCGGGGCCAAAATTTGATACGCTCAAACTTACTTCTCAAATAAAAAGTAAAGGCGTTGTACCAAGTTAAAGAACCTAAATAATGAGATGGGATCTAGTTCCCACGGAAAGTATTCAGGCTTAACTGCAATCTATTATTACTATATATAGTCAATTATTTCTTAGAAAACAAAGACAATAAAAAGGTGGAGGGGTGATTCTAAAATGAATGGAAATAACTAACTAAATTAAAAGTGGACACTAACAGATTCCAAATGTTGAGAAGTTTAATCAACTTATAAAGTACTAGGGTTTACGTGTTCCCCCCAGGTTCCTACTTGATAATTCTAACTATACAATTCATTTCCTAAGTATCTTGCATGCAAAGTGATACTTATGTATTTTAAATCCTTGGTCCGGCAGCTAGAAAAATTTTCACTCTGCACCTTGTTCCGCTACGTGTGTTGCTATACTAACACCTTACCTTTACCTCATACTAAGCAATTGTATTCTCTTTGACTAAGTTATTAACTCGTACCAATCAATACTAATAGCATATTAGATCGTTATACAACCAAATCTATATTGATAATTCTTTTCCTATTATCTACCTCCTATGTCCCGTCAAGTACATTATAATGCGAGCTCTACCTTTGTCATCCATTAAAAGACTTCTAACAAAAGAATTATCAATACAAATGCAAGACACTATTCTAGAAATGTTATTTTAGTTTGTTTTTACCTCATGTCCGTCTATGGTTCCCAGACCCTAGTTATAGAGTTTATTACCCATAGTCCATTCACAATATTCCTAGATATGATATAAGAATTCTGCACTTACTTCAATGAGAAAGAATGAAATTTCAAAATTTACTTGATTCATCGACAGTTTATATCACCACAATCAACTCTAGAGAAACGTGTATCGATCAAAACTGTAATAATCAAAATAATCTCTTCACAAAGAATCTAACATAAAAGTGTCTAATAATCAAGATTCTAACCCCAAAAATGAGGTTTTTTGAACTATTTATAAAAAAACAAAAACCTAATTAAAGAAGGACTCTATTTGCTGAAAATCTGTCAAAACGCGACTGGGTCGACGGACCTCGCGACGGGTCGTCGTGGTCACGATGGCCTCTGGTCTCCCTGTCATCTCTACTTACAACTCGTGTTTGCTTCTCTCTCATTAATCCTCACGGCAATGTATGAAACAGATCGTCACATGCCACAACGGTTCCGTCGGGGTTCCCGTTCCATACACTTACTCTTGATTGGATCATTGGGACTCACTTCTCTATCCTCACGATGAACTCACCAGTAACGGACCGTCATTCTATGACGCCGTCATGCACTTCGTAACCCCACACTGGTCGACTTCCCCATCTTCCCTGCAGCACAACTTCACACGAGCCACCTCTGGACCGTCACACCGGCCAACGGACCGTCACAAGCCTCGTAGGTGGTAACTTTTTTGCATTTCTTTCTCAAAAACTTATGCGTTCATCTTTAGATAGATTTCCTCCAAATAAAGGGAAACTTACATAAAAATCAATAAAAAGAAGGCTTTTGGACACACACCAAACTTAAGGAAAAAACATTAAAAATACCGTGAAACCACGGTATATCACCTTTCCATTTGAAATAATATGAATCCCTTACCTATAACTAATTGGTTTCATAGACTTTCTTTTAAGTTAATTTATTAATTGATATCCTAGTTTTCCTTTAAAAAAATTAGGTGGGGACTCATTTTTACTCCTTTAACCTTTTTCCCTTTTTAGCTTTTTTGTAAAATTCTTTATCTTTTTAACTAATTCTATTCTTTAATTGAGTCACCTCGACGTTGCTCTCATTCAAAGGATGTCAACACACTCTCTTTGTTAGTTCTTCATATTAATTTATTTTATTAATATTAGTTTGTGTGCTAGTTACTTTATAACATGTTATCAGCACGAGATTCTGTCAACTTAAGATACTTCAAATATGTAAAATGGGTAAGAACTTTATTTCTCTAAACAAAAGTCTAATATTTCTAAACTTGAATTTGTTGTCTTGGATATATCGGGCAAAGGATACTCATCCTGGATGCTGAAATCCACCTGGATTGAATGGGTTTGGTAGAAACCATCAAAGATCATAACCAGGCATCCAGTCAAGAACGTGCAAAAGCTATGATATTTCTCTGTCACCATCTTGACGAGCGGTTAAAATGCAATACCTCACTATTAAATACCCCATTGTACTAAGAAAAAAATTGAAATATAGATATGACCACCTGAATTGGTCATTCTACCACAAGCACGTCATGATTGGTTTAATCTGAGATTGTTAGACTTTAAAAGTATAACTAAATAAAATTCTTCCGTGTATAGAATTATATCACTGTTAAATTTATGCAGAAGAGGTCATTGAACATGATAAGCTTGAGAAAACATACTCCACATTTTCTGCCTCAAGTATGCTCCTGCAGCAATATCGAAAAATGAGTTTTATAAAATATTATGAATTACTTTCAAATCTTCTTATTGTTTAACGACATAATGACCTTTTGATAAAAAAAATCATGAAAGTCAACCTGTTGGCTCGATGTCACTCCCTAAAGTGAATCAGGCAAATTATCACCAACGAGAAAGAGTTTGTGGCTCTTATGTGATCATGACATCGGTCATGATCGTGTTCGTGGTCGTAAAATAAATTATAATCATGATGATCATCTTGTACCTAAAAATTACCAGCAGTATAAAAGGAAGGGTGAAAGACAAGAAGTGATAGAAAAGAAAAATTCAGAAAGTGTATGGCAGATGTGGAGGAATTGAGCATTGGTCCGTAATCACCGATCATTTAAGTGTTTGATTCAACTCTAGCAGGCATCATTGAAAAAGGATGATAATAAATTCAGAAGCAAACTTTATCTCGAAAGATAACGTTGAGTCCATCCATAAAATGATAATAATACAGAAGCAAATGTTGAGCCTATCATCTGGATATAGTTGATTTCTTTGTATCCCCTGAAGGAAAAACGATCAGTGACGATCCCGCAATAATTTAGATAATTTCCTTTTCTGTTTGTTTGTTTGTTTGTTTGTTTAGTTGGTAGCTGTGTGTGTTTTCTAATCCTTGTAAATATAATAGCTATGTTTAATGGTAATATTTTACTTTGTTTACATATGTTCTGGAAGAAAATATTGATATGCCCCAAACTTCGTTTGGATCAATGATCAATCATGAAGATATTTAGGTAATTGATAGTGGAACAACGCACACCATATTCAAAGATGAGAAATATTTCTCTAACTTGCTTAGAAGAAAAGGAAATGTTACTACAATTTCTGGTAATTCAAATTCAACAGAAGGCTCCGGAAGAGCTATTATATTCTTGCCTAAGAGGACAAAACTTGTTATAGGAGATGCATTGTTCTCTTCTAAATACCCAAGAAACTCGTTAAGTTTTAAATATATTCGGCGAAATAGATATCATATTAAGACAACAAATGAAATGAATGTTGAATACCTTGGCATTACCAAGATTGTCTCAAATTAAAAATATGTATTGGAGAAATTATCAACTTTATCGTATGTTTATATTATGCAAGAATAAGTATAGTTGAAGCACATTCTATCGTAAACCAGAAGTTTACTACTTAAATACTTTGTGCTTTGGCCTGACCGAATGGGTCATCCTGGATCAATTATGATGAGACAAACTATGAAAACTCAAATGGACATCCATTAAGAACCTGAATTTTCATGTGATGCTTGTTAACAAGAAAAATCGATTACTAGGCCATCACCAATGAAGGTTAACATTGAATCTCATCAATTTTTATAATGTATACATGGGGATATTTGTGGACCTATTTAACCATCTAGTGGGTTATTTAGATACTTTATTGTCCTAATAGATGCATCTTCAAGATGGTCTCACGTGTGCCGCTTATCATCTCGCAACCTGGCGTTTTAAAATTATTGGCATAAATAATACGATTAAGAGTGCAATTCAGATTATCACATTAAGGAAATTCGTCTTGATAATGCTGGAGAATTCACATCTCAAGCTTTTAATGATTATTACTTATAAATAGGGATAAAAGTTGAACATCATGTAGCTCATGTTCATATGCAAAATGGTCTTGCTGAGTCATTTATAAGCGCTTACAATTGATAGCAAGACCTCTACCGATGAAAAATAAGTTACTACTACTGTTTGGGGCATGCTATCTTACATGCAGCATCACTTGTTCGTCTCAGACCGACTCATTATAATAAATACTCTCCATCACAATTATTATTTTGCATGAACCATGTATTTCTCGTCTACGAAATTTTGAATGTATTTTATCTGTGCCAGTAGCACCAATCGCAGACACTAAATGGCCCCCGTATAAGGTGTCGGCATCATATTTGGTTTGATTCACCCTCCATAATTCCGCTACCTTGAGCCGCGTTGACAGAGATTTTATTTACTAGGCAGAGGATTGCAGATTGTCGATTTGATTTGTTATAATTTTTTTGCAATAAGGAAGAAAGGAGACTTAAAAGTGAAATTGCATGGAAATTTCATCATTATCTCATTTCAATCCACGTTCCCTGAGGTGAACATTATTACAACAATATGGATGCCCCTTTGGCAAAACATAGCATCAATGCCAACCATATAGCTAATTTGGAAAGGAGAACACATACATGATCCTGCAGTAAATGTTCTTCCCGATTGACGTACGTCCCAAAACCCCATCTAGCAAGTGTATGGCTTTTGAATGCACAACCTGCTTGGAGAAGCGTGAACACACGACCATTGATTTCACAGGATAAAAAATCCTCGAAAAAGAAGTACAAAAAATGACATACAAAGAATATCAATTGAAGAGATTCAAGATCTGATTAATCTTGATATTCCAAAAGAGATCAGTGAACCCGAGACTCAAGTGAGAGAACTTAATAATAGTTCTACGAGTGATAGATAAGTTTAGATCGTCAAAAATCATACTTGATAATGTTTTGGCATATAATGTTGCAGTTAAAACATTATGCAAGAACAATGTGATATTGAACACTTATCCTTCGATAGAACGTTTACGAATGTGAGTGGGCGCAAAATGGAAAGTATGGCAATTCATCCAGAACTAAGCCTCACTTGCTAAACGTGAAGTTTTGTGGACCTGTAGTGCCAAACCCTAAATGGGTGTAAAATCGTTGACTATTGTTGACAAGGAGGTACCCAATTCGGGTTCACCCTAGCGCCCAGTATAATTATTTATCTACTTCTTCTAGTTCCAAACAATTTAAAATATTAGTTGGTATAGCTTTGGCGATTATTTCGCAAAATATTGTAAAATTTTAGTACGTATTCTATTTAACTAATTTCTTAAATTGCTAGTTATATTTTGAATCACTAGTTAATACCATTTAACAACCTTAATTATCATGCTGAAAATACAGAAAAAAAAAACAAAAAAGCCTCGTTATAAATTAATACCAATTCGTTTTATTTCAGGTTAGCCAATTTATTTCTCCTAACGAAGTTTGCTACTTCTTGGAAATTAACTCATCTTACTTTCCCAATTTCATTTTTGGGCCATTTTACAAAAAAGAAATATTAAAATCCGGGCCCACTTTCATTCCCTTCCACCCATTCCTTTCTGATTGTTTTCCCTTTTGCGTAGCCCAACAATTTTTCCCTTTCTCAACCAACCCAAAGATTTCAGCAAGCGCCATCCCACCTTATTTTTCATACTAGTGCGTGGAGAGCCCAGGCCCAATTACATTGCCATCCGTTTAACTTAATTCCCAACTCCCAATTCCCTTTGTCCCTTTCCCTCCAACCGTACACCCTTTCAAAATTCAAATTCAAATTCAATTTTAAAATTTCCGCGCGCCTCTTTTGGCATAATTGGGCTTATAAAAAGAGGAGAAGAGGGGGAGAGGAGAAAAAAGATAGAGAGTGGTTGGTTGGGAGAAATTTTGGGAGAGAGAGGAGAGAGAGAGAGGGAGGACGAGGATTTATAAGAATAAGAATATAAAAAATATATATTCATGATCCTTTCCTCAAAAGAGAGGCCTATTTTTTTTGGTAAATGTGATCTTTTCTCCAGAAATTTTATTCGATAATAATTGATATAGTAAAATACGAAACATTAGATATACGAGGTGTCCGAGTTTACCGTCAGCTGGAGTATTCTCTTCCGGGGGGGGGGATCCCCTGCTCGTTTCGTCTCCAGCTCGCAGTCCCGGGGAGGTGAAATTCTTTTTTTTTTGTCTTTCTTTCTTTATTTTTTTTAGATGATATTATTCAACCTTGCTATTTGTTTTTATTTTTTTTTTTGGTTTTCTTATAGGACATCGATTCGAGTCCGACTTTGGATTCCATTCTCGCATGTGCCTCGTGACCATGAAGGCTCAAACCTGTCCTCCTCGAGATTCGTAATTCCTTCAAATGATTTACAGGTCGAAACAGCAGCAATGCAGTTCTGGAAATTAATTACAGTTCAAACATAATCTGGAAGTTGGCTGAAATTACGTGCAGGTTATTCAAACGCTTTAATACCAGAGTATATACTAGTGTATACACTTATATACAGTCAAAATGCCCATAAATCTGAATTGGAAATTTTTGTGTTGGAAGAATTGGGAGGTCAAAATTTTCCGGTGGGGAAAAGAGTCGGGTAATTTTTTGGAGGGCACAGAATCTTTGGTTTTCTGGTTCTTGAAAACAGAGGAGGAAATTTCTAAAGTTTCTTATGTTTGAAATGCTTCTCCACCGCGAAACAATTCTTAGTAGATCTTGTTCTTCGTTGTTGCGACTGGAGCGTTAGACTGATGTTCGTGCTTGCACGGTGGTAGTCGTCCCCATCCCCTCCTCGTTCCCGTCCCAGCTTTGCTGCTCTCCAAAAGGTAACGTCCGGTTTGTTTTAACTCATCTTATTATCAATATTCCTTCATCTACTCTTTTCTCATGCAAGCAAGCTTATATGTGGATGTTCGAAGCCTTTTTGACAGTTGTTGACCGCTGTAACAGTAATGGATTCTGTTATAGGAAGTTTTCTTTAGTTAGGGCTATCTTGATGTCAGCGATTATTTTGTGTTGGGCTGTTTTTTGCTAGAGTTTGTCTGTTTCGTGCCTTCTTTTGTTCTTTTCTGAGTTTGTCGTCGCGTAGTAGCCGTCGTTGTTGATTGGCTGATTTTACAGGATGTATTTTGACTATCACCATAATCGTTTGGAATCAGTATTTTGCTTTTAAGGTGATTTTTCCGCATGATTTAGCTTACTTTTCATGGCTATGGGTTCTTGTAAGCTGTTTTTGGTATTAGCTACTGGGTTTTGTTTTGTCAAAGTTTAGATGGGAGCTTTGAATATGTTTTCTCGTTCTTAAAGTTATCCTTTTCAAATATTTCGCGTCTTAAGTTGAATGAACGAACCCGAAACACTAGTTATTTGGAGCCATCTTGTTGTATCTGCGATTCGTTAGCAATTTCATTGTCCACCACTTTATGATTCTCGGCTTTGCCTCCTCATGACAATCTTTGTTGCTTTAGTACATCTTGAGATTAATTTTGGTTAGACCTCATATTAGGTTTGCTTGTTTGAATATTCATGGTCTGGTTTTTTTTTTTGTACTATTCTGGTATGCTTAGAATATATCCTTCCCTTGCTTGTTCACCTTGTCTAAAGTCGTCATTCATTTCTCTTATTACTCGAGTCATTCGTCTAGGCTGGGATGAACTAATGTGGCATGTTAGCTACAGCCTCTTTGCACATTAAGTTCTTCTGGGAGAATCTTTCATTTTGAGTATGTGTTGATGCAACTTGATTTCTTTCTACTAACAGTGTTCTTATTTCATTTTGATACGTCTTAAATAAAAATAGTAGCTAATGGTTAAGTCATAAGATTTATTTGAGTCATTAATATTAAGTGCCATGTATTCAAGATTGACTTAGTAATATGGTTGTGACTAAATGTTATACACTTGTATGCTTATGGCTTCTAGTTATGGGTGTATTGTTTTTGTGTCGTAAATTGCTGCAAAAGAGCCTTAGTCATAAGCATTAAGTATGCATCACGAATTTTGTTATCTTTTCCATTTCGATTACCTAGATACTAATTATTGGTATAAATTAAGCCTTGTTTGCTCTATTAAATTTAATTCGAGTGCAGGTTCCTAGTTTCGTGTCGAACTGTTTTGAAGTCATTTGTCTTCCTCTTTAACCGCATGTCTCTAATTAATTCATTTCTATCTCAGTCTTTTTCCATTACGAATATTATTATTATATCCCTCAAGGTGCTAATTCGTTTCCTTTGTTTTTGGTGGCATGTGAAATATCCTCTCGAGTCCATTTTGGGGCTCTGTCTTTCTCTATGCATTCGGAAGAGCCATAAAGGCTCGAAACTCTCTTTATTCGAGTCAACACATCAAGGCAAAATAATGGAGTCCAACTTCATGAAGATTGAAGAAATTAGAAGAAGACGGATTAGAAGACTTTCCTTTATTTCTATTTTTGCATTTTTATTTGTAATGGGCATAAGCCCTTGTCGTTTTTTTTTTCTTGTATTTCTTTTGTATGTTTAGACTAGACGGTAAAAATGGGTTTCAAACCCCTAAAAGTAGTTGGTCCAAATGTCGGTCAAGCGAACACCCCGAATTGGACCCAAACTCGCTCCCGCTCGTTCTCCTCTCTCTCTTTTACTTACTTGTGTACGTTTTTGTTTTTAGGGCCTTTAGTTTAGGGTTAGAAAACTCCCAAACGCCGTCGAAACCTATCAATTTTGACAACTTTAAAAACTAATTACATCTTAAACATAATAAATATTTCAGAATTCGTAAGTTTTGTCTAGATAAAAACTGATAAGTTCAACTTCAAAGTTTCGCAAAAGTTAAAAACCAAAATATCAATAATTAATCGCCGAAAACCGTAGTTAGCGAGCGTCTTAGGTGTTTTTTTCGTAACCTTCCTAAGAACTACTCGGAATCCTGAACGCCTTTAAAAAATATTTTCAAAAAAATTTTTCTGTTTATATTGTTTGGAAATGGAGTTTTTCTTAATTTTCCTTAAAATTAAGTGGCGCTCCTAAAGTCGAAAATACCTTTAAATTCACAAACTCTTGTCGCAATCATTTTTTTCGATAAAACCAACTATAACTGGGTTTTGTGAGAAGTGATGAGAAAAATGTAAATTGTAGATACAAAAGCACGCCTTGTTGTGAAGGATTCTCTAACGATCCGTGTCGCCTATGAAGACTCTATTCAAACCAGTTTTATGAATGCAATAACTTTTTGATATCTCATCAGTTAAATTTTCATGGGGAAAATATTTAATACTCGGATGGATGTGGTCACACTTATCTTTACAAGTTCACTTGATAATGAAATTTATAAGAAAATTTCAGAATGACTTAAACTATCTAAAGCATATAATTCAAAACCTCGGGAAATGTGTTCAATCAGATTACAAAAGTCATTATACTGCTTAAAACAATCCGAAAACATGTGGTATAATCGCCTCATTGATTACTTGATAAAACAAGATTATATAAATGATGTCATATGTCCTTGCATTTTTATTAAGAAAACGTCAGGGTTTGTTATTATTGCAATTTATATTAATGACATTAATCTCATTTGAACTCCAGAAGAGGTCCAAAAAGGCAATTGAATATCTAAAGAAAGAATTTAAGATGAAAGACCTTGAAAAGACAAAACTATCTTGGTCTACAAATTGAACATTTAGTAGACGGAGTCTTCATCCATCAATCTGTCTTTATTGAGAAAATCTTGAAACGATTTATATGCCGAAGCACATCATCCGTACTCCCAATGATGTGTACGATCACATGAAATAGTAACTATCTATTCGACCTCAAGAATAAAATGAGGAACTCTTTGTCCTGAAGTAACCTTATCTGAGTGAAATTGTTGCACTTATATAGCTTGCTAATGCTACGAGACCTTACAATAGAATTTTCTTTCTGTAAATTTTATTAGCAAGAATGTTGTTCCCCTACACGAAGACATTGGAATGGAGTTTAAACACTATCTTGCGTTATCTCTGATGGGGACTAGTAATATAATTTGTTTTATACAACAAAGATAAGTCCTAGTTTGTTGGTCCTGGCAGATCATGTTAGTTATCATACCGACCGCCATAAGGATCGATATCCAAACAGGTTCTTTGTTCAAATACGGAATAACCCCCTCATCGATTGCGATCTACGAAGGCCCATAGTCCCATTGTCGCTAACTTCTTCAATCAGGCTGAATATTAGTCATTCATGAAGAGTAAGATAGTATGGTTGAAGATCAGTGATACATGGCAGCAAAGAAAGATGTGGTTTTGAAGTTGATGCAAGGTACCCACATGCTCTTTGAAGACAATAATCACGCATGACTCAATTAAAAGAGGCTCATAAATGAGAATAGAAAAAACGAAGCATAATTTCACAGAAATTCGTCTTCTTTACACATGACTTCTCAATAGGAAGCGGTAATATTGATAGACACACATTCGTTCAAGGTGAATAATCCAGCAGCTTTAATTCAAACAATCTTACCAGTCTCAACTCCTGAGAAGATGGTGCAAAAAATTGGAATGCGAAGCTTAAGCATTTGAATCAAGGTTTTTATCAGGGGGAGTAAAATACATGTTGCACTCTTTTTTCTTTAGTCTAGATTTTGTCCCACTGAATTTTCCTAAATTTTTTTTTAATAAAGCAGCAAACAATGCATATTTTGAATGTCTACGTATAATTTTGTTACTTCAACTATTCTTTTACATAGACATCCAAGGAAGAGTGTTGTAAAATAATCAAAGATGGATGTCATGTGAGAGACTCACACAGAGCCTACCTCCATCTCAATGCCATGTGTAAGGTCCACATATAGCCTATCTCCACCACAGCGCCATGTGTAAAGCCTATCTCATCTTAGCCTATAAGCATCCATTTGTACCCATGTTTGCTTAATTTCCTTTAGTTATAAATAGCCATAAGCTCGCCAGTGAAGCGTAGAGAAGAAAAAATTTGGAATATATTATTATGCTCTCTCTCTTTATTAGTTTTCATATAATCTTAGTTTTATTAATATAATTTAGAGAAGTAGGGGTAGGAGGTGCCATGGCGGGAAGGAGGGGTCTGGGAGGGGGTGGTTTTAGCTAGTTATTTTATAATATATAGTTATAAAATAAATCCTACTTTTTTTGCCTTTTTTCGTTCACTTTATTTATGTTTCTTCGTTTATTTGATTGCACTATTATACGTAGATCCACATATTCTTGCTGTTAAGAAAAAAGTGAAATTGCTAAGGATTATTATCTTCCATCACTTTAGAATGATTCTCATTCAAAAAGGACAATGAAGTAGTGACATGAATTACTGATAAAGCTTGTGGGGGAGTAATTAGTATTCATCATATTAGAAATCTCAGATTTAAGTAGAAATTTTAGATTTAAATTTTTTTTTTAAGGAACGTTTTATCTCCCAAAATATGAAACTTTTCAAAATTAATTTAGATTTAGTCAGGTTCCAACATTAATACAGGACATTGAGTGAAAAAAAATAGCGACATTGAGGTTTGTTTTTATGACAGTACTGTGATGGATTTTGGGTCAACCATGTGCTATACACACTTGGCTGTAATAGTAATCCCTCTGCTGTTTTTCCTCTTGTAACCAGAAAAAGAAAGTAACTTGAGAATTAAAAACGGGAACACTATTCATATCAGCTTTGAATTTGCAATTTCTTTTTTACATTTAAACAGATACAAACAACTATATTCTACAACCTCATAGATTGATTACAATATCAATCAAGAAAAAAAACACTTCTAATACAGGAGCTTGAGGAATGCATTATGGATTGTGGGGTGTGGGGGGAAACAAGGAAAACTGCTCTTCCATTTGTGCCTTGTGTAGCAGCCTTTTATCCCCCACTTATTCACTGAATCCATCTCTCTATTTTACAATTTGAATACAATAGATAAGGTGAAAATTTACCAGCATCTTACAAAAGCATATCGGACTTCGATGGTAACCTCTTGAAGAAGTTGACAGGTACTGATGGCAGCTTGCTCCTGAATCGTGGATGGCGCAACCAGTAAAGTTCCTATGATCACTTGCAACTAGTGGTAATGAGTAACATAGTATACACAACAGCCCGATCAATGCAAGGATTATAAATATAGCAGTAGCCCTTGGATCCCGCCAGCTTAGTATGGAAAGAGCCCTTTCACCTTGTGTTGCCAAATCTCCAACTACAGTTTGCACCCTCCCAGCCACACTCCTCAGTCGATCATACCTCATTCTTACTGCATCTGTTTGCCGGGAAGTAGGGAATGTATCAAACTCTTCATCCAGTTCATCTGGGTGAGCATTTTCAGCTTGTGAAAGGCGAGCATCCATGTGTGGTGGAGCTCTAGGCCTAAACCTGTAGTTCCACAAGCCAATTACAAACAGGTAGAGGAAAATTGTTGGCAAAATGAGTTCTGGATAGCAAATCAATATCAAGAAGAGCACATGGACAAGAATAGTCGTCAAAGGGTTTCTCCAATTGCAAATCCCATTAAACCATCCATGAACTGCAGAAATCCCAGAAAGCAGTCCCATTATGCGAAAGAAATTAGCTTTGCTTCTTCTGAGACTGAACATATGGTAATCCACATCCAGCATATACTCGACAACCTCCTTTCTAAGAGGTGGCTCAGCCCTGACCAGCCTTGCAGCTACTATCTGCATTGCCTGGTGGCGCAACCAATCAATATGCCTAACGGAAATGGGTTGCACATAATGCATTTTCGGGAGCAATGGCCTCCCATATTGTGCTACCATGTTCACCCAAGCAGTACAAGTGAACCTTATGGCCAAATGAAGCTCTCCATGTTTCCTTAAACCAGAAGGTGTAAGAACCAGCAACGGATAAAAATGTGTATAGATCCGATCAGTTTCCAAAGTCGATAACCTAATTCTCACCTTACCAATTCTCTGATCTCTAGCTTCATCTTTGCCATTGATGTGACAATTGTCAAAGACCCCAATAGTGACAACGGTACACGGATCAAACACTTCCCAAGAGAACTGCTCATTCCATCGAGGAGCCAGAGTGTCAATGAGTGTTCTTGTTCGAACCCATTTATTCCCATACTTAGCAACACAATATGAATCTGTTATTCGACCCTCTTTACTCTTCATTGGCATCAGATTCTTGGCACTGAGAATACCTAATTCAAGAAGTCCAATACTCGGCTTTCTCAAGAACTTTGATGATGGTTGAAGATCACTGCTAAAATGTGTGGACTCATCAAGAACATGGTAACCAGCATCTATCCAAATTCTAAGGTGAATCTTGCTAGAGAACTTCACTTCTTTCTTCTTCTCGTCATCATCTGCCGCATGAGAAGGCTTGAGAAGATTGAACCATATAGCATCTGGTAACTTAGAGTTATCAACTCTGGTTGGAATATTCTTAAATGATATCATCGCCCTGCCAATCAATTCATCTTTCCCTGGTCCAACTCTATCCACGACATCTATTATCAAATACTCCTCAAAAGGCTCAGATGCAACAAACATTAGCTCCTCATTCCACACCGGGTTAATGTGTCTCATCGGTGAGGGCTTGGTAGTCCTTGACTGGTGCCCAATCTGTAACTTGGCATAAGCCTCGGGCATCCGGCTTCTATCTGATGGCAGAAGATCCTGAGCTTCAATAACATGAACTCTTAGATAATATAATTTAGGTGAGAAATACACTTTGGATCGCGTATTAACCAAATTTTGTTGACTAGCCATATGAGCATCAGAATGCCAAGCCTCAGGAAAAGCCTCATCAGCTTGAGTTCCCATCCAAACAGCAAGCATGATTTCACCTTGTGGAATCTTCTCTCCTTTCTTATTGATCAACCTATACCATTGGGGAGCTAAAGGACTATCTGGTGGAACACGAAGAGGGACTTCAGCAATATCAAACATAACTTTGCCAACAATATCATCTTTCCCAAAATCCTTATCTTTTACAGTGACTTCAATCAAATTAGACTGCAGTCTTTCTTTAGAAAAGGCAAAAACACTGTTCCATACAGGGTATTGATTCTTTTCAAAATGCCTTGTAACACCTTTGTAATTACCAAGTTTCACCTCAACATAAGGATCAAGACTCCCTGATATATCCATAACTGGAAGATCCCTAGCTTTGACAACATTAATATACAAAAATTGCATTTGCTCCACCAAATCATAAGTACTAGCAGTTTTATCTCTACCCCAATACCCCATTCTTGCAGCCAAAGGTGGCCTTGTTTCCACTAAACCAAATTCAGGCCTTGGACCACCACCCATTTGCATCTGCATTACATTGCTAGCCATTGGTCCACCAGCCTTTGCAAAGTCAGCCCTTCTCTCTATCACCACCGGTGGTGGTGATGGGCCAGACGCCGGCACCGGCACCGGCGCCGGTGCAGGAATAGAATGAAAAGTTCTTACCTCTGATTCTTTCTTCTTCTTCTTATCCTTCTTCTTGATTTCAGTCTCCTTCATGTACTGTTCTTCAAAGTTGTTGGTGCTAGTTTCTTGAAATGGAGTAAAAGGGGTTGCTCTATCTTCACCATTATTCACATTCTGCTGCTCAGTTTCCACCGACACCGGCGGCGGAATGACATCAGCAACACCACCACCACCAGCAAGAACAGCATAGATTCTTAAAGCAATATCCCCTTTAATATGTGAAAAGATTCCTCTTTTATCAAGTGGGTATCTCTGAACTAAAGCTTCAGAATCAGAAAAGGGGATAAAAGCACCAGATATCTTGACACGACCAAGAAAATTCTTGTGATGTCCCTGTTTTTGGTCATTATAAACATAAACAGAGATAGTCTGATTTTCAAGGTCTCTTGGATTCTTGATGTTGAAAACAAGTTTTTCATTCCATTGAGGGTTGAGATCTTTGTTTTTAGTTTGAGTTCTTTGACGTTGCTCATCAAAATCTACTTCAACAAAAGGACTTGCTGAACCTTGTCCATCTTTAGGCATCAGATCACTTGCATCAAGAACTTCTACAAGAACGGAGCCAGGGAAGAGAGGCAAAGAAAGAAACGAGAAGCGGGGCGATCGAGTGTAGAGAACAAAAATGAAAAAAATAAGATACTAACAATCAACCCGGATATAAAAGGCGGGCGGACATTGGAAAAGGTGAAGGGGGCCGAGGGTAGAGAGAATGGAAGGACTAAAAGGCGCGAGACAGAGGAGGAGAAGATAGGTGGCAGAGAAGGGGAAGGAGAGAGGGATAGGGGTAGTGCGGCTGGGGCTTGAAAGGTGGGGGGAGGGCGAAGTAGACATGTGAGCATGGGGGAAACGGGGGGGGGAAGAGCGGAAAGGGGGATGGAGTGGAGGTGGGGGTGGGCAAGGTTAAAAATTTGTTTTGGTGGTTTGTTGTAGTATATCTTTGGTTAATTCAAAATAGTGACCCACACAAACAAAAACAAAGAAAAAAATGCATAATACAATATTTGGAAGTTAAAAAGTTCAATGTTTTTGATACCCTAATCAAAATACTAATATTTATTTTCACAAGTAAAGATAATAGAAAATAATAGCTATACAAATATATTTTGTTTGACATAGAAAATGTAAAAATAATAGTTTAATTAAGATTAAATTTTTAAGGATTATATATTTCAATTTAAATTACTTTAAACTATAATTTATATAATACTCCATTAATATCAATAGGAACTTGTTTATTTATAAAAAAAAAATTGGACGTTTATATTACTTGACCTTCATTCTAAAAATAGTTGTTTTGATTTACTTGTCCAATTAATGAGATCAAATGAGTTTTTAGATATTGTTTTATTTCTACCCTCAATACTTCTTTTTTCTCTAAATACTTGTTAATTTTTGAGTTGACATACCTATTAAGAAAATAATTATTAATATAATGAGTTTACCGTTATTTTTATAAATTATAAAGTTGATGAATTAAAAACTTAAATTTTTTGAGAAGTTCAACTTTTTTCAAAGTAATTAGTATAATAGGTAAAAATATTTTGTCATTTCTTGGTTGGTCAAAATGGATAAGTAATTAGTACAACAAAAAAAGGAAATTGAACAAGTAATAGAGACAAATAGAGTATTAAATGACTATACATAATATTTTCTCTGTCCCTATTTACTTCTCCAATTTTTCTTTTATAGTTGTCCCTGATTACTTATCATTTTGACAAATCAAGAAAAATCAGTATTCTTTTATCTATTATATCCTCAATTAATTAATTTGAAAAATATAAAACGTTTTGAAAATCTTAAATTTTTAATCCATCCACTTCAAAATTTATATGGATAAAATGATAAATTCACCATATCAATAATTATTTTCTTAATAAGTATGTCAATCCAAAAGTGAACAAATAATTAGAAAAGGAGAAAATAGTAATACTAAAATTTAAGGTTTCAAAGCACTATTAATAAAAAGCAAAGAAAGACAAAAATATACGCGTAAATACATATCCACCCACTTAATGTAACAATTTCAAATAAAAATATACGTGTAAATACATATTCACACGCTTAATGTAACAATTTCATAAAAATATTATTCTTACTTATTAATGTAAATGAACTTATAAAAAAATTATAAATACCTAAGTTTAAAAAATAAACTAAAATAATTCAAAAAGATATTACACATAACAAGGATAAAATGGACTAGGCATGGAATAAAAAGCAGAGTGTGATGATTTTTATAATATATAATATTATTTATCACCCAATGAGTCGCAGAATTATCAATCTTGTGTGTATAGCTATCAATTAAAGAAGTTTATTTTTTCTCTGTATAATAATAATAATAATAATAATAATAATAATAATTAATAAAAATATATTAATAATGCTTATATTAATAATATTTGTATAATTTATATTTACATTAATTATGTAAAAATTATTTAAATACATTATTTTGTTCTGGTCTAGCTTATTAAAAATAGTATGTATAAATAGATTTATTTATAAAAAATACCCTCATAAATATAGTAAAAAATATGTAAAATAAAGAAGCAATTGAGTCATATTAATATAATAAAATTTATGTTTTAATAATACATATCGTAATACACACAAATTTAAATATACATTAAACAAAAATAAATTTTATACATATTATTTTTTGTGGTACATTCTATCAAATAATCCTAAGCGAAAACAGAAAGACAAATTGAGGAAAAGCTTTTTGTTTCAATTATTCATTAAAAATTTAAGGATGTTGAAACTTTAGCACCAAAAGAAGACTTCTACATTTCAAAACACATTACCTAGTTAGTAGGACAAGACTTGATGAGACATTCATGTTGAGTAACACCTTTGCTTTTTTTGATAGAAAAATTACCTAAATAGATGTTTTTATTTTATCATGATTTCTTAAAAAAATAACAATTTAAGAAAATCATTTTAAAGAAAATTCTCGGATATATCATTCGTCTCTCGATGATACATCTCTTCTCCCTATCGAATATATTCCTCCCCTCTTTGATACATCACTCCCCTATGTATTGAGATATTTATCGCTTCTTGATTACATTTTTTTTCCCTCTTTAAATTTGCTCTTTTTGCCCTATATATCTGCGAGGTCTGTGCAGTATTGTATCATGGTATTTAATCTAGTGTATTTTGGTTTTTATGGAAAGTTATAAATTCAAAGGGATTCTCGTAATTAGAAAATTAGGACGAAAATAATGTAATTAGCTCTTAAAACTATAAGATTTATGTAAAAAAAAATTCACCATATTATTATTTTTATTATTATTGAGCAATTTTATATGATATTTTCTAAATATTGTTAATTTCTTATTTTTGTAATTTTTAGTTGTTAACTATTGTAGACAATAAAATTCGCGTTGAGAAAACAATAATCAAGAATGATTGAAAATTTTATGCAAAAATTGATTTTATTATGTTCAAGTTGGTCGTGTTCACCAAAGCTTTATGGAGTCTTCTGAATTCGCCTTTCAAATATGATTCAAGGGATTTTAAAGTTTGAAATTGAACTTGATTTTAACTTGATCTTGATCCTATTTTGTTTGGAACTTTGAACTTGGACTTGATCTTGATCTGGACTTGAAACTTTACTTGCTATTAATTTTAGTTTGAATTCAAGGGCTTTGGAGCTTTGATCTTGAATCCGCTGGTCTTTGGATCTTGATTGTTCTTGGAACTAATCTCGACTTGCACTTGGACTTGATCTTGATCTTGACTTTCTATTGAAATTCAAGGGCTTGGAGCTTGATCTGAATCCGGTAGTCTGGTCTTGATCGTTCTTGACTTGAATGCTTGGACTGTGAACTTATACTTGGACTGGATTGATCTGGACTTGGAAACTTATATTGATTCTTGGATTTCTGTTGAAGTAAGGGCTTGCAGCTTGATCTTGAATGCGGTGGTTCTTTGACATTGATCGTTCTTAAACTTGAATATTGCTTAAACTTTATACTTGGACTTGATCTTGATCTTGACTTTCTAGTGTGATACAAGGTCTTGGAAACTTGAGCTGAATTCGTGGTCTTGATCTTATCGTTCTAGAACTTGATCTGTTTTGACATCTTCAAACTTGAAACTTGAATTCTTGTGAAATTGTAAAGAAAGAAAATTTATGGAATTTTGACACGAGCTTTCTCTATCTTGTGTTTAGAATTCTGTTTTTTTTCTGAATATCAGACCCCTATTTATAGTTTTAGAATAGAGGGGCGATTGGAAAAGAGGAATAGTAGGAAAAGAGAGTTGAAAGTGACACACGACTTTAGATGGAGGTGATGGGGGGGGAGTGAAGGTGTAAAGGCATATTGATGTACAAGTGACAACAGTAAAGGACAATAATTAGATTATATATTTATTAATTTGGACGAAATATTATTAAATTTAATTTAATTTGAACAACTATATAAATTTATATTTAATAAATTTTAAGTAAGTGCTACAACGATATTTTGAGGGTTAATTGTATTTTGCAATAGTGAGGATTTCATTAATGGTGGATTGAAAAGTTTATCTTCTCTCGAATATTAATTTTAAAATGTTTAAAAAATGTCTATAAAATCAAAGGATTATAAGAGAAGACAAGGAGGAGATAGTAGAAGGGTTTAGATGTAGGAGGAAGACTTCTCTATCAAGTATATGTAAGTTCAATGTATATTCGTTACAATAGTGAATGACACAACCCTATTATAGAGGAGAACTGAGAAGAGGAAATCACTCAAAGGTCACCATATAAGTATCATAATAAATAGAGTAAATCTCGTATCTCCAAGAGGTTTCATGAAAACCTAATGAATATGAAATGGTGTTGCTTCATTGTACGAACTGTATGTACTATCCATTATTCAAGAGACGCGGCGAGAAAAAACGAAAAAGTGGAGGGAAGATGTATTGGAATAGTCTTAAAATATGACAGAGAAAAAAAAAACATGGGTCGGGGGAAAAAATTCGTAGTGGAAGGAAAAAGAAGTACCAATATCTTTTGATATAAGCAGAGGTATTTAGCTTTTTTGCCTCTCAGTTATTAAAAACCTTTCTAAGAAAACCAGTGGGACCCCACAAAAAAACCTAGACTAGGAAAAAAAGTACCGTGCGTATTTTACTCCCCTGATAAAAAATCACGATTCAGATGATTAAGTTTTCACATTCCAATTTTGTGAACCATCTTCTTCAAGAGTTTTGCGGCCGGGAAAGATTTGATGATAAGAGTATAAATAAAATTTGTGGATTATGACTCGAACGTAATTTGTCGCACTCATATCACCATTCTTCTGGAGATCATGGTGGAATGAATAATTTTTTGTGTGAAATGTATTTCGTCTATCTCCATTTATAAAGCCTCATTTTAATTGAGTTATGCATGCAGCATTTCATTGTCTTCCAAAGAGTTTATGGGTATCTTGCCCGTACAACTCCAAACACATCCTTTCTTGATGAATATTATGAATCTTAACCAACACATTCTCTATTTGCTCATGTATGACATCATATCAGATGATTAGGGAGGAAGGCAAGGCTGCCCTTGCACGACAATTCTAGAAGTAGCGACAATTTCGGACTGCTTGTAGATCGCAATGATATTAGTAGTACCTCCCATATGTGAACAGATCGTCTGTTTATGATTGAGCTCATGTGGGTCAGATATAAATAACCTGAATATGATGACAAACAAGATCTGCACTATCCTTTGTACGTAAAAACATGCCCCATATATTTAGCTCCCCTTAATAGCAATATATGTTTAAACTCCATTAATGTTTCGTGTAGGGGAAGACTATATCTTGTAAAAAATTAATAGAAAATGCTATGTAGGTCTCGTAGCATTAGCAAGAACATCATAAGTGCATCAATTGCGCTAAGATAATGTACATTCTGACCCAAGAGGTTCCTCATTTTCTTCTTGAGGTCGGAAATGGGAACTTACTCACTTCAAGTGATCGGACAATCATTGGAATACTTAATGGCAGGTTGTTTGTCCATTTTTCCAGGTTTGTAAAATTGTTTTCAAGATTTTCTCAGTATCGGCCAGATGATTGGATGGAAGGACCCCCGTCTACTAAATTATTCTATTGTAGTCCAAGGACCAAAATTTGTCTTTCCAAGGGTCTGTCATATCAAATTCTTTCGTTAGATATTCAAGCCTTTTGAACTCTTCTGGATTTCCAATGAGAGTAATGCCATCAACATAAACAACAAGAATAACAAACCACAATGTGTTTTTTAAAAAATGCAAGGACATATGAAATTCATTTATATAATATTGTTTTATCAATACCCACTGAGGGCGATTATACCACAGCGCCCTGATTGTTTAAAGCCATATAATGACTTCTTTTAAATCTAATTGAATAAATTTCGAGATTTGAACTAATGCTTCAGCATTTTTAAGTCCTTCTGGAAATCTCATATAAATTGCTTATCCAGTGCACCTTAAGGCTCATTTGTAAACACATCCATTAGATGAATTTCAAGATTCTTGTACAGCTAAAACCGATGGATATCGAAAGTTATTTCATCCGTAAACAGGTGAATATGTTTCTTCTAGCGACAAAGGGGAGGGGCGCAAAGAGACCAAGAAGAGGGCTAGGAAAAAAATCTCCCACCCACCCACCCCCTTCTAGACAATTCCACCCCAACAAAACCACCCATTTCTTCTCTTTTTACCATGAGACAAATACCATCCTCCCCCATTGTCGTCCACTCCCAATATATCCCCTCTCTTTGGGCGGGGGGGGAGTCGTGTCTAATGGGTTGTATTGTGCCTTGTTATCTTTACAATCTCATTTATGTTCGTACACAAGACCCCAATTTATAGCCAATTCGGTTTAACATCACTAGGTGTTTGGACTACTGGTTTCCCTTTCCTTCCAAAAACCTCCACGGTTAGCAAGTGATTTAGTCTTGAGTGAATTGCTTCTTGCCATTTTGGCAATCACGTCTTTGTTGACATTCTTAGACGCAGATAGAGGTCATTGACATAATGTCTAAGTGAAACATAATGAGAAAACATTATCCACTTGATTTTGACGATCTAAATAATCCCATCAACCTGTAGAACTTATTGAGGAGTTCTTCATTACTTAAGTCTCGGTCACTGATCTCTTCAGGAAGATCAGATAATCAGATCTTGAATTTCTTCGTTTGAAATTCTTTTGTAGTGTTCATTTTTTTGTACTCTTTTCTAGGGATTTTTATCTTTTGAACCCAATGGTCTACCACGCTTCAGGCACGTATTGTGATTCAGCAGCTATACACTTGTAAATGGTTCATTTGGGACGCGATTCGGCTAGGCACATTTACTGCAGAAATGTGACTTTGTTATCCTTTTGTGAATCAGTAAATGTGTTTGAATTTGATTTGACTACGTTTGCAATGGATGATCTGTTGGGACCTCTTGTTCACCGCAGGAGAGCGGGATCAAAATGAGATCATGATGAAAATTTCCATGCAATTTCACTTTTAAATTTATTTTTCTCTCCCCCAATGCGGAAAAAATTTATTTCATCAAATTGACAATTGCAAATCTGCCAGTGATAAATCTCAGCAATGGCTCAAAGGTAGCGAATGATGAGGGTGAATCAAAACCTAACATATATGGCCAACCTTCTTTGAGGGCCCATCTTGCGTGCGCTGAGGTGGTGACAGGAACATGTACAGCAATCCAAAAATTTGAAGATGAGCCAATATTGTTCATGGCCAAATACCATGGATGGGGAGTAATTATTATAATGAGTTGGTCGAGACGAACAGTGAGCTGCATGTAAGATAGCATGACCCAAACAGTAGTAGGCAACTCACTTTTCATAAAAGAGGGCTTGTATCATGTAAGCGCCTTAATAAGGACTCAGCAAGGCCATTTGGAGGGGGTCTGCACCAGCCTACAAGATGTTCATACTTTTATCCCTCCGATATGCAAGTAAGCATTTAAAAGCTTGGGATGTGAATTCGCCAGCATTATCAAGGCGATTGTCTAAGGGGATAATTGGGAAATTGCACTCTTAATTGTATCATTTGTGCCAATAATTTTGCGCAAACGCCAGGTTGCGAGATGAAAGAGGCACAACATGATACCATCTTGAAGATGCGTCTAGTAGGACATAAAATATCTAACGACTCACTAGAGGGGTGAATAGGTCACAAATAGCCCATGTATCGGTCCAAAAATTGAGGGATTGAATGTTAACCTTCATGGTGAGCTAGTAATTCAATTGCCTTGGAAACAAGCAGCACCCGAACAATCATTTGTTAAGAATCTTCAGGTTCTTAAGGATGTCCCATTTGAGTTTCAATGATTGTCTCATCATATTGATCAAGGATGACATTGGGTCATGCCAAAGCACAAAAGCTTTAAGTCAGTAACTTCTGGTTACGATAGAGCGTACTTTGCAATCGTACTATTTTTGCATAATAACAGGCCAGAGATAAAGTTGATAATTTCTCCAAACACATATTTCTGGTCTAGGCACTCTGAAATACCAAGGTATTCACATTCATTTCCTGTATTGTCTCAACCTGATATCATTTCGGCGAAAGATCTTAAAACTTACCAAGGTTTCTTGGGATTAGAGAAGACAAAAAAGCATTTCTATGCACAAGTTTGTCCCCTTAGGCAGAAATATAGTAGCTCTTCCGGAAGCCAGTTTGAATTACCATAAATTGTAGTAACATTTGTTTTTCTTCTAAGTACTGGCGAAGATTTCTCATATTTAAATATAGTCGTCGTTGTTTTCACTATCAATTACAACAAATATCTTCATGCTTATCATGAGGCAATCCATTACCCTTCAAGATAAAAGATATAAAGAGATAACATTATAATATTATTACTAAACACAAACATTAGCGCAACCTTTTAGTTATTTTACAGTCTAGGAAAACCTATTCATACTAGTTCCTATAAAAACGACAAAATAAAAATATATTTCACATTATCACCGAACCATGCCTCAGGTGATATAGCTTTTTCTTCGGGATTCTCAAAGACATCCGCTGACATCAGTAATGTCTGGTTCAAAAGTGCTTCCGTGCGATAAGTTGTGTCTTCTGCTTTTTTTCAAACCTCCTTCGGGAAGCTTGATATAACTCAACCAGGTGGCCTTGGCGTACGACAGGTACGTGACCAATGTCCTTTTCTCCACATCGATAACATTTTGTTTGTCTGAATTTTCTTGTGCACTATGTCATGTTTTCTTCTGCTTTTTTACATTGCTGGTGTTGAAGGTTATTATTTAGTGCAAGACGATCACCACATGAATTTTCTTCTCACCACGACCACGATTGGGTCACGACGCTTTTTTCACGCCTAGATTGGTGAAAATTTTATCGTATTACTTAGGAAACGACATACAAACCATTAGGATCGACTTTTCATCATGTTTTTTTTTCATCAGTAGTCAGTATGTTGTTCATCAACAAAGAGATGAAATTAATTCGGAATACTTTTAAACCCCATTTCTCGGTATTTTTGCTACACGAAGCATACTCAAAACACGCAGGGAAAGGGGAAAATATTTTTTCCAGTCATATCACATGGTCAGTGATATTTTCTCCACATAATTTTTAATTGTGAGAGAATTTTAAACTGGAATAGTATACTCGAGTTGATAGATTTAAAATCTTGAAGTTTTCATTCAAGTGGATCCATCATAACGTGTCCTTGTGGAAGACACCAACCTTCCGGTGGTCATATCTAATGCTTTACAAAATTGTTCCACAACACCAGAGATCCTTCAGGAGATATTTTCATTTTCAAACCCTCTATCAAGGTGAATGACGGAGAAATATCATCGCCTTAGCACGTTTTTTATGCGATGCTTGATTATGTTTCTTTGATGGTGTCTGCTAGACCCCATCGCGCATCGAGATGATTTCTCTCTGCATCGAGTGCCCCATGAATAGATTGACATTTTTTTTTCCGATATGTATAGAGCAAGAGAATTCAAGTTTAACATGATTAGACATTATTTAAATAAAGGAAATCATACCTCAAAGGCTTTTAAAGTCTTCAAACTTTGAACTGTGCAGAGAATCGTGCTGATAAGTGTTCATAAAATGCCGATTCTAAGAAGAAGACAAGAGAATTAAGATGTAGGAGAGACTTTCTTCTTATGCAAGTATATGTAAAGTTTTATTGTATATCAACAATAGTGAATGAACAACCATTTATAGAGTGAAAATTCACTCAGGTCCCATATTAAGTATCATAATAAGTAGATACATTCTTATCCAAAAAGATTCATAAACTAGTGAATATGGATGGTTGTCCATGGTACTACTTTATGGACTAGCCACTATTCAATAGATTTATCACAAAAACATATTTACCACTTTAAATAATAAATATCCTCTCTCTTTTAACTAATTGAACATTTTAAATATTAATGTTACCCTCTAAATTAAATCTTTATCTTTTTTTTATTCTTTTAATATTTTTGTCTCTCTTTCTATCTATACGAGTGAATTTCATTCGCAAGCATATCAAAAGTAATTAAGTTTAGATAGTCTTTTAATATTGAGTTCGTATAATTGAATGATTTTGCCATATAATTGTCTAGACCTTGATTTTTCTCGTCCACAGAATAATATAACAAATTTAATGCATATTAATCTTTAGAATTTTTACAACATCCACTTCATAGGCATGTCCGATGCATATAATTTATACTTTGTAATCTTCTTTTTTGAAGTCAAACTAAGTATTAAAATAATAAACATAAAGAAATAAAACTAACAAAAAAAAATCAATGTGATGATTTCTACATAATCTAGCATCTCTCGAAAAAGGAACCATAAAAAATTAATTGATGATTTCTTAGAATTTGACTATCGTTATTGATCACTATAATTCTAATCTCTAATAGTATTAATTCACTTTAGAAATTATAACAATAAAAAGTTATTAATGTATTGCACAAATCTCATTAAACTTATATTAAAGACATGACTTTTTGTTAGTTTCTTTAACAGTTATTAATAGAATGAATATAATTAAAGAATATGATTTTAAATGAGAAAAAAAATATCAGATTATTATATAATCAGTTTATACTTTTCCAAAATAGAAATTCCAAAAGCTACTGTTTCGCCTTAAACAGAAAATATATTTCTTAAATATTTTATCTCTTCCTTATTTCCTCCTTATTCCTATAATATAATATATTATATATATATACTAATTATATATCTATATATATATATATATATATATATATATATTTATATAATTTCACCAAAGAAAAACACCTGACACTCAAAGAAAAAAAAATGAGTTTTAAAATTTAAAAAAAAAATTATAAATAACTGTTCTCCTGACAAAATGACAAATTAAAAAAAAAAAACAAAATGACACATGAAAAAAACAAAAGTTTAAACATGATTGTTGATAGAGATTTATCAGAATTGTACGCATTGTTTTATTTTTTTAATAAATGAAAGACATTTTAGGCGCGTTTAAGGTATTAATTTTCCCTAAATTTCTTACCATAAATTGATTTCCTTTTAGGAAAATTTTTTGATCGACTATCCTTTGTTTTCTAGGAGAAAAAGTTTAGGACTTATAACAGAGAGACCATGCTCCTTCTAGAACTTAATCATTGTTCACAAAATAGTTTTTAAGGGGCCTTTGAGATTTTTTGTTAGGGGAGACTTTATGGGTCACCCAGCTTGATAGTTAGCACTTGTGTTAACTCCCTGTATTCCGAGTGAATTGGTTGAGGTTTGTTTTCCGCTCTTTATTTTGTACTCACTCTCAAATTTTTATAGTGGATTGCTCAATCTCCTTTGTGGACATAGTCGATGACCGAAACCCAGTTTAAAAATCTTTTTGTCTTTTGGTATATTTCTCGTTGTCTTCTTACTCGTGGTCATTCGAGGTTTGCTTTGCTAGTTTCCTTCCATCCGCATTTCAACTACTTATTTTCAATCCTAACAGGATAAGGAAAGAAAAGTTTTAGAGAAAATTATTATTAATTTTTATTAATGATACGAATAAATTTTATTTCTTCAAATTTTTTAGAACAAATTAATGAAATTATTGAGAGAAAATTCATGAGGAGAATATAGTATGGTAAGTAAAGGAGACATAACTAAACATATAGATTTTTAAAAAATAATATCATATTCAGGTACACTGTTAAAATTATGGTAATAAGATTAGAGTTAAATAAATTTTCTTTTTAAAAATATAAAATAGAGGTAGAAAAAAGATTTATAAGAATAATAAATTGTAGCAATAATAAAGAAAGATGAAATAATACTTTTTAATAATGATGCGCGAGTGTGATATACTTCTTTCCCAAATTCTAGATTAGAGAAAAATAAAAAATAGAAATATGTCATGAAATAAATGGATTGCAAATTAAATTTAATTTAAATTATATTACTGAAATCTTCCTCTTTTTTTTGAAAAAAAAAAAAAAAAACATGTTTCCCACCAGGATTTATTAATCAACAAAACTAAAAATAGATAACTATCAATTTCAAAAGTGATAGTCCAATAATCAAAAAGAAATAAACTATATCACGAGCTAAAATTTTAAAAAAGAAAAGTACATGACACAAACGCGAAATAATGGCAAGAGCTCACGTTTCAAGACATCCATATCCATAGACATGCATCTTATCATTAGTCTCGCAGAAATCCATGGTTATCCTCAACACTGTCATATCGTCCCGACTTCACCTTTTACAAATCAATTTCATGTCCAAACGTGTAACAATCTATGGTATTGTGTTTATAGTATTCAAAAGTTAATGTTTAATTTTTTTTTTCAATTCCCTCGAATTAAATGTAAAGAATAAATTGGTCCTTAATTTTACAATTAATTAAGAATATTTATAATGTAAGAATTTGATAATTGAAGCTTTTATGTGTATGAATGTAATGAATTTTTTCTTTCTGTCTCTTCTTTAATCAGAACTCGCATTGAGTGTTTTTTCTTATTAATGAGACAAAGTCTTTGACGAAAGGATTGTCGCCTCAATAGACTCTACACATTGAAAATCAAAATAATCAAACTTTAATATAGATATCACACACAAAACTAGATGAAATTCCGCAAAAATAAAAATTAAAATTAGGATACCATATACACAATTTAAAAAAGTAAGTCCAAAAACCTATGATTATATAAAAGAAAAAACTATACATTGTCAAAATAGCAAGAGAAAAACTATAGTATCTTTATAAATTAGGTAACGAAATAATACA